>JAUIMM010000275.1:14635000-15235000 GCA_031769625.1 Taudactylus pleione | reverse complement strand
CCATCTCTCACACCAATGTCACTGTGTGCACAGACTGCTATGTAAGCTATCCAATTCACCCACAACTCACACCAATGTCACTGTGTGTCCTGTGCACAGACTGGTATGTAGCCTCTCCTATTCACCCACCTCTCATACCAATGTCACTGTGTGCCCTGTGCACAGACTACTATGTAACCTCTCCTATTCATCCACCACTCACACCAATGTCACTGTGTGCCCTGTGCACAGACTGCTATGTATCCTCTACTATTCACCTACCACTCACACCAATGTCACTGTGTGTCCTGTGCACAGACTGGTATGTAGCCTCTCCTATTCACCCACCTCTCATACCAATGTCACTGTGTGCACCGTACATAGACTGCTATGTAACCTCTCCTATTCACCCACCACTCACACCTATGTCACTGTGTGCCCTGTTCACAGACTGCTATGTAGCCTATCCTATTCACCTACCACTCACACCATTGTCACTGTGTGCCCTGTGCACAGACTGCTATGTAGCCTATCCTATTCACCCACCACTCACACCTATGTCACTGTGTGTCCTGTGCACAGACTGCTATGTAGCCTCTCCTATTCACCCACCACTCACACCAATGTCACTGTGTGCCCTGTGCACAGACTGCTATGTAACCTCTACTATTCACCCACCACTCACACCAATGTCACTGTGTGCCCTGTGCACAGACTGCTATGTAAGCTATCCTATTCACGCACCACTCACACCAATGTCACTGTGTGCCCTGTGCACAGACTGCTATGTAGCCTATCCTATTCACCCATCTCTCACACCAATGTCACTGTGTGCCCTGTGCACAGACTGCTATGTAAGCTATCCTATTCACCCACAACTCACACCAATGTCACTGTGTGTCCTGTGCACAGACTGGTATGTAGCCTCTCCTATTCACCCACCTCTCATACCATTGTCACTGTGTGCCCTGTGCACAGACTACTATGTAACCTCTCCTATTCATCCACCACTCACAGCAATGTCACTGTGTGCCCTGTGCACAGACTGCTATGTAACCTCTCCTATTCACCCACCGCTCACAACAATGTCACTGTGTGTCCAGAGCACAGACTGGTATGTAGCCTCTCCTATTCACCCACCTCTCATACCAATGTCACTGTGTGCCCCGTACATAGACTGCTATGTAACCTCTCCTATTCACCCACCACTCACACCTATTTCACTGTGTGCCCTGTTCACAGACTGTTAAGTAGCCTATCCTATTCATCTACCACTCACACCATTGTCACTGTGTGTCCTGTGCACAGACTGCTATGTAGCCTCTCCTATTCACCCTTCTCTCACACCAATGTCACTGTGTGCCCTGTGCACAGACTGCTATGTAGCCTATCCTATTCACCCACCACTCACACCAGTGTCACTTTGTGCCCTGTGCTCAGACTGCTATGTAGCCTATCCTATTCACCCACCACTCACACTTGTGTGCCCTGTGCACAGACTGCTATGTAGCCTATCCTATTCACCCACCACTCACACCAATGTCACTGTGTGCCCTGTGCTCAGACTGCTATGTAGCCTATCCTATTCACCCATCTCTCACACCAATGTCACTGTGTGCTCTGTGCACAGACTGCTATGTAGCCTCTCCTATTCACCCACTACCCACACCAATGTCATTGTGTGCCCTGTGCACAGACTGCTATGTAGCCTATCCTATTCACCTACCACTCACACCAATGTCACTGTGTGCCCTGTGCACAGACTGCTATGTAGCCTCTCCTATTCACCCATCTCTCACACCAATGTCACTGTGTGCTCTGTGCACAGACTGCTATGTAGTCTATCCTATTCACCCACCACTCACACCAATGTCACTGTGTGCCCTGTGCACAGACTGCTATGTAACCTCTCCTATTCACCCACCACTCACACCAATGTCACTGTGTGCCCTGTGCATAGACTGCTATGTAACCTCTCCTATTCACCCACCACTCACACCAATGTCACTGTGTGCCCTGTGCATAGACTGCTATGTAGCCTCCTATTCACCCACCACTCCCACCAATGTCACTGTGTGCCCTGTGCATAGACTGCAATGTAACCTATCCTATTCACCCACCACTCACACCAATGTCACTGTGTGCTCTGTGCACAGACTGCTATGTAGCCTATCCTGTTCACCCACCACTCACACCAATGTCACTGTGTGCCCTGTGCACAGACTGCTATGTAGCCTATCCTATTCACCCACCACTCACACTAATGTCACTGTGTGCCCTGTGCATAGACTGCTATGTAACCTCTCCTATTCACCCACCACTCACACTAATGTCACTGTGTGCCCTGTGCACAGACTGCTATGTAGCCTATCCTATTCATCCACCACTCACACCAATGTCTCTGTGTGCCCTGTGCACAGACTGCTATGTAGCCTATCCTATTCACCCATCTCTCACACCAATGTCACTGTGTGCCCTGTGCTCAGATTGCTATGTATCCTATCCTATTCACCCATCTCTCACACCAATGTCACTGTGTGCCCTGTGCTCAGACTGCTATGTAGCCTCTCCTATTCACCCACCACTCACACCAATGTCACTGTGTGCCCTGTGCACAGACTGCTATGTAACCTCCTATTCACCCACCACTCACACCTATGTCACTGTGTGCCCTGTGCTCCGACTGCTATGTAGCCTATCCTATTCACCCACCACTCACACCAATGTCACTGTGTGCCCTGTGCTCAGACTGCTATGTAGCCTATCCTATTCACCCACCACTCACACCAATGTCACTGTGTGCCCTGTGCACAGACTGCTATGTAGCCTATCCTATTCACCCACCACTCACACCAATGTCACTGTGTGCCCTGTGCTCAGACTGCTATGTAGCCTATCCTATTCACCCGTCTCTCACACCAATGTCACTGTGTGCTCTGTGCACAGACTGCTATGTAGCCTCTCCTATTCACCCACTACCCACACCAATGTCATTGTGTGCCCTGTGCACAGACTGCTATGTAGCCTATCCTATTCACCTACCACTCACACCAATGTCACTGTCTGCCCTGTGCACAGACTGCTATGTAGCCTCTCCTATTCACCCATCTCTCACACCAATGTCACTGTGTGCTCTGTGCACAGACTGCTATGTAGCCTATCCTATTCACCCACCTCTCACACCAATGTCTCTGTGTGCCCTGTGCACAGACTGCTATGTAACCTCTCCTATTCACCCACCACTCACACCAATGTCACTGTGTGCCCTGTGCACAGACTGCTATGTAACCTCTCCTATTCACCCACCACTCACACCAATGTCACTGTGTGCCCTGTGCATAGACTGCTATGTAGCCTCCTATTCACCCACCACTCCCACCAATGTCACTGTGTGCCCTGTGCATAGACTGCTATGTAACCTCTCCTATTCACCCATCTCTCACACCAATGTCACTGTGTGCCTTGTGCTCTGACTGCTATGTAGCCTATCCTATTCACCCATCTCTCACACCAATGTCACTGTGTGCTCTGTGCACAGACTGCTATGTAGCCTCTCCTATTCACCCATCTTTCACACCAATGTCACTGTGTGCCCTGTGCATAGACTGCTATGTAACCTCTCCTATTCACCCATCTCTCACACCAATGTCACTGTGTGCCTTGTGCTCAGACTGCTATGTAGCCTATCCTATTCACCCATCTCTCACACCAATGTCACTATGTGCTCTGTGCACAGACTGCTATGTAGCCTATCCTATTCACCCATCTCTCACACCAATGTCACTGTGTGCTCTGTGCACAGACTGCTATGTAACCTCTCCTATTCACCCACTACCCACACCAATGTCATTGTGTGCCCTGTGCACAGACTGCTATGTAGCCTATCCTATTCACCTACCACTCACACCAATGTCACTGTGTGCCCTGTGCACAGACTGCTATGTAGCCTCTCCTATTCACCCATCTCTCACACCAATGTCACTGTGTGCTCTGTGCACAGACTGCTATGTAGCCTATCCTATTCACCCACCTCTCACACCAATGTCACTGTGTGCCCTGTGCACAGACTGCTATGTAGCCTATCCTATTCACCCACCACTCACACCAATGTCACTGTGTGCCCTGTGCACAGACTGCTATGTAACCTCTCCTATTCACCCACCACTCACACCAATGTCACTGTGTGCCCTGTGCACAGACTGCTATGTAACCTCTCCTATTCACCCACCACTCACACCTATGTCACTGTGTGCCCTGTGCATAGACTGCTATTTAGCCTCCTATTAACCCACCACTTCCACCAATGTCACTGTGTGCCCTGTACATAGACTGCTATGTAACCTATCCTATTAACCCACCACTCACACCAATGTCACTGTGTGCTCTGCGCACAGACTGTTATGTAGCCTATCCTATTCACCCACCACTCACACCAATGTCACTGTGTGCCCTGTGCACAGACTGCTATGTAGCCTATCCTATTCACCCACCACTCACACTAATGTCACTGTGTGCCCTTTGCATAGACTGCTATGTAACCTCTCCTATTCACCCACCACTCACACCAATGTCACTGTGTGCCCTGTGCACATACTGCTATGTAGCCTATCCTATTCACCCATCTCTCACACCAATGTCACTGTGTGCCCTGTGCTCAGACTGCTATGTAGCCTATCCTATTCACCCACCGCTCACACCAATGTCACTGTGTGCTCTGTGCACAGACTGCTATGTAGCCTATCCTATTCACCCACCACTCACACCAATGTCACTGTGTGCCCTGTGCACAGACTGCTATGTAACCTCTCCTATTCACCCACCACTCACACCTATGTCACTGTGTGCCCTGTGCATAGACTGCTATTTAGCCTCCTATTAACCCACCACTTCCACCAATGTCACTGTGTGCCCTGTACATAGACTGCTATGTAACCTATCCTATTCACCCACCACTCACACCAATGTCACTGTGTGCTCTGCGCACAGACTGTTATGTAGCCTATCCTATTCACCCACCACTCCCACCAATGTCACTGTGTGCCCTGTGCATAGACTGCTATGTAACCTCTCCTATTCACCCATCTCTCACACCAATGTCACTGTGTGCCTTGTGCTCTGACTGCTATGTAGCCTATCCTATTCACCCATCTCTCACACCAATGTCACTGTGTGCTCTGTGCACAGACTGCTATGTAGCCTCTCCTATTCACCCATCTTTCACACCAATGTCACTGTGTGCCCTGTGCATAGACTGCTATGTAACCTCTCCTATTCACCCATCTCTCACACCAATGTCACTGTGTGCCTTGTGCTCAGACTGCTATGTAGCCTATCCTATTCACCCATCTCTCACACCAATGTCACTATGTGCTCTGTGCACAGACTGCTATGTAGCCTATCCTATTCACCCATCTCTCACACCAATGTCACTGTGTGCTCTGTGCACAGACTGCTATGTAACCTCTCCTATTCACCCACTACCCCACCAATGTCATTGTGTGCCCTGTGCACAGACTGCTATGTAGCCTATCCTATTCACCTACCACTCACACCAATGTCACTGTGTGCCCTGTGCACAGACTGCTATGTAGCCTCTCCTATTCACCCATCTCTCACACCAATGTCACTGTGTGCTCTGTGCACAGACTGCTATGTAGCCTATCCTATTCACCCACCTCTCACACCAATGTCACTGTGTGCCCTGTGCACAGACTGCTATGTAGCCTATCCTATTCACCCACCACTCACACCAATGTCACTGTGTGCCCTGTGCACAGACTGCTATGTAACCTCTCCTATTCACCCACCACTCACACCAATGTCACTGTGTGCCCTGTGCACAGACTGCTATGTAACCTCTCCTATTCACCCACCACTCACACCAATGTCACTGTGTGCCCTGTGCACAGACTGCTATGTAGCCTATCCTATTCACCCACCACTCACACCAATGTCACTGTGTGCCCTGAGCACAGACTACTATGTAACCTCTCCTATTCACCCACCACTCACACCTATGTCACTGTGTGCCCTGTGCACAGACTGCTATGTAGCCTATCCTATTCACCCACCACTCACACCAATGTCACTGTGTGCCCTGTGCACAGACTGCTATGTAGCCTATTCTATTCACCTACCACTCACACCAATGTCACTGTGTGCCCTGTGCATAGACTGCTATGTAGCCTATCCTATTCACCCACCACTCACACCAATGTCACTGTGTGCCCTGTGCACAGACTGCTATGTAACCTCTCCTATTCATCCACCACTCACACCAATGTCACTGTGTGCCCTGTGCACAAACTGCTATGTAGCCTATCCTATTCACCCACCACTCCCACCAATGTCACTGTGTGCCCTGTGCATAGACTGCTATGTAACCTCTCCTATTCACCCATCTCTCACACCAATGTCACTGTGTGCCTTGTGCTCTGACTGCTATGTAGCCTATCCTATTCACCCATCTCTCACACCAATGTCACTGTGTGCTCTGTGCACAGACTGCTATGTAGCCTCTCCTATTCACCCATCTTTCACACCAATGTCACTGTGTGCCCTGTGCATAGACTGCTATGTAACCTCTCCTATTCACCCATCTCTCACACCAATGTCACTGTGTGCCTTGTGCTCAGACTGCTATGTAGCCTATCCTATTCACCCATCTCTCACACCAATGTCACTATGTGCTCTGTGCACAGACTGCTATGTAGCCTATCCTATTCACCCATCTCTCACACCAATGTCACTGTGTGCTCTGTGCACAGACTGCTATGTAACCTCTCCTATTCACCCACTACCCACACCAATGTCATTGTGTGCCCTGTGCACAGACTGCTATGTAGCCTATCCTATTCACCTACCACTCACACCAATGTCACTGTGTGCCCTGTGCACAGACTGCTATGTAGCCTCTCCTATTCACCCATCTCTCACACCAATGTCACTGTGTGCTCTGTGCACAGACTGCTATGTAGCCTATCCTATTCACCCACCTCTCACACCAATGTCACTGTGTGCCCTGTGCACAGACTGCTATGTAGCCTATCCTATTCACCCACCACTCACACCAATGTCACTGTGTGCCCTGTGCACAGACTGCTATGTAACCTCTCCTATTCACCCACCACTCACACCAATGTCACTGTGTGCCCTGTGCACAGACTGCTATGTAACCTCTCCTATTCACCCACCACTCACACCTATGTCACTGTGTGCCCTGTGCATAGACTGCTATTTAGCCTCCTATTAACCCACCACTTCCACCAATGTCACTGTGTGCCCTGTACATAGACTGCTATGTAACCTATCCTATTCACCCACCACTCACACCAATGTCACTGTGTGCTCTGCGCACAGACTGTTATGTAGCCTATCCTATTCACCCACCACTCACACCAATGTCACTGTGTGCCCTGTGCACAGACTGCTATGTAGCCTATCCTATTCACCCACCACTCACACTAATGTCACTGTGTGCCCTTTGCATAGACTGCTATGTAACCTCTCCTATTCACCCACCACTCACACCAATGTCACTGTGTGCCCTGTGCACATACTGCTATGTAGCCTATCCTATTCACCCATCTCTCACACCAATGTCACTGTGTGCCCTGTGCTCAGACTGCTATGTAGCCTATCCTATTCACCCACCGCTCACACCAATGTCACTGTGTGCTCTGTGCACAGACTGCTATGTAGCCTATCCTATTCACCCACCACTCACACCAATGTCACTGTGTGCCCTGTGCACAGACTGCTATGTAACCTCTCCTATTCACCCACCACTCACACCTATGTCACTGTGTGCCCTGTGCATAGACTGCTATTTAGCCTCCTATTAACCCACCACTTCCACCAATGTCACTGTGTGCCCTGTACATAGACTGCTATGTAACCTATCCTATTCACCCACCACTCACACCAATGTCACTGTGTGCTCTGCGCACAGACTGTTATGTAGCCTATCCTATTCACCCACCACTCACACCAATGTCACTGTGTGCCCTGTGCACAGACTGCTATGTAGCCTATCCTATTCACCCACCACTCACACTAATGTCACTGTGTGCCCTTTGCATAGACTGCTATGTAACCTCTCCTATTCACCCACCACTCACACCAATGTCACTGTGTGCCCTGTGCACATACTGCTATGTAGCCTATCCTATTCACCCATCTCTCACACCAATGTCACTGTGTGCCCTGTGCTCAGACTGTTATGTAGCCTATCCTATTAACCCACCACTTCCACCAATGTCACTGTGTGCCCTGTACATAGACTGCTATGTAACCTATCCTATTCACCCACCACTCACACCAATGTCACTGTGTGCTCTGCGCACAGACTGTTATGTAGCCTATCCTATTCACCCACCACTCACACCAATGTCACTGTGTGCCCTGTGCACAGACTGCTATGTAGCCTATCCTATTCACCCACCACTCACACTAATGTCACTGTGTGCCCTTTGCATAGACTGCTATGTAACCTCTCCTATTCACCCACCACTCACACCAATGTCACTGTGTGCCCTGTGCACATACTGCTATGTAGCCTATCCTATTCACCCATCTCTCACACCAATGTCACTGTGTGCCCTGTGCTCAGACTGCTATGTAGCCTATCCTATTCACCCACCGCTCACACCAATGTCACTGTGTGCCCTGTGCATAGACTGCTATTTAGCCTCCTATTAACCCACCACTTCCACCAATGTCACTGTGTGCCCTGTACATAGACTGCTATGTAACCTATCCTATTCACCCACCACTCACACCAATGTCACTGTGTGCTCTGCGCACAGACTGTTATGTAGCCTATCCTATTCACCCACCACTCACACCAATGTCACTGTGTGCCCTGTGCACAGACTGCTATGTAGCCTATCCTATTCACCCACCACTCACACTAATGTCACTGTGTGCCCTTTGCATAGACTGCTATGTAACCTCTCCTATTCACCCACCACTCACACCAATGTCACTGTGTGCCCTGTGCACATACTGCTATGTAGCCTATTCTATTCACCCATCTCTCACACCAATGTCACTGTGTGCCCTGTGCTCAGACTGTTATGTAGCCTATCCTATTCACCCACCACTCACACCAATGTCACTGTGTGCCCTGTGCACAGACTGCTATGTAGCCTATCCTATTCACCCACCACTCACACTAATGTCACTGTGTGCCCTTTGCATAGACTGCTATGTAACCTCTCCTATTCACCCACCACTCACACCAATGTCACTGTGTGCCCTGTGCACATACTGCTATGTAGCCTATCCTATTCACCCATCTCTCACACCAATGTCACTGTGTGTCCTGAGCACAGACTGCTATGTAGCCTATCCTATTCACCCATCTCTCACACCAATGTCACTGTGTGCCCTGTGCTCAGACTGGTATGTAGCCTCTCCTATTCACCCACCGCTCACACCAATGTCACTGTGTGCCCTGTGCACAGACTGCTATGTAACCTCTCCTATTCACCCACCGCTCACACCAATGTCACTGTGTGCCCTGTGCACAGACTGCTATGTAACCTATCCTATTCACCCACCACTCATACCAATGTCACTGTGTGCCCTGTGCACAGACTGCTATGTAGACTATCCTATTCACACACCACTCACACCAATGTCACTGTGTGCCCTGTGCACAGACTGCTATGTAACCTCTCCTATTCACCCACCGCTCACACCAATGTCACTGTGTGCCCTGTGCACAGACTGCTATGTAACCTATCCTACTCACCCACCGCTCACACCAATGTCACTGTGTGCCCTGTGCACAGACTGCTATGTTGCCTATCCTATTCAAGTGACAGCGGGCATAAAGCACCTGTCCCCCCCACCCCTTACCTGCCACACGCATGGTGTCCCACTTTTGTCTTGCATTGATGATGTCAAATAATGTTGTTTTTGTTACTGCTCAGCTTTAACTTGACAGATGAGATGAAACAAAGTGCCGGATATTTCTAGGAGTTTCTACAACACAATGATGCAGTTTTCATGAAAATCAGTTCAGTAGTTTTAGTGCTACCTTTGAACAAATAGACAGACACAACATTCATATATTAGTATAGAATAGATACAATTTCTCCAAGTGACAGTAATCACCCACGACTAATTGCCATCAAAATTCCTTGTGATGCAGGGAAAGGCTATGCATTTGAATAGACTATTTCCTGCTGCAAAAAATCGTGATTCAGGCATGGAAACCGACCTAATTTGTGTAAACTGCGGGATTAATGGGTTTTTAACCCACTGACGAACCCGATTTTGGTTGCTATGGGCAACATCACTTCTTAACAGAACTCCCATCTTAGTAAATTTACCCCTAAGTGTCTGCTGATTGTCATCTTCATCATCGAGGCGTATATAGCAGCAGGGGTCGAGAACTGGCAATATATATATATATTTTATATATATATTAGAGATGTGCGCCAATTCCCACGTTTTGGTTTTGGATCCGGATTCATCTTTGTGTTTTGGTTCTGCAAAACCACCATCACATGGTTTGGTTTTGATTTTGGATCTGTATTTTAAGAAAAAAATAAGAAAAAAACACAGCTAAAATGACGTCATTTTCCCCTATTTACATTCAATCCAAAATCCCAGTTTGGTTTTAAAATCCGAGATGCGAAACATGGGAAGATCCAAACCAGATTTTCGGACCCATACATCTCTAATACATATATATATTGCATGCCTCCTCCTTTGCTCCTCCTAAAGCCTAACGACGCGTCAGTGCAAAATGCATCCGAATCGACATATGCCCAGTACAAAAAAAAATGCAACGTGTGCAAAAAATAAAACACGCTTACGTCAGTACCGTGCTCATTTGCTTCATCATCTAATAAAATAATTAAGTTAGTTAATATATTTATGTTTACTAGACAGATAAAAGGCAATGTATGATTGGTTGCCATTTGACTATCTGGAGTTACTGCATATTTGTACTATTAAAATAAAACCCCAACAAAGTGTATTTATTTATTAACAGTTATTTATATTCTTATATAACGCCATCATATTCTGTTGTGCTTTACGATTGATAACACCCTTGATACTGGGTAATTGCTTAGAGAGGGACAGAGAGGTGAAGCCGGGTACACACTGTACGATTTGTAGCCCGCAATGCGACGGCTGATTCGACGGCCGACATATCCGGTGGTCCCAACACACGGACCAATCCCCCGATATGCCAGCAACCCCCCCCCCCCGCATAGTGCTGCATGGGATCGTTCATCGCTTCTCCAGATCTCTTGTGCAGCATGAAAGATCTGGAGGAGCGAAGAACGATCACACGGGCCCGCTATATCGCTCCGTGTGTGGCGCCCTTAAGAGGGCCCTGCTGGCAAGCTTAAAGGGGCAACAAAAATCACAGACATGGACTATATGTCACATTATGATGTGCAAAAATGTAGAGCCAAAGACTCTGCTTACGATTAGCAATTGTAATAAGCAAAGTCATGGAGAAAATGGTAGCACAGTCCTGGATAGGCCTCCTTTCTGGGCAGACCATATGCCCTTTATTCTGTGCCATCTAGCGTGGCTTTCGTGAAGTGTCAGTACTTGATTTCTTCCATTACCTGGTTTTAATTAGCCTCCTGAAGTCTCTTTGTGGGGAGGTGATTTCAGCTGGGACCATGAATAGAGCCCACCCCTGCCAATACTCCTTGGAGCATGCTCACCCTGAATGGGCTCAGTGAGCTGGGAGCCAGTTTCCTCTATAATCCCGAGTTTGGGGGCTGTGGACAATGGGGAACTTCTGTAGACTCCTTAAGCTTGATTCCATTTGACACCTCTAGCTCTCTTTTGTCTGCTCTCCGGGGATATGCCTCGTCAGTGTACTCCATAGAAGAATTCAGCGCACAAGTGTCATTGAGATGAATCTGCCAGAATGCTGGGACATGCAGCTCCGGCTCTCAGGCTGGGTGACCACCAGGGATAAGTCTCTCTGGTCCCCATTGTGACATCTTCCCTGAAGAAGCTCACTTCATTCTAGGGTTCTCGTACTGCCATGGGCACCAAAGCCACTTCATGCTATGCTAATGTGTCCCTTTTACTCCTGACAAGGTTTGCATGACAAAGTCGGGTGGATTAGACACTTTGCATGTAAGAAGGAAAAGAGGACGAGGACATAAGAATGTTTTAAAAAAAAAGTACAGAAAAAGTTAACACTATTGGCAGTTCCACACTTTCTACAAAATGATAACAATTGTCACTCTTGTGTGCAGTGGTTGCGTTTAAGTTTAGCTTGTTTTGTATGGATTTATCTCATATTTGTAGCATCACCCTGTGTGATTCTCTTACATACTGTACATCAGGGGTGGCCAGACTTTTGGACGAGGTGATCTACTTTAAAGCTAAAAACCTTTTGTGAGCTACCGAGCCTGAAAAAGGGAGCGTGACCTCTCAGCAAAGGGCGTGGGGTCGGTCCTGCTGAAATCACACATAGTATTCCCAATTCAAATGACGACACACAGTAGCACACTCTTATTCAAATTACACCACATAGTAGTGTCCCTTATTCACGTTACGACACACAGTAGTGCCCCTTATACACAATGCCCACAATAGTGCCCCTTAAACAATGTCCACTGTAGTAGTGCTCCTTATGCAATGCCCCTAGTAGTAGTGCCCCTTATGCAATGCCCCCAGTAGTAGTACCCCTTATGCAATACCCCTAGTAGTAGTGCTCCTTATGAAATGCCCCCCAGTAGTAGTGCCACTTATGCAATGCCCCCTGTAGGTGCCCTTTATGCAATGTCCCCAGTCATAGTGTCCCTTATGCAATGCCCCCAGTAGTAGTGCCCCTTATGCAATGCCCCTAGTAGTAGTGCTCCTTATGCAATGCCCCCAGTAATAGTGCCCCATATGCAATGTACCCTGTAGTAGTGCCCCTTATGCAACACCCGCTGTAGTAGTGTCCCTTATGTAGTTAGTGCCCCCAGTAGTAGTGCCCCTTATGCAGTGCCCTCAGTAGTGCCCCTTATGCAGTGCCCTAGTAGTATCCCTTATGTAGTGCCCCCAGTAGTGTACCTTATTCAGTGCCCGTTATGCAGTGCCCCCAGTAGTAGTGCCCCTTACACATAATGACACAGACACACAACACTATACTTACCTGAATTTCTGCTCCTGCACCTGCCAGCATCCTACTGCTCCTCTCGCACGGCACTATGGGAGAGACGTCATGATATCTCTCCCTACACCCACTGCGGGAGCCGGAAGGCAGAGCTCAGGAATGAGCTTCAGCCTCTGGCTGCAGCTGCAGCAGGCGCCCAGCAAATGGAGTAGGCAGCAGCGGTGCCTCTCCAGCGTGGCGCCTCCCCTGGGTGCAGCAGCCAATAAAAATCTGCCCGACTCTTACTGGCTGCTGCTGGTTGGTCCCAGACGTCCACCGCGATTGACCAGTCGCTTGTCCGCAGTCGACCGGTCAATCGCGATCAACGTTTTGGCCACCCGTGCTGTGCGCAATATATGGTCAGTGGGTACACCAATCTAGTAATAGGTAAGATCCTCTTGATCCCCTGAACAGCATGAATTCGTCATGACATGCACTCAGCAAGGTGCTGCAAACATTCCTTAGAGATTCTGGTGTATGGTGACATGATGGCGTCATGCAGTTGCTGCAGGTTTGTCGGCTGGACATTCATGCTGGAGATCTCCTGTTCCATTCAGGGCCGTAGAGAGATGTGCCGGGCACGGGTAAATTTTTTGGGGGGTGACCTAATGTAAGAAGACTTGGCAACGACTCCTTAGAAAAACAAAAAAAGCCACAGGGGTTGTGCAACCAGTGTGATCCCCCCCACCCCCCTTGCACTGCCAGAGGAGACTACTGCTACTGATCAGTGGCAGCAGTCTCTCTGGTGCCACCACATCCCAGTACACAGCAGCGTGTGCTTGGCTGGAGAGACACAGGCTACTGCCACTGACATGTAAGGGAGAGAGGGAGGGCGGGTGGCCTACAAGAGCCCAATCAGTGGGAGGGAAAAATTTATTAAATCCATCAAATATATATTAAAGATTAACAACAAAATTGGGCACTATTCTGTAGCAGCAGTCCCAGGGAGAAGGAGAGTACTACAGTACCTGGTGCAAAATGGAAATGTGGAAAGGGGTCTGCTCTTGAAATCAGTACCACATATATATTCATACTAAAGAAAAAAAAAACAGCCACAAAGGCAAATGGAAAAAAAATAGTAAAACATTATATGCCGGGATGCCAGAGCTCAGAATGCTGACGGCGGAATCCCGGCAGGTGTCAGAATCCCAGCACCGGCATCCTGACCACTGACATCCTGATGGTAACTATTAGGGCTAGAAGGAGGGTTCTTGGTTAGAGTTACGCACTAGGGAGAGGGAGGAGGTTAGTGTTAGGCTGAGGGGGCGAGGGTCAGGCTGCGCGAGGGGCGGTTTATGGGTAGGGTTAGACAGCTTACCTCCAGGTGTTGGTATTGAAGACCAGTCGGGATTCCAGCGTCGGCATTCTCACGACCGGTCATGTGTGCACTGACATCCCGTACCCAGCCTGTATGCACATATTCAGTGGTTCATAGTATATTAAGTATATACTAGTAAGTATTATTAAGGATACAAAAGGATGGTATTATACACCTTTCTTGGAGCATAAATCAGCTAATGTAGTGTATAGCAGAAAGTTCCCAAGTCAACTGATTGCCAAATAGCCGATAATTCTACTCTGGCCGTATAAAATAATATCAGAGTTTGTGAAAAGAATTTGATAAATGTCCCCTCGGATGATATGTGGACCAGCAGCCTGTCTGCGTGGTGTGAGAGAGGAGCAGTGGGTGCGCGCTTATCACAGAAGCCAATCTTTACTGGCACAAATGCGGGAATGCCATGAGCCATACTATAGGGTGCAGTGGTGAGGGCTCGGTGGGTATTCCAGTCCTGGCTGTGTTGAAGAGATTCCCAGATAATTGGGAGGTAAGGTGGAGCATTTGGTAGCGCTGCGCCGCAGAATATTGTAACTATGCAGCAGGTCAGCTTGTGAAGCCACGTCCAATACTGCTGCTTACTCCACAGGAGAATCGCAGCAATATCATAATAATACCACCCCCGAGTTCTCTCATGCAGACGCACTGGTCATTATTCCCTCTCAATTACACTATGGGGATAACCGGCAGTAGTGTGTTTAAAATGTTATTCATATAGCTACATTTTCTGTCTATATCGGCAGGTGCTGGCACCTTAGTGGTTGGGGCCTCTCCAGCCTTTCTAACTCCCGCTTAGCATCTCTTTAGCCTAAACTTAACTTGGCTGCCCACCTCATTGCTCTACCTCTGCTGCCCCCTCTGCCAGTAACTACACTGGCTCCCTATACCACTTAGAATTACATTCAAACTCCACTTTTTCACCTACAAAGCTTACTGTTCCTCTTTACATTCCAGTCTCATTTCCTCACACACTCTCCCCTACTCTCTTCCGTCTGCTGATTGCCGCCTCACCTCCTCCCTGATCCCCACTTCCCACTCTCACATTGATGATTTCTCCTAGGCTGATCCTGACCTCTGGAATTCCCTACCTCGCACCATCAGTCTTTTATCCAGACTCCCAGCCTTCCAGCATGACCTTAAAATATTTTTTTTCATTGTAGCTTAGCAGCCCTCCTACTGCAGTCTCTGCCCTCTTTGCTCATTGTGTCCACCCATAGCCCCTATAGATTGTAAGCATGTGTGAGCAGGGCCCTCTACCCTTTGTCTTCTTTACATAATTATGGTAAGTGCTCACTGTAATTCAGGGCTGTCAAGAGGTTTCTTATAAATACAAAATAATGCTTATAAAAATAATCCCTGCCAACTACGAAACAAGTCAAATATCCTGCTGGACAGTTTTGAAAAATTTCACTAATCTCAAACGCAAAGCTATTTCAGTGCATCAATAACAATTATATTATTCTAAAGCTGTGAAACGATCTATATGTATAATGGAACAGACTTTGTAGTGTCTATTAATACCTCTGCAGAGAAGTAAGAGACAAGGGGCACTATAGTAAAAAGCTTCAAACACTCAAAAATGCCACATGCAATAAAGACAGTCCCTATGTACCACATAATGATAATAATTTCATTAAAGGAGTTCAGAAGTGGTAGGGGTTTACTGCATAGTGGATGATCCCCTACTGGCAAACCTAGGGGCAATTCTACTTTAAGGGACCACCTCCAAAGACCAGCTAAATGGTGGGCACTCTAAAGTGTGCTGCAAAGTGCACACTCCAGGTATGTGCTCTAGTGTACAAACATCTGCTGGCTTTCTCATTGCTTGAGGGTTTGGGTTAGACTAATATAATGATTCCCCCAATTCAGTTGGTGAAGTTTTAGTCTGAATCCAGGCAAATTGACACAAACAGTACCATCACAGGGTAGGGATTGCCATCGGTGGGTCTCCAATGGTCAACATCAATGTTAAGAACCATTGATGGGAAACCATCAATGATTTCACCCACCGATGGTCATCCCCGATCTATTACTCACCAGGCAGCAAGCCAATCTGAGGTGGGGGCTTTGCGAGGCAAATTGGGGTCAGAGCTTTTACCCAGCACTAGGGTAAAAAAAAAAAAAAGAAACCATTGCATGGCTCTATGACATCAAAAGTGGAGAACCATCGGATCTCCTCCATCGATGGCAAGAACAGCGACCATTAGTTGCAAACCATATATGGTTACTACTTATTAATGATCGATGGACATCCCTATGGCAGGACACCTCTGTGCCCCGGGCCAGAATCCCCCACCCCAGTGCATTATGTGACATCATGACATCGCCGGGGGAACTCCAAGATCAGACCCTTTCTCACCCAGGATGCTACCAAAACCCTTGTACATTCACTAGTCATGTCCAGATTGGACTACTGTAACCTTCTCCTAGCTGGCCTCCCCAAATCCCATCTCTCTCCTCTCCAGTCTGTGCTCAATGCTGCTGCTCAGCTCATCTTCCTCTCCAAACGCTCTACATCTGCCTCCCCTCTCCTACAAGCCCTCCACTGGCTCCCTTTCCCTTTCAGAACCCAATTCAAGGCTCTCACACTCACTTACAAAACCCTCACCCATTCCTCTCCCATTTACATCTCTGATCTCATCTCCTTTCACTCTTCTGTCCGCCCTCTTCGTTCACTTAATCCACGCCGCCTTTCATGCCATTGCCAATTGATTACTTTCTCCCACTCCCGCCTCCAAGATTTTGCCCGTGCTGCTCCTCACCTTTGGAACTCTCTCCCTCTCCCCATCAGACTCTGCACCTCTCTACAATCTTTCAAACGAGCTCTTAAGACCCACTACTTCATTAAAGCCTTCCTGCTCTCATCCTAACTTGCTGCTACATCTTCCTTCCTCCCCGCCTACCCCATCTGTGTCACTCCTGTTTGTCTGCCCCTCCCTCTACCCTCTTGTGCTTCTCCCTACTGTAATTTAATTTATCTCTTACTCCCCACTAGGGCAACTAACACTTGGCTGCTTATGCGGGAGTTAAGGTCGCTAATATAGCAATGTTTATCCATGTCCTGTATTGTAAGTCAATGGTTACTTTTTTGTCTATGTACTTTGTAAGGCGCTGGGGAACACTTGTGGCGCCATATAAATAAATGATAATAATAATAATAATAACACTGGGAGCAGGAATATGGGTGCTAGTCACTTGCAAAGTGGAATAGGGTGGTGGCCTCATCAAGGCAGTGACCATGTCATTACCTCTGCGATGACATCGGTCACACACCTTGTTACAGCCCTGTACTCAAATATAACTTTGGGGGAGTTTGCACATTTCTACAGCTCTAGACTTCATATCCTCAATTTTAAAAGAGAGTCTAAACTTTATACATGTGATGGATGTCTGATTTTCTGATCCTTTTATACTGTCTATGCTGTCATATTATTTAACTTTCATACCATAAAAGGATATTTTTAATTGACCTGTTGCATTAATGTGAGGATTTTTTTTGCATGTTGTCAGGTATTTCAGATATTTCAGCGTTGCGAATTAGTTGCTTTTAATTAAACGTGTACATTATTGTTAGCAGTTTTGATAGTGGCAGCATAGCAGTGTGGCGGCTTTTCTAACGCAATGGCGACCTCTAGTGGCACAAATATAGAGTGCAATGTTATTCTGCAGTATGTCAACACAACAGTGGAACTTGAAGCCAGAACTTTGGACTTAGGGCCTGATTCTCTACGGCACGCAACTGCGATTGTAATAGTGATTACGCACGCAGTTCAACTGCGATAGTATGCTAATCCATGGTGATCGCTATGCCGTTGCAGCCCTACATAAGGACACCCACTTTATCTTACACACATCCATAATGTTTAGCAAGACTGCCAAACCATCGAGTACCATCGCAGCCTCCCGCACACTTGCACAAGCTCTGACCTTACTCAGAAATTGCTAACTTCAGCGCACGCTATGAGACCTCCGGCTGCGTACGGCATCGCAGTGGATAATTTATGCACGCCCCTGCAACGGCGTTGAAACGCACCGGCATGCCTGTGTTTCGCCGACAACCGCTCCCGTCACCACCCACAAATGGCACTTCCTGTCAATAACTCTGCAATGGGTCTGCGTAGTCAGTGCGATCGCAGTCCCGATGGCAGTGGGCGGTTTGCGCACGTGCAGAAGGCAACAATCGTCCGACTGCATGCGTATTAGCAACTGCACTCCTTGCTGAATCAGGCCCTTAGTAAAAGGCCAGTTCTGACGCATAACCTAATTTGTGTGAAGTTTCACCATAATGTTATTTACCTCTAGGCAGCTAAAAAAGTGACAACCTAATACATTACATCGCTATGGCTAGAATTACTACTATTACTATTATTATTATTAAAATACTAATTATTGCAGAAGAGCATTTAGACGTACATATCAAAGTTACAAAAATGTGAACCTTAACAAGTCAGACTATTTTGTAACATTTGTTCATTAAAGTTTCAAGGAAAGATGTGCATGATCGGAATCGGTATGATTTACCGCCGGACCCATGCCCGGCGGTTGGAATCCCGACAGCGGCATCCCAGCAGAGGAGGAAATCCCGATCGTCAAAGGTAAATATATACTAACCTATTTCTACCCTCTAACCCTCCCTTAGGGGTGCCTAACCTTAACCTTCCCCCTCAGTGCCTAACCCTAATCCCCCCTCTAAGTTCCTAAACCTAACCCCCCCTTCCCCGCCACCTAAACCAAAGTCCCCCGGGGGGTGCCTAACCGTGCCTAAGCCTAAGTCCCCCCAAGAACCCTAAACCTATAAACCTAACCCTCCCCCCCCACCGTGCGGCTCTCCGCGCGGCACCCGGCGTCCCGATCGGGATGCCAGGCGACGGGCTCCTGGCGTATGCCTAATGACAGGCGTCGGCATATAGACACCTCTCTTTAGACCCTTACAGGGACATGACAGTCCGGGAAGTCGGCTGTCAGGATTAGGTCCGCCGGCTTCCCAACTGCATACCGCATGATCGGCATATGTAAATGGGCATTCGCAGATATAATGAGGGCACTGTCCTCAGTTCTGATAAAGATAGCTTCCAGTGACATTATTGGCCCAGTCCCAATGCATGAATCTTCCTGCCTGGATTATTTCCGTTACCTTGGCAACTTTCTATATAGAAGCTTACTGATCTATTTACTTAGCCTTGGATTTAGATAAGGTACCAGCCAACCAGCTCCTAACTGACATTTTTCAAGCACAGCCTGTGCCATGGCAACTGATTGGCTGGTACCTTATGTTCGTTCACTTTATCTCCCTCCAAAGCTTAGTAAATAGACCCCGTAGTCTTTCATCTGCTGGAAAAGAGAGGGAAGTCTTCATCAGACAACTCTTCATCAATTGCTTTTTCTTAAGGGCGATAGGGAGTGGGGACCTGATTGAGAACTGCACACAACACACATGCGGCCGCATTGACTGTTTGGAAATAAATGTGGATCTTTGTATGTAGTCAGAGATGGCAGCATCTGTGCCACCCTACCCATTCGCTTGTGAAAGTATCCGGCATCACGATTAGCGGACTACTGCTGCAGCCCTATAATGGTACAAGGGATCTCTCTGATATAAGACGGATATCTGCATATGCCCATCTCTGCGTATCCTTCAATTCAAACTAGATGCCCACATTAATGCCCTCAGACCACTTATCCTGCTTGGGAACACCCGGTTGCTGTTCAGTTACACCCATTAGGCCACAATTGGAGTTGAAGCTGAGTTGCGTACGATTCTGAGTCACCTGAATTTGCTCAAAGTTGTTTATCCTTCTATATGCGCAGTAAGAACAATAGCAAGATCCGTCTGCAAAATGGCTGGAGTGCCCAGAATGCCCAGTTAGGCCCAGAATGTCCAGTCAGGCCCAGAATGCCCAGTCAGGTCCAGAATGCCCAGCTTGGCCCAGAATGTCCAGTCAAGCCCAGAATGCCCAGTCAGGCCCAGAATGTCCTGTCAGGCCCAGAATGTCCAGTCAGGCCCAGAATGCCCAGTCAGGTCCAGAATGCCCAGCTTGGCCCAGAATGTCCAGTCAAGCCCAGAATGCCCAGTCAGGCCCAGAATGTCCAGTCAAGCCCAGAATGCCCAGTCAGGCCCAGAATGTCCAGTCAGGCCCAGAATTCTAAACAGTTTTAGGTATACAATTTGGTCTCCTGTCAGGAACGAACATTTAACCTATATTTGAACAGTCACAAGCTGAAAGAGCAGATTCCTACCCTGAAGAACTGGATAGCCATATGTGAAACGCGTAGTCTTGAATTTCTAAGTGAGAAATGTATTTTATTTTTATTTTTTTAATAAAATTTTATAATTTTTGTCTATTTTTTTTTAGAAGAAAAATATGTTTGTCTTTTAAACTCTTTTGTTTTACTATGTGATACTGTGAAGGGCAATACATTGGTCTTATGTACTACTGTCTGCAACTGCTTTATGACAATGTTTTGCACTTGGATTTTCATGTGAGGGCTCTGAAATGGATTATCCCTGAATTCACAATTGAATTGTGCCAATAAATATTATTATTTACCCCACACTGGGTGGGCATTTCTATATTGCTGCATCGCTCTTACTTGCACTAGCCTCAAAATTGCGGTCAAACCTCAGAAATTGCCATTTCCAGAAGTTGGGCCACATTTCCAGTACGCATCAAGCTCCGGAAAGCAGAACTTGTTCCTAATAGGCTACGCCATCTGTGGATAGCGTTGCCTAGTAGATGCTTCTGGGCTTCTTACCGCAGACTTCCCCGAGAGGGATCCAATAAGATCCCTCCCGGGTTCCACGCGTCTCGCGCATTTCATAAACCCGAAGTCCCCACACTGGAAGGAAGAGCAGTCCTGTGCTTAATCTTCATGCAGACGGCGTTATTAAATGCTGCTATGCATGCAATCAGTGGCGAGATGCATCACATCCAGAATACGATGCTTGGTGCATCCCGCCCTCTGTCAGTAAGGATTTGGTGCATCTACCAAGTTGTTATTACAACTTCTAACCCTAATTCCAAGGGCTCATTTCAGCCATTACTTTGAAGCCAAACCTTCGTCTCTGACTCCTCTATATTACTACTGTCCGAGTCAGACTCCTACATGAATGGCAAATGTAGATTAATGTCTATTTATTAGTAACAAATTTACTGTAGTAATATGGTAGCACAAGGCATTTTCCGGGAGGGAGCTGAATGTCTGCTTACAGCAGGGGGCGTGACCGGACGTAAAATGACGGAATTCACAATGCCGAAATAAACGGCGTTGTGAAGCAAGGGGCGGGGCCACGATGGCGTGACTCAGCTCGGTAGGCTTGCCTGCCTTTCCAGGGGACCGGGAGCAACACCTGATATTCAGGAGGCTCCGGGCCAAATCGGGAGGGTAGGCAAGCCTGACGTTATGTCGGCAGTGGCTATGTTGAAATGAGAATGTCAGCGCCATTAATCTGACACAGTTATACTGCTACGTAAAGCATTATTAGCTGTGCGGGCATTCTAACAATAAACAAGCTGGTAAAGCAGGATGTTTATAGCTACAGTGTCCGCAAGGTTAAAGTGCTTTACAACCGTGTCAGGATAATGCTCGTTTCGACATAGTGACTGTCAGAAAAATGACTACACATCTTTTCATCACTACCGCATAAATCATCAGGCGACTTAGATAAACTGAATATAAAGTATACAGATACACACAGTATATTATTTTTAATTACTGAACAATTTTCTAAATTTCAGTGAAAGTAAATATGTAACAAACTAATGGAATATGATCA
Organism: Taudactylus pleione; assembly: GCA_031769625.1. Taxonomy (NCBI): domain Eukaryota; kingdom Metazoa; phylum Chordata; class Amphibia; order Anura; family Myobatrachidae; genus Taudactylus; species Taudactylus pleione. The sequence continues at coordinate 15,212,779 of JAUIMM010000275.1, read as the reverse complement.
CCGAAAATACCTGTCCCTTTTTTTTGCTTTACTCTTCTTTGGCCAGAAACAGTGAAAACAGGACCGTTGGAGGATATGGTGATAGTATTATATTTTTGGGACTGATTCTGAGTTAGGAGCAAAGCTAAATTAAAAAAAAAGTAGCTTTGTACCTGGACAAGCCATGCTGCACTACCAGGGGTACAAATACATTTTTATTTCTTTTGCATGCAGGGTAAATAGCCCACAAATGCTGGGCAGCTTTATTTAAGCACTGCAATTTAGATCTGAGTTTAGACACAGCCCTCCCAACTCTAAGGGGCCCATTTATCAATGATCGCTTATGCCATGCGATCAGGGCATGTCAGTGCCACCCGTGATCGCATGGCACAATGAGATCACAGCGGCCGTATTTATCATCCGGGACATGCAGGGACACGGGCTCCTGCGATGTCTTCGGAGAGCTGCCGGCCAGTGCCGGAGCTGCTGCACATGCACAGTCCCGATGACTGGCGACCATTGCCGGGGGAGGGTTCCAGGGGAACCTTCCGCCGGCTAATTATGCGGGGTGTAGCCATAGGCTAAAGCGGCTAACGCCACTTTCATCTTCGCAAGGAAGCAGCTGTGCAATACTGTCCAGCAGGGGCGTATTGAGCCCTGCGGGGCCCAGGTGAAGAGGGGGCGTGGCCCAACAGAGGGAGGCGTGTCCAAGCCCCCTTGAGCTTTAAAAAAATAAACAACACTTTTGCAGCGTGCTGGGGAGGAGGATGCTGTGAGCCCCTCAGCCCGGTGCAAAGCCAGGGGGGGCGCAGTCAGTGTGATCGCTCCCCCCCACAGGCATAGGAGACTGCTGCGGCTGCTGCCATGAGCAGTCTCCCACTGAAACTGTGCTGTGAGGGAGGGGGGCGGCGCCGGACCCAGGCCCCCGCCAGGCCCATCAAGGAAATTCGGGCCCGGGTAAATAGTAGAGATGAGCGATTCGGATTCTGTGGAATCCGAACCGCTCCGAACATTGGGGATCCGTGTTCACCGCCTGACTCGGATCCCCGTTCGGGGCCGAACGGCGGCCGCCTGATGTCGGATTCTCACTAGAGAATCCGACATCAGGGCTCCTATTGTGTAGGGCAGAGCGCTGTGATAGTGCTCTGCCCTACACAGACACAAACACACAGCCGCCAGCAGCAGCTGTGTGTTTGTTACAGCAGCCAATGAGAGTCACACAGACTCTCATTGGCTGCTGCACGGAGGGAGCCGGCTGGAGCTCACACATGAGCTCCGTCTTCTGGCTCCCTCCTCAGCGTGTGACAGCAGAGCGGACGGCGCGGGAGTGGGGATACAGGTAAGTTTTTTTTTGTTTTTTTTTACTTGTGCAAGGGCCGGGGGCGCTACTGGGGGGGGGGTCTGCTACTGGGGGGGGTCTGCTACTGGGGGTGCAGGGGGGCCATACTACTGGGGGGGCCTGCTACTGGGGGGGCTATACTACTGGGGGGGCTATACTACTGGGGGGGGTCTTCTACTGGGGGGTCTGCTACTGGGGGTCCATACTACTGAGGAGCCTGCTACTGGGGGGGGCTATACTACTGGGGGGGTCTGTTACTGGGGGGGCCATACTACTGAGGGGCCTGCTACTGGGGGGCCATACTACTGGGGGGGGCTTACTACTACTGGGGGGGCATACTACTGGAGGGGGCTTACTACTACTGGGGGGGCCATACTACAGGGGGGCTACTACTGGGGCAGCCTACTACTGGGGGGGGGCTACTACTGGGGGGGGGGCATACTACTGGGGGGGCCATACTACTGGGGGGGCATACTACTGGGGTGGCCTGCTAATGGGGGCATACTACTGGGTGGCATGCTAATGAGGGGCATACTACTGGGGGGGCATACTACTGGGGGGCATTCTACTGGGGGCACTGCATAGGGGACCCTACTACTAAGGGGACTGCATAGGGGGCACCACTGCTGGGGGCATTGTGTAAGGGACACCGCTACTGTGGGCATTGTGTAGAAGGGGCACTACTGTGGGCATTGTGTAAAAGGGTCACTACTGTGGGCATTGTGTAAAAGGGGCACTACTGTGTGTCGTAACATAAATAAGAGACACTACTTTATGGTGTAATGTGAATCAGGCCCTATGTGCAGTGTAATGTGAATAAGATTGTGCACTGTGACTCCTTGGGCCATAGCCCACTATGTAAACAATGTGATTCTGCTGGCCGTTCCCCACTGGGTGGGTGCACTACTTTCATTTCTGCCACTGCTGTGTGGCAATGTGTCATAGATGTGCTTTATACTGTGGTGTCTGTGTCGTTGTGTCGCTGCTTTGTCGCTTAGTAACCAGTCAGCTCACTGCAACCTTTGGCCAATAATGTTGAAAACAATATTATAAGCTTAAATTGACTGGAAATTAATGTTATTGAGGTTAATAATACTCTAGGAAGAAAACACAGACCAATTTATGTGATTTTAGCTTTTTTTGTAAATTTTTGTAAAAAAATCCAAATCCAAAGCCAGTCACCGCAGTTTGGCAAATCCAAATCCAAATCTAAAGCCGGATGACGAATTAGAACCAAATCCAAATCCAAAAATGGTCCGGCGCACATCCCTAGTAAATAGTACTTGCTCCCCCATCCTCTCAGCACCCCTGTCTACAGGAAGCAGATGCCTTCTCACAGCAATTGCCATCCAAGTGCAGAGGGTCTCATTCAGACCTGCTCGCGAGTGCAGGACGCTCGCAAGCGGGTCGATGTTACCCCAATGCGCATGCGCACGACGGAGGGACCCGGGTCTCGCACCAAAGGGGGCGTGCTGTCGATGGTGACTGACAGCACGCCCCCTTTGGTGGGCGTGCTGGGGGCGTGGCGGCCAGACGGAGGCGATCCCATGGGAATGCCTACCATCTGGGTCCGGCCCCACTGACATCACTAGTGATGTCAGTGGGAGTGGTTTTGGCTCTGATAGAGCCAAAATCACTCCTGGGCTTGCGGCAGCGAGACCCTACCGCAGGGTCTCATCGCAAGCCCGATGGTCGCGATGGTCTTGACCATCGCGAACATCATCATGGACGCTCGCTATAGCTGTGGGTGGTCACCCACAGCTATGCGAGCGTCCAAGAGGCCGCTCCATTTTCAGGTAGGAGGGCCCTGATTCAGAGCGAGCACTCTGGTCAGAGCGTCCGGCTCTGAGTCAGGCCCAGAGTCCACAGATGCTGCATCAGATCAACGGCGTCACTTACTGTAGGGAAACCCGGTATTGTCGGTGGGGGCTCCTTACGCATGTTGAGGGGGGGTGGCCTCGCTCCGCTAAGCCATGCCCCCTTATGTGGGCAATTCTTGCACAGCCACACAGTGTGCTTGCAGAGAGAGGCAGGGGAGAGGCTGTGGGCTGCCCCCAGCAGCTGCCAGAGCTCTCTGCTCGGTAACACCATCCGAGGGGGTGACACCAAAATAGCTGAGCAGCTCTGCCAGTAAATCAGATTACCATCATGAGCATCGGTCGCGATAGCGGCAGCACCCACCAGTCTGAGTAAGCTACAGCTGACCCTAGCCTCCAGGTAAACGGGGGTACATTTATTTATCTCCATCGTAGATTAATCATTGTGATGTTTTAATGTTTCATTTAAGAGCTTTGGGAGTTTCTGTACAAAGCATTTACACAAGCGCAGCCGACAACAAATGACTTTGCTTTCCTGTGACATTTATTAACCTGCATTGCTTTATGTGACTATCACCAGTGGTTTTTCAGGCACATTTTTATATATCAGGGATTATTATCTAACACATGGTTAGAAAAGTACAGTTAGCAGCATTTAAAGACATGTGGAAAGTCATGCAAGCCTTTCGGAAATCTCTGGCTTGCAGGGTTTTGACACTGACATGCGGTTAGTGAACTAGAGCAGGATGTGGGTCATTAGTGAATTCCTCAAACTGAAATGTCAAGTTTAACTGCATTGCTTTCTACTGACCACATGCACTTTTCCAGGGACCGGTGTTGTAGTGAGATGTGAGTATAGACAGAAATGTGGTCAGCTTAAAAGCTGTTGGGTATTTTACATTTCCTACAGTAACACCGCACCGGTTGCTGAACGTGTTCCTGTCCAAGGGAGGAGGCACCGCGTCATCGGACAAAGCCCACGGCTAAAAGAAATCGTAAACCACCTGTCTGAGCGCGTCGTAACTCTTGCACGCTAATGAACATACTTTATCATCTCCTCTGTGGCCCGATTGTGGAATAAAGCAAAAAGCCCTATTGCCTGTGAAAATGGGTGTTTTTTAATTATGCCCTATAGAACATAGCTTCCTTTGCATGAGGAAGCTTCTTTGATAAATATCACAAAGGTACTCGTGGGGAGGGGGGCGATGATGTGATTTGCGATAAATTGTTTAATCGTACCCCTTGTTTCACAATGCTGGTAATTTTGGCATTGTGTAGAGGGGACGGGGATTCAATGATGCCATTGCTCAGCCACGCTTCTGCGCCGCACCCAATGCTGGGTAATGTCCCCAGCCACGCTCCCTTCTGCCGTGCTACACACCCCTCCCCCGCTATGCCCACCCTGGCTTCCTCAATGTCAGCAAGTATGATTACAGCTGTTGCTGTAATCCATTTGGAAATTACAAAAATAAATAAAACAAACATTGAATGCGGCATCTGGTCGGAAATTCAGTCATGGTTAAAAAAAAACGCTGAAATGTTAGGTTTAGGGGTAGGCTAAAATAAGCAAACAAAAATATGTAGACATTCTGGTGTCGACATATTAAAGGCCAACATTATGAGCATGTTGGCATTTTAACCACATATCGGTTGTCGACCTAAGCTTCATGTCGTCATTCTGACTGTTGACGTTCAGAACCTGTCAATATTCTGGTGTGTCGACATTCAGAATGTCGGCTTTTCACACCACACCCATCTGGTCACTGTGAGCATACGCTGCAGAATTATAGTGAACTGAATTGACCCAGACAAGATTTCACTCCTCAGCCAATCACAGGAGGTTTTCCCACGCCACAGCCAATCATAAGTGGAATTTCATTTTACAGTCATATTGTAGCGGTTTGGGGATTGAGAAGTATCAACATTCTATGTTATGTTATGAAAGAGTATTGTTGTAAAATAAAAAATTACGGCAATTTGGGGAGTCTATTATTTCACCATAAAATGGTCAACCCTTATATCATAGCTTTATTTACTTATTATTAATATATATATATATATATATATATAGGACCCTAGAAACTTGTATTAGCCCTACAGCAGTGTTTCGACCTGACCACATCCTCCTATGCCTGCAGTTGTGTGCCTGGGAATGCAGTCCCTTGCATTGACATGTGTGGGATACTCCCATAACACGCCCACTGAACAGACCATCCTTTAAGGTAATGCCACAGTCCATGGGATTCATACAGAGAAGTCCACCAACTGCCACTCAAATTAGCTAAACGGGTAATACATTGCACCATTTGACATATTTTGGTTGCACCTATGGACATTAGAGCAGTCCTATGGTTGCTCAAAATGTCCCTCGGAACATGGCCGCTGGTGCCAGTGCAACTGCCAAAAAAGACGTCTAGTTAGGTACCCCCGTTACCACCTGGGAAAGCCCACTGAAATAGTCTCTCTCTGCGCACAAAGTCGTTCAGCGTTCCCCAGAGGTAACCAACGCGGCGCATGCACAATGTGACTCAGACTGAAAACATCGACCACTTGTGGCAGAAATCTACACTGCGCCCACCTCAACATCGGGTACGTGGGCTGTGGTCTGTTGGATGGTAGTTCTGAAAGGAACATGATAATAAAGCTGCAATTGTTCCACTCCTGTAAAAAAAAATAATGCAACAGCTGCAAGTACAATGATGTGATCAAATGATTCAAAAAACAGATTGTAGGGCCATAGGCCCTCATTCAGAGCCACTCGCAAACAGCAGTACGCTCGTTGCGTTCCGATGTTGACTAACCACGCATGCGTCGGTGTTACACTGCGCATGTGCGTACGGCAGATTGCAAGCTTTTTATCTGTCATTCCTAAAATAGCGTACAGGAAGTGACATGTCAAATGTGATTGACAGAACAGGGCGTTTTTGGGTGTTGACGGGGGTGGAGATGGAAAAACGCAGGCGTGGCGAGGCGTTTTTGGGGCGTACATACATTAGCAGATGCGAGCGTAAAATGTGTTCGGACCGTCACATACGTCACTGGAACATCCTCTTTCCCTTCAAAATGCTCGCACAGTTTAGGGTCTGGATTACTCGACCACATTGGCGATGGCCTTCTCCTCCGTCCCGGGACTCCACGATGTTGCAGCAATTAATCGCGGGTGGTCACGAAAGCAATTAGTGTTGTATTGAAAACCGGCTTGGTATGTGTTTGGAAAGCAGTTTATTGGGATAGCACAAAACCGTACGCAGGTGGAAATCATACCTGCTAATGTCAGGATTACACAATCAATTGGCGTACATTTTTTGGGTTTTTTTTGGGGCTCAATTTGTTGTTTATGGCCTATTGTGACAATAATGTCATCATGTTTTAATTAGCTCCCCTTTTTTTTTTAAATGTGCAATTTGCATCGTTATGCGTTTTTTTAAACGTTCCTTCAAGAGGCCTTTTTTTTATACAAATGAAATGGTTTTTGGTGTCCTTTTTTGCCTTTAGGGCCAGGATTAAATGTAACCCATTTGTCCAATTATGTCACAATACAATGTCAGATTTTTTTCAGAAATTTATTGTTTAAACACAAACCAATTGGCATAATATTTTTTTTTAGTTTTTCTGCCAAAGATACTTTTTATCAAAAAAAAAAAATCAATAACTGATAACATAAACGTACAAAAATAACTTAAAAACATTTCACAAGAAAGGAGAGGGAAGTTTTGACCAGAAAGGAATGTGAGCCAAGCACAGAAGGAGTGTGGGAAAAGTCGCCATTGCTGTCACCGTTTTTTCGCCCGTTTGGATGGGGGAGGGTGGGCGCCAGACCGGGTCCGGGATGCCATCGGGCTGGCCTGTCCAGAGGCAGATGTTGTGGCCTCTGGACTAGGCACAGGGCTAGGCACATTTGGAGGATTGGCTGATGTTGTGCCAGAGGTGGAGGATGTTCCGGCAGGAAGGGAGGTCGGCTCCACCATGTGCTGGCGAACGAGCTGCTCCAGGGCATCGGCGATGCGGATGTTGGCCCTGGTATTTTCCGCCAGGGCCTGACCAATGGTCACGTTGGCCGCAGCATTTTGCTCCAGGGCCTCAGCCACCCGTACCAGACTGGCGTCCATCCTCTGCAGAATCTCCGTATGGAAATCCGATTTGAGATTGAGTTCTGTGAGGAGGCCCACTGCCTGCGAGGGGGCACGCCCTGGACTGGCTTCTGCAGGGTCCTCAGCCGGATGTACTGGTTCCTCCCCTGCAGAGCCAGCAGAAATTCTGCGGCCAAGGCTTCCCTCTGGAGCAGACTCATCCGCCTGTGTCTCTGTTGGAAAAATGAGAAAAGACTCACATTAGAATCTACATATTGGCACAATAGCATTTCAGAGTTGGTGACATCACAATACTTACCTGGGCCAACATGAGGAGCCGCAAAGTCTGGCATGTCCGTATCCATGTTGGACACGCCAAACACCTCCACAGGCTGCACACACCCCTGTGCCAGCTCTTCTAAATCCGTCAACTCCAATAACACAGGGGTGGGACCCCCACCTGTCCCCCTTGCATGCCCAGCCCTGTCCGCGAGTTTTTGCTTTAGGCGATATTTGAAGTCGCCCCATCTGTGGGGAAAAATGGAAGCCATTATCCTTTGGTTTAAAATGGGGTTTGTTTTTAGGGGGGGCAAGGGTTTACTTACCGCCGTTTGACATCCCGGGCTAGACGGACATAATCACCCACCGTATTGACAGCAACGGCTACCTCTTCCCACATTCTCCACTTCTGGCTTAGACTCATATTCCTGTCTGCCTGTGGCAGGATGTCCACACACTTCTGGATCAAAACCTCCATCTCCTTTCTTGTGAAATGTGGCTGCCTTTTTTTTTTGGCCGCTTTGGCCGGAATACTGGGCCCAGCAGCCTCTTCCATGTCATCCTCCTCACCTATTTGTGTAAATTTACAGAATTCACAAAATCACAACTTGCCTCATCTTATGGTTCAAATTAATCGTTGATAGAAAATGCATGAAAGACTTACCGCCTGACTCTTGGGCATTTTTTCCCTGGTCTGTCGCCATGTCTGCGGTCCAAACAAGAAATACACCAGAATTTGAATGTGTTTTCGTGACGTATTTATACATGCGTCCTTATTTTGCGGCCGCATCATTGATTGTGCGGCCCTATGATCCCTCCTTAATTTGTGCGGGAAACGAAACACTATTTATGGCTTGGTGTGTCTCAAGTCGAGGTGGCGTTTTTGGATTGTTGGAGGTTATCTTGGCTGGAGTTTATTGATTGTGTAGAAAGGAGTTGGAGGTTGGAGAATCATTTGTTGGTTAGATTTGCGTTTTTTTTTCCGTTATCTTTGTTGGTTTATATTTTTGGGACCTCGTTTGTTGATTTGGTAAGTTTTGTGAAGTCTAACTTTTGTTCAATTGTTGTTTCATTGTGTTTCGTATATTTTGTAATTTTTGGATACCTAATTTATTCTATTTTAGATTTTGTTTATTTTCGACCCCAAAGACCTTTTGATTTTGCATCTTAGATATTTGCTCTTGGTAAGTCCATTTTTTATCTTGTATTAGCGAACTAATTAGCGCATTTTTAGTAGTTACTCTTGTGACTTGTATTAGCGAACTAATTAGCGCATTTTTAGTAGTTACTCTTGTGACTTGTATTAGCGAACTAATTAGCGCATTTTTAGTAGTTACTCTTGTGACTTGTATTAGCGAACTAATTAGCGCATTTTTAGTAGTTACTCTTGTGACTTGTATTAGCGAACTAATTAGCGCATTTTTAGTAGTTACTCTTGTGACTTGTATTAGCGAACTAATTAGCACATTTTAAACAGCTTAATAATCATTCTAACTTTTTGATGGTTTAGCTTTCGCTTTTTGAGCCAACATTTCGACCCGTTTTGATGTACTGTGTTAAATGTCGCTTTGCGGTTTTGCTAAATGGGTGTTTGGCATATTTGAACTTTGGTCTAGCACAAAATGTATCCACAAAAATGCACAGAGTGAAATGTGTCAAGTAATTTTGTTGTTTATTTTCAGTTTGGACGTATCATGACAATACCCCGGCATGTAAGCAGCAATGGATGGTATCATCAAGCTAAGTTGTTTTAATATAGTTTTGGGGTGGGTCAAAAGCCTTACTTTTAAATTTTGGAATTTCAGGTTGATCTGGGGAGGATTGTTCTGGCCATGCTCCCGGAAGCCGACCAACCTCAATCTCATCCCAGGCGTAGGCATCGTAGGCATGCAAGGCCCCAGATATTTCGAACACGTGTCACCCTTTTTGGAATGCCCGATGATGAGGTTTTAAGACGCTACCGTCTACCTCCCAAAATCATCATAGACACTCTCTCATTAATAGAAAGTGATCTTGAGCGGCAAATTGACAGTCCAACAGCAATACCACCACTGACGCAATTTATGGCGGTGTTACATTTCTGTGCCTCAGGATCGTTTCAAACAACGGTGGGAATAGTGGCGGGCATCTCCCAATCCTCCTTTTCCCGGATCCTGAGGGCAGTGATGGAGGCACTTTTCAAGCACCTCCATCATTTTATTCAAATGCCTTTGGATATGGGTGCCCTTAGTGTGGCCAAGGCCAATTTTTACCAAATAGCTGGCTTCCCACACATCATAGGGGTTGTGGATGGTACTCACATACCACTTCAGCCTCCAGCACGGCTGGAGGCAATATTTAGAAACAGGAAACACTATCACTCCCTGAATGTAATGGTGGTATGTGATGCCTCCCTCCAGATCCTGTCCCTGAATGCTAAGTTACCAGGAAGTGCACATGACTCCTTCGTCATCCGGCAATCAGAGATATGGCAGAAATTAACCAACCTACAAGCTGGTGATGCGTGGCTTCTGGGTAAGTGGAGACCTTTAGTACATAACAATGTTAAGCTTGATACACAGTGTTCCTGATGTTGTCTCTTATTTTTCACAGGAGACAGTGGATACCCTTGCATGTCCTGGCTGCTCACTCCTTATTTGGCTCCCACACCAGGCCCACAAAGTGAGTATAATTCTGCACTTACAGCCACCAGGCAAGTGGTGGAGCGCTGTATCGGCCTTTTAAAAGGCCGAATCAGATGCCTCCACCGCTCTGGTGGCGAGCTCATGTATTTGCCGGATATGGTGTCGAAAATTGTGGTCCTGTGTGGGATATTTCACAACATCGCCATAAGGAGTGGTGTCCCAATGCAGCCAGAGGATGCCTTACCTGAGGATGGCCCCCCCGAGGTTGGTCGGAGGTCAGTATGTGGGGGGGCCATACGCGATGATGTGGTGGCCAGATTTTTTAGGTAAGTTTGACCCAAACTACAGTGTTTATACCTAATGTGTTTGTGTTTGTTTGCGAACATCTAATTTATTTATTTTTTTTCACCATCTTCTGTTTGTTCACATAATCTTTGCCACTCCAACGCTCACTACTTCCTGCTACCCTTACCAAACCTGGATCTGGTGATTTTGTCCATATATTCTGGAACCCATATCGCAACGCCATGTTTGTGGAATCATGTTGGCATGGTCCTTCGTCAACCAGTTCTTGATTGTTTTTTTTTTATTAAATATTTTATTTGTATGTGTTGTATTTGAGATTATCACTGTTTTTTTGTTTTGGGACTGACCACTTTGATTTCTCATTTATGTTGTGAATAAATGTTTGGAGAGTGAAATGGTCTTCCTTTTTTTGGACGTTAACAGCAAGTGGAACCAGGTTAACACACCTTACAATTGACTAAGGGGTAATCCAGTACTGACACCAGTTGATGTAAACTGAAATATGTTTGCAGGTTCCCAACCCACACCAAAAGGAAGCCTGTCCAAACCTTTGGATTTTGAAGATTGGCCTAAGCAGCTTGCACACCAACTAGGAACCTGTAAAATGGCGAAATATCTAATTGACACTACACCCAAAAAGGGAAATGACATTGTTACTGTTATGTGTTTCTTGTGGCTGTTTAACATACAAATACCAAATACAATCTAACTTTTAAAAAAGGGAAATCCTTGCAGGAACAGTCTACTTATGTCAGGGAAAACTATTTGTGTTTTAGAAAAAAAGAATGAGCCAGAACGTATATTAGAACTACAAAATTTATTTACAAAACGAAAAAAAACAAAAAAAACTACTGGCGAAGGATGCCAGACAGCCGGTCAAGGGCCACAAGAAGGCCAATTACATGTTGGCGCATCTGGCCAACACAATCCTCCACCTCTTGACGACGCCTCTGTTCCTCTGTGGGTGAGAAAAGTGTGTGGATTAATAAAACAATAGGGAATCCACATTAAAAAAACAAAAACACAACGAAATCACTCCTAAACCGAAAAAAGAAAAACCAAAACAAAAAGGGGGTGCTGGCAAAAATACAAGGCCTATGTACAAATTCACACAGGTGTGATATGTGTATGTTGAAATCAGCAGGAAGAGGTAAAGGCAAACTGCTAAATCACCAAAAGTAAACCAAACAAGCACAAATAAAGGCACGACACATGATTACATACAAACAGTTTGTGGTTAAAAAAAATGAGAAAGAAAAACATACCGGGAGCCAAAACGGGAGCTCCGGAAGTCCCTCCATGTTCCTCCTCGGAGGAGCCTTCATTGCCCAAAGAATGGGGAGGGGTAATGATGGACTCCGGGGAGGGGGTAATTGGAAGAGGGGTGGGTGGAGGAGAGGGGGAAGTGGGACGGAGGAGAAGGAGGCCCGACAGTTCCGGGAGAGGGTCTGGGAAGGCTGGGGAGGAGTGGGGTATAGGGGAAATATTTGGGGTGGAGTGTTGGCTGGGGGTTGGGGATAGTGGCCGGGAACGCCGTCTGGCCGGACGGTGACGGCGTAGTCTTGGCTGTCCTCCTAAAATATGTCAAACAAATTGAGGTTAGTTTCTGGGCAAATCCGGGGCACAAATTAATTAAAAAAAAACAGCCACAAAAAACATGCAAAAAGGAGTAGAATGAAAAAAACAGAAATAGAGGGAAAACAAGCACACGCAGATATGAGGACAAATAATTAATAGGCCAGACAGGAAAACATGCACACGCAGATATGAGGACAAATAATTAATAGGACAGACAGGAAAACATGCACACGCAGATATGAGGACAAACAATTAATAGGATAGACAGGAAAACATGCACACGCAGTTTGCCCCACAAACACAAACATGAAAACCACAATACATAACACTTACTTTCAACGATCTGCATGCGAAAGCATGCCAGCAAGCGGGGCGTTCGCCGTTGCAGGTCTGACCACCTGCGCTCAAGCTGCCCGATGTTGCGGCGTGAACCCATCGACCGCAGGCGGGACCGTGCCTCCGCATACGCGGAGCGCTTCTGCCGGTTGGTGATGGGTGGAGGCTGGCTGGTGATCCGCCTATCCATCACCTCCGTAAGCACCAGCAGCTCGCGCCTGGTGAATGCGGAGGCTCTCATGATGGCAATGGAGTTTTTCATACAAAACATTTTTGATAAAGTGTGGCCAAAATTTCTGATTGGCTAATGTATTTTGGAAATTAACAGGAGCAAGTTTATTGGTTAGTGTATGAGTCATGTGTTCAACAGGGCCAGAAATCTCTGGAGAGTTATGATAGGCTTGATGCAGTGACATGCGTTTGCAAATTTAAATAAAGAAATGAACCCCGGAAAATATGCGGGGATCCACAGCAATAGAACAATTGTTTAATTGTGGTTCACATGTTTTTTGAACAATAAAAGCGAATGTTCCATCCGTACGTATTCTGCGGGTAAACACAAACACGGACAAGAGTAAAGTTTCTTGCATTGTGTTGAAAAAAAAAAAAAAATTAAGCTAATTGATACATTGATTGGCATGATACGATTGATGGAGGTAGGCTGAATAAAGGAGCAGGTAATCGACATCTGACAAGGCCACTTCCGGTTTCACTTGTGCGTGCGTTCCCTTCAAGCCATTTCGGGGATGTACGCTCGCTATTTCGCACGCTCGTTAGTTAGAGGAGGGGTCGCCTGAGTTTAGGGAGGAATTTTAGATGCGAACGAAAATATGAGCGAGCCATTGAATTTAAATATTTTTGTACGTACGCCTAACGTACGTGCGCCCGCTTGCGAGTGGGTCTGAATGAGGGCCATAGTATTTATCTAAGGCACATACTGTAGATTGCAAGTCTGCCAAAATGGGAGTTTTGGCAGGATTTATGGCATCTGCCTATTTAAGTCCCCTCTGAGTGATGGCTATCACCAGCTATCTCCGAGAGCTGCCGCTCTCTCAAGATGGCATTAGCTGGGGGTTCCCACACAGGGAAGATGGATTTATTGTCAAAATAAAGCAATTTTTTTTTTTCAGTTTGCATTTTTTTTGTGTGTATCTAGAACTGGAAGCCCAATGATCCTGCTGTTCCAGATCACACACGGGTGCCGGGAAGAGAGGTTACGCCTGCGCTGATTGATAACTGACTGACCTGGCGACTGACAACTCCTACTGCTGCCAGCTACAAATGCAGGGCTAGAATAAGATTTGTGGGGACCCTTGGGCAACAAATTTGTTGGGGGGCCCAACCAACAAAATAAAAAAATGATATACTGACGGACGGTGTTATTAATGAGTATAATGTGCACATACTCCCAGCACAACAAATGTGTTGAACACACTGTAGTGTCCCCAGTTCACATTATGCAACACAAAATCCCCAGTTCATATTATGCCACAGTTCCCCCCACACTGGTGATGCAGCTTTATGTGAGGCCCCCAGTGTGTGGGAAACCCCTGGGTAACCGCCCTGGCTGCCCTGTTGTTAATCCAGCACTGTCGGCTAGTGTCGGCTGGATTCTGAGCTTTGCTGTGATTTTTGTTTTTGATAAATTGACCAGAGATTTTATATTGCTGCCTGATAAGAGGGGTCTTGAAAATGGAGACAAAGTAGCTGCACAGTGATTTTACACCATCTACACAAGAGGAAATGGTTATATTATTGAGAATCTGGATGTGGTCTTTCTGTCTTTATCACTTTTCTATACACACTTGCTGGAGGAAAGATGTAAAGGTCACTAATTACTCATAGTAAGACACATAAACTTCCTATTGTTCTGATGTCAGCTTACATTTATACACCAGGTGAATAGAGAAAAAAAATATCTACAATACAGTGTGGCAGGGAGGCCATAGTGCCACAAGACAGAGGCAATACTTACCACTTGATTACCTGGGTGTAGCCTGGTTATCAGGCCCAGTCCAGGTTTTGCAGTGTGCTGGGGTTCCCAACCAAGCAATCAGCACCACCTATGAGCTGGGCTTATGGCTTTGCTGGAAGCAGAGCAAAGTGCTCCTGAAGCCGAACTAGCTGTCCAGGCGATAGGCTGGGGGTGGTGGTTAGCGTTAGGGTGCCAGGACATGCAAGGTTCACAGATCTTGTGCATGCTGTCTGTAAGCCACAGTGACAAACCTGGTACTGTTACTGCTTCATCTTGTATGATGTTTGTGACCTGCGGTAATACCAGACTTGATGCTTGTTGTGCAGTGGCTGCTAAGCTGAAGTGAATAAACGATCCACTGTTTTACCGTACTGCTGGACATGATTCTTCCCGCCTTGTGACAAAAGACAGAGACATATTGGCGGGGAAAGGGTCAGCTGTATTTAATTATTTATTGAAAGGCGGAAAAAGGTATGGTGGCCAAAAAAGAACAGCCCTACACACAGTGTTGGCATCTTGCCAAATAATCCACTAAAAGGTGTACATGGGACCAACTGCCAGCTCCAGGCTTAGATGGGGCCAACTGCCAGCCTATCACCAACAACACAAGGCTTAGATGGGGCCAACTGCCAGCCTATCACCAACAAAATAAGGCTTAGATGGGGCCAACTGCCAACCTATCACCAACAAAACAAGGCTTAGATGGGGCCAACTGCCATCCTATCACAAACAACACAAGGCTTAGATGGGGCCAACTGCCAGCCTATCACCAACAACTCATGGCTTAGATGGTGGCTAACTGCCAACCAATCACCAACAATTGAAGGCTTAGATAGTGGCTACCTGCCAGCCCACAGCCAACAATTTAAGGCTTAGATGGGGTCCAACTGCCAACCCATCGCCAACAATTCAAGGTATTCAAAAGCCCCTGCCAATTAAACACAAAAAGGCCCAGAAGGCCCAGTGGAGTTGCTGACCCTAAACTCATGTATTGTCGGGGAGAGCCCCTCAAGACCTACAATACAACAAGACAGCCACTGTTACCATTCTTGCTCACCAAACAAGGTTCTTAGGAAGGAACCGCTTTCGCCACCATACCAAACTAAAGCCACTCCTCTTACACCCTTGACCAGGTCATCAAAAAATAAAAACAGACCCTCCACAGTGAGATGACCCCACCTGTCTGGTAAAGATGGGAGCCCTTAAATTGAATAAAAGGGTGACAGACAACAACCAAGACTCTGTGCCCCACAACCAAGGACAGAATAAACCCACTTCCATGCCATGTTTTTTACTTTATACTTTGTTGACAATGCCACACACTCCTATGGTGATATTGGACCAAATCATATGACAAAAATGCCACATATCAGCCCCAAATCCGAGGAAGAGCTGAGTCAACAGATCACAACCACCAAAATGTATATTTACAATAAACAAAAAAAACACAAAAGACTGCATAGATTAAAACAGACAATCAAACAAGAAATGCCAATGCATACCCATGAAACCTAAAAACAACACACAAATCTAAGTTCAGGGAACAGAGTAAAATCCTCTGCAGAGAGGGACTTAGAAGCAAAAAAAAAAAAAAAGACTGAAACAATAACCCAGAATTAATTCCATCTGCACAAGAATCAAGAAGAAAACATAACCAATAAGTCAGTTAAAAAAAAAAAAAAAGTAACAACCCTCTAGATGGGATGAAATTGGTAAACATGACCCTCTCAGTGTTAAATATTGCTGCCTGTTGCAGATACTACATGCCTGAGACCCTGGGGAGGGGTTTACAGGTAAAGAAGAAGCTGGAGAGAAGGACACGCAGAGGCTGTCAGGGATGGGAAGACTGAGGGGTAAATTTACTAAGAATCAAGTCTGGTCCAAGATTGGCCGAGTTTAAACTTGATTTGCATCGCTGAAACTCAGATGATTTTTGGCAGCTGAAACTCATAAATTTACCAAGAATTGTGATTTGCTGAATCGTGTTTTTCGATGGTGTCTGTGATCGAGATTTCTCTGCCGAGTCTGACCGCAGCCAGACTCACCCGAACAAGCAGCCTGTACATATCAGTGAGATATGTGCAGGCTGTTTGTGTGTTTAAAAAATAATGAAAGGGTTAATTTGTTTTAAAAAAAAGACCTAGGCACTAGTACTCCCACTGTAATAACAATAGCAAAATAATGACATGACACACACACTGTTGAAAGTAAAAGTTTATTACATACTGTACCTAACAGACTCACAAATCCAACACTCAGCTACCTCCTGGCGTCGCATCTGTCCCCTTCTCCAGTAGGCTCCGCTGATTGGCTGTGACCCACATGCTGTTGCCTGTCAGCCATGTGAGCCACAGCCAATCAGTGGCCGCTAACTGTAGAGCAGCCTCTGATTGGCTGGCGGATGACAGAAACCAGCCGGACTCTGTCATTCACAGTGATGGTAACACATACTGTAAATCTTTTACATGTCCAAATTGGTCCACCTACCTCGTTTTTGTTTTGCCAAGTCCCGGGGAGCCTACTTTAGAAGGGGACAGATGCGATGCCAGGAGGTAGGTGAATATGTTTTTTTTTACTGGTAAATCGTGGGATTTCTGCTGGAGAAGGGGACAGAACATCTGGCAGAAGGTTAAGCAAAACTTACATATAAAAGAATGAAAATGAGCCCTATAAATCAGGCAGCCGTTTTCCAGATTCCCGATCTGACCAGAACCTCCGGTCGGAAATGCTGATTGATGGCAATCGATGAACGCCAATCCAGCGGGGAATCAAGGACATTTTTTATGTTAAAAATTCCCAATTTGCTGATCCTGATCATATTACGGTTTGGATTGGCAAATCAGGGAAATCCAACATATTGGATTTCAACGATGCCCCAACCCAGCGTCTAGGGATCAGGGAATTGCAGCAAACTGTCACTGATCTTTGGGGGCCTTTAGACAATCCCAGCCTCACATACCTGTTTTGGACAAGTGAATTAATGGTTTTAGATAACTTTACTTCACAAAAGTTTTCACAGGCCCCTACAGTATTAACCATAATGGTTACATTTGTACTGGCAACGTGCATGACATGCTTTAAGTAGCTTTTCACCCTTGTTAATCTCGAGGGGCCTGCATTCTGGGGTCCCCATAGTGTTTGTCGACATTCCAATTGTCAACAATACAACCACATACCCCTTTGTACAGTAGGTCTGAAGAATTTGGGAAGGGAAGGGACATTTTTTAGTAAACAGTCACATTTTTTTTCATTTTCTAAGAATAGGCCACCAGACCGGTTACCAGGTATTTCCTGTAATACTACCTTGAGACAATTACATTAGTGGAAATCGCAACCAAGTTGGTTTTACGTATCAGAATACTGTATTGCATTCACAGATATGCCGATAACATATATTTACATGTAAAGGAAAACTGAAGACAATTTATAATATAGTTACGCACATTAGACCTGATGAGTTGAACACATACTTACCTAATCTCCCCGAACAACTGGAAAACTCACAAATTTGGGAAAATCCCCCGGTCACTGCCCACGTACTCGTGAAATGGATGGGATAGGGAGCAAAATCACTCGAATCGCAGGCCTGAGGGTGTGTGGCCTAATGATGAGAAGCTCCCGGTTTCACCCCATCAACGGTCAGCTGCATCTCCTACCCAGGCTTCTCCCAGAGAAATGAAATGTAGGCAAACAGGGCCGGCTCCAGGGGTCGTAGCACCCTGTGCCGGCCCTCTTCACTGCGCCCTAGCTTTGCCGCGTGCGAACAAAAATGGGGGCATGGTCTAATTACCATAGGCAAGACCCCCTGTGTGATGTTATTAGGAGGCGTGCCCGCCTCCAAATATCGTCAGGCTGGGGGGGGAGGCCTCACTTCCCCCAGGCCCTCTCCCGTCACTGAATGGATGTCGCGCGCATGCGCGCAGCATCCATTCAGAGTCTCCGGGGTCCCACAGCTGTGGTGGCGGGGGTCCCCAACCTCCCGATTTGACCACCCGCAGGCCACTTAGGCCCACGGGTGGAACAGCGGGACAGTACTGTCCTGCTGAAATCGGGATGTTGGGGGAGGGGTGCGCCTTCTATGGGTGGCACCCCTGTTTGTCCGCACTGGTTGAACACCCCTAGAGCCGGCCCTGTAGGCAAATATGGTTAAATGTACGCTCACTTGGGAAGAGTAAAGAGTATCTTGTGTGTTTTCATATTGCACATGCTCCGGAGCTGCACGGACGTGCAATGTAGACGGCCAATGTAGAGTCATACACATTTGTATTGCATCTCCACTTAGGACTGAAGAGCAGTAACTGGATTGTAATGGGATGCTCCCATATAAGCAAAGATCAGTGAGGGCTATGCAGATTGTACAAAAGCGTAAATACACCTGTTTCCAGACGCATCATTTGCACCAAGTATAGACTGGTGCAGGTTTGCGTTAATGATAACGACAAGTAGCAACCAGATGTACGGCTAGGAGTTGGTGGACCGTAAAGATGAGTACAACTCTCCATATGGGCGAATATATACACATTTATTTTCCATGCACGCGATACAGAAGCATCTACAGCCTATTTGTGTTCAACTCAGCATAAGGTCAATTGTGACAGGAATAAACTCAAAGGTAGCAGGCTTTAGGTCAATGACTTGTGTTTAGGCGCAAAACACAGGTCTCCGCCAGCTACCATCCAGGGTCCGACCTCACATTCCTGGCCCTGACTGTAGAATGGGCAGCGATAACGCTTACCACTTTCACTTTAGTGGTTACATAGAAATTCACAAATCTTGTACTGCTGAGGTTCCCTTAGCAGCAAGTCTGTGTTCTCTCTCTCTCTCTCTGCTGGGTGTAGTCACACACCTATTAACAATTGTTAGGACACCTCCCACATGCCATGGTATGACCGTGCTGGAAAATAGCTCCACTTCATTGATTTTGCATAGTAATATGTAAAAGGGAATCGGTATGTAATGCCGCCAGATCAAACACCGACAGCGGTAGCCAGACGGGTCGGAAACCATCAGGTAAGAACCCTAACCCTCCCCTCTCCCCCCTTAACCCTCCCTTAGGGGTGCCTAACCCTAACCTCCTCCCGTTAGTGCCTAAACCTAAACCCCCCTCCCCGATGTTGGGAGTGATGGCGCGACAGCAGGGGCCATGCTGCATTCGCAAGCATGCACCCACTGACGATATTGCCCATCGGACCTACTTAGCAGGTACACACTGCCCGATGTGGACGATATGTCATCCAATCTGCTGGATCGGATGTCATATCATCTAGTGTGTACCCGGCTTAAGGGGACTAGCAGTCATTACGTGAGGCAATTTTATTGATGGGGCCCCCACAACTTAGTTGCCCCGGGGCCCCCACAAGCCTTAATCCGGCCCTGGTGATAGAAGACAAACAAAAGTCAATACAATAAGGTATTAATCCCTCTTTGGGTAAGTACAGTACTGTACAGCCGTACAGCACTGTGACGCTCCAATAATACAGTGACAGTCTTGTGCACATGCAGGTCCTTTTGTAAAGCCATGTAAGTTTGCACCTGCAGTCTAGACAACCTAACCTTTACATTTGGAGAATAATATTTACTCGGGCCAAATGTAATAGGGTGAGAGTTTAGAAAATGTGAGAGTTTAGTAGTAAAACTCTCACACTTGTGCATTGATCGAGTTGTATTTTCAAAACAGGAAACACCTGGATGAGAGTTTAAATCTCGAGAGTTTTTTGAGTCTGAAAAACATTCAAGTTTGCCTGTTCTGTGACTTTATTACATTGGCTGAGTTTAAAAATGTGACAGTTTTCTCTCACACTTTCTAAACTCTCACCCTATTACATTTGGCCCATGATGTTTTACAGACATATGACTCATGCACAATAACACACAGCTAAGAGACAGCACATAGCAATTAACCATTTAACTGCATATCAAGATGCATGGGGGACCAACACCAAAAATAAAAGCCATGAAATTAGCATGCTGGACCTCCATGCCTCAAAAGGCAACGCTGCAGAAAAAAACATTTACTTTTAATCATTAATATTGCATCCTCTTCAGAGGAACAAGTGTTTTTATAAACTCACTAATACCCCTTTTACACCAGAGCTAAAACCCGGGTTATTGCAGGGATAACCCGGGTAGCCCTTGGTGTAAAAGGGTACAGGGTTAGATTCTCGGGTGGAGTGACCCAGCAATCCAACCCAGGTAACTTGCAGGGTTTAACCAGGGAATGACTTGTGAAACCCTGCAGTGTAAACTGCGCGATCCGGGTCATGATGACCTGGAGCATGCCGCATGCCGGCCGATTGGCCATTGTTAAGACACAGGGATAGGTTGTTTTTTGTTAAGGGGGGAGTGGTTACTGGGCTTATGGGTAATGTAGGTTAGTCAGCCTCTTTGATTCTGATCTCACACCCTCCCTTTCCTATTGTGTCTTGTGTCGGCTTTATTTCATGGCAGGGAAAGACCGGCAATCTGTAAAGCGTCCATATTACTGCAGTAGGAGCGGTGTACACCCCTTCATGCACGGGTCAGGCTGATTTCACCCTAGTGGGGTCAGCGGCGCCTCTCATCTGGGTGGGCCGAAATGGTGCATCGGTATGGGTGTTGGATACCGTCTCACTTGCTATAAAGGGAGAGTGGCCCTTGCAAGTATTTTATCTCTCACTTACCATTAATTGGGATATTGTCCCTGGTAAGTTGTGTGACATATTTTGCCTAAGTCAAGCTGGCGCCGGTAGTTTGCCGTTCTTTCCTCTGCCACCATACTCATTATTGTAAATAAATAAAGCTGACCTGTTATTTTTGAACGGCATTAACTTGGCCTGTTTCTTTATTTTTTGAGAAAATGTGGTTTGAAAGAACTTATGGTTACATCCATCATCTGACAATAAAGAGTTTAGTATACTATGTATGAGTAAGGTTGTATACTAGGTATGTGTATTCTATGTATAGGTTCTGTATACTATGTATATATACACTGTATAAATAAGTATTAGTATGTATACTAGGTATGTGCATTCTATGTATATATGTATACTATGTATATGTATGTGTAAGGTTGTATACTAGGTATGTGTATTCTATGTATATGTAATGTAGTCTATTATAGTTATGTATATTATATATTCTGTTATAGCTATGCATACTATAATATATGTACTGTACACTATTTATGTATGCATAATATTAAAGATATATATACTATGTATAAGTATTATAATAAATTTATGTATACTGTGTGAATGCGTACTAGGTCTATATATTCATTGTATAGTTAGTTATGTATATGTAAACTGTATACATATGCATATTATGTACATTTATTCTATGTATAGAAATGTATATGTACACTTTTTACTTATGCATACAATGTTTACTATGTATATATACACTGTGTATATGTATATGTGTCTGTATGCATACTATATATATATATGTATAGGTATGTATATGTACACTGTATTTGTATGTATACTTTGCATATACAGTATATTATTTTTATAGGTATGTATATGTATTCTTCATACTATGTACACTAGTGGCCAAAATTGCGGACACATTTTGAAATTTGAATGTTTATCAACTTTGAATGCTTATAAAAACTGTTTCACTTCACGCAGTGCAATGATTCATATATCAAATGAAAGGAAATTTAATGCTGAATTCAACACAATAAACAGACATCAAATATTTGCATTACAAAGGGAAGTTATGCCGTAAAAACAACACTTAGGGTGAAAATCCCTGTGTACTTATGATGTTACTGTCTTATCAGTATTTCGTTGGGTATCCTTTATTTTTCAAGACCGCAGCACAGTGACGTGATCCAGGATTGTGGTGTTAAGTGAAAATGGTCTGTCGTATGCAGCAATTGCGAGAGAAATTGGTGGGAATGTGACAACATCAGGAGTACGAAAGTTTTGTTTACGCTGTCAGGAAACACAATCTATACAAAACAAAGAAGGAAAAGGCCGGAAAAAGTGCAGAACAGCTGTTGATGATAGGAGAATAAAATTAATTTGCGTCATGGACAGATGGATGTCATTTGTGGCCATTAGCAGTGACCTGAGTACAACTGGTGGTTTTGTCAGTGCAAGAACGGTACGGAGAAGAATAACGGAGCTTGGACTAAAAGGTAGGATTCCCCGAAAAAAGCCATTGCTGAATAAAAAGCAGCAGCAGCAGAAACAAATATGAATACAGTGGGCAAAAGAACACATTGCATAGACAGAAGGTCAGTGGAAACAAGTGATATGGAATGACGAAACTAAGATATCGATATTTGGTAGTGATGGGAGAAAATGTGTGAGACGTCGCATCGGGGAAGAGGTACATCCAGACTTTATTCAAGCGACAACAAAGAATCCTGCAAGTGTTATGATCTTGGCATGTGTGACAGCAGATGCTGTAGGCCGCCTTTATGTCATAGATGGCACACTGAACAGCAGAAAGTACATTGACACCATCCTACAACCAAAACTTCTACCTTCTATCAGAGATCTTTTTCCAGATAATGCCCCATTTTTTTCCTGCAGGATTCAGCTCCCTACCACATTGCACGGACATGCAAACAGTGGTTCACGGAGAATGACATACAGATGCTGGGATGACCAGGAAACAGCCCAGACCTGAACCCCATAGAACATTTGTGGTTCTGTTTGAAAAAACTGGTACATCTGAGGCGTCCATCCAATAAAAGACAATTAATTGAGGCTATAATTGTCTCATGGCACCACATAATAAAGAAGGAAGAGCTCCAAACATTGGTTGGCTCAATGACACATCGCTGTGCTGCTGTCTTGAAAAATAAAGGATACCCAACGAATTACTGATAGGACAGTAACATCATAAGTACACAGGGATTTTCACCCTAAGTGTTGTTTTCACTGCATAACTTCCCTTGTAATGCAAATATTTGACCTCTGTTTATTGTGTTGAATTCAGCATTAAATTTCCTTTCATTTGATATATGAATCATTGCACTGCGTGAAGTGAAACAGTTTTTATAAGCATTCAAAGTTGATAAACATTCAAATTTCAAAATGTGTCCGCAATTTTGGCCACTAGTGTACATAGTATGAAGAATACATATACATACCTATAAAAATAATATACTGTATATGCAAAGTATACATACAAATACAGTGTACATATACATACCTATACATATATATAGTATGCATACAGACACATATACATATACATTTACATAAGCATTCGAAGTTGAAAAACATTCAAATTTCAAAAAGTGTCCGCAATTTTGTCCACCACTGTATATGTATTCTATACCTGGCAATAAATAAATATATATTCGCCGTATTCCGAGAGACATCTCTACTGCGCATGCAGAAGTCACTAGGACAATGGCTGCCACCATTTTCCCTGTGATTTTTGCTACTCTGCAGCACCGGCCCAGTTGGTGGTGCAGGATCCCTCTTGAACCAGGTGCCCATTTACAACCCACCATGCACCCATTATATACCCCTACTGGTGTGTGACCGCTTATTGGGCATCAATTATACCCCTGTTACACCAAATTCCTGGGTCACTGATCATGGATTTCAAGCCGCATCACAACGCCTTGAAACCCGTTTATACCGCAGGCTGAAACCGAGTTATTGCCAGTGCTTCTCTTCTGCCAGCGCTGGGAGATGACATCATCTCTAAGCGCATGTAAGCCGACCGTTCCCATGCTGTAAATGGGACTCAGGTCGGATGACCCGGGTCACCTGTTAACACTGCCCCATAAGCCTGGTCCAACCCTGCTCGCTACCTGGGTTGGATTGCCGGGTTACTGGACCCGGGTTATTTTCCAGGGACCCTTTTACACTGAACCGTATCCCGGGTTGACATGCCAATAACCCGGATTATTTGGCCTGTGTAAAAAAAAAGTGTATAACAAAGCACACTAGAGACCTGATTTAGAACCTACTAAGTGTGTCAGGCATCTTAATGGCATTGATTCGATTTTCTGCTATATCTGTAAGGGCATGCTGCAATTTGTAGTTCCAGGCTGCCAACCTCTTCAATGAGGGATTTTTAATTTTTTTTTAGAAAAATCTACTGTCAAGCACAATCTTAAATTGAGTAGTGTGTGCAAACTGCATTCATTATCCCAGGCTGCAGAATGTCAGTCATTGCTCTGCTTCCAATCAGAGTGCTGCTCAGAAATAGGGGAGGGGACACATGAGGAAATATTACTCAGTGTAAAGAAGATAGTGACAAGACACCAAGCTGGATCTTCTCACACCGGTAAGTGTGTGTGTGTGTGTATGTGTGTGTGTGTGTGTGTGTGCCTAACGTGTACCGTGTCTAGGAAACAATCACAGCTTCATTGATCAGTGATTTTCCTACCAAACCCGTAACTATTTGATATTTAGATATTAAGAGTACTCTTTACAATAAGATGCTGTGTTGAACGATCGATAGTTGTATCAGTGCTTTGTAAGAAAGAAAGAAAGATGGGTCACACCATAGCTGATTATTTTATGTGTTCTGTCTAAGCATGATGCCAAATAATATGCACTTTGTACCGTGTGACGATAAATATCATCGGATTGCATTGAATTTAGTATTTAATTGTTACAATGTTTCTTCTTTGTTACTATGTTTAGTCTGTTTTTCCCTACTGGTATCAGTGTTCCTATTGTTCCCATGAAATATGGCAAACAAACTTTATGGTCAGTACAAGTGCAAACACTTACGGCCACCTGTTCAAATGGCAGTGCCTATCTGTATTTCCAGCATCTGTATTCTCTCAGTGATTGGGAGTTTGCATGCCGTCTTACCGCCTGGCATACTACAAAACCCAGCAATACCCTTGCGCTCCAGGCTGCACCATATAGTGTATTTACCTGTTATATTCCTCTGCCTCTATGCTACTTGTTGTTCTACTGATTAATAAACCTAAGGCCTGGTTGAGCTGCACCACGCGTGGACTAACCGCCACTAGCACCATTGTACTGCACAACACATTTAACACCATTATACACTCTCACTAAGGGCCGTATTCAATTGCCGTTCCCGGCGAAAAGTTTTCGCTGATGACGTCATTTTGCCTGTCGGAAACTTTCCGCCCAATTCCATTGCAATGAATTTTCGCCTAGGCGGAAAGTCAATGCATTCAGATAGGCGGAAAAGATTTACCTCTGAAAGGAGGCGGAAAAAGTGCAGTTTCAGGGTTTTGGGGTGCAAAGTTGCGGGAACCCCCGTGCAGTGTTAGGACAGTCCCTCAAAGGTAAACTTCATTAAAAAATAATGTAAAAAAACCCATTTGAACTCCCCCAAAAAGTACTTTCGTTTTGGGGGTGAAAAAGTGTAAAGTTGGGAGACAAACACAAAAACTAGCGAAATAGACTCCAGGGGGTCCCCAAGTATACTCTGGGTGTTTTTTTCTTTGCAGGTGTTTGCAGCAGGTGGTTTTTCCATGTTTTTTAAAACTTCAATTTAGCAACTTTTAAATATGCTAGCCCCCATTTTCAGCTACCCCAAATTTACTGGGACTAGTTATTTTGAAGAAAAAATATTGCTAAATGCTATTCTTCACCCCATAAGCAAATACACTAAATAGCACCTATTGAGACCATTTAAGTACCCCAGATATCTTCAGCAGGGCTATTCGGGGGTATCCATAGTGATCCTCCATGTCAGTGCATCTTTTGGGGGGTGTCAGGCTGGTTTCCCCAAATCTGACAGGACTTTTCGCAGATCTAAGTTTCGCCGGCACGCGTTCTCGTGTCCTTTGCAATTGAATAGGGCGAATCGCGGGGACGAGCACCATACTTTTCCAGAGCCAAAACTGGTGATGACAGTGAAAAGTCCGGCATGCGAAAAGTCTGGGACTTTTTGCCGGCAATTGAATACGGACCTTAGTGTATTGTCTTCCTGCTGGATAAATACATTTAACAACCAGTGTCCTTCACAGGCACATCCCCCTGCATCCTGCTAATAGGTTATGGACTGTGGACATGGTTCAGTAGCCTCATGCTAATAGGTTACGGACCCCAGTGTCCTATGTAATCTCTTGGCAATTTGACTGGTAATCCTGCACCTTTTCCAGAAGGGCTGTATATTTACTCTATTACAAGCACTTCATGTCACCCTTCCTTTAATTGTTTAATAACAGATCTGCACTGTAGAACAGGATCAATGACAAGCCTTCAAGTTTTGCTGCACCTTTGTCATCTGCTTCTTTTGGGTATGTCTTTAAACTTAAACCTTCCTATATGTATCATTTACTTTCTTTTTAAAACAAAAACATTATTTGGGAAGCAAGCTGGAAGCCGACGGACGTAATCCCGACCGCCGGCTTCCCGAAAGTCTATTCCCAGCAAGTGTCTAATGACAGGCGTCAAATCCCAACGCCTCTCATTAGACCTACGCCGGGAGCCCGACACCTGGCATACCGATAGAAGGTAAGCCAGGCACCGGGCGCGGACAGCCGTGGGGGGGAGGGTTAGGTTAGGGGCTCCCGGGGGGCTTAGGGTTAGGCACCCCCGGGGGGAGGTTAGGGTTAGACACCCCCCTCGGGAGACTTAGGGTTAGTCTGCGCGGGGGTTAGTCTGTGGGGAAGGGGGGGTTAGGTTTTGGCACTTAGAGGGGGGATTAGAGTTAGGCACTTGGGGGGGACATTAGGGTTAGGCACCCCTAAAGGAGGGTTAGGATTAGGGGATAGAATTAGGTTAGTTTATACTTACCTTTGGACATTCGGGATCCTCACCACTGCCGGGCTTCCGATGTCGGGATTTGAACATGTGGCCGGCGGTAAATCCTACTGATTCCCAATATTTCCCCCCTCCCTTTCCTTCTGCTTTTGCACAGGGTCAGCTATCCTACAGCCTCCGATGAACCTCAGACTCTCTTCTAACAATTTTCAGCATCTCCTGACCTGGGAGGAACTGAATAATGAATCTCTTATCTACTATTGCGTGGAATATTCTAAAGACTTGTACGTGCATAGAGTATCAAATGAGTTTACATGCACCTTGCCGAGCTAAAGAGAAATCCTTTGCCATTACTTGCATACTCTCCTAGAATGGCAAGGAGACTCCGGGAAATCGTGTTGTGCTCCCGGCCACCACATGTGCAAAATCACACCCTCACCACCACAGCCGCTCGCTTACCCAGTGAAAGTGGGCAGACTGGGGGAGGGGGAGGAGATGATGCCATTCCCTCTGCTTTACAATTTTGGTAATCTTGGTATTGTATAGCAGAGGGTGGAGCCGCGATGATGACATGTCCCACGTATTGCCCACCATTGCCACAACACCGACCTGGCTAACCCCTCCCAGAGGGGACAGCCAGAAAGTCAGCAAGTATGCGTGTAAGTCAGAGTTGTTGCAGAATTATGATTTAAATGTATTTACCACTACTGATGTCAACCCCCTCCATTCCCAATTTATGTTTAGCTTGTTAGAAATGCATTATGGGGACTTTTGACCTTTAAATTACACAAAGCCATCACTAATAAACAAGGAAGGCAGCCATTTTGAAAAAAAAAAAAAGGATAATTTTCCACAAATGGTATCACTGGTGCCTAGTAAACTGAAAGTGAAAGTTGGTCTACCCCAAGCCACAAGATGGCGGCTTCCACTGCATGTAGTAACTTTAAAAACAAAAGGATTGACATGTTAGCTTTCTTCTCATGCAATGCCAGTCGTAATGTTATTCAGCAGCAATATATAATAAACTGTAGTTTGCAGGAATCTATTATCTGCAAACTTTATTTGTTCTAGGGAACAGGCTTGCCACCTAGTAACAGTAGACGCGTACAGGCAGCTAGCCTCCTGGCGATCCACTGCCAGCAGTTAAAGTGATATTCTGTAATTACTTCCCTGCTGACCAGATAGCAAGGGGTATATTTAGTAAAGTGTGGGTTTTTAGAAATTGAGATGTTGCCCATAGCAACCAATCATATTCTAGCTATTATCTTCTAGAACAGGGGTGGGGAACCTTTTTTCTGCCGAGGGCCATTTTGATATAAATAACATTATTCGCGGCCAGGTGCAGACCACACCCGTCATGTGATGTCACGGGGCATGGCCACAATCACCAGTGATTACAGCAATGCCCAGAGTATCCTGAGGATGCCCCGGGGAGCTGTAAGGGCAGTGGTGTGACTGTCTGGAGCATCCTAAGGACGCTCCAGGTGGCACTGCTGCATAGATTCTGGCTGCAGGGTGACATTCTAGGCACCCTGCTGGCCAAATGAGGCTAGCAGAAAAAAGCTCAGAGGGCCAGACCAAATTATTCCGTATAAGGCCCCCGGGCCTGAGGTTCCCCATCCCTGTTCTAGAAGGTGCTAGATAAATGTTAAGTAGAATCTGTTTGGTTGCTACGGCCAACATCTCCACTTCTAAAAACCCTGCACTTTAGTAAATACCCGCTTCTGAAGATTAAATCTGATTAAAGGCAAATTTAGGCCAAACTGAATAGTTTTCAATAGCCAGGTAATCTGGGCCCATTTGCAAAAGGAATGTGACAGAATTATATGGGGAGGAGGAGTACTCACAGGCCGTCCTTCCTATGTCTGGATTGGATCAAGAGCTGGGGGGATTTGTCCCGCATTCTGCAGAATTGTATGTGAATCCTCCTCTCTGAGATCTGCTGTTGCTGCAGAAGTTTTGGGTCAGGCCCTCGCTTCTCTGGCTGCTCAACCTGCTGGGAGAGAGGTTTTTTTTCTTGGCCTCATGAATTTTAGGCTTGAGGTCGGCAAAGGACTTCCTAGATTTATAATGGAAAAGGAACTAATTAATAAACTCAGGGCCAAATACGTGTTCATCTGAAATGTGTAAAATCAATATCTTCTAAAGGAGCCCATCGCTGTGATGTGCTGGGAGTGACGGCATCAGTGGTCTCTTCACTCCTGTGCCAGGGCTCCTGCACATGCGTGGTCTACAGACCAAACATGCCTGGCGGCCATTGCTGGGGGGAGGTACCTACAGTACGGAACCCTCTCCCAGTAATTTTTAGCCCATAGGCTATAGCTGCTTACGCAACCTATGGGGATTGCGGCTGCTGGCGCATATGGTGGGGCCGCAGCAGATATCGGAGATATTTACTGCGATACCTCTATAATACATTCAGGGGATACTAAATATTTGTGGGTATCCTCCAAAAACGGGTGTTTTCGAGGGATATGCCTCAAATATTTAATGATACATAGACCCCCATAGTCTCCAAAATTAGATCAGCTTGACCCTGTCTGTCCCTATGACAGTCCTGCAACCTAATAGGTATTTTCCTTGAAGTCTCGGTCTTACATTATATTATGTGATTCCCATTTCAGGTACATTATTCCTGTTGTGTTCCCTGTTTACTTCATATCTTTGTCTCTTTTTATAACAGCAGTGTATTTAAACCAGTCACGGATTGCTGCAATATTACAACTACGCTCTGTGACCTGACAAAGTATTACACAGACATTGCTGGAAGCTACAGAACAAGTGTCCACAGCTTTACTTACAATGATGTATCAAACAAATCACACTTACCTGGGCTGACTCCATTTGAGAATAGTAAGTGGAACTGTGCATGTATTGTAACAGTCTTTGTAATAAAAGCTAACAAAGTCAGTTGCTGATAAATGCTGTGTATACTAGTCTCCAGAATGGGACTCTGCTGTATATACTAGCCACCAAAATTTGGCTCGGCTGTGTATACTAGCCACCAAAATGGGGCTCTGCTCTGTATATTGGCTACCAGAATGGGACTCTGCTGTGTATACTAGCCACCAGCATTGGACTCTGCTGTGTATACTAGCCACCAAAATGGGGCTCTGCTGTGTATACTAGCCACCAAAATGGTGCTCTGCTGTGTATATTGGCTACCAGAATGGGGCTTTGCTGTGTATACTAGTCACCAGCATTGGACTCTGCTGTGTATACTAGCCATCAAAATTTGGCTCGGCTGTGTATACTAGCCACCAAAATGGGGCTCTGCTCTGTATATTGGCTACCAGAATGGGACTCTGCTGTGTATACTAGCCACCAGCATTGGACTCTGCTGTGTATACTAGCCACCAAAATGGGGCTCTGCTGTGTATACTAGCCACCAAAATGGTGCTCTGCTGTGTATATTGGCTACCAGAATGGGGCTTTGCTGTGTATACTAGTCACCAGCATTGGACTCTGCTGTGTATACTAGCCATCAAAATGGGGCTCTGCTGTGTATACTAGCCACCATAATTGGAATCTGCTGTGTAGACTAGTCACCAGCATTGGACTCTGCTGTGTATGCTAGACACCAGAATGGGTCTCTGCTGAGTATACTAGCCACCAAAATGGGTCTCTGCTGTGTATAGTAGCCACCATAATTGGAGTCTGCTGTGTATACTAGCCACCAGAATGGGGCTCTGCTGTGTAGACTAGTCACCAGCATTGGACTCTGCTGTGTATGCTAGACACCAGAATGGGTCTCTGCTGAGTATACTAGCCACCAAAATGGGTCTCTGCTGTGTATAGTAGCCACCATAATTGGAGTCTGCTGTGTATACTAGCCACCAGATTGGGGCTCTGCTGTGTATACTAGCCACTAGAATGGGGCTCTGCTGTGTACTGTATACTAGCCACCAAAATGGGGCTCTACTGTGTATACTAGCCACCAGAATGGGGCTCTGCTGTGTAGACTAGTGAAAAAAAATATGTTCTACTGTGTATATTAGTCACCAGAATTATGATGTTCTGTTGTGTATACTAGTCCAGTCCTCTATGCCTTTTGCTGTGTATACCAATCACCATATGTGTCTCAGCTTAACTTACTGATCACCAGGGTGTTTTACATGTATATATATATATATATATATATATATATATATATACACACAGTCAGGTGCATACATATTGGGACATTGGCAGAATTTTCATATTTTGGCCCGTATTCACCACCACAATGGCTTTGAAATGAAACAAACAAGATGTGCTTTAACTGCAGACTTTCAGATTTAATTTGAGGGTAATTACATCCAAATCAGGTGAACGGTGTAGGAATTACAACGGTTTCTATATGTGCCTCCCACTTTTTTAGGGGCCAAAAGTCATGGAACTATCAACTCAAAAGCTATTTCATGGACAAGTGTGGGCTATTCCCTCGTTATTTCATTATCAATTAAGCAGGTAAAAGGTCTGGAGTTGATTCTAGGTGTGACATTTGCATTTGGAATCAGTTGCTGTCGACTCTCAATATGAGATCCAATGAGCTGTCACTATCAATGAAGCAAGCCATCATTAGGATGAAAAATCAAAACAAACCCATCAGAGAGATAGCAAAAACATTAGGTGGGGCCAAATCAACTATTTGGAACATTCTTAAAAATAAAGACCGCACCAGAAAGCTCAGCAACACCAAAAGACCCGGAAGACCACGGAAAACAACTTTGGTGTATGACAGAAGAATTATTTCCCTGGTGAAGAAAAACCCCCTCACAATAGTTGGCCAAATAAAGAACATTCTCCAGGAGGTACGTGTATATGTGTCAAAGTCAACAATCAAGAGAAGACTTCACAAGAGTGAATATAGAGGGTTCACCACAAGATGTAAACCATTGGTGAGCCTCAAAAACAGGAAGAACAGATTAGAGTTTGCCAAACAACATCTAAAAAAGCCATTACAGTTATGGAACAACATCCTATGGACAGATGAGACAAAGATCAACTTGTACCAGAGTGATGGGAAGAGAAGAGTATGGAGCAGGAAAGGAACTGCTCATGATCCAAAACATACTACCTCATCAGTGAAGCATGGTGGTGGTAGTGTCATGGCGTGGGCATGTATGGCTGCCAATGGAACTGGTTCCCTTGTATTTATTGATGATGTGACTGCTGACAAAGCAGCAGAATGAATTCTGAAGTGTTTCGGGCAATATTATATGCTCATATTCAGTCAAATGCTTCAGAACTCATTGGACGGCGCTTCACAGTGCAGATGGACAATGACCCGAAGCATACTGCAAAAGCAACCGAGTTTTTTAAGGCTAAAAAGTGGAATGTTATGCAATGGCCAAGTCAATCCCCTGACCTGAACCCGATTGAGCATGCATTTCACTTGATGAAGACAAAACTGAAGGGAAAATGCCGCAAGAACAAGCAGGAACTGAAGACATTTGCAGTAGAGGCCTGGCAGAGCATCACCAGGGATGAAACCCAGCGTCTGGTGATGTCTATGCGTTCCATACTTCAGGCTGTAATTGCCTGCAAAGGAATTGTAACAAAGGGGCCCATTTATTAAGGATCGCATTTTGCAATGCGATCAGGGCATGCAGTATCGCCCATGATTGCATTGCAAAATGCGATCATACCGGCCGAATGTATGAACCGGCACATGCACGGAGATGGGCTCCGAAAAGAGCCCGTCCCTGCGATGTGGCCGGAGCGCATTCTGGGCTGCTGCGCATGCGCAGTCCCGCGGACTGCACATGAGCGGCGCCCATTGCCGGCGGAGGGATCTGGAAGATCCCTCCGCCGGCTCAAATGCGGTAAGTGCCCATAGGACACAGCGGTTAACGCTACCTGCTGCGGTCCCTCCTTCATACATTCGGGGGATACTAGTATTTGAGGTAAACCCCCGAAAACAGGTGTTTTCGGGGAATTTACCTCAAATGATCTTTGATAAATGGGCCCCAAAGTATTAAAAAGTGAAAGTTAGATTTAGGATTGTTTAGTTTGTCCCATTACTTTTGTCCCCTTAAAAAGTGGGAGGCACATATAGAAACCATTGTAATTCCTACACCGTTCACCTAATTTGGATGTAATTACCCTCAAATTAAATCTGAAAGTCTGCAGTTAAAGCACATCTTGTTTGTTTCATTTCAAAGCCATTGTGGTGGTGAATAGAGGCCAAAATATGAAAATTCTGTCAATGGGCCTGATTCAGACCCACTCGCGAGCGGCTGTCCGCTCGCAAGTGGGTCGATGTTATGCACTGAGCATGCGCACGACAGAGGGAGCTCCGTTGTGCGCATGCGCAAGACGCGACGAGCGAAGGACTTTCCTTCGCTCGTTGTGTCTGATCAAAGGGGGCGTGCTGTCGATGTTGATTGACAGCACGCCCCCTTTGGTGGACGTGCCGGGGGCGTGCCTCCCTGACGGGGGCGTTCCTAAGGGAACGCCTACCGTCAGAAGCCGGCCCACTGACATCACTAGTGATGTCAGTGGGAGTGATTTTGGCTCTGATAGAGCCAAAATCACTCCGGGCCTTGCGGTTGAAAACCACAACCGCAGGCTCCGGCTCGCAGTTTCGGTGGTCGCGATGGTCAAGACCATCGCGGCCATCAAACTGCACGCTCGTATAGGCTGTGGGTGGTGACCCACAGCTATACGAGCGTCCAGGAGGACGCTCCATAGATATGGAGGACGGCCCTCATTCAGAGCGTGCGCTCTGCTCAGAGCGTACGGCTCTGAATGAGGGCCAATGTTCCAATATTTATGCACCTGACTGTATATATATATATATATATATATATATTATATATATATATATATATATATATTTGACCCTTTACCATGAAACATATTGGAAAATCTATTTTCTTGAAGGGGAGACACCAACTTCTTTAAAATAAAAGTGTTTTAGGATGAGGAAGCGATTTACATTGTTACAGAATTTCTGAAGGCAATATATCATGTGGTTGTTTTTGTTTTTTGAATCAACCCTGGAAACTTGATGTATCAGCAATATCGATCCTAATATCATGATGCTGGTGGCGCTTTTCTTACCCAGCCCCTGGCATCGTTTTCTCTACTGCGCATGTGTGCGTTTCAACTGAATATGTGTGACTGGCCCTGACTCCACCACTGCGCATGCACCAATGTAATATCCATCCCGGAGATGATCAATATCATTTAGCCTCTTTTTCTCCTATTAAATGCAGAGAAGCCAATCTCGTATCGATCCAAAAGATTGGTACGGATCCGGCACATGGCCATCCCTTAGGACAAGGTGTTTCATTGTTAGAATGGGCTTAGCTTAGCTAAAATAGTATATGTATGGGACAAAAAAAACAAAACATCACAGGCTCTGATGTATTTTTTTGTCCCCGTACAGATATACGGTACTGTGCAAAAGTTTTAGGCAGGTGTGGAAAAAATGCTGCAAAGTAACTAAAAATGCTTTCAAAAGTAGAAATGTTAATAGTTTCTTTTTATCAATTTACAAAATGCAAAGTGAATGAACAGAAATATAACAGAGGTTTGGGCTAGAACTGAGGGCACATAAACTTCTAGTCAGGGATAGAAAGCATTCTTACTTTGCAGCATTTTTTCCACACCTGCCTAAATCTATTGCATACAATAGTATGGTATATAGATAAGCTAAGCCAATCTATAATTACCATTGGCATTACAATGCACAGCACACGCTCATCGTGAAGAAGAGAAGAAAGAACTGGGGAGTAAGAGAGCAAAATAATAACACAAAAAACCCAGATAACGCCAGGGACAACTGTTAGTATATAATATATGCTAAATCATAGGCAAAGTTTTCTTGCCAATATTTGGCACGGCATGCTGGGAATACTGGGCCTGATTCAGAGCCGGACGCTCTGACCAGAGCGCTCGCTCTGAATCAGGGCCCTCCTACCTCAACTTGGAGCGGCCTCTTGGACGCTCGCATAGCTGTGGGTTACCACCCACAGCTATAGCGAGCGTCCATGATGATGGTCGCGATGGTCAAGACCATCGCGACCATCGGGCTTGCGACGAGACCCTGCGGTAGGGTCTCACTGCCGCAAGCCCTGGAGTGATTTGGCTCTATCAGAGCCAAAATCACTCTCACTGACATCACTACTGATGTCTGTGGGGCCGGACCCAGACGGTAGGCGTTCCCATGGGAACGCCTCCGTCTGGCAGCCACGCCCCCGGCACGCCTACCAAAGGAGGCCTGCTGTCACTCACCATCGACAGCACGCCCCCTTTGGTGCGAGACCTCGTCGCTCGCCGGGTCTCGCACATGTGCACGATGGAGTTTCCTTCCGTCGTGCGCATGCGCATTCGGGTACCATCGACCCGCTTGCGAGCGTCCTGCGCTCGCGAGCGGGTCTGAATGAGACCCACTGTTTCTATAACGGCAGGGGAGGATACTTTTAATATCTCTTTGAAAATGTTTCCCAAATCGCAAATCTTGTTTTTATTTTTTCCAGCCATACTAGGCCCTCCAATTGTGGACGTTGTTGCGTGTGAAAGTTGCATCAACATTTCTATCCACCCTCCGGTCTCTTACTTATGGAGTGAGAAGGAGAATCGCAATGTTACCATGCTGAGCGACGACGTCTACCCAGTGCTGGATTACACGATTTATTTGTCCACAGAGGTAGGCAGCGTTTTGTTTGCACATAATATAGTTGTGCAGCCCGACCTACTGTATGCTACAGCTCTGGGTTGTGAGTATTTCTGGGGTTGCGGTCTGGTGTAGGACAGGAAAAATGTCAATGACTGACTTTAAAGTTCTTCCTAGTTTGAGCTTTGGTCCATCCCTTAAATAACTCCAGAGTTTTCTTTAAAAGAAATGCTGCTCGTTGGAGCAGAACAATGTCTTAAATAAGGGTTTGATTCAGCAAGGATCGCAAGTGCGATTACGCACAAAATCGGCCGATTGTTGCGTTCTGCAAATGAGCGAACTAGCCACTGTGATCGGGACTGAGATCGCAGAGACTACGCAGACCCATCGCAGAGTGATTGTCAGGAAGCACCATTTGGCGGTGGTGACGGGGGGGGTGCCAGTGCTTTCGAACGCCGTTACAGAGGCGTACATAAATTATCCACTGCGATGCCATACGCAGCTTGTGTACTCATAGCGTGCGATGAGGTTAGCAATTCCTGAGTAAGGTCAGAGTTTGTGCCAGTGTGCGTGAGGCTGCGATGGTACTTTATGTTACCGATGGTTTCGCAGTCTTGCTATGGATTACGGATGTGTGTAAGGTAAGGTGGGCGTCCTTATGTTGTGCTGCGACAGCATAGCGGCTGCAATGGATTAGCATACTATCGCAGTGAGACTGTGTGCGTAATAACTATTGCAATTGCAGTTATGATCCGTAGTGAATCAGGCCCTAAGTCAGGACGGAGAGATGGCAATATAGCTGTCTTTATCACAAATGTCACATTTTCTACATTTAGTGGATGTTAGTACACTCTGTTACTGCAAGAAGGCAGTGCAAAAACAATCTAACTGAAAGTAATGTGCAAGCAGCTTTGCAATTCCGTCCTCCTTGCTATTATGTTAATGCAGGGTCATGCCTCCTGCATGTATTAATGATCTGAGCTGCGTCACGGACGCAGCATCAGATCATCTGCATGATCCTTGGTCGGCTGAGTAACCATAGGGTCACGCAGGCAGGCCATCGCAGATGTCCAAAAGAGGCCAGGAAATCTTTGCCGACGGAGATACTGGCTTTTTCCCTCCCCCCCAAGGGAAAAAGCGATACGCCTCCGTTTTGGAAAACAGAGGCCCTCACTGTCCCCTCCCCGCCCCCAAACAGTAGCAGACTGTCAATCACTGACAGTCTGCTGCAGCTCTGCTTCCGATCACACAGGACCCGTCCTGCACACACGCAGATTCCCGACTATTGGGAATATGTGTTCAGCAATGAGGCCCTTTGTATGAAGCCTTGGAGAAAGATAAAGTGGAGAGAGATAAAATACCAACCAATCAGCTCCTAACTGTCACTTTATAGGCTGTTTGAAAAATGGCAGGAGCTGATTGGTTGGTACTTTTTTTTCTGTCTACTTTATCTCTCTCCAAGACCCCTATATGTTAAAATAACCCCACTTTTGAGCTAATGCAGAGCTGAATGCCTTTACTGCTCCGGATTTATGTGCATGGACAAAGGGGCTGATTCTGAGACAGTGGCTGCATTAGCGTGATGCTGTGGAAGCCTGCCTTACTACTTTATGTAGTAGTTTCCCTAGGGCTCCATGAGGCTCCATGTGGCAAGCTGCTCTGCCCACTGTTTTTCCGTCTACAGCTGCAGCCGTTACCATCGGCACGCAGGACTGGTGCAAGGCTTCCGGGCACCCCAGGCAACATTTCTCCAATCGCCCCTGCTCTCTCCAATTCATAATATGCCACTATCAGTCTCCCCATTTCATAATATGCCACACAGCAGTGCCCAAAATTCATAATATACTATATAGAATATGCCACACAGCAGAGCGCCAAAATCATAATGTACCTTATAACACTGCTGCAAATTCATAATATGCCACACAGCTGTGCCCCAAATTCATAATATACTATATAGAATATGCCACACCGCAGAGCGCCAAAATCATAATGTACCGCATAACACTACCGCAAATTCATAATATGCCACACAGCTGTGCCCCAAATTCATTATATACTATATAGAATATGCCACACCGCAGAGCGCCAAAATCATAATGTACCGCATAACACTGCTGCAAATTCATAATATGCCACACAGCTGTGCCCCAAATTCATAATTTATAATATACTATATAGAATATGCCATACATCTGTGCCACAAATTCATAATATGCCACACAGCTGTGCCCCAAATTCATAATTCATAATATACTATATAGAATATGCCACACAGCAGTGCGCCAAAATCATAATGTACCGCATAACACTGCCGCAAATTCATAATATGCCACACAGCTGTGACCAAAATTCATAATATACTATATAGAATATGCCACACAGCAGAGCGCCAAAATCATAATGTACCGCATAACACTGCCGCAAATTCATAATATGCCACACAGCTGTGCCCAATTCATTTTATACTATATAGAATATGCCACACAGCAGAGCGCCAAAATCATAATGTACCGCATAACACTGCCACAAATTCATAATATAACACACAGGTGTGCCCCAAATTCATAATATACTATATAGAATATGCCACACAGCAGAGCGCCAAAATCATAATGTACCGCATAACACTACCGCAAATTCATAATATGCCACACAGCTCTGACCAATTCATAATATACTATATAGAATATGCCACACAGCAGAGCGCCAAAATCATAATGTACCGCATAACACTGCCGCAAATTCATAATATGCCACACAGCTGTGCCACAAATTCATAATATACTATATAGAATATGCCACACAGCAGAGTGCCAAAATCATAATGTACCGCATAACACTGCCACCAATTCATTATATGCCACACAGCTGTGCCACAAATTCATAATATACTATATAGAATATGCCACACAGCAGAGCGCCAAAATCATAATGTACCGCATAACACTGCCACCAATTCATTATATGCCACACAGGTGTGCCCCAAATTCATACTTTATAATATACTATATAGAATATGCCACACATCTGTGCCCCAAATTCATAATTCATAATATACTATATAGAATATGCCACACAGCAGAGTGCCAAAATCATAATGTAATCATAATACTTACAACAGCAGTGTATGCTTTTCAATCTGTTTTATAATAATATTGATCATTTAAATCACACAGGATCCTATATATATGAAAGATGTTTTTACAGAAAATTTCAGCACAGTGATTACTTCACTTCTGCCCAGCACCAATTATTGT
Organism: Taudactylus pleione; assembly: GCA_031769625.1. Lineage (NCBI taxonomy): Eukaryota > Metazoa > Chordata > Amphibia > Anura > Myobatrachidae > Taudactylus > Taudactylus pleione. The sequence goes on along the minus strand of JAUIMM010000275.1, from coordinate 15,173,958 downwards.
GTCTCAGTGAGGGCATCTACAGTGAATACAGACGCAGTGGAATCCGCCAAGAAATGCGTCGTTACACAAGCCTCCCAAGTTAGGGGTAAGCAAGATTTATTTCATTTTTGTTCTAGTACAATTCATTGAAGTTTAATCGTACATGAATCGTGGAATTAATAGGGGAGGTCCAAGGAAGCTGTAAAATTCTAGACAAAATGTAAGTCCTAAATGTAAGTTTATAATCTTTTTGAATATTCATTATGTCTTCCAAAGAGGAGAAATGCTTTTCGCACTCACTGGGGGTGAGGTAGAGCTGAACGAAACACGTCCAAAATTGTTCTTACATTGTGTGCATGGAAGTCAATGCATGTATCTGCCCTTAGGGAGAGTTGTTTGCACCATTGCGAAAGGTCTCCCTCTATCCGTACACTTATATTCAATTAGAAGCGAAATATCCCGTACTTTTCGCCGACATTGCTGGTTTTCCATGTGGAAAAGTATCGCGCTCTGCGATATGATAGAAGCTATGTTAGGTGACTGCCTTGCCTTTAAAAGCCATTAGTTGGCAGGTGAGCTTTAAACCAGGTAACATTTTTTCAGTTTAAACTCTGTGATAGCAGCTATCAGGTTTCCATCAGTGTGACAGATAGTGTAGGACTTGCAGAGAAGTGGGGTCCCGTGATGTGGGCTGCAGGCTTAAATGCATTGATCAATCCATGAACCAAAACCCCATTATTTATTTATATATTATTGTGAGTGATTTAACAATGGTGCTGAGTTTTCTGTTTTATATATATATATATATATATATATATATATATATATATATATAGTTGAAGCGTTAATAAACCTTTAGTACATTCCTGCCTATAAACCTCTAAGATTCACCTGCCTAGACCCTCTAAGACAAAACCTGCCTATACCTTCTAAAACCACAAGATGTCGCTAATTAGCGTCGTGTTTAATTATACCATTAATAATACTCTAAGACAGTTGAATAGCGGTCCAACGCGCTAAAGATTATTATTCAGGTAAAAGTACAGATGTTACCACGCTATGATCTAACAAAGGCCCTCATTCAGAGCCACTTGTTAACAGCAGTACGCTCGTTGCGTTCCGATGTTGAATAACCGCGCATGCGTCGGTGTTACACTGCGCATGTGTGTACTGCAGATTGCGAGTTTTTTGGGACTCGTTCCTAAAATAGCGTACAGGAAGTGACATGTCAAATGTGATTGACAGAACAGGGCATTTTAGGGTGTTGACGAGGGTGGAGATGGAAAAACGCAGGCGTGGCGAGGCGTTTTTGGGGCGTACATACATTAGCAGATGCGAGCGTAAAATGTGTACGGACCGACTCCTACGTCACTGGATGATCCTCTTTCCCTTCCAAATGCTCGCACAGCTTAGGGTCTGGATTACTCGACCACATTGGCGATGGCCTTCTCCTCCGTCCCAGGACTCCACGATGTTGTTGCGATTAATCGCGGGTGGGCAGAAAAGCAATTAGTGTTGGATTGAGAACCGGCTTGGTATGTGTTTTGAAATCAGTTTTTTGGGATAGCACAAAACGTACGCAGGTGGAACTCAGAGCTGCTAATGTCAGGATGACACAGTCAATTTGCGTACATTTGGGGGGGTTTATTTGGGCAGCAATTTGGTGGTTAGGGCCTATTGTAACAATAATTTCATCATGTTTTCAGTTTCGCACCATTTTATTTGTGCCTCTTGAATTTGCCGAATTATATGAATTTTTAAACGTTCCTTAAAGAGCCCTTTTTTTTTTTTTTTGGCCGAGTTTTTGCCTTTTGGCCCAGGATTAAATGTAACCCATTTGTACAATAATTTCACAATCCAATGTCATTGTTTAATTTCCAATTTATTGCTCAAACAAAAAAACTTATTTTAAAAATTTTGGGGACATCTCTTTTGCCCAAAGATATGTTCCCAAATCAAACAAATTGGCCCAACATAACTGTTGACATAAACATACATCAAAAAAATAAAAACATTTCACAAGAAAGGAGAGGGAAGTTTTGACCCGAAAGGAATATGAGCCAAGCACAGAAGGATTGTGGGAAAAGTCACCATTGCTGTCACCGTTTTTTCACCCGTTTGGATGGGGGAGGGAGGGCGCCAGACCGTGTCCCGGATGTCATCGGGCTGGCCTGTCCAGAGGCAGATGTTGTGGCCTCTGGACTAGGCACAGGGCTAGGCACATTTGGAGGATTGGCTGATGTTGTGCCAGAGGTGGAGGATCCTGATGTTCCGGCAGGAAGGGAGGTCGTCTCCACCATGTGCTGGCGAACGAGCTGATCCAGGGCATTGGCGATGCGGATGTTGGCCCTGGTATTTTCCGCCAGGGCCTGACCAATGGTCTCGTTGGCCGCAGCATTTTGCTCCAGGGCCTCAGCCACCCGTAGCAGACTGGCGTCCATCCTCTGCAGAATCTCCGTATGGGAATCCGATTTGAAATTGAGTTCTGTGAGGAGAGCCACTGCCTGCGAGGGGGATTGTCCTGGACTGGCTTCTGCAGGGTCCTCAGCCGGATGTACTGGTTCCTCCCCTGCAGAGCCAGCAGAAATTCGGCGGCCAAGGCTCCCCTCTGGAGCAGACTCATCCGCATGTGTCTCTGTTAGGAAAAAAGAGAAAAGCCTCACATTACAATCTACATATTGGCACAATAACATTTCAGAGTTGATGACATCCAAAGATTTACCTGGGACAACATGAGGAGCCGCAAAGTCTGGCATGTCCGTATCCATGTTGGACACGCCAAACACCTCCACAGGCTGCACACACCCCTGTGCCAGCTCTTCTAAATCCGTCAACTCCAATGACACAGGGGTGGGACCCCCACCTGTCCCCCTTGCATGCCTAGCCCTGTCCGCGAGTTTTTGTTTTAAGCGATATTTGAAGTCGCCCCATCTGTGGGAAAAAATGGAAGCCATTATCCTTTGGTTTAAAATGGGGTTTGTTTTTAGGGGGGGCAAGGGTTTACTTACCGCCGTTTGACATCCCGGGCTAGACGGACATAATCACCCACCCTATTGACAGCAACGGCTACCTCTTCCCACATTCTCCACTTCTGGCTTAGACTCATATTCCTGTCTGCCTGTGGCAGGATGTCCACACACTTCTGGATCAAAACCTCCATCTCCTTTCTTGTGAAATGTGGCTGCCTTTTTTTTTTGGCCGCTTTGGCCGGAATACTGGGCCCAGCAGCCTCTTCCATGTCATCCTCCTCACCTATTTGTGTAAATTTACAGAATTCACAAAATCACAACTTGCCTAATCTTATGTTTCAAATTAATCGTTGATAGAAAATGCATGAAAGACTTACCGCCTGACTCTTGGGCATTTTTTCCCTGGTCTGTCGCCATGTCTGAGGTCCAAACAAGAAATACACCAGAATTTGAATGTGTTTTCGTGACGTATTTATACATGCGTCCTTATTTTGCGGCCGCATCATTGATTGTGCGGCCCTATGATCCCTCCTTAATTTGTGCGGGAAACGAAACACTATTTATGGCTTGGTGTGTCTCAAGTCGAGGTGGCGTTTTGGGATTGTTGGAGGTTATCTTGGCTGGAGTTTATTGATTGCGTAGAAAGGAGTTGACGGTTGTAGATTCGTTTGTTGGTTTGATTTGCGTTTTTTTTTTTCCGTTATCTTTGTTGGTTTATATTTTTGGGACCTCGTTTCTTGATTTGGTAAGTTTTGTGAAGTCTAACTTTTGTTCAATTGTTGTTTCATTGTGTTTCTTATTTTTTTTAAATTTTGGATCCATAATTTCTTCTATTTTAGATTTTGTTTATTTTCGACCCAAAAGACCTTTTGTTTTTGACTCTTATATATTTGCTCTTGGTAAGTCCATTTTTTCTCTTGTATTAGCGAACTAATTAGCGCATTTTTAGTAGTTACTCTTGTGACTTGTATTAGCGAACTAATTAGCGCATTTTTAGTAGTTACTCTTGTGACTTGTATTAGCGAACTAATTAGCGCATTTTTAGTAGTTACTCTTGTGACTTGTATTAGCGAACTAATTAGCGCATTTTTAGTAGTTACTCTTGTGACTTGTATTAGCGAACTAATTAGCGCATTTTTAACAGCTTAATAATCATTCTAACTTTTTGGTGGTTTCTCTTTCGCTTTTTGTGCCAACATTTCGACCCATTTTGATGTACTGTGTTAAATGTCGCTTTGCTGTTTTGCTAAATGGGTGTTTGGCATATTTTAACTTTGGTCTAGCACAAAATTTGTAAACAAAAATGCACAGAGTGAAATGTGTCAAGTAATTTTGGTGTTTATTTTCAGTTTGGACGTATCATGACAATACCCCGGCATGTAAGCAGCAATGGATGGTATCATCAAGCTAAGTTGTTTTAATATAGTTTTGGGGTGGGTCAAAAGCCTTACTTTAAAATTTTTGAATTTCAGGTTGATCTGGGGCGGATTGTTCTGGCCATGCTCCCGGAAGCCGACCAACCTCAATCTCGTCCCAGGCGTAGGCATCGTAGGCATGCAAGGCCCCAGATATTTCGAACACGTGTCACCCTTTTTGGAATGCCCAATGATGAGGTTTTAAGACGCTACCGTCTACCTCCCAAAATCATCATAGACACTCTCTCATTAATAGAAAGTGATCTTGAGCGGCAAATTGACAGTCCAACAGCAATACCACCACTTACGCAATTTATGGCGGTGTTACATTTCTGTGCCTCAGGATCATTTCAAACAACGGTGGGAATAGTGGCGGGCATCTCCCAATCCTCCTTTTCCCGGATCCTGAGGGCAGTGATGGAGGCACTTTTCAAGCACCTCCATCATTTTATTCAAATGCCTTTGGATATGGGTGCCCTTAGTGTGGCCAAGGCCAATTTTTACCAAATAGCTGCCTTCCCACACATCATAGGGGTTGTGGATGGTACTCACATGCCACTTCAGCCTCCAGCCCGGCTGGAGGCCATATTTAGAAACAGGAAACACTATCACTCCCTGAATGTAATGGTGGTATGTGATGCCTCCCTCCAGATCCTGTCCCTGAATGCTAAATTACCCGGAAGTGCACATGACTCCTTCATCATCCGGCAATCAGGGATATGGCACAAATTAACCAACCTACAAGCTGGTGATGCGTGGCTTCTGGGTAAGTGGAGACCTTTAGTACATAACAATGTTAAGCTTGATACACAGTGTTCCTGATGTTGTTAATTCTTTTCCATAGGAGACAGTGGATATCCTTGCATGTCCTGGCTGCTCACTCCTTATTTGGCTCCCACACCAGGGCCACAAAGTGAGTATAATTCCGCACTTACAGCCACCAGGCAAGTGGTGGAGCGCTGTATCGGCCTTTTAAAAGGCCGATTCAGATGCCTCCACCGCTCTGGTGGCGAGCTCATGTATTTGCCGGATATGGTGTCGAAAATTGTGGTCCTGTGTGGGATATTTCACAACATCGCCATAAGGAGTGGTGTCCGAATGCAGCCAGAGGATGCCTTACCTGAGGATGGCCACCCCGAGGTTGGTCGGAGGTCAGTATGTGGGGGGGCCATACGCGATGATGTGGTGGCCAGATTTTTTAGGTAAGTTTGAACAAAACTGTGTTTTAACCTAATGTGTTTGTGTTTGTTTGCGAACATCTAATTTTGTTTTCTTTTTTTCAACATCTTCGGTTTGTTCACATAATCTTTGGCACTACAACGCTCACTACTTCATGCTACCCTTACCAAACCTGGATCTGCTCATTTTGTGAATATATTCTGGAACCCATATCGCAACGCCATGTTTGTGGAATCATTTTGGCATGGTCCTTCCTCAACCAGTTCTTGATTTGTTTTTTTTTTGTTTGTTTTTATTGGGTATGTGTTGTATTTGAGATTCTCACTGTGTGTTTTTTTTGTGAGTGACCACTTTGATTTCTCAGTTATGTTGTGAATAAATGTTTGGAGAGTTAAATGTTCTTCCTTTTTTTGGACGTTACCAGCAAGTTTAACCAGGTTAACACACCTTACATTTGACTAAGGGGTAATCCAGTACTGACGCCAGTTGAGCAAAAATGAAATATGTTTTCAGGTTCCCAACCCACACCAAAAGGAAGCCTGTCCAATCATTTGGCTTTGTAAGATTCGCCTAAGCAGCTTGCCCACCAACTAGGAACCTGTAAAATGTAGAAATATCTAATTGCCACTACACACAAAAAGGGAAATGACATTGTTACTGTTATGTGTTTCTTGAGGGTGTTTTACATACAAATACAAAACCCACTCTAATTTTTAAAAAATGCAAAACCTTGCAGGAACAGTCTACTTATGTCAGGGTTAACTATCTTTGGTTTTGAAAAAACGAATGAGGCAGAACGTATATTAGAAATAAACAATTTATTTGGAAAAAGATAAAAACAAAAAAAAACTACTGCCGAAGGATGCCAGACAGCCGGTCAAGGGCCACAAGCACCCCAATTACATTTTGGCGCATGTGTGCCACACAATGTTCGACCTCTTGCCGACGCCTCTGTTCCTCTGTGGGTGAGAAAAGTGTGTGGATTAATCAAACAATAGGGAATCCACATTAAAAAAAAAAAAACACAACCAAATCACTCCAAAACCAAAATTAAAAAAAAAAGGGGTGCTGCAAAAATTACAAGGCCTATGTAGAAATACCCACAGGTGTGATATGTGTATGTTGAAATCAGCAGGAAGAGGTAAAGGCAAACTGCTAAATCACCAAAAAAGAACCCAAAAATCACGAATAAAGGAACGACACATGATTACATACAAACAGTTTGTGGTTAAAAAAAACGCAAAAGAAAAACATACCGGTAGCCAAAACGGCAGATCCCGAAGTCCCTCCATCTTCATCCTCGGAGGAGCCTTCATTCCCCAAAGAACGGGGCGGGGTTATCACGGACTCCGGGGAGGGGGTAATTGGAAGAGGGGTGGTTGGAGGAGAGGGGGAAGGGGGACGGAGGGGAAGGAGGCCCGACAGTTCCGGGAGAGGCTCTTGGAAGGCTTGGGAGGAGGGGGGAATAGGGGAATTATTTGGGGTGGAGTGTTGGCTGGGGGTGGGTGAGAGTGGGCGGGACTGCCGTCTGGCCGGACGGTGACGGCGTAGTCTTGCCTGTCCCCCTAAAAGATGTCAAACAAATTGTGGTTAGTTTCTGGCCAAATCCTGCCCAAATAACATTTTAAAATCACCCACCACCAACAAAAAACATGCAAATATGAGTAGAATGAATATATCAGAAATAGAGGGAAAACATGGTCATGCAGATATGAGGAGAATGAATAAATAGGACAGACATAAAAACATGCACACGCAGATATGATGAGAATGAAAAAATAGGACAGACATGAAAACATGCACACGCAGTTTGCCCCACAAAGACAAACATGAAAACCACAATACATAACACTTACTTTCCAATATCTGCATGCGAAAGCATGCCAGCAAGCGGGGCGTTCGCCGTTGCAGGTCAGACCACCTGCGCTCCAGCTGGCCGATGTTGCGGCGTGAGCCGAAGGAGCGCAGGCGGGCCCGTGCCTCCGCATACGCGGAACGCTTCTGCCGGTTGGTGATGGGTGGAGGCTGGCTGGTGATACGCCGATCCAGCACCTCCGTTAGCACCAGCAGCTCGCGCCTGGTGAATGCCGAGGCTCTCATGATGGCAATGGTGTTTTTCTTAAAATTCATTTTTGATAAAGTGTGCCAAAAATTTCTGATTGGCTAATGTAGCTTGGAAATTAACAGGAGCAATTTGATTGGTTAGTGTATGAGTCATGTTTTCGACAGGGTCAGAAATCTCTGGAGAGTTATGATAGGCTTGATGCAGTGACATGCGTAAGCAAATTTAAATAAAGAAATGAACTCCGGAAAATATGCGGGGATCCACAGCAATAGAACAATTGTCTCATTGTGGCTAACATGTTTTTTGAGCAATAAAAGCGAATGTTTAAGCCGTACGTATTCTGCGGGTAAACACAAACACGGACAAGAGTAAAGTTTCTTGTATTGTGTTGAAAAAAAAAAACCATTAAGCTAATTGATACATTGATTGGCATCATACGATTGATGGAGGTAGGCAGAATAAAGGAGCAGGTAATCGACATCTGACATGGCCTCTTCCGGTTTATACTTGTGCGTGCATTCCCTTCAAGCCATTTCGGGGATGTACGCTCGCTATTTCGCACGCTCGTTAGTTAGAGGAGGGGTCGTCTGAGTTTGGGGAGGATTTTTAGATGCTATCGAAAATACGAGCGAGCCCTTGAATTTAAATATTTTTGTACGTACGCCTAACGTACGTGCGCCCGCTTGCGAGTGGCTCTGAATGAGGGCCAATGAGCGCAAACTAAATTGTACAAACATTAGGTCATAAGGTACAGTCAATACATACGCGTGTGCTCTGGGACCAGATACCGGCATCAATAATGAGACCTTCGTCGAAACAGCATAACAGGAACACCGCAGACTGGCATCTCGTTTCAGAGCACTCACATATATACCCGTACTGGGATAAGCAATACAATAGAATACGTTGGCAAGTTCTCATTGGTTCCTCTTCTTGCTTCTTCCGTTACAGTACAATTCATAGGTCAGTGCAAAGACTCAACCCAGCCTCTAACAGCCTGATTGTGTTCACCTTCCCGCTGCATAATAAATCTAATCTAACTATGGCATACAACATTTCAAGAAGTTATTCTCTCTAACATTCATATTTCATAGCCGCATGTTCTGATCTCCTCACCGATGCCACCGGAGCGCTGTGGGAACAGAGTAGATCAGTACAGCACCAAACACGGTCCAATTGTCATTTACTAAGCCATAGTTACAGAAAACATTCATTTCTTTATATGCTGACATTGCGATTAAACCAAGTAATAATCATTCCTTTCGTGCTGCGGGACCATTGCTTTTAAATGTGTATGCGGGGAGAAATGACACTAAATTGTGTTGTGCGTTTGAGGGTCTGTGGGGCACTTAGCGACCAGCACTAAGTTGGAAAGGCTTCTGTGTATGTGTGTGAGCATGCCAGTATGGGTTTGGGAAAGATCACTAAAAAGCTGGCTGTGCATCTAAATCGCTATTTTGCATTGTCCTATGTTTAACATGAAGTGCAGGGAAAACACCACTAATTTGCTACTTTTTGCTACATCGCGTATGTGTTAATGTGAATGCAGGGAAAACACCACTACTTTGCTACTGCTCAAATATAAGTCTGTGGTGATTTTAATGCGTTGGAAAGTTATTTTATGTCTGCTAAACACCGTCGGTAGGTGTTAGGGGAAGATTGTTAAAAAGCTGTTCATGCTACTTTTTAGCAACTTTGCGTTGTGAGTAGCAAAATTGCTACTTTTAGCAATTTTGCACTGTGGATTGTGTACTATGTATTTTTGAGAAAATGGCGCTTGTGTAAGCTTTCTTTTCTAAAATGGAGTCTTGCTGCCATTCACAAGATGGCGTCTTGTGGCCAGTCGCAAGATGGCATCGCCACGATTAAATTTTAAGTTGAACTTGTCTCAGCCAATTATTCAGCTTTGACAGTCCACCCTTTGATAGCAAACAACATGCTATCACAATCTGCTATTAGAATTTAATTTAGGCTTACATTTACGTATTATTTGGTGTTATTATGGGATGGCACAAGGTGGTTCTTTATCCATCAATAATGTGTCTCTGGGTGGGGACATAAAACTATTATACGCACACCGCGGATCTTGGAAGATCATGTGAAAGGTGTGGGAATGCACCAGTCTTATAAAAGCAGTCTTGAAGGGGAATTGAGACTTTACATTATCTGAGGTGTTCTATGAATAACATTTCAATAATACATTCTATGCATGTCTAAATATAATACATCAAACGATTGTATTTCCTAGTTCAGGGTTGTAATGCAGTTCTGTATCTACCTCGGTATATATATTGTCATTTGTGACCACCATCATAGTTTCGTTCTTTCGTTTCACTCTGTTTTTACATTTTCCACACTTCAACACAATAGGAACACACCAGACGCATATGCCAATTATTATGATGACAATCAGTATAATGATCAAGAATTTGCCTATGCTAGCGATCACTTCCTGGACCCATTCCCCTAGGCCTGAGAACCATTTTACTGGGTTCAGCCATGACACCCATCCTTCTATCTTTTCCCCTACTTCAGCCACTGAAGCGTTATGGTTCTTGCGAAATTCCCACTTTAGCTGCAGAATTTCATCCATCTTCCGGTCTATCACCTCCTTAGGGTCACTGGTATCATTGGTGACATAGGTGCAACATTTTACTACAAATTGGGTGGCCAATGTTACGCAATACCCTCCAGTAACAGCAGTTAAATAATTCAACACTAGCCTGTGTTGTACCAGTTCTTTCTTGTACGCTTGCAATTCTCTCCCTGTGTACCTGAATGTGTCATCGTACATCTCGGTGATATTATCTATTAATTTAGCAAGTTCCTGGATATATCTAAAATTTAATGTACCCCTAGCAATCCTGGTGGGATCCAGGGCGACTAAAACTTGGAAGCCAGTTGTCTCACTGATTAACTGAGTGGCTTTATGTATATCACCAGGTACCATATTTCTTTTGCCCCTGTGTTCATAATGTGTGTGAAGATATGGTGACGGTGTGTTTTTATGTATTCCCAGCATTTCAACATGTGTGAGGGTCATAACTTCTGGGACTACTCTTCCCAGGTAACACAAACCTTCGGAACTCGGGGAGAGCCATTTATACGCTTTTCTTCCACAGATGAAATATACATTATCAGGGAGAACATAAGGAATGGTATGCATCATTATCATTAAGCACATTTCCCTTAAAAACAATCCTATTTCTGGGTCTTCCATCTGGTTCATGCAAGTCTCTGGCTGTATTATTTTAGCACAATAACGATCTGGCACCTTACCAATAATTTCTTTGGTGGAACTCAATGTATACCGATAACTAAAATGTTTCCCACCAGACTTAATGGAGCGCAGCAGATCATGGTTTATAGACTCATTATCAGCTCTTTGTGAGAAGGTCATCGTCTGATTATTCCCCGTCACTTCCCAACTCCAGGGTTTATTTGGGTTGGTTATGTTTAGGCACAAAAGTGATCTATCTACTTGGAATTGATAGAGTTTGAAATGAGGTGGTTTGGATGATAGAAATTTTCCATCCAATGTTTTCCCTTTTTGCAATTCTAAAATTTCCGTGGTATTCAGTGGAAATGGCACCAACCCTACGTTATGCTGTCCCTGGGGCACATGTGAACACACCCAGCAATCAGTTTGATTTAACATTTTGCCTACCATGCTTTGATAATCCTCTAGAGGATACCCTCCCCAGTACGGATTATATTAAGGTTGGCACCGTTGGATACAGTTCTCATCCACTAGGGACCCACAAAGCTCACAAATACAGGAATCCTCAGACGATAACCCTCCACACCTTCCCCGAGTATCTGGGATGACAGCTCTTTTAACAATAACAGTCCTAAGATTGGAAAGACACTCCCCTGATTGGCATTGCACTCCTCCTGATTCCACTCCATCAGCACTGCCATCAGCTCCCGTTTCCTCAATCGGTCCCCCATCACATACACTGGATATCCCCGGACTGACCAGGATGGTGAACACTCTAAAAGAAAATATGAAAATGAACACAGCAGGCCCGTCCATTATCACAACAAGACCTGCAAATTTCTCTCAGTTCAGGTATCTTACTACGACCTTTTCAAACCTCCTGGAACAAGCTCGTGAGCAACAGATCCACGCTATCAGCTTTGTCTCCGACTTGTTTCTCCACCGGTTGATTGACCTTTTTGCAGTGAGTGGAATGGACCCAGGTATCTCTCTCGGCCACCTTCAAAGATGTAGTACTCGTCAGCAGCACCTGGTACGGACCTTCCCACCGATCAGTCAAACAACCTGAACGCAAAAAATTTCTGATCATTACATATTCTCCTGGTTCAACATCATGACAGTTCGTTTCAGGCGTATCATTAGACAACAATTTCAGTTTCTGCTGCTGTTGCTTTAACTGCTTACTCATTGATATAAGATACTTCACAGTTACCTCGTTGTTACCCTTTAGATCTTCCTGTGGACTTATAATCCAATGAGGTTGTCTACCGAACAATATTTCAAATGGGGACAGATTCAGAGGAGGTCTAGGAGTGGTCCTTATGCTATGTAGGACCAAGGGTAACGCTTCTGGCCATCCTAGTCCAGTCTCTGCCATGATTTTACTTAGCTTATTTTTAATAGTCCCGTTCATCCTCTCTACCTTGGCACTGGCTTGCGGTCGGTAGGGGGTGTGAAGTCGGCTATTAATACCCATCAGCTTACACATATTTTGAAAAACATCACCTGTGAAATGGGTTCCCCTATCACTCTCGATGATTCTAGGGATACCGTACCTGCATACAAATTCCTGAACTATTTTCTTGGCAGTAAACGCAGTAGTATTAGCGGCCGCTGGGTAGGCCTTAACCCAGTTAGAAAATATGTCTGTGCACACTAGTACATACTTAAGGTTCCTGCAGGGTGGTAATTGGATGAAATCAATTTGTATCACCTGGAAAGGTCCATCAGTCAGTGGAATGTGGGACGGTTCGGTAGGGATCGCTTTCCCTATGTTCTTTCTCAAGCAGGTCAGACAGGACATTGCTATCTTCTCTGCTTGTGAAGAAAAACCTGGTGCGCACCAGTATGCCCTCACCAACTTGCACATACCCTGTTTACCCAGGTGAGTCAGACCGTGTGCTGCCTCAGCCAGGCTGGGGTAATATGCCTTGGGGGCTACTGGCTTATCATGTCCGTCCCTCCAGAGCCCAGAGGACTCTTGCCCACAACCCTTGGACTTCCAAATGGATTTTTCCTGAATTGAACACAAATTTTGCATCTCAATTAATTTCTGCATGTCAACTGTTTGGAAAACCATTACTTGTTTATGGGTACATTTGTTTTTAAACCTGCTGCCCACTTGGCAGCTTCATTCGCCCTGTTGTTGCCCAATGATACCGGGTCTTCCTCACATGTGTGGGTTTTACACTTTATTACTGCCATTGCTTTGGGCAGTTGGATTGCTTATAGAAGGTGTTTTATGTGTCGGGAATGTGCAACTGGTGTGCCTGCTGCCATCATAAAATTTCTCAGAAGCCATATAGCCCCAAAATCGTGCACCACCCCGAACGCATACCTCGAGTCAGTGTAAATGTTAGCAGATTTGCCTGCTGCCAGTTCACATGCTCTAGTTAGTGCTACTAACTCTGCCACCTGGGCTGAGTGAGGAGGACCGAGAGGTTTAGCTTCTATGATGTCTGTGTCATTTTGAACAGCATAACCTGTACATAACTCACCTGTGTCTGTTTGTCTATGACAACTCCCATCCGTATAAAAAGTTACATCCACATTCTCTAAAGGTGTGTCATGTATGTCAGGTCTAGCAGTAAAGGTCTGATTCAGATATGTCATACAATCGTGCGTATCATTATGTCTGCCGAACTCACCTCCCGCCAGCAACTTCTCTCCTTCCACCCTTTGTACATCATGTTGTACATATGGTAGGTATGTTGCTGGATTCAGCGTACTGCAATATTTGCAGAAGCGATTAGGGCTAGTTCCCATTTGGTGAACCTAGCCGAGGAGACGTGTCTGGTTTGAGCTGAGTTCAACAGAGCAGATACAGCATGGGGAGTGTAGACAATCATATCATGGCCCAATACTATGTCCTCACTTTTACTCACCAATAGAGTGGTAGCTGCTACACTTCTCAAACAAGTGGGGAGTGATCTTGCTACCGTGTTCAATTGGGCACTGTAGTATGCTACGGGCCTACTGGCATCACCATGTTTTTGTGTAAGGACACCTGCAGCACAACCATCGGCTTCCGTACAATACAAATCAAAAGGTTTTTCATAATAAGGTATTCCCAATGCAGGAGCTCTTGTCAGACTATCCTTAAGATTAAGGAAAGCATGTTCTGATTCCTCTGTGTATATGACACGATCGGGCTTCGAGGAAAAGACTAATTCCTGTAAAAGTAAGGCCAAAATAGAAAAACCTGGGATCCACATTCGGCAATATCCACACATTCCCAAGAAGGTACGAATTTGCTGTTGATTCTGCGGCAGTGTCATGTTTTGTATGGCTTGGATTCTATCTGTTGTAAGGTGTCACAACCCCTGGGTTAGGCAGTGTCCCAAATATTTTACTCTGGATTGGCACGGCTGTAGTTTATCCTTAGCCACCTTGTGTCCTGTTTGTGAGAGATGAAGTAACAAAAGTTTAGTATCATTCAAACATGACATAAACGAGTCAGAACATAGCAATAAATCATCCACATATTGAATTAGAACAGATCCATTGGCAGGTTGAAAAGATTGTAAGCAGTCGTGCAATGCCTGGGAGAAGATACTGGGGCTGTCTATGAAACCTTGGGGTAATCGTGTCCATGTGTATTGTAAACCTCTGTATGTAAATGCGAATAGATACTGACAGTCAGGATGGAGAGGCACAGAGAAGAAAGCAGAACAGAGGTCAATGACAGTGAAATGGGTTGCACTTGGTGGGATCTGCATCAAAATGACAGCTGGATTTGGCACTACGGGGAATTGGCTCTCTACTACCTTGTTAACACCTCTACGGTCTTGTACCAGCCTATAACTCCTCCCACCACTTTTCTTCACTGGAAAGATGGGGCTGTTGGCTACACTAGCTGTACAAACTAAAATTCCCTGTTGTAACAATCGCTCAATTATTGGAAAAACCCCTAATTCTACCTCCTGTTTTAGTGGGTACTGGGGAATTTTTGGAGCTTGCCTACCGCTTTTTAAGTTTACCATTACAGGGCTTACATTTCCCATTAATCCAGTGTCCTGTCCATCCTTAGTCCAAAGGGAATCTGGAATTAGGGACAACATTTCATCTACTTGTGATGGAGTTTCATTTAAAACTGTAGAGTGATACATTATCCTTTGAGGAGTGTCTAACATATCCCGCACCTCGTATACCATTCTCTCTGGGATATCTAAATATACACCATCATGGGTGCAATATATAACACATCCCATCTTACATAACAAGTCTCTGCCCAGTAGGTTAGTAGGAGCCGCAGCAGCCAGAAGGAAAGAATGTCTGGTATGCAACGGCCCAATAGTAACCTCTGTGGACTTTGTTAAAGGATAACGTTCCACTTTACCTGTTACACCCATTGTTGGTACTGTCTCGTTGGTCACCTGTAAATTAACGGGAGATTTTATCACTGACCTGGTCGCCCCTGTATCTACAAGAAAAGGATATTCAGTACCAGCTACATCAACCATCATGACCGGTTCTTCCCTAGTACTTCCCGTTAATCTGACTATCTGCAGACTACAGGTATGACCTGACCCCTAGCGTTGGCTACCATTCTCCAATAACGCATTTACGGCTACAATTGGAGATGGTGCCTGCTGAACATTTGCTGGCCTTTATGCATATCCCTTATGGGGATATCTAGGTCTTCCCTGATGTGGGATCCCTACTCCTTTTACTGTACAGTTTCTACTTAAGTGTCCTGTTTGTTTACAGTTAAAGCATGTTCGTGTTTCGGGTGAAGACATGTGGTGTTGTGAGGTTTGTGGAGAGGGTAAAGGTGGTGGATATGGGTAAGGATAGGGAGGGTAAGGGTATTGTGGGGGATAAGAAGTTGGTGGATAGCCTGGGACCTGTGGTTGCATCGGGTTAGTGGGATAGAGTTGCGTTTGTTGTTGAGTGGGGTTAGTGAGAGTGTGTGTGTGCAAGTGCAAGCGTGTCTGTTGGCTGTGATGTTACCGTCATTCCCTCTAGAGCTTGTATACTGACAGCCATTAGTTTCTCGCTCTGGGCTTCTCTCTTTTTGGAGATGTTCTTATCATGTTCAATGGCGGTTTCTATGAGGGTGTCTATTGTAAGTCCCCGCCAGCCAGGCTGTGAGGTCTGAACCCGAGGTTTTAAAGTCTCTTTCAGACTGTCCACAAGTACCGTAACTATCATTCCCCTGTGGTGAGTGCTAGCTTTAATATCTTCTATCCCAGTGTACTGGGTGATAGCCTGCAGAGCCTGATCGCAGTAATCTTCTGCCGTCTCACTCTCTTTTTGTTTAATGGTGAAAATTTTGTTCAAGTTAACTACTACTGGAAAGTATATACCCAATTGAGTTACAATGCGGGAAATGTTACCTTGGTTTACTTGATCTGTTAAGGGGACCTCACCATCCAATACACAATCCGTGATAAATTTTGTCACGTCGGTATTGCGTGGCAGACAGGCCCTTAACACTACACGCCAATCTTTATTAGTGGGTTCATGTGCACTACCCAAATTTCTCAAAAATCTTTGACATTTGGCTAATTCCTTTTTGGGATCGGGGAAATCATTTATGATGGAATTTAGTTCTGCTCTTGTCCAAGGACAATGCATTACTATTTCCCTCGTGGGCACTATACCGTTTGCGTCTGCATTTCCATTCGGAACAGTTATTGTCCGAATGGGATGCAGACCGGTAGCGCTGCTACCTTTGACCTGGTTACCTGGCTGGGGGTTTAATCTGCTGCTGCTATGTATGGTATTAACAACTTCCTCTACGGGTGCAGAGTGTGTTAACACTTCCCTTGCTGTTACCGATGGAGATGGCGGCACCACCCGTGATTGTGGTGATGCAGCATCTATCATTTGCACAGCATGGGAAATGGCAGACATTACAATAGGCTCATCATCCACATCATAAACATTTTCTTTATGGTTGCTTAAGAGAGGGTACAAATTGCTTGTTACATTTTTATGGGTATTTTTTACCGACGCATTGCCCGGGACAGATGTCACGGGTACCTCCTTCAGCCACATTTCCCCCTCGTGCTGCCACAGTTTTAAACATTCAAAATATTTAACCTTTTTCTCTCGGGAGCGCATCAAACTGATGTGATCCCGGGCATTGTCTAACACATTTTTATCAAAACTACCAATTCTGGGAATCGGTCTAGCACTCTTCCTCGTCATATTAAACCATAAATCACAATACCTTATTGCATAAGTACCGTACTTGGTATGCATGATACGACGGGCCGATCCGATCGGCGCCTCCATTAGCAGCACATCATTGCCTAACATTTCTACTGTTTGCATGGCTCCCATTCTGAGACAACTCCTACGCTTTCCAATAAAAATTTAAACCGGTGAAAGACAATCAAGATACTTTCACTTACCTGTGGATGAATTAAGGTGGCGGCGCCCACACACCTGGATAAGATTTAGTAAGGCAACTTCCACACCTGGATAAGATTTGAAAAAGGCAACTTCCACACCCGGATAAGATTTAGTAAGGCAACTTCCAAGCCTATGAGAGTTTATATGTCGGCTACTCTCACGCACCTCTATACAACAAAGACAACATGTACACCTGCTACTGTGTATAGAACGCTAAAACTGCTTACCGAGCGGCTAGACTAACCCTTGCACCTAGCCCTTAAGGATCATACGATACCCTTAACTTTGTTCAACAAGTATTCACTGTTACACACTTTTTTCCTGCGCAGAAAAATACACGTCAACCCAGATATTGGTAATAGAAAAAAAACCGTAAACCTCAATGGCTTTGTTCAAACACGTGGCAGCACAACCGGAAGTACGTGTAAGCAATTGTGCGACTAGTCGCATACACAGTGATGCGACCAGGCCCACGTGGTATTACCTTAACGCTATTATGTGACTCCCTCTAAACTTTTATCAACAAGAGAAAACAACTTTTCTCTCCTTGTCCCTGGATTCTGATCAGCGCTTCCTCTACACAATAACCGGCAGTACTCTCTCAGCAACACTGTGGTAATGAAAGACTAATGCGTCTCTCAAAAGGTGCCTCCACCCTTTTGCTGAGAGAGAACTGACCGAGTGTTACTGTGTATCAGATAACGTGATAAACCTACGAGCCCCCAACTGTTGAATCGTTAATAAACCTTTAGTACATTCCTGCCTATAAACCTCTAAGATTCACCTGCCTAGAACCTCTAAGACAAAACCTGCCTATACCTTCTAAAACCACAAGATTTCGCTAATTAGCGTCGTGTTTAATTATACCATTAATAATACTCTAAGACAGTTGAATAGCGGTCCAACGCGCTAAAGATTATTATTCAGGTAAAAGTACAGATGTTACCACGCTATGATCTAACAATGAGCGCAAACTAAATTGTACAAACATTAGGTCATAAGGTACAGTCAATACATACGTGTGCGCTCTGGGACCAGATACCGGCATCAATAATGAGACCTTCATCGAAACAGCATAACAGGAACACCGCAGACTGGCATCTCGTTTCAGAGCACTCACATATATACCCATACTGGGATAAGCAATACAATAGAATACGTTGGCAGGTTCTCATTGGTTCCTCTTCTTGCTTCTTCCGTTACAGTACAATTCATAGGTCAGTGCACAGACTCAACCCAGCCTCTAACAGACTGATTGTGTTCACCTTCCCGCTGCATAATAAATCTAATCTAACTATGGCATACAACATTTCAAGAAGTTATTCTCTCTAACATTCATATTTCATAGCCGCATGTTCTGATCTCCTCACCGATGCCACCGGAACGCTGTGGGAACAGAGTAGATCAGTACGGCACCAAACACGGTCCAATTGTCATTTACTAAGCCACAGTTACAGAAAACAGGCTTCTGTGTATGTGTGTGAGCATGCCAGTATGGGTTTGGGAAAGATCACTAAAAAGCTGGCTGTGCATCTAAATCGCTATTTTGCATTGTCCTATGTTTAACATGAAGTGCAGGGAAAACACCACTACTTTGCTACTGGTCAAATATAAGTCTGTGGTGATTTTAATGTGTTGGAAAGTTATTTTATGTCTGCTAAACACCGTTGGTAGGTGTTAGGGGAAGATTGTTAAAAAGCTGTTCGTGCTACTTTTTAGCAACTTTGCGTTGTGAGTAGCAAAATTGCTACTTTTAGCAATTTTGCACTGTGGATTGTGTACTATGTATTTTTGACAAAATGGCGCTTGTGTAAGCTTTCTTTTCTAAAATGGAGTCTTGCTGCCATTCCCAAGATGGCGTCTTGCGGCCAGTCGCAAGATGGCGTCGCCGCGATTAAATTTTAAGCTGAACTTGTCTCAGCCAATTATTCAGCTTTGACAATATACATACATAAAAAAAACAGGAAACCCAGCACTCACAAATTGGGGATAAGAGAAAATACATGCTAGGGTGCCTCTCCGGAGGTGCAGAACGCTACCTCTATGTAGACAGTAGAGACAGGATGGCACTCCATAGACTGAAGGTATATTGGTTAAAACGGTCCTTTAAGGACCGTTTTAACCAATATACCTTCAGTCTATGGAGTGCCATCCTGTCTCTACTGTCTATATATATATATATATATATATATATATATATATACATATACACTCACCTGTCCGGGGGTGTCAGTTGGTCTTTGCAGCTCCCGTGGCATTCTCTCTATCTTGTCACTGGGGAGGGGGCTGCTGGGAGTCACAAGGGCTGCGGGGAAATGTAGTTCTCCCAGCGCCGGTATAGGGGGGAATACACTCACACGTGGGGGTGGGGTCACACACACCGGAGGTCACTCTCATACACACACACACTCATACACACTTAGGGCTCTATTTATTAACATTATTTTTAATAAAATAAAGTGAAAGTTTTCACACCCATTTCACATTATTTTAGTTTCACCTACAGTTATACCCCTTTTACAATTATACGCCTTTTATTGCAGGGTTAACCCGGGCAGCTCCCTGGTGTAAAAGGGGAGAGGGTTGGATCGCCAGGTCGAGTGACCCTGCAATCCAACCCAGGTAAGTAGCAGGGTTTAACACGGGCGTAGCCTGTAAAACCCTGCTGTGAGATGACCTGGAGTGCGCTGCCAGCCAGCCGATTGGTCTGGCTTCAGTGGCGCTTGGAGATGACGTCATCTCCAAGCGTTCACTTTCACGCTGGGAAAGCCGGGTCTATGCAGACCCGACTCCGGTGTGAGCGGCGCCGACTCGGGAATATCCGAGTCGGCGCCGGCTAAATTCCGGGTCTGATCCGGATAGGAACTCTGTTCCAACTCCGGGTCAGACCCAGAATTTTGGTGGAAAAGGGGTATTACTTAAGGGCAATTGGAGTAGAATTTGTAAAATTCTACTCCAACCCCTAAGTATCACTTATATTTAGTAAGCAGATCGCATTTCCCATAATGGAAGACGAAATTTGTATAGAATTGAGGAAAGATAAGATTGATGGTTTTCTGCTGGGTGTTTGTGCTGATGACAGCCTTGTTGCTGGGTTAAACTGTATGTGTCAGTTCGAGAAGATTATCCTATGGGATTGTTAGTAGGAGGAGCTAGGTGGTGTCTATTTAAGGGGCTGCCAGAACTCAGCTCAGCCTCTTGTAGTGGATCTTCCTAAGGCTGAGTATCAGTTGGTGTCAGTTATTTTAATTCTGTGCATATCTCTAGCTGTAAATTTGCTTCGCAAATTTTTCCTTTCTATTAGCCATAAATGTCACGGCCCCACAGTTCTGCCCCCCCCCACCCAGCCGGCTGGCTATCTTCACCTACCCGGCACGCGCCGCTCCCTCCTGCGGGTCATCCCCCAGTCTTCCCCAGTCTAATGTCTTCCCCAGGTGGAGCCACCGTTCACCACCCCCCTGCCAGTCCCCCAGCGTCTGGCTCCCCGTCACACCCTGCAACGTCCCCCCCCTCTCAGGGCCCTCTTATCCACTTCCGGTATTCCCCCACACCCATTCCTCAGTCTCCTTCACAGCCCAACAGTCTGATGGATGCGCAGCCGCTCCCTGCCTCAGACGGTATCGCCGGATCACCGCCGGTCTTACCTCCCGCCGCCTCCACACCAGCTCCTCCCACAGGTTTGCTACACGCGGCCATCCTGCCACCTGCTCATTTCCACCTCACCCCTCCTGTTGCGGGAGCTGCTTTCGCGAGCCACACGGCGGCTATAGCGTCCTCCGCATCCTACAGCTTTGCAGCGGCACCTTCCGCCTGGCCTTATGTTGGCGCGGGTGCCGCACTGGTTCCCCCTTTCCCAGCAGCCTCACCCTCACAGGCCACGGGTGGTCACGCCGTCCTGGCTTCCACGGCGGGTCCGGTGGCCATCTTACAGCCGGGGGCCATTTTAAATATGAACCCCCCTTTGTTACTGACGCTGTTGGTCAATTGCCCAGCGGCATGCCACTGCGAATATCAGCAACCAGTTTTCTCCCCACTCAGAGTGGGGTGGTTCCCATCAGTTTGGTTACGCAAGCTTCGTTTCCGCCCCCTTGGTTTACATCAGCAAGTAGTCAGGCAGCTCCTAGCGCCTGATCACTGCCCCTTGCCAAGGCCGGTCCTTCATGGAGTCAAGCATCATGGAGCTCAGGTGTGGCTCCTCCTGTGTTAACCTCCTCGGCGGTGGCTCCTCCCACCTCCATATACGGGCCACAATTTGCGGTGTCTGTCCCTCACCTGCCTCTATCAGTTTCAGGTTCCAATACAGTTAGCGGTCAAGTTGGAGCGGTTTCAGTGGTTCCTGCTTTGCCAATTCAAGAAGAGTCGACACAGGCGTCAGGAACAGTAGCGGCGTCGAAAGACAAAGCTGGCGAAGAGGTTCCTGGCCCATCTGGTTCTGGCGAGTATGGAACGGCAATGTCCTCGTCTGAATCTTCTTCTTCCTCCTCACACTCTTCTGGTTCCCCTGCACGCCCCCGTAAGATTGCTAGAATGGTGGCGTGGCATTTAGCAAAAAAGGCAGGTAACACTGCTAGGAAGGATGATGAGTCAGGAAATAAGGTACAGGAGGCAGGCACAGATACAGTCCACTGTGCAAATACTGCAGTGCTACGTGGCTTGTGTAAAAGTGTTAGAAGCAGAATTCACAGAGGAAAATTCGTGGATCTTTTCTCGCTCACTGATGACATGAAAAAGGGTTTCACGCAGGTGAAGAAGTCAGGGGACATAGGCGAGGATGCATTCAGTAGCTTTAATACATGGTTGAAGGGCATGCTTATTTTCGCGACATGTTACTTGGAAACCAGGGCAGAAGAACATGTAAACATTATAAGGTATTTATTTTTAGTTCTCGACATGTTCGTCCGGACTCATAATTTGGCTTGGTGCAAATATGACTCACAATTTAGGAAGAAGCATGACGGTTCTCTCGTCAGTCCATTTGGGGTTAAAGACGTGGAGGTATGGCTGGAAATGTCTCAACAGCGTCGGCCTCCCTTGGACGGTGTTCCTCCCCGGAGGATTTATGCAAACAGCAGACAGGGGGCGACAGGAGGGGGGAAAGGAAAATGTTTTGCCTATAACTACTCCAAGTGTACGAGGGGCTCGGGCTGTCGTTTTCGTCACTCCTGACGTCTCTGTGGGGGGAGCATCCGGCCAAGGACTGTCGACGTGGAACAGGAAATGTTTCACAAGATAGAGGCGAAGGACACAAAGGAGTTGGTTAAAGCGCTTTCACCAGTACGTTTGGCTTCTCTTACTAGATGGCTAAGGTTATATCCATGTAGGGAGGATGCTTTTTGTTAGAAGGTTTTTCAGTTGGTTTTCGTTTACCTATAATGGGGTCGTTGCTTATCAGGGTGTCACAGAACTTGCACTCCGCCAGGGAATTTCCAAGGGAGTTAAGGGATAAAGTGAGGTGGAGGTTTTGCTTGGGAGGATGGAGGGTCCCTTTCCCTGTCCTCCTGTGCACAACCTTTGTATATCCCCGGTGGGAGTGGTGCCCAAGAAAATGCCGGGTAAGTTCCGCTTGATTCAACATCTCTCCCATCCTCGGGGCAGTTCAGTAAATGACGCCATACCCGAGAGCCAATGCAGGCTTGTGTATCAATCTTTTGATAATACTTTAAGCTTAGTTCGCAGTTTTGGGCGTGGCGCTTTAATGGCGAAGCTAGACATAGAAGCTGCATTTCGTTTGTTGCCAATGCATCCTGAGGCCATGCAATTCATGGATTTTCGTTTGGATTCAGGTTATTTTGTAGGTAAATGTTTGCCTATGGGTTGCACGGTTTCCTGTGCCTATTTTGAGAAATTCAGTTCCTTTCTTCAATGGTGTTTACATGCCGGTCCAGATCAGACAGGCATAGCGCACTATCTGGATGATTTTCTCTTCATAGGTCCAGGAGACAGTGATGTTTGTTCAGATCTCCTTTTTTCTGCGCAGGCGTTGTTTAAAGTTCTAGGTGTTCCTATTGCCCATGAGAAGACGGAGGGTCCGGTGGCTTGTTTATCATATTTAGGAATAGAGAGAGACACGGCGGCAGGTTGTTGTAGACTACCTCGTGATAAGGTTGAGAAATTGTTGGAGCTTATTGCAGTTTGCTTGGCAGCGGACTCAGTTAGGTTACACAGAGTTCAATCACTTCTAGGTTCCTTAAATTTTGCTTGTCGGATCATTCCCATGGGTAGGGTATTTTGCAGAAAATTGGAGAGGGCCACGGTTGGGGTGACTCGGCCGTATCAGCATGTTCGCCTGTCATCTGAGATAAAGGAGGATCTCCGAAATTGGAGATTCTTGTTACAATTCAATGGTGAACGTATTTGGCCATCACCTCCTTTGGCGAACAGCATACTGCAACTTTTTACTGATGCGGCCGGTTCGTCTGGATTTGGGTCTTTCTTCAATGGGGAATGGTGTGCTGCTCCATGGCCTCTTGAGTGGCATGAGGAGGGATTGACTAACAACTTGCTGTTGTTGGAATTATTCCCAATTGTCGTAGCGGTGTAACTCTGGTCCGTACGACTGAGTAACTGCCATGTAGTATTTTGGCGTGACAATTTGGGTGTGGTTCATGCCATCAACAACCAGCGTTCCTCATCGCCATTTGTGTTGCGTTTGCTTCGCCATTTAGTTTTGCGCTGCCTTGAGGGCAATATCAGATTCAGAGCTAGACATGTACCAGGTGTATTTAATGAGATTGCTGATGCTTTGTCTCGCTTTCAATTTGCGCGCTTCCGAGCGCTTGTCCCGTCGGCTTCTGACGTTGGTTTGGTGTGCCCATCGTTTGTGTGGCAGATCATCAGACCGGTTTAGAAGGTTTGGCGTTACAATCGCTTGCCCCATCGACTTTCAAGGCTCACTCGACCGCTTGGCGGGATTGGTGCACTCATGGTGCACTCCTAGAGAAGGAGGGTAAGTCGTCAGAGGAGTTGATTTCTTCCTTTGTTTGGGAAAGATATCAACAGGGAAGATCCAGGGCTTCTATGGGGTCCGCACTTGCCGGTATTTCTTTTTTTTGCAGGCTAAAGGGTTTGCATGACCCTACCAAGTCTTTTGTTTTAGTGAAGGCTATGAGGGGTTGGGCTAAGGGGTTGCCCACACATTCTGATTCCCGGCGTCCAGTAGACTTGCAGATGTTGTCAGGTTTGTTAACAGCTATGGGGAAGGTGGCCTCCGATAGTTTTGAGGCTTCTTTGTTTCATCTTGCATTTGCAGCTGCATTTTTTGGAGCGTTTAGGATTGGTGAGTTGGTAGCTTCTAGAAAAACATCCAATTCATCTGGACTTTTGTTAACTGATATAGTTTTTAGAGATTCGGCTGTACTTTGCAAGCTTCGATTCTCCAAAACCGATCAAACCGGTAGGGGCAAGTGGGTTTCTTTAAAGCAACACCAAGACAAAATTATTTGTCCCGTTCAATTAGCTTCAAATTATATGGCGGTACGCCCTACTAAAGGAACACAATGGTTGGTTCATGCGGACGGATCACCCCTTACTAGGTACCAATTTGCAGCGGTATTTAAGAAAGGATTGCTGGAGCTGGGGGTGAATCCGTCCGAATATGGTACCCATTCATTCTGCATAGGTGCTGCGACTTGCGCTGCGATAGCAGGGGCTTCTGCAGAGTCTATTCAGCAAGTAGGGCGTTGGAAGTCGGCTGCTTTCAAGAAATATGTACGTTGCGACAAGGTATAGAGGCGCTCCTTGCGTCAACCCAAAAGCGTTGCTTACCCGCCAATTGCTCAACGATTAGCGTTGAACAATTGGGGGTGTGAAGGGATTTTTTAATTTTTCCTCCCGTTAGCCATGATCTGACCCAGTTTGGTTCACGGGCAGGTTTTTTGGGTTTTCTTCTTCACTCGGGTTCCAGTTTCCCCACATATATGCATCCCTGCTAGTTAGTTGCTATGTGTTGGTAAAGTTGTATTGTTTAGATATGGGTATGGTGTGGTTCTCATGGTGCAGGTTTTCTCTTTTTCCACAGGATTGGCAAATGAAGATGGCACAGTTTGGCTGGTGGGGCACTCTTATATCTTTTGGGTAGAAAAACATGTGTTGGCTCAGAGGCCGACATTGTGGCCAAGTGGTGTTAGTGTTCGCTGGATTGGTGTGAGAGGTTTGCGGGTGGAGTCGATGTTAGCATTGCTTGTGGCATCAGTGGTGAAATGGGGAATTCCAAAATTCTTGGTTTTACATGTTGGAGGGAATGATTTGGGTTAGTTGAAAGGTGTTGAACTGATTGTGAGGCTGCGTGAAGTTTTGGATGAGATTCATGTAAGATGGCCGTCTGTTCGGATTGTATGGTCGGATATGATGCCTCGTTTGAAATGGAGAGGGGTGCATAAGCATGGTGCGTTGGAGAGGACTCGGAAGAAGGTGAATGTGGCGGTTACAAGGCATGTTGAGTCCATAGAGGGAATGGCGATTAGACATGTTTTTGTTGTGGGTGAGCTTGGGAAGTTTTTTCGGAATGATGGAGTGCATCTGAACGCTTTGGGTACAGCTTTGTTTGTTAAAGACTTGTTCTCGTTCTTGGGCTAGTTGTTTGTTTTGGGTGGCGGGCCAGTCTCTCTTAGGGCCTGGCTTTGGCGGGAGTACGCTGCAACTCAGTGGCTTTAGGTGGCGTAAGACAACTTTGTGGGGGCACTGACCCTCGTTGCCCCTGGCGAATTTGTCCTGCTCTGCACGGGGGGACCCGGGTGCTGGCTGTACGGTAGCACCTCAGATTGGCCCTAGAGGGAAGTGAGACTCTCACATCGTTAGTACGTCTAGAGGGGGGACTTTTAAGTAGTCCTCCGAGTATTTGATCAGCATGAAAGCTAGAACTGAGTTTGCAGCGTCTCTTAGCCACCCTGGTTAGGTTGATTGATTTATTTATAAATAAAAAGCTGTGACCTTTTTAGCCAAGCTCTGGTGTCCGTGTCTTTATTTATTTATATATTAGTTAAGGAAGGTATCAAGGTGTTAAGGTATATTTGAAGCAGTAAACCAATGCAGATCTTATTGTAATGGGAAATGTGATCCGACCAAAGTTACTAAAATGAAATTATGAAAAAATACCGGGGAAAACCCTGTGATAATAACGCCACCTGGAGGTGGTGTTTTCCAGGGTCTCCCCCGGTTACCGGGCTCCTGCTCCGCTCTGACGGGGAGAGCAGAGCCCAGAGCTGGCCCCAGTGATCAGCTGTGTTTTTTTTTACTTTTTTTTGCAGTGTCTCAGCGTGTGGTCTGTTTAGACCAAACAGACCACACGCTGATAGACTGCAAAAAAAAGTAAAAAAGAAAACAAACTTACCTGAGTCCAGGGACCGGTGATCGGGGCTCTGGTGATGTCCTCCCTCTGGTCAGCTGTTCTCCCATGCTGCACTGCGGCCCGGTCGTCACCTGACAGGGTTCCAGTGCAATATGGGATGTCAGCTGACCGGTGGACATTACCGGAGGCCCGATAACTGCAGGTAAGTGTAATTAAGGGAGGGGGGGTTGCGGCGGGTCCGCGATCATGGGGGGGGGGCTTGGCAACGAGGGCGGGGCTTAGCGACAGGGGGGTAGCGGCGGCTGGTTGGCGCATACGCGGGGCACTTGTGATTCGCAAGGACAGAGCTTTCTCGCAAGCTCTGTCCCTGCAAGGGATTTATAGTAAATCCTTGTGATATTGCCTGAATTCGCAATGCGAATTCAGTCGGTAATATCACACTACAATCTGCATTACCAATGCGGATTGTAGTAAATAGAGCCCTTAAAAACACACACTCACATACTCACGCTGCTGCAGAAGACCTGGCTCCCGACGTTGGATGCAGAAGACACCACTTTGGAAGGTAATTAAGGACTAATTAAGCTAACTGGAAACTTCTAATTGCTTAATTAGTCCTCAGGGGGAGTGATTTTTAGGAAAAATCAGACTTGCTCTGGAGGTGCGAGAAAAAAGATGCAGTGATTTTTATAGAATTCACAATGTCCCATTTTCAGTGAATAGCAAGACCCCGCGGCTCCGGAAAAAAACGCACTGCTGTGTGGGATCAGATGTATAAGGGCTCTGCTGTGTGGTATAATGTGTATAAGGGCTCTGCTGTGTGGTATAATGTGTATAAGGACTCTGCTGTGTGGCATTCTGTGTATATGGACTCTGCTGTGTGGTATAATGTGTATAAGGGCTCTGCTCTATGGCATAATGTGTATAAGGGCTCTGCTGTGTGGTATAATGTGTATAAGGGCTCTGCTCTATGGCATAATGTGTATAAGGGCTCTGCTGTGTGGTATAATGTGTATAAGGGCTCTGTTGTGTGGCATACTGTGTATAAGGACTCTGCTGTGTGGTATAATGTGTATATGGGCTCTGCTCTATGGCATAATCTGCATAAGGACTCTGCTGTGTGGTATAATGTGTATAAGGACTCTGCTCTATGGCATAATGTGTATAAGGACTCTGCTGTGTGGTATAATGTGTATAAGGACTTTGCTGTGTGGTATAATGTGTATAAGGACTCTGCTCTATGGCATAGTGTATAAGGGCTCTGCTCTATGGCATAATGTGTATAAGGGCTCTGCTGTGTGGTATAATGTGTATAAGGGCTCTGCTGTGTGGCATAATGTGTATAAGGACTCTGCTGTGTGGTATAATGTGTATAAGGGCTCTGCTCTATGGCATAATGTGTATAAGAGCTCTGCTGTGTGACGTAACGTGTATAAGGGCTCTGCTGTGTGGTGTAATGTGTATAAGGGTTTTGCTGTGTGGTGTAATGTGTATAAGGACTCTGCTGTGTGGTATAATGTGTATAAGGGCTCTGCTCTATGGCATAATGTGTATAAGAGCTCTGCTGTGTGGCGTAACGTGTATAAGGGCTCTGCTCTATGGCATAATGTGTATAAGCACTCTGCTGTGTGGTATAATGTGTATAAGGGCTCTGCTCTATGGCATAATGTGTATAAGAGCTCTGCTGTGTGGCGTAACGTGTATAAGGGCTCTGCTCTATGGCATAATGTGTATAAGGACTCTGCTGTGTGGTATAATGTGTATAAGGGCTCTGCTCTGTGGTATAATGTGTATAAGGGCTCTGCTCTATGGCATAATGTGTATAAGAGCTCTGATGTGTGGCGTAATGTGTATAAGGGCTCTGCTCTATGGCATAATGTGTATAAGGACTCTGCTGTGTGGTATAATGTGTATAAGGACTCTGCTGTGTGGTATAATGTGTATAAGGGCTCTGCTCTGTGGTATAACGTGTATAATGACTTTGCAGTGTGGCATAACGTGTATAAGGTCTCTGTTGTCTGGCGTAACGTATATAAGGACTCTGCTGTCTGGCGTATTGTATATAAGGACTCTGCTGTGTGGTATAATGTGTATAAGGACTCTGCTGTGTGGTATAATGTGTATAAGGGCTCTGCTGTGTGGTATAATGTGTATAAGGGCTCTGCTGTGTGGCATATTGTGTATAAAAGCTCTGCTGTCTGGCATAATGTGTATAAGGACTCTGCTGTGTGGCATAGTGTGTATAAGGACTCTGCTATCTGTAGTAATGTGTATAAGGGCTCTGCTGTATGGCATAATGTGTATAAGGGCTCTGCTGTGTGGCATATTGTGTATAAAAGCTCTGCTTTCTGGTACAATGTGTATAAGGGCTCTGCTGTGTGGTATAATGTGTATAAGGGCAGGGGCGTATCTATAATGGGTGCAGGGTGTGCGGGGCACACGGGCCCCTGGGTCCAGGGGGGCCCCACACTGCACCGCACACTCTGCACCTGTAGCAAACTTACCTCTCCGGAGTCCCACATCGGAATGGGGGTCCGGCACTCTAAAAACGACTGGAAAATGGCCGCCGCTGTCATTTTCACGTCGTTTGAGCATGCGCAGTACAGGGAAAATGGCCGCCGCAGCCATTTTCCCGGTGACCTGTGCATACTCTATAGCAGGGGTTCCCAACCACGGTCCTCAAGGCACACTAACAGTCCAGGTTTTAGGGATAGCCATATTTGAGCACAAGTGACATAATTAGTACCGCAGTAATTTTGATTTAACCATCTGTGCACAATCATGGATATCACTAAAACAAGGACCATTAGTGTGCCTTGAGGACCGAGGTTGGGAATCACTGCTCTATAGACTCTCGGCGCACTCTAGTGCCCAGAGTCTGTAACTCCAGCGCTGGCCGCGTACAGCTCAGTGCGCTGCCGGCTGCCGGACAGAGAGGAGGAGGCCCATGTCGGAGACTGCACACGGTCTCCCTTCTCTCTAGAAAAGCCCCTGTATAAGGGCTCTGCTGTGTGGCGTAATGTGTATAAGGACTCTGCAGTATGGCATAATGTGTATAAGGGCTCTGCTGTTTGGGGTAATGTGTATAAGGGCTCTGCTGTTTGGGGTAATGTGTATAAGGGCTCTGCTGTGTGGTATAATGTGTATAAGGGCTCTGCTGTGTGGCATAATGTGTATAAGGGCTCTGCTGTCTGGTGTAATGTGTATAAGGGCTCTGCTGTCTGGCGTAATGTGTATAAGGGCTCTGCTGTCTGGCATAATGCGTATAAGCGACTCTACTGTGGTGTAAAAGGGGACACTACTGTGTGGTGTAATGTGAATAACGGACACTACTGTGTGATGTTATGTGAATAATGGACACTACTTTGTGGTATAATGTGAATAACGTACACTACTGTGTGATGTAATATGAATAACAGACACCATACTTGCCTACCCTCCGGATTCGGCCGGGAGCCTCCCGAAAATTGGGTGCCGCTCCCGGCCCCCTGGAAAGGCAAGCAAGCCTCCCACTCCCCCATGACCCGCCTGCCCCCCCCCACCCCTGCGATCACCATATAAACCCTGGCAGCGGAGGGGCCGGTGACGCAATTCGCGCTGAATCGTGTCATCGTAGCCCCACCCCCTGCTTCACAATACCATTATTCTTGGCATTGTTATTGTGAATAACGGACACTGCTGTGTGGTGTAGTGTGAATAACGGACACTGCTGTGTGGTGTAATGTGAATAACGGACACTATTGTGTGGTGTAATGTGAATAACGGACACTGCTGTGTGGTGTAATGTGAATAACTGACACTACTGTGTGGTGTAATGTGAATAACGGACACTGCTGTGTGGTGTAATGTGAATAATGGACACTACTGTGTGGTGTAATGTGAATAACAGACATTACTGTGTGGTGTAATGTGAATAACGGACACTACTCTGTGGTGTAATGTGAATAATAGACACTACTGTGTGGTGTAGTGTGAATAACGGACAATACTGTGTGGTGTAATGTGAATAATAGACACTACTGTGTGGTGTAGTGTGAATAACGGACACTACTGTGTGGTGTAATGTCACTAACGAACACTAATGTGCGACATAGGGCCGTATTCAATTTGAGGCGATAAGTCCGGATTCGCGGTAATTTATTGCCGATAACGTCATTATCGCCTGTTTTAGTTTAACCCCGTATTCAATTTGAAAGACTTTCCGCCTAGGCGGATAGTCAATGCAATGTAATAGGCGGTAATGTATCGCCTATGAATGGCAGGCGTTGAAAAGTACAGAATTGGGGTTTTGGGGTGCAACATTTCGGGAATCCCCGCGCAGCCTTCAGACAGTCCCCCAAAGGTAATCTGTGTAAAAAAAAAAAAAATTAAGGACCAGAACTGGTCCCTGCAGCCTTGGGTTGGTTTGTAAAATACAGTGGAACCCTACACTTTATGTTCCCCTATTTTTAGAAACCACCACTGGCTGGCAAGCCTGGGGCTGGTTTGGCTTTTGGGGGGTGACCTTATGTAATTTTTTTTGTAAATTTGTACTTATTCTAGGGACCCCCCTAAAGATGTGTAGACATGGGGGATCACTATGGGTACTCCCATTTTTAACTCCTGAAGGAAGTTGGGTTTCAAACAGCCGTGGCAGGTGCATTTTTGCAGAATTTTAAAAAAATGCGTTTTGGGACTTAAAAATATGCTAGTACCCATTTTCATGTACCCCAAATTTGATGGGACCATTTTTAAAAATGAAAAAACAAAAGCTAAATGCTCTTC
The DNA here is from genome assembly GCA_031769625.1 of Taudactylus pleione. NCBI lineage: Eukaryota > Metazoa > Chordata > Amphibia > Anura > Myobatrachidae > Taudactylus > Taudactylus pleione. Next base: position 15,142,718 of record JAUIMM010000275.1, on the reverse strand, counting down.
TGCATCACTTCTTCAAAGTCGGGAAAAAAACACCTGCCGCAGGTATTTAAAAACCCGACTTTCTTTTGCAGCCAAAAACGGGGGTACCCATAGTGATCCCCTATGTCTGGACATCTTTAGGGGGGTCTAAGGATTATTTCCCGAAAATTCCCGTTTTTTAACGCAGATCCAAGTATCGCCAGGTCCCGTTTTTGCCTACTTTCAAATTGAATACGGGGATACACGGGCACGCGCGTGATACTTTAACGCCTGGAAAACACGCGAAGTCGGTGTTAAGTCCGGGCCGCGATAAGTTAAAGCGGCTCGGTTCAAATTGAATACGGGCCTTAATGTGCAATGTGCCGTGTATTTGTGCCGCTGCTCTGTCACTTAGTTTAACCAGCCAGCTCGCTACAGCCTTTGGCCAATATTAGTGAAAAGTTGAAAACAATATTGTGAGCTGTGAGGTGGTCAAAATGGACTGTAAATGACAGGAAATTAATGCTATTGAGGTTAATAATACTCTAGTAACAAACAAGGCCCAAATTATGTTATTTCAGCTTTTTTGTCAATTATTGAAAAAAATTTACTAAACCAAAACCAGCCACAACATTTTGGCAAAACCAAAACTGGATGATGAATAAGAACCCAAACCAGCATTTCTAGTTTTAGGTGGATTTACCTTTTAGTTTAGTACTTTTTAGAAAATCTCCAGACAGGGCCCTGGTCAAACTCCTGACCCCAGCACTGTGAGGCAGCCATGTTATTTATAGTTGATCAGAGATGGACAATTTGTGCCTTGTTTGTCATTACAGGTGACCGAAACATATATTTCGCTGTTACTGCTGGCGTCGTTATTGTAATTGGATTGCTGCTGATTCTATTTTCACTTGACAGAGCTGGATGTATCTGCAGCAAAAAGATTTTTGCCCCAAAGGTTTTGGTCAGTGATTTTTGTTATTATTACTTTCTTCTAGCTTGCAACAAAATAATATCTAGCATTAAAAAATATAACATAAAAAACAGGATAACACTGCCCATGCATTTAACATTGCCTCTATTTCTAAGGCGTTACGCCTCTTGCGTTAGGTCACAATTAATTCCTTGTTGGGTGTAATCACTGCTGTAAACGTGTCCCACCAAGATCAGCAGCAGAGGGCGCTGCAGTGCAGTGAGCGGGTCCTAGGTTAGCGACTTGTCCATGAACGTGAGAACTCCCAGGGGGTCAATCCAATTAGGTGCGAATTGCGAGTAGCGAGTTTGTTTCCTGAAACTCGCAGACTTCGCATTGAAGCGCGCTCCCAAGAATTCTCCAATCCAATTAAAAATGCCTGTTCGCACTACTTGCGGTGGAGGGGTGCGATTTGACTGCCAAATTAGATTTGAGAAAAATGCATGAAAATGTGGGGGGACCATCCTGAACCCTCCAAAATCGATAATTTTGTTAGCAGGACCGTATAGAAGGCTGTTTGTGGGCATAAGGAAGGTACATTGGGGCCTATTCATCATTACTAAAAATACGATGGAGGGAATTAGGTTTAGAACTCACATGGGGCGCTACCTAATTATTACTAATTAATCATCATTCCTCCTCCCCATAACTATCTATTCCGAAAAGCTGTCATTTTTGCGATGACAGCTTTTCGGGAAATAGATACTTTTCCCTGCCTAGTCCTACCTTACCGCATCTGTAATCAGTGCTGCGCATGCCCCTCTTCTAATCACAGACGCGGCGATGCGCAGCATTGATCTCAGCTGCCGTAAGAATATGAAATATATTTTTATTTCTAACTATTACCCATGTTTCCCCCCGGCGCTCCATCCTGCTGCAGACTGAAGCATCTCCCCTCTGCACTTGTCAGTGCTCCTTCAATTAACTGTTTACAGTAAGTAAACAGTTAAGTATTAAGCTTACTTACAAGTGCCACCAGGGAACAGAGGGGAGATGCTTCAGTCTGCAGCAGGATGGAGCGCTGGGGGGGGGGGCGACACACAAGTTGAGCCGGAAGAGGTCGCGTAAGGTCCTACTGGAGGCAGCGACTGAGGTAAGATCTCTGTTTACTGCTGAGGAGCGGGCGGCCACTGCCGGAAGAGGAGAGGGAGGGGAAGCACACAGACTAGGGGGGAACATCTGCTATACAAGCTGCCGTGCCGTCTAAACGGCAGCTTGTTAGCACTTTCGGGGGGCTGTACGCCGTCTGCAGACGGCGTAAATTAACAGCATCAATTACCGAAAATCTAAGTTTGATGAATACAGTAATTTCCACATTACAGAGTGTGGAAATTAACGGAGACTGACTTAACCAAGAGATATTTGTCATATCTCCTGCGTTAAGTCTTTTAATGAATACAACACATACATAAGTATGTAAAAAAATACATGAAAAATTATACTTTAGGGTTAATGAATAGACCCCTGTAGGTTTTGAAGTGGTGTCAAATGGCTGATTTGTGTGTGTGTGGGGGGGTTTAATGCAAGTAAAAATAATAAAAAAAAACTAACTTTTTTAATTATGGGGTCTATGTACTAAGCAGTGTTAGGAGACAGAGTGAAAAGTGATAAGAAAGTGATAAGGTGCCAGCCAATCAGCTCCCAACTGTCATTTTTTAAACACAGCCTGTGAGATGGCAGTTGGGAGCTGATTGGCTGGCACCTTATCACTTTCTTATCACTTTTCACTCTGTCTCCTAACACTGCTTAGTAAATAGACCCCTTAATCTCAAACGAAGGCAAAAAAAAAAAGTAGGATAAAGGCTGATTTTGGGGTACATTGAGGGCACCTTGAAAAATTGAAGGAAAAAAAAAAGATATAAAATTATTTTAATTAAATTTGGGGTGCCTAAACTAACGAAAAAAGTAGATTTTGGGGTAATTTGATGACAATTTTTCTTTACCCCCCCAAAATTACATGTAATTATTGGACTAATTAAGCTGATTGGAAACTCCCAATTGCCTTATTAGTCATTAGGGGGGAGGGGGTCCAAGGGGTTCAGAACAGTGTCCTGACATTCCATGTCAGGGAGGGGCGAATTTAGTCTGACTGGTTCAATGCGCGTTGCTAATTGGATTGCAAAATGAATTCGCTATGCGAATTCGAAGTGAAAATAGCAACTCGCACCCAATTGGCTTGACTCCCAAGAGTATAGCTCTCTGTCAAAGCTGGCTAACTGAAATCCTAATTCCCATAGCTTGTTCCTTTAATGTTTACTTTGTAACTTGTGTATAATTAGATGGGGTGGGATGGGTCTATTTAGTAGTGAGAGCTCCACTGCAGCAATTTCTTTTTTATTGCTTCCTTAAGCTTCTGTAACCCTGGCTCACCTACAAGGTGCTGCTCTTGGTGCTGCTCCTCGTTGAAGAAAGTACTAGTGCCTCCACCCAAGCCTCCATCGATTGTCACCAGACCCCAGGGGTTGGCTTAGGACAGTGGTTCTCAAACTCTGTCCTGGAATACATGCACTGTTTGAGGTCCTGAGGACCGAGTTTGAGAACCTGTGGTTTAGGAGAACCCCTGTGATTAGTGGTAATGAGGTCTCAATCACAAAGTAAATCCTTATACATAGGTACCACAGAGACTATATGACAACAAAATAACAAATATCTTGATTTATTGTTCAGGAACAGAATGAATTCCTTTTACCTCGAAGGAACAAACTACAAGCTGCACAGTATAGACTTTAAACTATAGAGTCACTAAAACACGCTTAACACATTCACTTACAAGTGTAGGTTTTCTTGAATTAATATATCACATTTAATCTACACCACATGAATGTTCTCCAGTCTCCCTTAGTAACACATCAAAACCCTGACTCTAGAGGTGAAATCCCTATAATAACAATGGCAGACTATTATTCCACCATCTGCTGAAAGATTAAGTAGATTTCCTTTTTACAGGGACTACCTACTGTTGCCCCGGTGTGTATATGTATGATTAGATGTTCTATTCTCTACCCAGTTGTACTCCTAATTTGCTGGATGTCCCTACTGCAAGAAGCACAATATCATAGGTGATGACTATGCAATACTGGTACCAGACATTTTCTTAATACACTTTAAATATGCGCATATTATCACGTCCATATAGGTCTGAGTTTATGGCCAGCTAACGGTGGTGCACATTAAGAGATAATCCTGTCACAAATAAACAAAGAATGTGTATCAGATTTTGCACCAAGGCAACCCTGATGGTTTCCCCTAGGAAGAAGTATCCTTCCGTCCAAAATAATGCCCCATTCACACCAAAATCCTGGGTCTGACCCAGGATTTGGAACACGGTTAAAGAAAGAACAAAAAAAATAAATTGGGAGCTGTAAGTTGGTTCTCTTCCCTCACACAGTGGGCGTGATGTAGCAAAGCTTTCTTTGCGTCAGACCTACGAAAATACAATTTTCGGAGGTTTGCCCGCTTATCGCATATGCACCAAGCGGTGAACAATGCCATCTTTAGATTTTGTAACCTGATCCCTCCCAGCACCATCCGTGGCGCGTGTCATTCTGTACATGCACAGGAGGACGCCGGAGGACTTCTGGGACATAAACCTGGCAGTTCCTCTATTGCAAAGGACATCTCTTAAAAGGACGTCTACCTCACTGCTTCACAGCCGATTCATTTTGCGCTGCGGTTGCTAACTCACATATCTTGGTTACTGCTGTGGGTGTCACCAGCACTGGAGCCTGCCCCCTTACTCAGGCCATTGCCTCAGCAGCTGCTCCCCCTCCCCAGATGTAGGGGAGCTTGGACTCTGCCTGTCTAGTCAGTTACCTAAAAACCCATTTACACTCTCCTTGCCTCAAAGCTATCTATAGTTCCTCTTGGTTGCCATGAAAACCTTCAAATCACTCCACAGCTAACAGCATGATGGACACTCCTAGATGAACCCCCTTACTGCAACCTAAATCTGGCGCGTGGAGCTTCCAGGAAACTCTAGTAAGCTGGCGGCTGCTTTTAGTTCTGTGTAGTGGGGGCCTCTCAGCCCCTCTGAGAGAGGAGGGGGACTGTGTGCACTCCCTGTGCGGGCCCCTCCTCTCTCACCGGTAGCCGGCAGCCAACTGATGCGGCTGGCCAGCCACCGGAACATTAGTAGACTCCGGGCACTAGAGTGTGCCCAGAGTCTACTGCCTATGCGCAGAACACCGGAAAAATGGCCGTGGCGGCCATTTTCTGGTGTTCTGAGCAGCGCTGACACCCGACGCAGGAACACGGACAGGTCAGTTTAAAATAATATTGGTGCAGGGTGTGCGTTGCGGGCCCCCCTGGACCCGGGGGCCCATGTTCCCCGCACACACTGCACCCATTATAGATACGCCACTGCTCTGAGCCACAACTTTTTGTAATAAATATTTAAAAAATAATATTTTTATAAAACTCTGATCGGTATGAATGACCGCCTGCGGTTCAAATCCCGTCGCTGCAACACCGACAGGAGTGAAAATTCCGATCGGTAAGTATTCTAAGTAAACCTAACCCTCTCCCCCCCTAACCATAACCCACCCTTAGGGGTGCCTAACCTCCCCCCCAAGTGTCTAACCCTAACCCCCCATTCCCTGCAACATAAACTTAAGTCTCCCGGGGGGGTGCCTAACCCTAACCTTCCCCCAGGGGTGCTAAACCCTAACCCCCCCTTCCCCTAGCCTAACCCTAAGTCCCACCCGGGAGCCCCTAACCTAACCCTCCCCCTGCGGCTATCCGCGCCCGCCACCCGGCTTACCTTCGTTCGGTATACCGGGCATCGGGCTCCAGGCTTAGGTATAATGACAGGTGTCGGGATTTTGATGCCTGTCATTAGTACCCTGCAGGGATTTGACAGTCGGCAAGCCGGCGGTCCGCATTTCAACCGTCAGCTTCCTGACTGCATCCCCTACAAACATCCTATTTTACAAAGGATATAGGAAACTGCCGCTCTAATAGGGGTTTTCACTTCAAAAGAAAAGCCAGGTATAGCTGAGATGAATAAAAATTAATTTAAATACAATGTTGCCTATGCAGCTGAGCAAAATTCAGCAGCACCGGAGATAATGGTCCGGAGTGGCATGGGTTAACTTACCGCTTTACCTAATCCAGACTTTGCAGCCGTGAGCAATCTTGATAGCAGTAACTTTAATTTGTAGTTAATTTTATAATAAAAAAGGAAAACAATGACTGCTGTCCGCTGCCAAGACAAAAAGGTACTTAAATATTAGAGGTTAAAAATAAGCACAGGATATGTAGCTATTTTTTGAGTTTGTATTTTAAAAACATGAGAAGTACAAAGGACATTTGAGAAACAAACATATAATGAAGCGCAAGATAACTGCAGGAAGAACACAATAGGTGGAGTTGAGCAGGATGAGAATGGGTTATAATAACAATGATGATGGTGTTGTAAATTGTAGGCTCCATGACAACAGGGTGGGTAAGTCTAGCAGACAGTGACACACAGTAGTATGTGTTAGTAAATATATGTTGCTGTGCGTCTAATAATAATACATATTTTCTGTATCGTCAGCAATCCCTTCCAAACTGGAATACAATATATACCAAGAAAAATGAATTAATGCCACTGGTGTCTCTTATATCTATGGAAACAAAAAGGAGCAATGAAGATGAAGAAAGCTACATGGAAACACTCCGGGACATCAATTCCTATATTGCCAATAACGCAGATAACAGAGCCGTGGGCCAACAACAGCCCAGATGTCAAGATATTGACGGTCCCGGTGAAGGAGGAATCTCCACAGATCACTCAGCAGTGCTGGATAAGACGACTTTAGGACTCTCTGGAGTCATTTTATCAGAAGATCCAAGTGATCAAAACTTGGTCGCATCAGCTGAAGACAATATTCTCAGGAAACATCCGAAAGTCATTGCAGTGTCAGGTAGATGTACGAAGGTCCCACCAGAAAATACAATAATGGGAATTAGCAACAGAGAGGCGATGGCTTCCAAAACAGCAAATAACATCAGTGAGTCTTTAAACCTCCCATTCAATGGACGTAACATTTTTAAGATTGATTTAAATACTGTATCTTTAGCAGACCCGGAGGATCTCTGCAAAAAGGTGTCTGTATTAGGGGGATGGGAGGTTTCGGTAAGCCCACACGCAGATGGAGACCCATTAGACACACAGCAATTCAGACTGCTCACTAGTGTCTTTGGAGGAGATGAACCCATAATGATCAATCCAGAGTATAACAACAATAAAAAAGACATGCCAAATAAGGATGGTACAGATGGACACCTTCCCTCTGATTACATAAGGAGATAAATGGGTAGATACAGAGATTATGGAACCAAAGTGATTTTAGCAAGTTCGCTGATAAGTTTTAAAAGCAGCAATCAGTTACCAGGCTGGTTTTGCCTTATAACTGATATTGCTGCATCACTTTGCAGTTGAATATACACCACCTCCCTGTACTTGGCCTAGGTAAGGACAACACTTACCTTGCCCATCCACCATCAGCACATGCAAGCATCATCCAAATGTACATACTACATGCTTTTCTGGGCACGCGCAGAGCTATTTACGCAAATTATGCTACGCAAACTAGAGTAAGAGCTCACTTTTTTATTTTTTATATTGCTACAGTAATTGTACTATTTATAGCTACTGTATTTATAATAGTAAGGTTTATTTTACCACTAAGAAAATAATGGAATAATGTTTTTAATGTAAATCAACATAGAACACTTTTAACCTAACGTCAATAGATAATGACCCCAAAGGGCCAATAATTGCGCGGCGTATGGCCACCTTAAGATCAAGGGCCCCCTCTCTGACTGTTGTGTTTTAATTTAAACAGATTTTTAGTAGATTCACTTGCGTCTGGAGTTGCACTGGCAATTTAAGGAGCCCTCCATCTTCAAGACAGATTCCCGCGAGGGGGCTTGGCCTTTGTCATGTCCCCAGATGTCACACATTGGTGACAGGAAAGGTCAAGAAGCTGGGTCTGGTACGCAAGTGGACTGCCCATAAGCCAAGTGGATCACCAGAAGGAAAACCAAGACTAGCCAGATCAGAACCATACTGAAAGAATCAGAGCCAAACCGGCAGACAGGAAAAGCATTAGCAAAACCAAATATAGGGGCTAATCCAGCAGTACAGGCAAGTTCACTGCTGAACGCAGATTCCCGTTAATGCATGTGCAGGACCCATTCTGCGAGTGTGCAGAATGGGGCCTGCTATAAAGCACTCTAGCCCTTGAATGCCTCTGCCTGATTGACAGTCAGAGGCATTTAAGGGGCGTTGCGGGGGGAGGCGCCATTCCTGGAAACAGGGTCGTATCCGCCCCATTTTCCGGGAGTGGCAAGCCCAGGATCTGGGTTGATCAACGCAGTATCCTGGGCCTGCAAGCCGGCCAGACAGCTTACTCAGCTATTTGGCCATCCGGCACCGTCCACCGATGGTGATCCCAGCACTGCGACCTCCGTCACAGTGCTGGGATCGCAAATGCAGCAGGTGGTGTCATACATTTGAATTATTGCAAGGACGCAATTGCAAAGCTGCCTGTGTGCAGCTTTGCAATTGCGTTTCTTGCTGAATCAGGGATGATCAGATGCACATGAATCAACAGAAAGCAGCATACAGATACCCAAAGTACTGCAGCAAAGGGAGGCCGGAACACAGGTTGTGATCTGTAATCAGAGCTGCTAGGCAGAGCAATTTCTAAACTGACACCTTTCGTTACATCCGCTTCAAGCTGCCACCAAAGCCACGCACCTGATCCTGTAGTGTATGCCCTGTCAGAAAATAGGGCGTGTTACTATATAGTAATTGTACTGTTACCCTATATGTGTAATTGTTTAAATAAAATATAATATAGTTTGTATTATTATTAAGGGAAATTGTTTGAATTAAAATAGCATTGATGATTAAATGTGATTTTAACCAGTATTCGGATAGAAGATCAACAATGTAAAAGGTCAACAATGGGTTGACACCAGATGGTCAATATGCAACAGGTCCAAAGTAGGAGGTTGACAGGTTCAAATGGTCAACACACCTATGGACAATATATTTTTTTTTATGGTTTTTCAACGTTTTTAGGGTTAGGCACTTGGAGGAGGTTTAGGTTGCTGGAGGGGACGGTTAGGGACTAGGCGGAGGGTTAGAATTAGGCTAGGGTTAGGCACTTTGGGGAGATTTAGTTTGCTGGAGGGGACGGTTAGGGACTAAGCGGAGGGTTAGAATTAGACTAGGATTAGGCACTTTGGGGAGATTTAGTCTGCTGGAGGGGACTGTCAAGGACTAGGCGAATTAGACTGGGGTTAGGCGCTTGGAGGAGGTTTAGGCTGCCGGAGGGGACGGTTAGGGACTAGGCGGAGGGTTAGAATTAGACTAGGGTTAGGCACAGGCACCAAGGGGAGGGTTAGGTTTAAATAATAAAAAAAAATATGTTGACTATCTTTTGTACCGTCGATCTTTTGTCCCTGTCGACCTATTGCATGTGGACAATTTATCGTCCAGCCATTCCCTGTCGACATTTTCGATCTTCTGTACCACACCCATTTTAACCACAGGGTAATAGTCGTGTAGAGTAGATGAGTTACGATCATAGTTTTTATGCTTAACTGTATCAAATAGGGAATCAGTTAGGTCATTAAGTTTGTGTGTATATACAGTATATCTGATTTACATCAATTATATGACTGCTAGGAGGAATGGTTTACTTTAAACAAGTCCTCCTGCGTAGGCCATAAAGTAATGAATGGACACTGATAGGTATAGGTGGATGGGGGAGAGTATAAAATTAGATCAGTGTCAAAGTTTAGAATACCTATGGCAACTATAAGCTGGTTTTGTCTATTGTCCAGTGTAGGCCAAGCCAGGGGCCATGGCAACAGCAGATCTAACCCACCTAAGGAATGGTTGTCCTCATTTACAAATGAAAAGTAGCCAAACAAAAATTTCGGATGAAATAAAATTCCCAAATTTTATTATACTCTCCCTGATTTGGGGCAGAACAGTCCAACTTATTTTGGAATTTGAACACACTATGGGAATATAAATATTAGGCAGTTGACTATTGTTAGGAAGAAGAGCAGGAGGAACAGAAGATACAGAGAAAGCATGAGTCTCAGAACCCAAAGGTGGTATATATGTATCATCCCTCACAATCATTAACTATTTTAAATATATACTTGGAAGTTTGTGTATTAATGGTTTAAGTCTGTAGAAACATCTGCTTGTGCTTTTGTTATGTAATTAGATAAGGAAGCGTAAAATAGAATTAGAAAATGTATCGCTTTGTGCATTTTATAATCGGAGGATTTGTTTTACCTGTGAATAAAAATTACTAAATAGAGTTTTCACGTCTCTGAAGTTACTTTGGAATCATTATGTGTATGAAAACTGCATATAATGTATCAGGCTGAAAGGTCGGACAGATATTAATTATATTCAACATAGTTAATGAGCCAGGGTAATAATAGATCTGTGTGTGTAGTATATTTATTATTACATAAATATATTTCTTGTACTACAGATATAAAAGTTACCCCTAAACACATGAGCAAATTACACACATACTGAATGTTTAAATGTGTTTTCTAGAAAGCACATAATTATATGATTGGACAAGTATTAATAATTTCATCCTACGTTATCAGCCAACCAGTTTGTAAGCCTCGAACCAATGTGACACCACACTACCAGCGCTAATACATAATACTTAGAGCAAAATGATGGGTTAATCCAAAGTCCTCAAAATCTCATGAACAGTGGATGATCAGATGACTCTCAAACACAGCATGGTCCGTAGGAATAAATTGCACATGTCCCCATGTAAAAAAAGAGGATGGGCATATAGTGAAGTACAGTTTTAATATATCGAAAACCAATACATATAACACATAAACAACACACAGAAAAATCCAATCTTGTTAATGTGCCACGACTATTGATAGCACATGATGGTAAGCAGAAAAATCTTTAAATATGAGATCCCCAACCGGCCAAAAAGCAAACAATTACCAGCTGGATTAGGGAAACTTGCAACAATCAGGTCTTTATGCACCAGTGGATAAGCCGCGATCCAGCATCTGTCCGGAACATGTACTGGATTCTTGCCGGCGTTCATCACACGTTCTCTGCACTCTCGTCAGTTTGGGGCTCTCAGAAGAAATGACCAACGCGTTTCAACCCCTCGCCTGGGGTCTTTTTCAAGGTCAGCAATCAGAATGATCCCAGAAAAAAATGAGTCCATTAAATACGTGGTGTGTCCTATCAGTGCGGACCGCACTGATAGGACACACTGCTCTTTGCTCCAATTAGAAAAAATTCCCATTTGAGCTTAAAATAATTCCGACTTGTTTTTATATCAAAGATTTGTTTCCCAATTTCTTGGTTAAGGTTCTCTAAGCACTCTGTTATTTTCCTCCCATAGAGTTTCTAAGGTGGCAATAGGAATTGAAGAATCATTGTTTGCATAGCTGTTTTTTAGCGAAAAATCGTTTACGACAGAGTCCTTATAAATCGGTTCAGGTCGACATAAAGATCGAATATATTGGGTTCGCAGGTTAGGGAAAATTTGAGGCCTTTACTAAGTAGGGACAATTGGGAATTGTCTAGCTCTTTAGAGGAGATATTGAAAACATTCTTAGGGGGGGATTCAATTGTTTTTGTTCGCAGATGATGGTGCCGGGCACCCGACAGAGCAATTCAATAGCACGTACAGCCATGGGAGCACACATTTCTTCTTGCAGCTCCCCGGGCAAAAATGTGCGAGAAGTTGGCACTTTGGGCACCCAAACAGGGGTTTGGGCACCCAAAGCAGGACTTTAGACAGGCTTAGTCATTTTACATGACTAAACCCTGTCTATTTGTGCGTGATATGCATGGGTGCCCAAAAACAATTGAATATTGTACCCCGATCTACCATCTCTTTAGAGTGCGATACAACAATTAAATATTGCACCCCGATCTCCCGTCTCTTTAGACAGGAGATAGGGTGCGATAAAACAATTGAATTGCACCCTTAGTGTCTAATTGATCTTTCTTAAAGCTGCATACACACGATTTTTTTGATCGATTATCGTTAAACAATATTGTTTAATGATAATCGTTTGAATAAGTCGCTCACTTTCTGGAGTCAAACGATGAACGATTATCTGTCAGATTTTTTAAAGTGTAATGAACGATTTTTTTGAACTACAAACGATTTTTGCATACTAACTTAATGAAAATCGTTGAGCTGACAAGTCTGACTGAACTACAAACTACAAACGTGAACGCGCATGAACGATAATCGTTTAACGATAATCATTCAAAAAATCGTGTGTATGCAGCTTAAGACTATTTAAAGATTTCTATGTTTTTCCTTATTCTTATTTCCCCCTCGCCTACCTCTGGGCTTGAGCCTCTTCGTCCCTTTGGGGTACCTCCGTGAAACCCCATTTGTTGGTTGAAATTCTCTCTGTTCATTTTTGGACGTGTCCCTAAAAAATCTCTCTCTACCACCTTACTCTTTTCCCCTTCCCTATAATTTGTTCTCTCATATCTGCTATCTTGATAGTGTATGGTGTCCCTATTTCTTCGATTATAATGCTGTGGGGATCTGGTATGTAATTCCTCCTTGGGATTGGACAGAGTCATATCTATTGGGATGGGAATAGTCGTTGATAGAATCTGGTTTCCCATCTTTCCTAACTATTGGTTTTCTGTCTATATTTTTTCTCCATTTCTGGAAACTTTTATTCCATTTTCATAGTTAGAAACTCTGTTTAAATCTAAAGGATCATACTGAGTTATTTTCATAGTCATTCAGATCCCTCCTGAATTTCTTTTGTTTAGCCTCCAGAATACCCCTTTCAAACTTGATTACTCTGTCATTAATCAGTCTATCCCCATCTTCAAAACCAGTTTTTGTCTTATATTTACTGACGCTGCAGTTATGAGCTGTTTTTCTAGTTATGTGGATAGAAATGCAAGAAGGCAATCTTACTTAACCCATTGGGAAGAACCCACGATTGTGGTATCTGCATCTGACAAACAGACATGATAAAGGATTTCTATAGGTTGGAAGATCTGCTGAAAGCCGAATCGAGAAACTGGCTAGACAGCATCAAACTACAGAAATACATTGACAAAAAAAATGATCCCCAGAGGCTTACGCCTGTTTAAACCCTCAATCTTTCAGGATAACGATATATATCAGAAAGAATAGGATCAAATATTGGATAATTGCTCCCTAACATTGATGGGCCTTATTGTCAGATACAGATCAGACAAAGTACAAATAATTGAGAAAGAAACTGAGAACCTCAAGAAATCAATGGATGAATATAAGACACAAACTTGATAAATATCAAGTGTATAAATGATCCCGTAAACATGGTATTATAGTTAATGTTTATTCACCTTGTAGCATCTCTCAAGTCACCTAGAGATATGTATGTCACACATATGAGATCTTGTTAGACTTTTTATTTCTATTGTTATATCTGTTATGTGATCATAAGGATATATTCTGATCTTGCAATACCTCCAGGGGTTGTCACTTTGGAGAAAATATCAGCATGGAAAAGAATATCTTCTTTACAGAAACCAGATTGGATCATAATGCGGGTTCTCTACATTGGGACTTGTTACTGTTTTCGTAGTCATATCAATGTAACTAGAGTGTTTAAAGTGGATACAATTGTTTGAATGCGTAGTTTCGCTATAGCTTCAATTCCACTGGCTGAATGAGTCACGTGACCGGACTAGTCATGTGGTCGGGACAACTTCTGCACATATTACTGGTAGGGAAGGGATCACATGAGAAGACCAGTCACGTGATCGAGATACCAATGACGAAAGAAATTTAACTCAAACTTAATGTAGATATATAAGCTGGGTTTTTACGATTATTCATTAGAAAACATATGTATGTACAGTTGGGAATACGTAGGATTGCCTGAATAAGAGTTTAAATATTTTGATGGAGGTTTTTTTTTCTCTTTCTTTTCTACTAGGCACTAATAAACTACATGTGTTTTTAATTCTAATTTAATGAGTGGTTATTTAAGACATACTGCTGACCCAAACACCTATACATTTACTGAGGAAGCAGGGGGACCATACCCCAGCGAAACGCGTTGAGAAGCTTACATCTTGAACTCCCAAGATTAACTAGATGCTTCCTGGACTTATTTACCAGCCCCTCTGGGCATGATTGCGGCATGAATAGACTTATTGGTGGACATCATCTCACAACCTAACTATTGCATGGTGGATGTTAAAAAGGAAACTTTGAGAACTCATTTCCACGGACTGGTAATCTATATGCTTCTCAATTTAATCCTTTGGACAAACAGAGGGGTCCTAACTCCAGTATAAGTCATTTGGAAGTTATATTTTATTCATTTATTTATATCCTTGCATAGTATGTGATTTTATCTGTGTGTTTTGTGTAAGCATACATGCTAAAATCTCTTCATTGTGCACTATTACAATATGATAGTGGAATAAATTTAGATATTTCTTTATATTTTAAAAAACCGTCCATCATATTTATGTGGGTATAGCGCTGGTATCTATTCTATTTATCGTATGAGTAAAAAATAATGCTGCTGAACGAGGGTGGAATCCATACATAACACTGGGGAACAGTCAATCTGTTGCCAGGGATTTAAGAGTCGATTTCGATTAATTTTGTGCTCCTGATCATGAATATGACATGCTTATTTTTCAATTGGCTCCAGTTTTTGAGATATGCATATGTCTTTAATATTTATGAAAAATTAATCAATGTTAAAAATAGTTAAGATATTTTTTTTTTATTCTGATTAAATTTGATTCGTAAAATGTAATAAAAAGGACACAGGATAATTACATTCATAAGGGTTAGGAAGCTATGAGAACCGTTTTTTTGTAGGATTTTCTTGTTTAGTCTTGTTGTGGGCAGTCCCTCTGCAGACTCCAACAGTATAGTAATATCTGGCTGAAGACAGTGCTTTTCTTGAAGTCTGGATGCTAAAAGCTCAGCTCCTTTCTTCGATAAATTCAAGTCACAAATTAAATCGTTTAGTTCCTTTTGAGAAAATTTGTTTGGAGTAGAGGAACTTTCTTCAAACTCACTTTCATCTAAGTTGTCACTTACACTGGATGAAATTAACATTTCCACATAATCACATTCAACTTTGCACAAAGAACTGAATGATGGTACAGGTAAATCTTCGCTATGTGGTTGTATTGCGGAATTCATATTTGGGTATTTCCATTTGCGTTTCTTAAATCGATTCATACCCTTCACATTTACAGCACAAAAATAGCAGTCACTCAACTGATATTTTGTCTCACACCACATCATAGGTATACCGAAATTAAGTCCTTTTTCGATCACCTCTAGTCCAATTGCGATGCAGGTTTTACAAACTTTGTGAGGCACCCAAATCTTGTCTTGCTGGCTTATGTGACGTACAAAATAAACCTGATACGCTTGTTTTACGAATACAGTTATAGTGTTGCAAAAGAAACAATATATTTGCTACAAATATAACAAAAAACATCAGGGGTGTTAGTACACCGTCTCCGAGAAGAACTAATTTTTACGGTGAAAATGTATGGTTTCACACATGCAGTGCTAACTCCCAGCAAAAGCCGAGGACGTACTGAACCAAACAAGCCCAAACAACGGGAAATTAGTTGTGGAGGGACAGAGAAAGGGCCGAACAGGAGCTGTGCTAACTGTGGCACTCAGTCCTCTCCATTACTCCTCTCTGTATGCTGGGAGGAGGCGTGGCTGTGGTCTGAGGATATCCCAGCAGGCTCAGCAGTGCTCTGCCACGCCTCTTCCCAGGGTTATTGGAGATTTGAATGTGTCTCAAACGTGACTACAAGCTACGTGATCACAAATAAAACAAATTCTTCTTATTGTTGAAAGAGGGTAGTTAAAAAACCAAAACTAAGTCGATTCTGTTAAGTAAAGCAGGCCTAGACTAGTATGGTACTTCAAATGGAGAAAATAATTGAATTTTATAATTTTTCATTAATTTGAAAACTGGAGCCAATTCAGCTATAGCGAAATCTAATGCAAAAATAAGACCTGCGAGTATTCTCAAACCAATCTTAAATCCTTGGCAAGGAAAAAATGAGAGTGATGGTAAAACTTACCTTTGTTAACTCTCTTTCTTCGAAGTCCATAGGGAGACCTTGGCGTATAGGTGGTGGTTGAGGACTGGGCACCACACAGTTAAAGCTTTCAGCTCCCAGTATGCCTGGTGCAACCCCCTAAACCCCACCCGCGAGGCGCCTCAGTTCGTGACAAGCCAAACGCCAGAGGTGGAGTAGAGAGAAGGAAGACTGGTACACACAAGAATCACTCTCTCACGTTGAAGGATACGGGAAACCGGTGACCAGAAACATAGCCCATATGAAGCCTGGTGCGTCAGGGCGGGGGCCCTGTGGACCCTATGGACTTCGAAAAAAGTTACAAAAGGTAAGTTTTACCATAACTCATTTTCTCCTTCAGGGTCCATAGGGCTCCACAGGGAGACCTTGGGGATGTTCCAAAGCAGTCATTCAATGGTGGGGACGCTCCTGCGCTGAGAGAAGCCGGCGCCCAAATTAATTATCCTGAGAGGCAAATGTATCAAAGGCATAGAACCTCAGGAAGGTATGGACAGAGGACCACGTGGCCGCCTTACAAAGCTGTTCAGCTGAGGCTCCATGGCAAGCTGTCCACGAAGGAGCCACAGAGTGAGAAGAATGAGCAGTAACAGTAACGGAAGGCCTGCCTGTGTGTAAGCCTGTGAGATAGACATTGGCTAGATGGCTTGAAATGACTGTTTGTTGGCTGGCCATCCCTTCTTGTGAAATCCATAGAGCACAAATAAGGAATCTGATCTCCGAACGGAACTGGTACAGTCCACTTATATCCCGAGGGCACGGACCACATCCAAGGATGCCTCACCTGCCGATAGGTCTGGTGATTGAAAAGCAGAGACTACAATTTCCTCATTAATGTGGAAACTAGTAACAACTTTTGGAAGGAGACCAGGGCGAGTCCAAAGCACAGCCCTGTCCTGATGGAATATCAGAAATGGAGAGCGACAGAAGAGCACCCCTAAATCTGACACCCTTCTAGCGGACGACATAACCAGAAGAAAAAGACTCTTCGCTGTGAGCCACTTAAGGTCCACAGATTCCAGAGGTTCGAACAGAGGACCCTGGATGGCACGAAGAACTTCTGACAAATCCCATGGAGCCACTGGAGGGACAAACGGGAGGTTGGATACGGAGGACACCCTGGAGGAAGGTGTGGACATCCGGTAGTGGAGCAAGTTTACGCTGGAACCAAATGGATAGGAGTAGAGACATGCACCTTCAGTGAGGCCAGGCGGCGTTCAAGGTCCAATCCAGCTTGAACGAAGGCCAGGACTCTGGAAATCCTAAACACTTGAGGGTCGTAGCTTCTGATACGACACCATTGGAAATACGTATGCCACACTCTGTGGTAGATTCGAGCAGAGACTGGCTTATGCGCTCTGAGCATAGTTTTGACCACAGAGCTAGAAAAATCTTTGGCCCTCAGGAGGGATGTCTCAAGAGCCACGCCATCAAAGACAGACGACCCAGGTCCAGGTAAAGGCAAGGACCTTGAGACAACCGGTCCAGTCGTTGAGGCAACAGGAACGGAGTGTCGATGGAGAGACTCCGAAGATCTGAGTACCAATGATGTCTGAGCCAAACTGTAGTCACCAGCAGGACAGTGTCTCCATCTTCTTTGAACTTCCGAAGAACTTGAGGAAGAAGGGGGACTGGAGGGAATAGGTACGCATACTGGTGCGTCTACAAAGGTTGCCTCGGCATCTCATGTTCTGGACCCATACAGCGGCAGTTTGTGATTGTGTCGGGAGGCCATGAGGTCCACCTCTGGAAGGCCCCATCTGCTCACTAGGAGTTGAAAAACCTCTAGGTGAAGAGACCATTCCCCGGTATGCACGTCGTGACGGCTGAGGAAGTCTGCTTCCCAATTGAGAACTCCAGGAATGAACACCGCAGAGATGGCCGGGAGGTGACCCTCGGCCCATGTCAGAATGTGTGACACTTCTGTTATTGCTGACCGACTTCGAGTGCCTCCTTGATGATTGATGTAAGCCACTGTTGCGACATTGTCGGCCTGTGCATGTACAGGTTTTCCCTGAAGTATGTCTTAAGCCAATAGGAGGGCCCGGTAAACAGCTGGAAGTTCCATTATGTTGATTGGCTGGGTTGATTCGACTAATGTCCTACAGCCCTGGAAGGAGTGTTGACCGGTCAACTGCGCCCCAGCCCCCTGGCGTCCATTGTTAGGAATACCCAGTCCGGGATCCAAAAGGGGCATATAGGGACAGTTGCACCTCCGGAGAGAGCACCATCGTCTGAGCTTTGATCTGATGGGGTAACCTATTCCACCTAGAGAGGATCAGCCTTTGCAAAAGCATGGAGTGGAACTGAGCATACTCCACCTTGACGAAAGGTGGACACCATGGATCCCAGAACCTGCATTCCTGAGCGGATCGACACTCGGCGACTGTGGAGGAATCAGCGCACTCATAGTGGACGCGTGGAGATCTTATGTCAGAAAGATTCTCTGACCCTGAGAATCCAGCAGGGCTCCCAGATGAATCATTCTTTGTGAAGGATTCGGGGAGGACTTTCAGCTGATTAACCATCCGTGCTTGTGCAGGAAAGCAATGGTTAGCTGCAGAAGTCGGTGAAGTAACTCTGGGGATCCTGCTAGGAGCAGGATGACGTCCAGGTATGGAAACAGTTGGACACCCTGACCACACAGGTGGGCCGCCATGATAGCCATAATTTTGGTAAACAGCCATGGAGCTGTGGATAGTCCAAAGGGCAGAGACTGAAATTGGAAGTGTTGCTGTAGTATAGCAAACAGGAGATATCGCTGATGGGAGGGCGCTATAAGTACATGTAGGTACGCATCCTGAGATACCATAAAGTCCCCAGGCTCCATAGCTAGGATGATTGAGCGAAGTGTTTCCATCCTGAACCTGGGTACCCTGAGGAATGTGTTAGGGGATTTGAGGTTGAAGATAGGCCGATGAGACCCATTCGACTTCTGAACCAGAAAGAGTAGAATAGTAACCGGTCCCCTGCTGTGATAGCGGGACTGGCACAATTACCCCTGCTTGCAGCAAGGACTGTATGGCTTTCTGGATTTGTAGGGCCTTGCTTGGGTCCGAAGGAGGGCTCTCTAGAAAAACTGGTGGGGTGGCCGTTGAAGAAATGAGAGGGCGTACCGGTGAGAGACCACTTCTCTTATCCAAGCTTCCGTGGTGGTTTGATACCAGCCCTGGGCAAATTGAAGAAGTCGGCCTCCCACTCTGGGATCCCCGTCCCGTCAGGCTGAAGGCTTGTCCTCGGATTTTGAAGCAGGGTGTCTGGTGGTCCAGGCCTGCTTGGTCTTGGCGGCCCTAGCGGAAGCTGACTGCCTAGGAAAGGACTGACTTTAGGCTTTCCTTGAGGACGAAAAGGACCTAAAAGATGTAGTCCGAGGCTTTGCAGTAGTAGTTGCTGAAGGCAGAAATGCAGTTTTTCATGCCACCAATGTGGTTACAATCTTGTTAAGATCTGGGCCAAACAAGATCTCCCCATTGTAGGGTAACACTTCTAGGCCTTTCTTGGAATCCGCAGCTGCCTTTCATGAGCGTAGCCACAGGGTACGGCAGGCAGACACTGCCGTGGCCGAGACTGTGGAGGTTAGTAGACTGGCATCCAATGTCGCTTCTCCAATATAGGAAGCTGCATCTCGTATGTGAGCAACGAGAGACATCTGATCCCTAGAAGCATCAGAGGGAAGAGCTTTGAAAAAGCTGCTACATATATACAGCGAAACGAGTCAGTTGCCTTTGCCTCTATCCAACAAGTGACCTTGTGACTTCTACTGGACACCATAACAAGCCTGGACCAGCTTTCCGGTAATTAAAAGAATTGGAACTCCTTTTGGAAATATCTGTGTATACCCATTTGGATTTGAACACCCTATTCACACCACGGACATCTGAGGGCTCTGAGTGCAGCATATGGAACTTTATGCCAATAGGACCATCCCTCTACTGGCATCCACTGGACAAATAAGTTTCTCTCAAACGGAGATTGATATTATCTTGCATCTATCATCCAGAAGCATATATAGGAACGGGCACTGTTCAAATTGAATAGTCAATTGGAAGAGGCTTATTGCTCATGTTATTAGTGATACATTTATCTTTTAATATTTTATTAAAGTGTCTTTTTTTCATGTCCATCTATGTATACTCATTGATATTATATACATCATAGCGCTGCTACTTCTTTTATTTGTATCTGAGGGAAGAGTGTCTTTAAGGGCATCAGCCCAGCTTTAGCCACCCATGCAATAGCCATGGTTGGACAAGCAACAGCCCCTGAAAGAGAGTATATCAATTTAAGGCAAGATTCAACCTTTCTATCCGTAGGGTCCTTCAAAGAGGATACTGTAGGGAATGGCAACGTAGCGCTTTTTATCAAATGCGTAACGTGAATCCACCGCAGGAGGGAGTCTCCCATCTTGAACAATGAGCCGCAGGAAATGGATAACAGGTCATCAGATGTTTTAAGGGCTTAAACCTCTTACCAGGCGTCTGCCCGGCTGCAGTCGTGTGTTTATCCAATAGAGGGAACTCTGCTGACGCCACTTTGTCATTTCAACAGTGGGTGCTTTGATTTAGGGGCTGGCTCATCATCTTCTATGAGTAAAATGGATCTGACAGCTCGCACCAAGGCAGGATTTCATTTTAGACTGACTATCGTCCTCCCCCTGAGAAGAGTAAAGTGTTAGAGAGATCAGCATCTTCTGCCTCCTCAGATGACCTTTTAGAATCTGACAGCTGCGTGGACTGTGAAGATAACACCTTGAAACATAATTTGAAAGGCTGTAGAGGTTGCCACCAGACTCTGTACCGAGCTAGAGTACATCTACCCATGGAGGGGGCACAGGAGGTACCTGTATTGCCTGAACCTGTTGTGGCAACCCCAGAGGGGGAATTACAGTCGGTACCGCTAGGCGGGCCGCAATAGTAGCCAGCACCTGAGAAAAGGAAGCACAGAGGGGCTCTTGTGCAGCAGCTGGGGGGTCTGATGGGCCTGGTGGAGTACTGTATGATACTTAACACACAACCCATCTTGTATCAAATCCTCTTAAGCCTGCAACACATCATCATTTGTATGATAGCAGTATGGGAGCAGATGCTTGCTTGCTACTCTTGCCTTTGCTAGACACAGCTGTAGAGTAGTATAGCACACAATATGGCACTGTGTATAATGCAACCACTGGGTATGTAGGATACAAGTAGGAAAGCAATATACTGATCCTGTCTTATGCTTGGGCAAGCTGCAGGAGCACACAGCACAAATATGGCACAGTGCAGTAACCAACTCTATGTGACAACCCTCACAAATACATTTGTTTTAGAGATGTGAGGCACAGGAAAACCCCTGAATACACCCTTATGTTAGGGAAAAGTAGAAAAGAAAAGGGAAAGCTATATACTGACGGTATAGAGAAATAAACAGACAGGCAGGAAGTCACAAACCCCAGCTGAAGCTGGTGTTGTGGCGCCCGGAGGGGTGACGGAGCGGCAGCGCAGACGTCCTGTGGACAGTCTGCTGCTGCTCGCTCAACAGGAAACAAAAAAATAAATAAATCATAAAATAAAAGCATTTGGGGCTGCCTAAGCAGCCCACTGCATAATGGTGACCAGACTCCGGCCGGGCAATGACAAAACTGATGTGCCTCTGACTCGGGGTATAGGGGGTTGGACCAGTGCATCCTGGGAGCTGAAAGCTTTAACTGTGTGGTGCCCGGTCCTCAACCACCACCTACACCCCAAGGTCTCCCTGTGGAGCCCTATGGAAAAAAATATGAGATATGGTAAGAACTTACCTTTGTTATCTCGATTTCTACGAAGTCCATAGGGTTCCACAGGATACCTTGGGGTATAGGTGATGACGTCAGGCATCGGACACCATAGAGTTAAGTTTTCAGCCTCTCAGGATGCACTAGGGTCCCCCCCTCCTATACCCCACCCCCGAGCCAAGGCATCTCAGTTACGTACCAAGCCATAGGCCGGAGGAGGAGAAGGAAGAGAGAGAAAAAAAAGATCTGGACACACACAAGAATCACATTCTCACCAGAGGGAGACGGAAAAACCGGTGACCAGAGCAAAGCCCATCTGCAGCACAGGTGCGACAGGGCGGGAGTCCTGTCGAACCCTATGGACTTCATAGAAATAGAGATAACAAAGGTAAGTTCTTACCATATCTCATATTTTCTACATCAGGGTCCATAGGGTATCCACAGGATACCTTGGGGATGTCCCAAAGCAGTATCCTTTAAGGGTGGGGACACTCCTGTGCTGAAAGGAGAATCCGCCGCCCGAAGGAAGCATCCTGAGAGGCAATGGTGTCAAACGCGTAATACCTCACAAAAGGTATGGACCGAGGACCATGTGGCAGCCTTGCAGATCTGGACTGCAGAGGCACCACGTCGAGCTGCCCACGAAGGACCCACATTCCTAGTGGAATAAGCCCTCACAGAGGAAGGAACCAGAAGGCCTTCATGAAGATAAGCTTCTGAAATGGCCATACGAATCCAGCCTGCCAAAGTCTGCTTTGAAGCAGGCCAACCCTTTTTACAGAAGCCATAGAGGACAAACAAGGCGTCCGACTTCCTAAACGAAAAAGTGCGGTCAACATAAATCCTTAAGGCCCGCACAACGTCCAAAGTGGCCTCACCCACTGAAAGATCAGGGGAGTTAAAAGCCAGCACAATGATTTCCTCGTTGATGTGAAAACTGGAAACAACTTTAGGAAGGAAACCAGGACGAGTGCGCAGCACCGCCCTATTCCTATGAAAAATCAGAAAAGAGAGAGCCCCTAAGTCAGAAACACGTCTGGCCGAAGCAATGGCCAGAAGGAAAATTGTTTTAGCTGTCAGCCATTTGAGGTCCACTGAGCCCAGTGGTTCAAACGGCGGTCCCTGGAGAGCCCTCAGGACCACAGCTAAATCCCAAGGTGCCACCGGTGGAACAAAAGGTTGCTGAATTCTGAGAACACCTTGCATAAAGGTGCGCACATCAGGGATTGCAGCAATCCTAAGATGGAACCAGACGGACAGGGCAGACACCTGCACCTTCAGAGACGCAAGGCGAAGCCCATGGTCCAGTCCCGCCTGTAGGAAAGCTAACACTCTAGCCAGACGGAACTCCCGAGGGGCATAACCTCTCGGTCGACACCACTGGAAGAACGTATGCCACACACGATGGTATATCCTTGCAGAAGACGGTTTCTGAGCCCTTAGCATAGTTTGCACTACAGAGCTGGAAAACCCCCTGGACCTTAACATGGCCGTCTCAACAGCCACGCCGTCAAAGACAGCGGAGTCAGGTCCGGGTGAAGACAAGGACCCTGTGACAGGAGGTCCGGACGTAACGGCAACCGCAGAGGAATGTCCACAGACAGTCCCTGGAGGTCTGAGAACCAGTGCCTCCGGGGCCACGCGGGAGCTATCAACAGGAGCGTCCCTCCTTCCTGTTTGAATTACCGGATTACCCGTGGAATAAGGGAAAACGGAGGAAACAGATAAGCAAACTGGAACATCCACAGGACGGACAGAGCATCCACCAGAGCCGCCTTTTCGTCTCTTGTGCGAGACCCGTACACCGGCAACTTGTTGTTGTGCCGTGACGCCATGAGGTCGATCTCTGGAAGACCCCACCTGTCCACCAGAAGTTGGAAGACGTCCTGGTGCAGAGACCATTCCCCCGGATGAACGTCCTGGCGACTGAGAAAGTCCGCCTCCCAGTTAGGACTCCCGGGATGAATACTGCTGATATGGCAGGAGATTGTGCTCCGCCCAAACCAGGATTCGGGACACCTCTACGAGAGCCGCCCGACTTCGGGTTCCTCCTTGCCGATTTATGTAGGCCACGGTGGTGGCGTTGTCCGACTGGACCTGCACGGGGTGACCTTGGAGAACCCGATGTGCCTGCTGGAGAGCATTGAAAACCGCGCGGAGCTCCAAGATGTTTATTGGAAGCTCTGCTTCCGCCAGAGTCCACCTGCCCTGGAACAAGTGTGGACCCGTGACTGCTCCCCAGCCCCGAAGACTGGCTTCCGTTGTCAACAGGACCCAATTCGCCACACAGAATGGACGACCCTTGCTGAGATGGGTCGTCTGCAACCACCAGGCTAGGGACAGGCGAACCTCCGGAGTGAGCACTATCGTCTGGGATTTTAGACTCTGAGGCAGTCCATTCCATTTGGACAGGATCAAGTGCTGCAGAGGTCTGGAGTGAAACTGGGCATATTCCACCATGTCGAATACCGACACCATGAGCCCAGTAACCTCATCGCCGAGTGCAGACACACACGGCGATTCTGCAGACAACTGCGCACCCTCAACTGCAAGGCCGAGATCTTTTCCCCCGTCACAAAGATCCTTTGCTGTCCGGAGTCCAATAAGGCTCCGAGGTGCAGAATCCTCTGAGACGGGATCAGGGTGGACTTCTGCCAGTTTATTAACCAGCCGTGCCGTTGCAGGACCGCAATGGTCAGGTCCAAGTGACGTAGAAGGAGCTCTGGAGATCCTGCCACCAACAGAAGGTCATCCAAGTACGGTAACACGCGGACTCCCTGCAGCCGCAGGGAAGCCGCCATGACCGCCATCACCTTGGTGAATACACGTGCTGCTGTCGCCAGCCTGGTAACGCCCGGAACTGGAAGTGATCGTTGCGGATTGCAAACCTGAGGAACTGTTGATGGCGTAAAAGAATAGGGACATGCAGGTAAGCGTCCTGTATGTCCAACGACACCATGTAATCCCCAGGTTCCAGCGCCAGAATGATGGACCGTAGGGTCTCCATCCGAAACCTCAGCAACCGCAAAGACTTGATGAGTGCTTTGAGGTTGAGGATCGGACGATACGACCCATTGGGTTTCTGCACCAAAAATAGATTGGAATAGAAACCCTGGCCCCTCTGGGAGAAAGGAACAGGCACTATAACTCCAGCCTGGAGCATAGTGTGCAAAACCTTCCGTAGTTCCATGGCTTTGTTCCGGTCTGATGGAAGGAGAGGGCGTACCCGTGAGAAACCACCTCGTGAACCCAAGTGTCTGTCGTGGTAACCAACCAACACTGGGCGAACCGCAGCAGGCGGCCTCCCACTTTGGGATCCCCCAAAGGGAGGCCCGGCCCGTCAGGCCGCAGGCTTGTCTCTGGCTTAGGGGCCGGACGTCTGGTACTCCAGGCCTGTTTCCGGGGCTTGGCCGATTTTTTTGGGCCAGCCTGTCTGGGAAAAGACTGTCATAGGCCTACCCTGGGCCCTGTAAGGCCGAAAGGACGACGTACCTGAACTGGAAGGAACCGCAGCAGACATGCCGATTTGGCTGCCGCCAGCGTGGCTACGATTTTGTCCAGATCCGGACCAAATAGGACTTCTCCATTAAAAGGCAAAGCTTCCAAGCCCTTCTTGGAATCAGCGTCCGCCTTCCAAGATCGCAACCATAAGGTGCGACGAGCAGCTACAGCTGCCGAAGAAATCCGAGACGCCAGGGTACTGATATTCAAGGCCGCTTAATTGATATAAGTGGCCGAATCCCGGAGATTGCCTATCAACTCGGTCTGCTCAGCCGAACAGTCGGAATCGAAAGACACCTCCAAACTATCAGCCCAGCGCTCCATAGCTCTGGCAACCCAACAAATGGCCATAGCCGGCCTAGCTGCCCCCCCGCAAGGGAATAAACGGACTTTAGGCAGATCTCCACCTTACGGTCCGTAGCATCCTTCAAGGAAGACATGGAGGGCATGGGCAATGTGGCACTTCGGACTAGGCATGTCACATGAGAATCTACCTGTGGAGGGGATTCCCACTTAGAAAAATAATTATCCGCAAACGCACAAGCCACCCATAGCACCTCTGAGGCTGATACCGTTTGCCCGGATGTTTCCACGCCTCCTCTAAATGGTCCACTAACTGACCTGAAAGATTAAACACTGTGGCGTCACCCTTAATATTCTTAAAAAAGGCATATTTAGATTTGGACACCGGAGGATTTTCATCCTCAATCACTAAAGCTGTGAAGACTGCCCGAATAAGTCCAGGAATATAAACCTTGGACCTAGCGTCCGACTCTTTAGTATGGAGAGGTTCCTGGTCCGAAAGATCCAGAATCTCCCCATCATCAGATGTCACGTCGTCATCCTCATAAGGAGCGGACAGAGACGCCACCGGCCGCTTATGTGGCCTCAACACAGAGGCCTCTGACACTTGTCAGAGAATTAACCCACGCAGGCTCCTGAGAGACTTGGGGAGGGGAAATAAGGAGACTGTGGGGTACAATCAATTGTCTCGGGAAACCCTGCATGGGTGACACCACTGACTGCTGGGACAATCCCATCTGTGAGAACGCAGGCTGCGGAGCTAACTGGCCCACGAGGGTTGTAAACGCTTTGGCGAAACAAGCCCAGGGCGGCTCCTGTACCGGTGCCGTGACAGTAATTGGCCACGCCAATAAATAACACTGCCGACATAGCCCCTCCGCGCTACCCTCCCCCTCCGCTATTGGTACCTTACACGTAGTACACATAAGCTGGAGAGGAAAGTCACTCTCAGACATGATGGTAAGTATGTGACCCCTCTCACTGATACTTGTTAGTATAGTGTGAGACCACCCTGCAAGCACCGCACCGCAAGGGCTTTAGCAGAAAAAGATCAGGGACAGTGAAATGGCTGACAGTAGAAAATGAAAGTACAGGCAGCAGACGCTAGCAGAAGTCACATACAATGCAAAGAAATCAATTCCTGCACCATCAGCGCTGATTCTCAACTACGCAGAGCCTGGTAGGACACAGCGCTGCATACACAGACCTGAACCAACGGAGGAGAGGTATGCCGGGGGACCCAGACCGCAATGCCACCGATCAAAAGCTTCCAGCAGCGTTCACCAAGCTTCTATGTAAAGATGGCCACCGAGGAGCAGAGAGGAGGCCGGCCTGGGGGAGGAACGCTGCCACAGGGCCAGTCAGCACAGAGAGGACTGTGTGCAGCGGGGGAGGCGCCGGCTGTGTACAGGGAAGGCGCGCTCCCCTGGCATGCAATTAACCTCTGGGACGCCGCAGTGCTACCGCTCAGCCGCGGTCCCAGGGGGGTAGTGGAAGCGCAGGTTAGGTACCTGGCTCCACGCTGCAGCCAGTCCCCAGGGAGCCCCCTGCCTGTGGACTCTGGACTATGTTTCAGCAGGGTCCCACCGCGGGACCCCGCTGCTTACCTGCTGCCCCCTTGGATCCGACCATGGTCCCAAACACCAGGGGTCACCGCTAGCTGTGACCCCAGATGCTTACCAGCATCCCCGGGTCGGTACCGGCGTTCTGGTACCGGCGGGGGTGTAGGGAAGACAGCATGGACGTCAGCACTGACTGTCCATGCTGTACTTCCAGATGTGCAGCCACAGCTGCATAGAAGAAAACTTCAGGGGCTATTCTTAGCCCCCCTCTAAACAGGTGCATCCGACTCCGGCCGGGCACCAAACGAAACTGAGATGCCTTGGCTCGGGGGCGGGGTATAGGAGGGGGACCCTAGTGCATCCTGGGAGGCTGAAAACTTAACTCTATGGTGCCCGATGCCTGACGTCATCACCTATACCCCAAGGTATCCTATGGATACCTTATGGACCCTGATGTAGAAAAAAAAATTTTTGTTCCCCAGTGTAATGCATAAAGGAGACTCAAAGGATCATTTATGTGTATGGTTAGTATAGCTTACCCAATTGTCTTGGTTTGCCAAGATGCAAATTCTAAGCAAATTTTCTAAACCTGGAGTCACCTATTAGTTTGGCTGAAAGAGGAGCAGGAGGAGGAGCTGCTGCCAGTGTCTTCTCAGACTGAATTACAGCTATGTAGATAGAAAGTGTCAGGGATGAGGTGTCAAGCTGCCCAGAATACACACATCCCTCCAGCGCGGAGCACTACTAACCACACATAGGCAGCAATAACACTATTGAGCAAATGTTATTCAGAGTAACACTATTTACTGATCTGTCATCCCCATGTTGAACATGGCTGGCCAACCTGTCTCTCTCCAGGAGTTGTGAAACTACAAGTCCCAGCTTGCAGTACCAGCTACTAGCTGGCTATCTACAGGCAAAGCATACTGGGGATTGTAGATCCACAACAGTTGGGAGAGCCAGAGGTTGGTCATGTCTAACAGTCTGGGTCCACCTAATTTGCCCCAGTACTCAAACAATGGATTTTATCTCCTCATATGGCCCTTTCCTCCAATAGGGGTTCAGAGCTCCATATCTAGTTCCCTCAATGATCACAGTCTGGCTCTTCTAACATGAGTTAGGGCAGAGCACTGCTCTGCCCTCCACATTACGGAGGGCAGAGCACTACTTCCCTTCTCTCACTCTACTCCTTCATGGGACTTTAAACCTCATACGTTCTGCTCTGCAGGAAAGTTACTGATAGTTTGGAAGATATTCATCTAGGTCCCTTATCATACAAGGTTACATTTAGTTCAGCAATTTGTACCACCAAGTTTCTGAGCTGAGATCATCAATGCGTTTTCTGTCCAAAGTGATCTCATTTTCACATTAACAGGAGTGCATCATCCCTTTTCTATTTAATACCACTTCCCTGGTTGTGGATAGGCTCTGCATGGACAGAGCCATACCAGTCTCGATAAGACTGGAATAGGTAGACTCACTCCTTGTCCTGTTTGGGAGTCAGAGAGCAGTCACTATCTGCTCTGCATGCCTTCACAAGATTGTAATGAGTTATCGGCTTGACCTCCGCGGCCTCATTGGAATCAGAGGACGATTAATGGCAAGTACATAATCCCATTATCTAGCGTCTACTTTTGAAGATTTTTAGATCAGTTGGGATCTCATTCCAGTGATATTAATCTTATAGATTACCTCCACTCATTTTTCAAACATGGGTTTCTTTTTGTTAGTTCTGTTGTACCCAGGCTACAGACCGAAACTTATTTGTTGTATTCTAAGCTAATAAAAACACATTTGTCTAAAAGGTAAAAAAAAAAAGAATAATTAGGTGAAGCTCACCCTTCACATAACTATGCGTTATAAAGGCTCATTCCAAGGTATTAGTGAGTAGTTTGTACATTATACCGGATTTTTCCCACCACCGTTGTTTCCAAATGAATTTATAAAAACTTAGATTGTTTAAAGAGATTTCAGAATTTTGATAAACAGAATAAAAAAGAAAAGAAAAAAAAGGCTATAGAACGACTACTGTAGAAGGAGTTTGGACTTTATTGTACAGTATTTTTTAACTTAAGTGAACAAAATCTCAGACAGCTTGTGCTGTCCTTCATGACATACAATGATCAGACAATGCATAATGAAAAAAACCAATATAAATATAGCCAGGGGGTGTTCAGTCGTTTTGGTCATCATCCCAGTCCTTTTTTCCTGTTGGTGGTTTGGGTCCTCCTGAGGGTTTTGCCATGATTATCTGATGGAGCACACAGAAGTTAATTCCAGAACTGTCACTTTTACAACATACAACATTCCAAATAAACTTTGGCTCAAGGTTGGTTTTAAACTCGTTATAAAAACACACACATCCTGTGGCCAGGAATCATAGGAAAGCCAGCTATATTTCCCATTACATCAAATATCCATTAATTAGAATTTGTCCTCATTCTACTGGCTAACATTACAATTTACTAACCCCAGACTCTGGCTGCCATTTTTTCCAGTGCTTCTCTGTTCTGTAATACAGAGCTGCCAAAATCAATTCTGGCCGACACTTTTTAAAGTGGGAGGGCTGACCAGACGCTGTAATATTTTGACATACTTGCACCGGGGGTAAGGGGGGGGGATGTGGGTAGTTTTTAATATGGAAACCAGTAATAAAATGTATTAAAAAATGTTGGGAGGCAAAAATATATTTTTACATAAAAATGTTTTCATATTTTGGATTTTATTTTTTTGCCCTGCTTCCTGCCATGCCTCAGCCATAATTAGGCTTTTATTTTAACAGCATAAGCCAATAGCCCTAGTCTTACCTAGCAAAGGGTTGCAGTAATTATCCGCAATACAAAATAGACAAATATAGAAGGTTTAAGTGTAAATTTAGTGGGGAAATTCTGCTATTTGAAAGGACTTCTGTACGTGCCAATCTAGGGTACTGTGCCACCAATCTTGGCTCTTGGCACATTATTAACACGAGTTCAAAATCAAATTTGAGAAATATATATATATATATATATATATATATATATATAGATAGATATATCTCTCTAAAATTCATTGGTCTGTTTGTTGTTCGTCTGGTTATGCATTCGGACATCCCTGCACAGATTGGGATGAAACCAACGCGAGGTGGTCCAGTTGGATCCTGGCCAGGTTTTAGGGGGGGTTTAGGGTTCCAGTCAGAACTCCCGTTGGTGTATATGCTGGGCAGAACTTTGACCCAGGGAGCCTGTACTGGGCCTTCCACTGGATGGATCTGTATGAAAACTTCCCAGAGGGGTGGCAATTGGTCTGGGATGCCCAAGCTTTAAACCCGGGTAACGCCGCGTTCTTCAGCTAGTTACTATATAGTCTGTATCGCTGTCAAAACTTAAACCTTGAGACCTGGGGGTCCAGTGTCCCACAATAGGATGACAGAAAAACAATATTTTGTTATATTTTTCACTCTAGACCAAAAGTATATTTTGAGCGGCAACAGGGATAATAATGGTTTTAGCGAGTTATTAATGTAGTGCTGAATGTGTACAGGATGCAGCAAAGGCTCTGTGGCTGGGGTACAGCTCCTAGAGAGCGCAGAGCTGCACCAGCTGCTGTGAAGGAGGTTATATATAGGGTTTAGTTACTTCTCACACACACACTGAAAACCCAAACCAGGCTGTTAGTAAAGTGGTGAAAGTGTGCCCATGCAGTGTGCAGTCCGTGCATGTTACAAAGTTGGCACCTGCTCTTTCACAAAAAGACCTAATATGTCTCCGGCTCATCCTGCCAGTCATCCTTATCCCAGTGTCCTTGCTGTTTTGGGGCTCTTGGTCCACCAGCTGCTTTTGCCATTATAATCTACAAGTGTTTTACACAGTTCAGTGTGAACAAAATGAAAACCACAACAGATTTAAACATGAGCACCCCTCTGCTAAGGAGCAAGACTAACAGGGGTATTCAATATGGAGCGAAAACGCTGTTTCTGCGAGGTTTTCGCTCGGATGACATCATTTTCGCCGGTTTTACTTTTACACCGTATTCAATTTGAAAAGTTTTCGTCGGTGCGAAAAGTATATTGCATTCGACCCTGCGAAAAAGTATCACCAAGGAATGGGTGTCGAAAAAAAAATGCAGAATTGGGGTTTTGGGGTGGAACTTTCCAGAAACCACCCTGCACCCTTCAGACAGTCCCCCAAAGGTAAACTGTAATTTTTTTTTTTAAAAAAGACCTTAGAACACCCCAAAAAAAGCACTTTCATTTTGGGAGCGAAAAAATATAAATGGGGGTACAAAGGTAAAAACTAGCGAACTAGAATCTAGGGGGGTCCCCAAGTATGCCCCAAGTGTGTTTTTCATTGCAGGTGCTTGCGGCAGGTGGATTTTATAACGATTTTTAACACTTTAGCAACTTTTAAATATGCTCACCCCCATTTTCAAGCACCCCAAATTTGCTGGGAAGAGTTATTTTCAGCTAAAAAAAAAAAAACTTCTAATACTATTCTTCACCACCTTCCTAAATCTCCAAAATAGCAGCTATTGTGCCCGTTTAAAGACCCCAAAAAACTTCAGAAGGGCTAATTGAGGGTATCCAGAGTGATCCCCCATGTCAAAACAACTTTTTGGGGGTGTTAGGGTTTTTTTCCCGTAAATCAGCGAAGTTATCGCTGATTTCAGTTTCGCCGGCTGCCGTTTTCGACGATTTCATATTGAATATGGGGATATCGGGAGAAAGCGCAAAACTTTTTTGCCGTAAAAAACCTCCGATGTGCGGTGAAAACCTTGCTGGCGAGGTTAACGTTTCATATTGAATACCCCTCTAAAACTGATCATCATATTAAATAACGTACATACATTGATCAAACTGGGAGCCCGACAGCAGACCTAGATATCAAACAGATTTGGAGCCTAAAGCTGGCCACACACTAGACCAACTTACATCCAACCAGCCAACTTGTTGATTGGTTGGAATGAAAATCTGGCAAGGTATGAAAGTAAATGACAATCAGCAATTTGCTCCCAAACTCCAGAAAATGGACAAAAACTGTTTGAACAAATTGTTTAGATCAAACATTTAACAAACTTGTCATCTGTTTTCTGGCATTTAGGAGCAAATTGCTGATGACCATTTACTCCCATACGTTACCAGATTTTCATTCCAACCAATCAACTAGTTGGCTGGTTGGATGTAAGTTGGTCTAGTGTGTGGCCAGCCTTAGTGTACCAGTCCCTTTATTAAACTAGGAGAGAAAGGTCTGTCACCCAAGCATCACAAGGTATGGAGAGAGCAGCATCTTCTATCCCAGGGCAACAAACACCTTTTTGGCGACACACACTAGAGGGAGAATACTATACATATGGTGCTGTACAGCACGTGGTACAGGTCACTGGGTTGGTGGTAAACAAAGCGCAACCAAAAAAAAATTATATTTTATATAAAATTGTTGTTCTGGATGCGAGTTTTTCTCTCTAGTGAATTTGTTCTTTTTCTGGGTGTTTACATCAGGAAGACAGGTTACGTGTCATGAAAAGTAACCCATTGTAACCGCTCCTTCTCTGTCTCTACTGTAATGCTGAGTACACACTTTTCAAAGTATTGTACCACGGGTACACATTAAGCGATGTAATGGAGAACGGAACCATCTCTTATTCCAACCTTTTTGACCTGCAACGGCGCCCCAAGCGATAACGTCCGGTCGGCTGTGCTGGCCAACCAGACGATACTGAATGCGACCGCGGGAGCGCCCAGATAGTCTGTACACACTATGCAATCCGCGCAACCACTCTGACCCGCGACGGAATGACAGATCGTACAATGGATCGCATAGTGTGTACCCGGCTTAACGCTACCCCCTTCTCTCTATATACCTCCTCCCTAGGTAACGCTAACCCCTTCTCTCTATATACCTCCACCCTAGGTAACGCTACCACCCTTCTCTCTCTATACCTCCTCCCTAGGTAACGCTACCCCCTTCTCTATACCTCCCTCCCTAGGTAACGCTACCCCCTTCTCTCTCTAGACCTCCCTCCCTAGGTAACGCTACCCCCTTCTCTCTCTATACCTCCTCCCTAGGTAACCATACCACCTTTATGATGACACACCAATCTATTTCTCCTCCCCTGACCTCTGCCCCTCCACCTTTGCTCTCATCTGTCTTTTTTTTGGATGTCCCAGCACACTCAAGCTCAACATGTCTAAGACTAGGGGTCTATGTACTATGTATTGATAAGTATCCAACTTGGAGGGGATACTTTAATTTTGAAACAAAATATCCCAGCTATGTACAAAGGGGAATTCACAGGGACTGCGTTTGTGGTAACCGCTGTCCCTGCCAGTTATATTCCCGGCAAATTGTGGAAGTCTTATACAGAAGTGAGACTTTTCCAGGGGAAGCTGACACTGCGCATGCGCACGGGGTAAGTTTCTGGAGCCAGCCGGGGGCTGCGGGGGGAGAGACCGAAAGATCTATCTCCTGCACCGGAAGCCCCTACAAGCTTACAGTAGTTTACATCATCTGAAGATGGTGTAAACTACTGGGACTAAACTTTGAAAAGCTTCGCTTTTTGGAGTTAAGTACATAGGGGTCAGATCGTAGTCCCCATTGATAATAATGGGGCCTACGATCTGCAGCGCTAATAAGCACTTTCCCAGCGATTTCTGTGAAATCTCCTGCATGGTGCCATTAATACATAGGATCGATATATAAAATTATGCAGGAGCTACAGTTTCTGCATAATTTTATGTAACAAAGATTGATACATAGGCCCCCTAAGCCTGTTTTCTTCCCCCAGCCTCCATGGTCCCTTTTTCACCATCTCTCACTCGGTGAATAAATAGTCTCTCTCCTGTCCTCCAAGCCTGCTGCCTGGGTGTCATCTAAGACCACTTTTTCCCTCACCCCCATGCCATCTCCCCCACCTGGACTTCTGTGACATCTTACTCTTCCTCTCTCCTGTCTTCTACACTCTGTTGCTCCCCCCTTATCTGTTTGATCCCCTTTATATTGTGTTTATTCATGTTACTGCAATTCTCCATGGACAGAGCTGCGGACACTTCGTGGCACGTTATAAATACAGGATAACGACCTGGCGTAGGCCAGAAGCTGCTCAAAAAAAATACCTCACAAAATAAAGTAGGTGGCCAAAACGGACACACTTATATGTATTCTTTTTTTCTATACACTTATATTTCACTTACCTGATCTACCCGCAGTACAGTAACAGCAGCATTTGTTGCCAGCTTTATCCCCCAAAATTTTACCAGGTAGGTATCAAAGATGTTACTTTCCAGCATGTCTTTCACTGCAGCGGTCTCAGCCTGCAATCACAGTAAACATTAGGTCATCCCCCCGTGTAATTGCTGTAACGTTTGTGCCGTACACAGAGGAGATACGCAACACAAGTCCAATCAGTTAGATATGTGGAGGTGATGATACAAACATACCTCTATATCAAAGCCCACGTTCTTGTTCCCCTCTTGGTGCATCGCGTACAGCTTGGAAATAACTTCATTAGCTTTCACCCCGGAGTTTTCTGAGAGAGCCCTTGGAACAGCCTCAAACGCTTCTGCAAACTTCTTGATCGCGTACTGGTCAAGTCCCGGACAAGTCTAAGAGGAGGGATCACATGGACATTACGTCAGCTATCTATACACACAGATCGGGAGAAACCTCTAAGAGCATTAACAAAAAAAAAAAAATGATATTTAAACATTGAAGAAAAATAAATAAATAAGAAATCACCACTTACCTCCCCATAGGATGTTATTTGTTTCGCTAGTTCAATCTCTGTGGCTCCACCGCCGGGTACAAGGCGTTTGTCCTTCAATAAGACAGGAATAACAAACATATGATACAATTCTATCTAGTGTTACTGTAAAAGTCTACTTTACTATGCAGCTGTTTAACATCATCTAATAGAAAAATGACCTATTCATTGCATGTTATTCAGACGTCTACTTACCACTATAAAATTAATGGACGGTCTTTATAGGAAAGTGAAAAGCGCGACCTTTACTCACCCGTGTGAGGACTTTGAAGGTATTGACGCCATCATCCACTGCCCGCTCTACGTCATCCATGAGGTTGTCTGTAGAGCCCCGTACAATGATGGTCGCTATGGCACCATCTTCCTTTTCTAAATACACACAGAATCTATCACCATGTAATACAGAAACACACCTAAACCTACAGCTAGAGCCATTTCCATACTGGTAGGAATGGAGTAATGACATAATAAGTGATGAGATCAGACTTTACCCTATAATAGGCAAAAACAGCAGAAGCAAGAATCATCCATTTCTTAGGATACTTACCGTGTTTAAATACAACAACTTGTGTGTCCCCAACTTCTGACAAGTACACACTGTCACAATGTCCCATTTCCTCTGGTGTAGGAGGAGTCTGCAGAATGGGAAAGATTATTGTACATTCCAGTCACTGCAAGTTACCATGAATCCTGCAGAATCCACCCATCACCTCCCTTACTGGTAACAGGGTAAAATGCGCCAATAAACACAATAATGAGCAAGACCAAGCTTCTGAAAGGAAGGGTCCTGTCTGGTGAAGCCACACTCTAGAGCAGTGATTTTCAGCCTTCTCCACTCGAAGTAAACAACACACAAGAGTTTAAAATTGCCAAGGCACACTATCCGGCTATGCGGTGTGCGTGACCAATGAAAAAACAAAACACTGGCTCCCACATGAAAATATACACACATTGGCCTCCACAGGAATAACACACTACATTGGCCTCCACAGGAATAACACACACACTACATTGGCCTCCACAGGAATAAAACACACTGCAGTACAAGTGCGAGGAGCTGACCACCACGGCACACTTGACAACCGCACGGGGCACACTAGTGTGCCACAGCACAATGGTTGAAAAACGCTGCTCTAGAGTCTAGTGACTAATATTACCGGACAAGTGTAAATATACATGGTGCCACCACCTATGGTAAAGCTCTGCGCGAGCCAGCTCACTAAATAAAGATGGATCTCTGCAGGAAAGCAAATGGCACACTTCTCCATTAGCTTGCTGGATCAGTAGCACTCCTTTACTGTTAACCAAATGCTTTGTGGACACAGACATAAAATCCCGATATGGTGACAGTTTACACTGCAATGACTACAGCAAAAGGTGGCCGTACCACAAGTGCAGAAGCCCTTCATCTGTGATTATGTGTGAATACACCCCACTAGCAAGATAATGTATCACCAGGGACGGCTATTGAGGGTGCATATTCAACAGGGCCTTTGACTGTAAATGTGATATGCACCATCCTGAGGACTCCAAAACACTTCTAGGATCCCTAAAAAAAAAAAATTACAGACCAAGGAATGGACCCATGTTACGCGTTTGCAAATACTATGTAATAAATAAGCCACATGTGAAAACTAAATATAATTTACAAAAATAAAATCATTTGTTTTAGAAATCATTCATTATGAGCAGTGTTGTAGCACCTCTATTGTGTGAAAGATAATTTTACGATTCCATGTACCAAATTTAAAGCGGTCTAAAACGTAACCCAGTAATAAGGAAAGGTAAGCTTAAAGTGCTTCAGCTAGTAACCCAATAATAAGGAAAGGTAAGCTTAAAGTGCTTCAGCTAGTAACCCAATAATAAGGAAAGGTAAGCTTAAAGTGCTTCAGCTAGTAACCCAGTAATAAGGAAAGGTAAGCTTAAAGTGCTTCAGCTAGTAACCCAGTAATAAGGAAAGGTAAGCTTAAAGTGCTTCAGCTAGTAACCCAGTAATAAGGAAAGGTAAGCTTAAAGTGCTTCAGCTAGTAACCCAATAATAAGGAAAGGTAAGCTTAAAGTGCTTCAGCTAGTAACCCAATAATAAGGAAAGGTAAGCTTAAAGTGCTTTAGCTAGAACATCAAGGCACCCATAGCTGTTTGGCACTTAATACCAAAGTAGGGGAATGGGGAAAGAGACACAGACAACGGGAATTAAGTCCTCACCCTAGATAGCAAAGCCTTAAAAACTAAGGGGGAATTTAATTGTCGGCGAGGGGTGTGGGCGTAACGTTTAAACGCCGGCAATGGTAGCCCGTCTCGCACCCGTCGTCCAGTGACCAATTCGCACAAACGTTGTCGATACCCTATGGGGTAGCAAACACTAGTACGAGATCCCGCTGCCATAAAAGCGCAGTGGCTGCCACACAGATGCAACCAGGCGAATGGATTTGCCCTCGATTCCCTCCCCTCCACCGAAATATCTTACTCCTACCCTATAATCTTCCTATCCAATAGATTGCCACCTGCTAAGATAAAACATAAGTCCAGTATGAATCAAATACATAATCTTGGGTGAGCTTCCCTCTGCCCAACTGTATGCTTTGCCGAAGTCCATCATACTGTGATGACCCAACTGGAGTGCCAGGCACCTGACTTCTGGATTGGTTGCCTACAGAGCAGCTTGCTCTGCCCAGAATCATGGGCCAGGAGAGCCCTTCACCCCCTAAGCTGCCGTGGTAAAGCTTGTCAATAAAATAGAAGCTACGGAAAGCGAGATAATGCCCTGCGAGGCCCAAGCCTCATCTTTCCTAGGCACCACAGCCCAGTCCTGAGCGTCAGGGCAATTGAACACAAGCTGGAGGAGAACACAATGGAGTTTAGCACCTTCTCCCAGTCAAAGATAGATCAACTGACATCAACTTAAGCCCATCACACCAATCCTGAGGGCACATTATGAGCTGAGGCTGATTGACAAATCTATGTATTAGTCGCTTGCTGGCCCGAACATTCAACACCTACCTCTTATGTAGGAGTTTCTTTACGTAACAAGGAAAACCCTGTACTCATCACACTTCAGATTTTTACTGCACTACTGATCAAACTAAGAGGTAAGAGAGGTGCAGGGAACAGTAAGTTCATATTTTATACCCTCTGGAGGAGTATACCCCCATGGCCTCTGTAACCCTTAGGAGTCTGTAGAGCACCACCAGTGGAACGGCCTTAAAATGACATCCATAAACTCCTCCTGGGCTATGATGTTTGTTAATAAATTCAAGTTGAGTCATTAACCAGTATTTAAAGCTTGATGTAAAAATATACAGTATATGTCCATTATCTACTTACCAGTCTCGGCAAGGCTGTTGCACAAACTGTTTTACACAGTCGCCTCAAATCCCATTTAGAATTTAGCCTACGACAGAGGAAAAAAAAGGCATGGTCACTAACAGCCAGCAGTGTGTGGGAGAGATGCATTATTGTACAACACTGCAGTCTGTATGGCGAGAGGTCTTACCTGATCAGCATAAGGTTGTATTTGTTTGCGTAGTGCAATGCCATGTCTGCGACCTTCCCGCCTGTGACAATGATGTTGGCTCCGGCCTCAGCGATTAACTTCACCTGCTCCTCCATCATATTCTCTTCCCCTTTGCTGAAGTTCATCAGCTCTTGTGCATTGTTTATCAGCACGGTACCCTGTTAAATTAAAAACACATAGGAATACAGTACATTGTTCTATGCAACGGTGATTTACCATCAGTACGGGAGTAAAGGTTGCTCAGATGTGTGCGCTCCCCGGCAAATATATTACATTCTAATTAACATACCATAACCCATTCTACAGAATAAGAAGGGGTACCAGATGGAAGATATGGAACCTATAGCAGGGTTAGGAAATACTGGTCAATGTGGCGCACTATACCCCTCTTTAATACCAATACCCCCTTAAAGCTAATATGTGGGTGGGGCATACTATATTCCCTTTAATGCCAAAAAGTTTTAGATCTGTATATAGATGCGGGGGGGGGGGAATGGTCTCCTAAATTTTAAGCTGGCTCCTAGATTTCACACAAATGTGTCTCTCCCTGACCTACAGGAATACAATGTTTTTCTACTTGTTTAGAGTGTACAGTAAAATGAGGGGGGGGGGGGGAAAAAAAATCAGTTTTTACTGCTTCATATCAAAGTTTTAGTCATGGCTGATAATCAATATATTATGAATGGTGAGTAAATAGGACATGAATGCAGCTCTGACTTGCCCAGTAGGGGGCGTACAAGCATCTGCTGAAAATTAAAAAGGGGGGTTTGGAATAAGTACATGACTTCAGAAGGGGCGATGCTTAGTCCTATTACTTGCTGATGGAGTAAGAATCGGTTCTTCTATCACGAGGAAATAGAAAGTGGTGTATCCCGCTTCAGTGACCGTACAACACACCTTGGTTTCCGTGATCATGCCATCAAAAGGACAGGAAAACACTGCAATTTTGGCATCTTTTACGGATGTGACGTCCCCCTCAGTTTCTTTCTTGAAGACCATCCCGTGCAAGACGGATGACGAGCAGATGCCGGATCCCTGGGATGAGCGTAAAAGCAGCTTCTGTCAAACTCGTGACTGTACAGAATTGAGCTTAGATGCCATACACTTACAGGCTAAATTTACTAAGTACTACATTTTGCCGCTGGATTCAAAGGGGCAATTATATTAAATACAAAACATGCCTGGTTTTCATTTAATACTATTGCCCCTTTAAATACAGCGACTGAAGCAGAATCCGCTGTGGCTTTGAAAAGCACTGCTTAGCAAGTTTAAACCTACGATCCTTTAAAAACGAAAAGAATATATGGAGAACTTACCAAAATTTTGCAAACCCTGATGTTATCTACATTGAAGTTCCCAGAATCAGGAAGGATGGAAACTATCCAAAAAGGAAAAAAATTAAGAGTTTTGATCACAAAATTAGCTCCTGCTAAATATCCACCATGTAACAGCACTTACCACAGGCCTGAGCTATGAGCTTAGACAGGAATAACTCATTGCCGTATTGTTTGCTCATGATGGCGGTCTGCAGGAGCGAGGAGACTTCATCAACATCGTGCAGGTTCTTGGCGGAGCTGCAGACCAGGTCAGGGAGAATCTCCAGAGCTTTCTTACAGGCCTTCTCATAGCCTTCAATCACCTGCGCACACAGAGATATCTCATACATAAACTCAACAAGGGCACATTCATTCTCAACCTAAAAGGGGAATCGCCAATCTGATATTAAACAAATAGGCCAAAACAGTTGCATACAGCTCACACATTAACATGATGAAGTACTATATAGGGGATTTAACAAACCTTTCCACATTTTACATCTGTAAATTCAATAACAATTTGCTCAAGTTTTAATGTAAATACTAAATGAAACCAACAGAAAGCAGTCAGTACAGTATATGAACAGCAAAATATTATACAACCGCTAAACAGGTAATACAAACATTTTATTAAGGTACATTTCATGTGCCAATTTGGTATGTATTAAGAGGTGCCCTTTGCAGGAAATTTCGATTTCTAGATAACATGAGATTTTAAATATACCAGAACATCAAGACAAGGTGGCTTTGTAACCACACATTCTGTGCGCACTACATTCTAAAATCTAAGGATAATCATTTAGTTATTAATTCCTTAGGAAGACACGTAGCAAAAGAGAAATAGAACGCAACATTGCTAAAATAGAAAAGTATCATGTAAAACAAAAGCAAACTAACCTCGGACACAGAGAGCCCCATTCTGAGCAGCTCCTCTGCCAGCTCAAGGAGGGCACCAGCAAAGACCAGCACAAAGTTAGTGCCATCGCCAACTTCCTGCTCCTGCATGTGTGATGCCATTACAATCATCTTCGCAGCTGGGTGCTGGACCTAATAAAATATTTGCATGTAATAAAATCATTGCAAAGGGAAGCTATTAAAAAAAAAAAAATGTACATTATGAAAAACAAAAGTTGTAGTCAGTCTGACAGTATGAACAAAGAGCCCTTGAAATGCTTTAGAATGCAGCAAATCACTATTTTGTAGATTATAGAGGTATAGTAATGAGTAGGCAATTCAATTTATTTATTTTTTTTAATTAATTAATGGGCTCCCAATGTAGCAATTAAACAGTTTTTGGGCACCCATTATTGAATTTGTCGCAAACAATTAGACCAGTTTAAAACCCTTGTTTGGGAGCCCAAACTAGTTTGGGCATCAAAAGCACAGACTTATCATACATTTCAGCTCGCCAAAACAGGAGGGTGTGAAGAAATAACAGCGCCTATCGCGGTCATACGGAAAACAAATTAATTGCTTCATCAGGCGTCCATCACTGACTGCCGGCCCAAACAAATGAGTTCCCCCCCAAGAGACGCTGTAACTTAAGTGTGTGCCATAATTGGAGCTGGAAGTAAATTGCATGTAATTTGAGCAAAATAAGTGTACATTTGACTATATGCACTGTTACATGAATCTCGAGACGTGGTTTGTGGTTGAAGCGGAGAAAATGGGCGTGGCCACATGTCATGTGGGGAGTGGCTATGTGCCATGAGGGGTGTGGCCACTCAAAAAATTAGTTTCCACAGCTATTCCATTGTTTCCCCTGCGCCTGGCACTTAGTCAGGAGATGCCGGTTAGCACTGCTTGAATCAAGTGTTTAGGCACACTAACTGGCATTTTCCAACCGAAGTGCCCGGTGCGACGCCATCATCGACGAGAACATACTGGCGGGCGGCAGGACAATGCCACATCCTGCAGTGTGTAATGGATGCTGCAGAGACCTACTGGCGGTGGACAGGCACCAAGCACGGACGGGGGCGTGGCGGACGAGCAGTCGACAAACGCGGGAGGGCGGGCGTTCAGAGGCTTTGGTGCCATTATCTGACCCCTCCCACTGCTTCAATTATCAGAGTCTTCTCATTCCCCTCCCACCACCTGGCTCCTTTCATCTCCCTCCAAAACCTGACTGATCAGACAGCATTATCTGGCTCCTCTCACCCTCTTGATTTCTTGACTCCCCACCCAATCCACAGATTCCTTTCTTTCCCTCCATTATCGGACTCCTCCC
This sequence comes from Taudactylus pleione, assembly GCA_031769625.1. Taxonomy (NCBI): domain Eukaryota; kingdom Metazoa; phylum Chordata; class Amphibia; order Anura; family Myobatrachidae; genus Taudactylus; species Taudactylus pleione. The sequence continues at coordinate 15,100,739 of JAUIMM010000275.1, read as the reverse complement.
ACATTAACGATCTCATCTGCCTCCATTACCTTACTCCTCTCATCACACTCCATAACTTCACAAAGTGAAAAAAATCCCCACTATCTAGGTGGCTAACGGGTACCGCGACCCTGTCAACGCACGAATCCGTGAACATTTCACAGGTTCTGTGCGTTAAAGCCAGTTAACCCATCAATTTAACAGGTGTTAACAAAAGGTACAGGGTGAAAAAGGGAACCCAACTGAATAGCCTCAGGAGATAAAGCCCGAGGCCATCACTCTTTCACCCCCATTAAGTTATCAGGACTAATTTAATAGCGCCGACAGTGTAATAGAGACACTGGGCTAGGAATTTGAATTTACAAACGTAAATTCGCAGATGAAGCACAAGGTAACTTGGCATGGGGGAGTCATGGATGCTCGCATTGGAGCCCTTTTTACACATTCAGACTTAGTCGCACACAGATTTACAAATGTGGGTATGTACACTAGCAATGCAGTTCTGTTGTTCCCAGTTTTATTTATGATATAAGATGCACATTTTGAGCGTAAAGGAAGCTCAGCGATGCCTCGTGTACCGCGAGAAGCAACTTGGCACAACTGAAGCTACAGTGTAAAAAAAACAAACAACCACACACGACATCTGTACTCATCGTATGAGAAGGATATAATGTACAAATCTATAAAGTAATAAACAGTAGAATTAGGATTCTCACTGACCTCCAGCTCACGGATGATGGTAGCTGCATCATTAGTCACAAAAAGTTTTTCCAAGTGATTGATGACCATTTTGTTCATCCCTGAAACACAAAGTGCATTTTCTTATAGCTGGACCAAATTCCCATTAATTAAACAATCAACTTGACACGATCACGAGCTATGCACAAAAAGATGATGGCGATGACGTACCATTTGGTCCGTAGGCTGTGCGGGTAGTCTGGGCAAGTTCCTTACAGGCCTGGATGTTCCGATACACAGCTTCCTCCAGCCCAGAGTAGTGCTGCAAATAAATAATGTCATTTAAGTTAACATATAAAGAGCTGTATGAAAAGGAACACTGTTCATCTACCTGTCAGCAGATGCCTGATCATAACATTAGAGGACTCTAGCCTGTACAAAAGTGTGCCCACTGAATATTCTAAATGTATTAATCTACTCAAGAAAAGGTCCAGAAAAACATTCCTAAATAAATATATATATATATATTATATCCCCACAAAAATACCCCTGCCTGTAAGCAGATGTTGAGCATCTTCAGTGGTAAACTCTGCAGCAAAAACACTGCAAACCCACAATAAGAGGAACAATTACAGGAGTAAACTACTATAGGCTCATCATGTTGATCTTCAACCACTCTTCCAGCCATTGGATCAGAAAGGACGCGGCAAATACGACTCTACCCTGGGGGGGCTGCTCTGGCCGAGCGCTGGACGGGGAACATTTAGCATGCCGCTGTCATTAATCACTGCAGGACCACATTGCTTAAGGGTACAGCAACAATTGTGCCAGGACAACGTGCACCCATATTGCTGGCTGGACCAATATTCATATAAATGCAGCTGATTGATGTGCTAGGTTTAAGGGACATAACCAGTTCCTATCGTATAAGAAAGGCTGCATTCTCATGAATTCTGTTCACCCCTCAAGGATTGTTTCTGTACACTTTAATCATATATACCATCATACGTAGACTAGAATAAGGATGTAATGGGCTGATGTGTTTCACTAGTGTACAGAAAGGAAAAGAAAATCTTCTGTAATAACTTTTGTTGGTACAATCAGCCACATCATCCTCATTCACACCCAGTACAAGTCTCATAGTGAACAAGGGACTTGTATAAAAATAAAACATAGAAGTGTGTGGCATAAAGCAGCTTGATGAAGATCTATCAGGAATAAGCTGGTTTAAAAAAAAAAAAAAAAAACTCTTAAGTTGGGTACACACCATACAATGGTGACTGTGCAATGCATCGCGTGCGCCATACATTGCACGATCCAGCGTACGACGGCACAATGTATCATTCCATGCTGCATGTAATAACTGCACCGCATTGTCCCATCAGCAGCGCAGAACGATGCGGTGTTCAACGGATCAGTCAAACACACTATAAAGTTCTAAGTTTACGACAAATCGCTCCATTCCTCATCAGAACAGTATATTGTACAATACATATAGTATGTACCCAGCTTTACTGGCCGAGTCCCTCTCTCCTGGCATTTAAAAAGTGGTATCTGCCCCTGGGCAAAACCATGTTGCACTGCAGACAGGGAATACGTGAAATGTGCAGAGATTTAGATGTGAGAGGGGAGTGTCCAAACTCAAAGCTTATACCCCTATTCCATCAAAATCCCAGGTCTGACCAGGGATTTGGAACCCTGTTCTAAGCCTGGATTTGCCCCATTTCCACTGCGGCGCCGACCCGGGAATATCTCGGCACCGTTCACACCGCACACGGGTTCAGTACCAGCACTTGGAGATGATGTCATCACCAAACGCCAGATCTCCCCTAAATGCCATAACGGAGAGTACCGGTGACCAGGGGAGGGGGGTCCTTTCCAGGTAGGGGTGTCATTCGGGAGGCTGTCTGCGTCTGCTGTCACCGGGGAGGGAGATATTACAGCCTCCCCATATGAAGGGGGATGGGGTAAAAACCACAACGTGGGAAGGCTGTAATCTCTCCCTCGCCGGTGACAGCCACTTAGGTGGTTTTACGAGTTAACTTATATACCCCATGTTCTGTACTTTTACCCATAAAGGATTTACTAATGTAGGTTTAGTGTATTTAAGAGTTCTTATTAATCCTGTATACACAAAAAAAAGGCACTTTTCAAAATGTCATATTAGGCTCCACACCCTATGTATATGAGGCCCCAGGATCAGTATAAGGCTGGATCTCCTATTATTTTCCCTATACAAATTTATTCTCTGTATAGTGTTGAAATATGAAGTTCTGTCTCCAGCTTCCCCTTCTATGAGATGCTCTTCTGGCTTGCTGACCGATAGGAGGCCCAGCCCCAGGCTGCTGTCCCTATATAGTACTATTCCCTATAGGAGGCTCTTGGGCAGATGTACTAAGCTCCGGGAAGTGATAAAGTGATGAGTGATAAACGACCAACCACTCAGCTCCTGTCATTTTTCAAAGACAGCCTATAACATGACAGTAAGGAGATGAGTGGTCGGTCATTTATCACTCTCCACTTTATCACTTTCCAGAGCATCATACATATCTGTCCCCAGCTGCACCACAATAGGCGGCTCCATCCCTAGCTGTCAAAATACGGTTCTGTCCTCAGCAGTGCCCCTACACACTATCCCCTGTATAAGTCTGTCCCTATATGAGGCACTGTCCCCTGCTATCCCCTTATACGAGGCACTGTCCCCTGCTATCCCCCTATACGAGGCACTGTCCCCTGCTATCCCCCTATACGAGGCACTGTCCCCTGCTATCCCCCTATACGAGGCACTGTCCCCTGCTATCCCCCTATACGAGGCACTGTCCCCTGCTATCCCCCTATACGAGGCACTGTCCCCTGCTATCCCCCTATACGAGGCACTGTCCCCTGCTATCCCCCTATACGAGGCACTGTCCCCTGCTATCCCCCTATACGAGGCACTGTCCCCTGCTATCCCCCTATACGAGGCACTGTCCCCTGCTATCCCCCTATATGAGGCACTGTCCCCTGCTATCCCCCTATATGAGGCACTGTCCCCTGCTATCCCCCTATATGAGGCACTGTCCCCTGCTATCCCCCTATATGAGGCACTGTCCCCTATTGTCCCGCTATAGGAGCCTCATCAGCCATGTAAGTTACAGCTTCTTTTACCCCCATACAGGAGGATGTCCCATACCCCACTATACAGGAGCAGGTGTCAGCTATACAGCGGCATGTGGGGGCTATGGCTGGGTGCCGGCCCCGGGGGCAGTAGTTCTGGAAGGTTCCATCATGTGCCGCACGTGTCCTCGGCTCCGCCCTCCCCGGCCCGGCTCGCCGCTTACCTTGGCTCCGTCTTTCAGCATCTGGGCGAAGCCCGGGGCCTTGGGGACGTGCAGCGCCATGTGTGCGGTCCGGTGTGCGGGGAGAGAAAGGAGAGACGAGCAGCGCACTACTACCGGCGCCGGGGACAGGGAGGCGGAGACTACCCACAGTGCCCTGCGCGTCAGCCACCACCAGCTGCTATACCGAGTGACTGATCAGGCCGTACGGCGGCAGCAGGGGAGGGAATCGATGTAATCAGAATGCGGCTATCTGTCCTGTATGCTGCTAGGCAGCTGCAATGTGCTCAGGGTGTGATCACCCGGCCCCGCATCATCATCATCACCCTCCTCCTCCTCCTCCTCCTCCTCATCATCATCATCACCCTCCTCCTCCTCATCATCTTATAGCCCAGCACAGAGACAGCCCAGGATAGTGTATAATATTGTCCAGCATCACCCAGCACGGCTGTGGTATAAGAGATAGACAGTAATTAAATAGACAATGTTAGTCACCAGATGTTAGACAAACAAAAGTTTGACAGGGACAAAAGATTGACACACAAAAAGTCGACATATAAGACGGTCGACAGGTTCAAATGGTCGACAGTGTCAAAAGGTCAACACAAAAATGGCCTAAGCATGTGATTTTTGTTTTCTAGCCCTAATCTTCACACTAACCCACCCCTTGGTGCCTTTCCCTCCCTTCTAGTGATTAACCCTCCAGTAGTGCCTAACCCTAAAATAAAAAAAGAATATGTGTCCACCATTTTTGTGTCGACCCTGTTGACCATTTGTACCTGTCGACCTTACATGTCAACATTTTATGTGTCAAACTTTTGTCTAACATCTGATTGTCTATCTAATTACTGTGTATCTACAGTCCGGAACACGTCCAGCATCACCCAGCACAGAGACAGGGATAGCGTATACTATAGCTTGGCATCACAAAGCACAGAGGCAAGGTTGGTGTATAATATAGCTCAGCATCACCCAGCACAGAGGCAGGGATAGTGTATACTATAGCCTGGCATCACCCAGCACAGAGGCAGGGATAGTGTATACTATAGCTCAGCATCACCCAGCACAGAGCAGGGATAGCATATTCTATAGTTCGGCATCACCCAGCACAGAGACAGAGATAGTGTATAATATAGCCCAGCATCACCTAGCACAGAGGCAGGGATAGTGTATACAATAGCCCAGCATCACCCAGCACAGAGGCAGGGATAGTGTATACAATAGCCCAGCATCACCCAGCACAGAGGCAGGGATAATGTATACAATAGATCAGCATCGCCTAGCACAGAGACAGGGATACTGTATACTATAGCCCGGCATCACCCAGCACAGAGACAGAGATAGTGTATAATATAGCCCAGTATCACCCAGCACAGAGGCAGGGATAGTGTATAATATAGCTTAGCATCACCCAGTACAGAGACAGAGATAGTGTATACAATAGATCAGCATCGCCTAGCACAGAGACAGGGATACTGTATACTATAGGCCAGCATCACCCAGCACAGAGGCAGGGATAGTGTATAATATAGCTCAGCATCACCCAGCACAGAGACAGTGATAGTGTATAATATAGCTCAGCATCACTCAGCACAGAGGCAGGGATAGTGTATAGTATAGCCCAGCATCACCTAGCACAGAGGCAGAGATAGTGTATACTATAGCCCAGCATTACCCATCACAGAGACAGGGATAGTGTATACTAAAGCCTAGCATTACCCAGCACAGAGACAGGGATAGTGTATACTATAGCCCAGCATCACCCAGCACAGACGCAGGGATACTGTATAATATAGCCCAGCATCACCTAGCACAGAGGCAGGGATAGTGTATAATATAGCCCAGCATCTCCCAGCACAGAGACAGGGATAGTGTATAATATAGCCTAGCATTACACAGCATAGTCAGGGATAGGGTATACTATAGCCCAGCCTTACCCAGCACAGAGACAGGGATAGTGTATAATATAGCCCAGCATCACCTAGCACAGAGGCAAGGATAATGTATAATATAGCCTAGCAACACCCATCACAGAAGCAGACATAGTGTATAATATAGCTCAGCATCACCCAGCACAGAGGCAGGGATAGTGTATAATATAGCCCAACATCACTCAGCACAGAGACAGGGATAGTGTATAATATAGCCCAGCAACACGTAGCACAGAGGCAGGGATAATGTATAATATAGTTCAGCATCACCCAGCACAGAGGCATGGATAGTGTATAATATAGCCCAGCATCACCCAGCACAGAGGCAGGGATAGTGTCAGGCCCCCTATGAAAATAGGCCCTCAGTGCAGACAGGAAAAATGTTCCTTTCACCACTAATAGGACTCCAATGCCTCGTTCATTCACCTCTGTGCCGGGCGATCTGAAGCCCCTTTACTCTACCAGTCCCGCCTCAGCGCCGGGGGCTGTATGAAGCTCCGCCCTTGGTTATGCTAAGCTCCCCCCCCTGCACATCTGCAATTGTGTCTCTGAGTGGCACCAAAGTTATGGTCATTTGATGCCATGCTTGTTCAGGCTCTCTGTTGTTGCAGAGGTTTAAATGTCCCACCAAGCAGTGGTGACTGCGTGAAGTGTTAAACTGCCTCTCATTGCTCTAGGCTCCACTGTCAAGAAGCATCTGGTGACAACAACTTGACAGTATTGAGGCACTGTACTTTTTGAGGAGAGAAGAACATTAGGACTAGGGGTGAGTGGGTTCGGATTTCTGAAATCCGAACCCCTCCGAGCCCCCCCGATCCGAGGCCGATCCGAGTCAGGCTTGACTTTTCCCGCCTGACTCGGATCTGAAATCGAGGCAAAACGTCATCATCCCGCCTTCCGGGTCTCGCGGGTTTTGGATCCTATATAATGTACCCTCGTCGGCGCCATTTTCTCACTCGGCTGTGGACAGTGAAGAGGGAGGGTGGGAGTTAGGGCTGGCTGGGCTGTGTAGTGTTGTGCTGTGCTGCTGTTGTCCATAGGGGCTGTGTTCACTACTTCAAAGTCCATAGGGGCTGGCTGGACTGTGTTGTGCAGTCAGTTGTCCATAGGGGCTGTGTCCACTCCAAAGTCCTGTGCAGTGTCCCAGTCCTAAAGGGGTGCTGTAGTGTTGTCCAGGGGGTGCTCTGTCCGTCAGGGGTGCTCCCTCCAAGTGCAAAAAAATATATATTTTTTCTGTGTTTGTGAATTGTGTGCACTGTGGCTGCACGTGCATCAACGAAGGAGCAGCGCCAAGCGTGCGCCTGTGTCCCATAAGTAAAAGGCTGGCTGGCTTGTCCGTTAAAGGGTGCTGTAACCCCCAAAGGGCACTCCAAACAAAATAAAAAAATATATTTTTTTGTGTTTGTGAATTGTGTGCGCAGTAGCTGCACGTGCATCAACAAAGTAGTGCCAAGCGTGCGCCTGTGTCCCATAAATAAAGGGCCGGCTTAATTGACCGCTAAAGGGTGCTGTAACCCCCAAAGGGCACTCCAAACAAAATAAAAATTCTGTGTTTGTGAATTGTGTGCACTGTGGCTGCACGTGCATCAACAAAGGAGCAGCGCCAAGCGTGCGCCTGTGTCCCATAAGTAAAAGGCCGGCTAGCTTGTCCGTTAAAGGGTGCTGTGACCCCCAAAGGGCACTCCAAACAAAATAAAAAAATATTTTCTGTGTTTGGGATGTGTGGGTTGTAGCTGCACGTGCATCAACAAAGGAGCAGCGCCAAGTAAAGGGCCGGCTGGCTCTTTTCTTAAAGGGTGGTGTAACCCACAAAGTGCACTAGTCTCCAAAAAAAATAAAAAATTATTTTCTGTGTTTGTGTGTGCCTTAGCCGCACGTATATATCAATATAACATAAATGGAGGACCAAACGTTCTCCAATAAAAATAAAATAGGGAAAGATCAAGAACCACTTCCTCCTAGTGCTGAAGCTGCTGCCACTAGTCATGACATAGACGATAACATGCCATCAACGTCGTCTGCCAAGGCCGATGCCCAATGTCATAGTAGAGGGCACATACAATCCCAAATGACAAAGTTCAGGAAAATGACCTTGAAAAAAACATTTAAATCATCTGAAGAGAAACGTAAACTTGCCAATATGCCATTTACGACACGGAGTGGCAAGGAACGGCTAAGGTCTTTCCCTATGTTCATGACTAGTGGTTCAGCTTCACATGACGATGGAAGCCCTCCTCCCGCTAAAAAAATCAAACGAGTTAAGCTGGCAAAAGCACAGCGAAGAACTGTGCGTTCTAAGAAGATATCACAAATCCCCAAGGAGAGTCCAAGTGTGGTGGCGGTTGCGATGCCTGACCTTCCCAGCACTGGACGGGAAGAGGTGGCTCTTTCCACCATTTGCACGCCCCCTGCAAGTGCTGAAAGGAGCACCCACAGTCCACTTGCTGATATGCAAATTGAAGATGTCACTGTTGAAGTACAACAGGATGAGGATACTGGTGTAGCTGGCACTGAGGAGGTAGTTGGCGAGGAGGATTCTGATGGTGATGTGGTTTGTTTAAATCAAGCTCTGGGGGAGACAGTTGTCCGTGGGATGAAAAAGCCTATCACGGTCATGCCTGGGCAGTAGACCAAACATTCCACCTCTTTGGTCTGGAAATATTTCTATCCAAATCCGGACAACAACTGTCTTGCCATATGTACCATATGTAAAGGTGAAATAAGTAGGGGTAGGGACGTTAACCACCTAGGAACATCCTCCCTTATACGGCACCTGCAGCGCGTTTATAAAAAGTTACTGTCAAGTTCAGAAACTTTGGCTAAGACCGTAAGCAGTTCAGGGACACCTAAATCCCGTTGTCCTGTTTTATCCAAGGAATCGGTGGATGAGGAGGACATCTTGCCTCCGTAGAGCCAGTTTGTGCAGGGACACATTAATTGCCAGCTTGTTTTGTGGGGGCCCAAACGAACCAATCATTTCAGCCACAGTCATGTGGCAGACCCTGGCGCTGAAATGATTGGTTTGTTAAAGTGTGCATGTCCTATTTATACAACATAAGGGTGGGTGGGAGGGCCCAAGGACAATTCCATCTTGCACTTCTTTTTTTTCTTTGCATTATGTACTGTTTGGGGCCTAGTTTTTCAAACTGCCATCCTGTCTGCCACTGCAATGTCACTCCTAGATGGGCCACGTGTTTGTGCCGCCCACTCGTGTCTCTTAGCATAGTCATCCAGCTACCTCGGTGCAATCTTTTGGCCATAAAAACAATATTGTGAGGTGTTCAGAATAGACTGGAAATGAGTGGAAATGAAGGTTATTGAGGTTAATAATTTCATAGGAGCAGAAAAACCCACAAATTCTATGATTTAAGCTGTTTTTATGCTTTTTTTAAAAAAAATACAGATCCAAAACACTAAACACAGAACCCAAAACACGGAAGGGTGGTTTTGGCAAAACCAATCCAGATCCAAAACACGAACAAAGATCCAGATCCAAAACACGAAAAGTGGCCGGTGCACACCCCTAATTAGGATAGGTTAGAGTTGGGTGAGGTATGTGCTGTAACAAGAGATTCTCACTTGAGTGTGCTCCTATAACAGGCACATCTAGGAAACAGTTATGTGTAGCTTGTGCTCATTTTATGATGGCAGATAAATAAGGGTTAGGCACCCCCCCCCCTTCCCGGGAGGTTAGGGTTAGGCAGGGCCAGTTCTAGACATTGTGGAGCTCAGGGCGAAAGTTCCCAGTTGCGCCAACCCCCCCCCCCCGTCCCCGTCCCCACAAAAAAGAAAAAAAAACTTTTTTAGATGGCGTTCATCTGCACGTGCTCAAAACGCGAGCACTTCTGGAAAGGGGGCATGTCCTTCACACTGTGAGGCGTGCCCAGCACTTACGAAGGTGCTGGACCCCAAGCTCTCCCCTCATGGCGAATAATTGCCATGTGCAGTAATGCACCTTACACAGTATGTCTTACACAGTGATGCCTTTTATAACACATTATGCCACATGTAGTAATGCCCTTTATAACACATTATGCCACAAGCAGTAATGGCCTTTATAACACAATATGTCACACACAGTAATGCCCTGTATAACACATTATGCGACATGTAGTAATGCCCTATATAACACATTATGCCACACACAGTAATGGCCTTTATAACACATTATGCGACATGTAGTAATGGCCTTTATAACACATTATGCCACACGCAGTAATGCCCTGTATAATACATTATGCCACATGCAGTAATGCCCTGTATAACACATTATGCTACACGCAGTAATGCCCTGTATAACACATTATGCCACACGCAGTAATGCCCTGTATAACACATTATGCTACACGCAGTAATGCCCTGTATAACACATTATGCCACACGCAGTAATAACCTGTATAACACATTATGCCACATGCAGTAATAACCTGTATAACACATTATGCCACACGCAGTAATGCCCTGTATAATACATTATGCCACATGCAGTAATGTCCTGTATAATACATTGTGCTGCCACACACAGTAATTCCCTTTATAATACATTATCCCCAATTTGAATTACGCCACACATTAGTCCCTTATTCATGTTATGACACACAGTGGTGCCCCTTTTACACAATGCCCAAATTAGTGCCCCTTATACACAAGGCCCACAGTAGTAGTGCCCCTAATACAATGCCCACAGTAGTAGTGCCCCTTACACAATGACCCCAGTAGTGGTGCCCCCCATGCAGTGCCCTCATTAGTAGTGCCCACAGTGGTAATGCCCACAGTGTTAATGCCCCCATTGGTAATGTCCCCTATAGTAGTGCCCCCCTATATATGTGCCTCCAGTAGTAATGCCCCCTGTTGTAATGCCCCCCTATAGCCATGCCCCCAGTAGCAATGCCTCTTATAGCCATGCCCCCCTATAGCCATGCCCCCATTATTAATGCCCCTTATAGCCATGCCCCCAGTAGTAATGCCCCCTATTGCCATGCCCCCAGTGCTGGTGCTTCTGAAAAAAAACAAAATACAAACACAATACTTACCTTAAGCCCCGCTCCTGCATCCGCTGCTGCCCGGTCCGACCGCGACTCCACCACGTATCTATGGGAGAGACGTCATTATGTCATGACGTCCCTCCCATAGTGCTCTCTGCCGGATCTCCTGAGCTCCGGCTTTCGGCTGCCGCTGCAGCGAGGGAGCCGGGTGCCTGCTGATAACAAATATCAGCGGGCGCCCGGCAAATGTAGCCTCCCTGCGGTGGTGGCTAGTGGGGAGGAAAGCAGTGTTTTTGTGTTTTTTTCAGAGATTTTTTTTTGCCTCTCTCCTGGGGACTCAGTGGCACCCTCTAGGGGCCGGCGCTCCGGGCAACGGCCCTGTTAGCATGCCCCTAGAACCGCCACTGGGGTTAGGCTAGGGGGAGGGAGGGTTAGGGTTAGGCACCCCTGGGGGGAGGTTAGGGTTAGGCACCCCCCCGGGGGACTTAGGTTTAGGCGGCGGGGAAGGGAAGGTTAGGTTTAGGCACTTAGAGGGGGGATTAGGGTTAGGCACTGGGGGGAGGTTAGGGTTAGGCACCCTAAAGGAGGGTTAGGGTTAGGGGGTAGATTAGGTTAGTGAATACTTACCTAGGGACGATCAGGATTTCTTCCTCTGTCAGCCAGGCGCTGTCGGGATCTGAACCGCCAGCCAAGGGTCCAGCGGTAATTCAAACCGATTCAGCTAAGACAACCCCGGGGTCACCGACATTGCTATGTACTGTTATGTTAGGTGATTCTTTGGGAAAAGTGTTTTTATACATCCTGGGTGATAAGTATCACACATTGGAGAGAAATAGAGTGAAGAAGTGATCCATACCAGCCAATCAGCTTCTGTCATTTATCTAGCACATTCTGAGATGACAGTTATGGTGCATACTGTACACACGGTCAGACGATCAGATAACCATAACGATCATTATCTGATCGTCCTACATGTGTTGGATGATCGTTATCGTGCATCCAACAAATGCATTAACCCCCTAACGACTATAACGACCGGCGATTAACGATCACGGGTCCCTATAGTAAACAGGCTAACCTGGTCGATATCGAGCAGGTTGGCCTGCATGCACGGACCATGGTTTGGTTGTTTGCAGGGGGCAGAAACTGTCAGATTTTAACGATAACGATAGGATCGTTATCATTATCGTTAAAATCTGACAGGTTATCTGACCGTGTGTACGCTGCATTAGAAGCTGATTGGTTACTTTGGGCAACTACTGCACTTTATCTCTCTCCAAGGCTAGATACATCTCCCCCTGTGTGTATCCTGCTGGGTCATATCTGGGCAGAACAGACATACTGTAGCAAGGTCACACAAGGTACAGGCTGGGGGAGGTCCCAGGGACAGCTCAGGTGCCAAATGAATCATAATGAGAGTAGACCAGGATGGTTTAAAAAGTGTAGTCACAGCAGTATTTGTGTGTTGTGGTTGGATGTAACCTGATTCGTGGTAACGGCTCTGGTTGGACTGGATGCAGGCTAGCTTGAATCAAAGGGGGGATGGGGCTGTGCATCTGGGTGTGCTTTTAATGTAAAAAAATGGTGTATTTCCCCCAATATTTGCCTAGGTATTTTACTCAACACCATGTTGAAGTACAGCAGTGATGCTAAAAGCTAAATATAACCCTGGTATCCGCTCACGCGCACTCTTTTTTGGTTCACTGATAACACCATAGTAAGTCAATTATATCAATGAGGTCTTTTATTCCACAATTGCAGAACAGGCCGCACTCTCCAGAATTTTTTGAATCAAACTAATTTAATTCAAACAAGTCCTATCAAGCCAAAGGTTGTCTCATATGTCGACGTTATGTCGACGTTTCGGTTCTTCAAACTAACCTTTTTGAAGACATCACAAATGACAGTGTTGTACAGTAATCCATATCAGCCAACAAAGTTGAAGATCATATTCATAGTAAGAGCACATAAGTATTTTGACCTATCAGATCATCCCCTAATCATAACGTTAAACCCAAATGACAAACTGGATTCTGTACATTAACTTCATATTCAAGTGTCACAAAAAGACATTGGGGGAGATATATGAAGCTCAGAAGCGGTATCAGCGCACGTTATGTGCGCTGATACCACTTTTGCCCAATGTATAATCGGGGATCTGGGCGGTAAATGACAGGGGCGCTAGCCACAGAATCAAACAGACTGACCAGGAGAGCACAAGGAGACACTGATTTATGTGAGTAGTATGGTAATCCTGACTCTGGTACTGATTTATATGAGTAGTATGGTAATCCTGACTCTGGTACTGATTTATATGAGTAGTATGGTAATCCTGACTGCAGGAGAAACCATCATAAATATATATATATATATATATATATATTATATATATATATATATATATACAAAAACACACTGTATATATATATATATATATATATATATATATACTCACACTGTATAAGTATTTATATTTATGCATATCTCCCAACATGACCCTCTACAGGAGGGACACAATGCTCTGGTCCTGGACTGGTAAGAGGCGGGGCTGCAGCACAGTTCAAATTTCAAATAGGGGAACTACACCAACTGTTATTTCACACGCTGCCAATTATCACTGGCTGGGACTTACTGGCAGTTGGTGTGACTCCCCTATTTGAATTTTGGACTATGGGCCTGATTCAGAGCCGCTCGTAAGCAGCCGCTCGTTCGTTCCGACCGATGTTCGCACAACTGCGCATGCATACGGATTTTAATACGCATGCACGAACCAGTCAGTGCGGCCGAAAATCGTGTGCTCGCTAAATAGCGAATGCCTGCTAATTTGAGTGACAGGATGAGGCGTTTGTGGGTGGTAACAGGGGAAGGTGCTTGAAAACGGGGAGTGGAGATCCGAACGCAGGCGTGCCAAACGGTCAAAACGGGCGTTTTAAGGGTGTGCATAATTACTAAAGCAGCGTCATCGACCACGTCACTTGGTTGTTTTATAGTCAGAACTGCTCGCATGATTATGGTAAGAAAAACCAACCACAAGAATAGCGAGCAGTTCATACGCCGTCCGATGTACTCGATTAATCTAATAAATAGCGGACATGACGTATGATGCGAGCGGCCAGGGGGCATTTTTTTCAAAATTACGTTCGCATGTTTTGTTCGCTCGTTGCGACATAGAGGCGTGAACAGACCGCAAAGAGCGAACGGATCATTTGAATAGCCAGCCCCTTTTTCTGGACGAGCGAGCGCAAATAGCGTCCGGCTCTGAATCAGGCCTTAAGCTCCTCTGGAGCCGCCACCAATCATACATTAACAGGGAAGTCCAGGACCAGAGCATTGTGTCCCTCCTGGAGAGGGTCATGTTGGGAGGTATGCAATCAGTAGGAGCCACCCCCTTAGGAGGAGAGACATGAATGTTGCTTAGCAACCACATGCCCCAGCATACACAAAGAACAGTGTAGGGCCATAGATGAGGGCCAATGAAATACCCTTAAATTGTCTCATGTGCGGTGTTCAAGTAACAATGATAGGGCTATTTAAACCGGCCTGGTGTGTGTGGTATGGGTTCCTCTGGCTGCTAAGCATTTAATCTTGACCGAAACTTTGACTTCATGTATCTATGTCTGTGAGTAATTAAAAAAAAACTTTTTCTACTAACGGTGAGTGCCCATTCTCTAGGATTTATATATATTATATATATCAGACCCACATAAAAATACACTGAAAAAGCTGGATCCACATACAAAGCCAGAAGGAAGGGTAAGTATAGAAGTGTAGGACACAGGGCAGGGAAATGCTGACTGGACAAGGGAAAAGGGGGGGAGGGGGACACAGGGTAGGGTGGCAGCACTGGGGGGGACAGGGAAGGCTGACTGGACTAGGGGGGGACAGGGCAGGGAAGACTGGCGGGACTAGGGGGGGACAGGAAAGGCTGACTGAACTAGGGGGGGGAGGCACAGGGTAGAGAAGGATGGCTTTACTGGGGGGGGGAGACTGAGCAGGGAAGACTGGCTGGACTAGGGGGGTCAGGGAAGGCTGGCTGTACTATAAGGGGAGATACAGGGCAGAGAAGATTGTAACAAGGGGGCCAGTACAGAGAAGGCTAACTGGGCATGGGGGGGAGGTATAGGCTATTGAAGGCTGGCTGGAACAGGGGGGTGGACAGGGAAGGCTGGCTGAACTAGTGGGGGTAGCACAAGTCAAGGTTAGGGAGCACCTGGTAGTAGTGTGTTCAGCTGGCCGCACTGGTGCAGCCAGCCAGGTAGAATCTGCACTGGCTGCTTTTGAAGTATGGAGAGAGATGGGGCCCCGGGTGGCAGTGGTGCTGCAGCGGCAGCCAGGACGGCAGGGAGAGAAGTGATAGAACAGGATGCTGATGTTTGCTGAGCCTGACGGCATTTCAAATATTGCCGCTTGTTGCGCCGGGCCGAGAGCCAATCACAGCTCGCGGACTGGCAGCCAATCAGGAGCAGCTGCTATGTCCGCTCCTGATTGGCTGCCTTTCCGCGATCTCAGGCTGGCTTGCGGCCGCCCTGCTTGTATCTTCCTCCCTGCCATCACTCGCTGCTGCTGCAGCTGCGCTGCTACCCGGCCCCCCCCCTCTCTCCCCTCCCTCGGGGCCCGGGATTCGAAGCCAAGCGGTCCCCCCCTGATGGCAGCCCTGTATATAATGGTGGAGGAGAAAGTAACAGCACCTATAAGGTGTATAGATTTATGAAATCACTCAGAAAATTGTGCAAAAATTATTTATACGTCAGCTTAACTTAGGTTGTTGATCCTCAGATACTTTGATGGTTCAATAAATATATATATATAGAGTAGGAAATATATAAGGCAATTTGGGCCTGATTCATTATGGATCGCTATTGCGATCGCAGCTGGGATTACGCACGCTGTCTCACTGCGAATATATGCTAATGACTGCGATCGCAATGCAATCTCAGCAAAACATAAGGACGCCCATTTCCCTTTACTCGTATTCGTAATACTTAGCAAGCCTGCGAAAGCATCGGTTACATCGAGTAAAATCGGATTCCCCACGCATAATAGCACAAGGTCAGACCTTACTCGGAAATTGCTAAGCCCGTCGCATGCTATGAGTGCTCAAGCCGTGTATGCCATCGTAGTGGGCAATTCATGCGCGCCCCTGCACCGGCATTCAAATGTACTAACATTTCGCCGACCACCCCCAAACGGTGACTTCCTGTCAGTCACACTGCGATGGGTCTGCGTAGTGACTGCGATCGCAGTTCGATCACAGTGAAGTGTTCGCGCACGTGCATTGCGATGAATACGCAAACGCAGTTTGCAATAATAGCCCGTCTGCATGCGTAATCGCAGTTGCGATCACTACTGAATCAGGCCCTTTGTGCATATTTTTTAGAACTTTTTGTTCCTCCCGCATAAAATAATTATATAGCAGGATAAAGTATGGTACTGAGAATGTGCAAGTATGAGAGGTGTAAGTAGGACTGAACAATCCCAATATGTATAAAAAATGTGTGTGCGTGCGTGTGTGTGTCTGTATGTGCGCGCGTGTGTGTCAGGCTTGCCTACCCTCCCGATTTGGCCGGGAGCCTCCCGATTTTCGGGTGCTGCTCCCAGCCCCCCGGAAAGGCAGGCAAGCCTCATGGAAGCCTCCGGCCCTCCCATCCTCCCTCCTGAAAAAACTAGAAACCCCCGCAGCGGGGGGGGGGGGCGCTGAATCGCGTCATCGCAGCCCTGCCCCCTGCTTCACAATGCCGAAAATAACGGCATTGTGAAGAGGGGCGGAGCCACGATGACGTGATCGTGCGCCCCCAATGTGACACCAATTGGCCGGCTCCGCCCCCAATGCCCGCCCCGCCCCCCGCTGTTAGCCGACAATCAGCTACCTCCCGGAAGGCTGGAGCTGATTGTCGGCAAGTATGGTGTGCGTGTGTAATGAGAATGAGGTATCAGTAGGATTGAACAATCCCAATATGCATAAAAAATGTGTGTGCGTGTGTGTGCATGTGCATGTGTGTGTGTATTCTGCAGCTATAGATTTCCTAGAGAAAAGAGTAGGTGCAGGTTCACTGTAACAAACAAACAAAAACAAGATCACCAACACCGCACAGAGGGTCTCATTCAGACCCTGTACGCTCGCAAGCGGGTCGATGGTGCCCAAGTGCGCATGCGCACGACGGAGGGAGCTCCGTCGTGCGCATGTGCGAGACCTGGCGAGCGACGGGGAAGCTGTCGCTCGGGGTCTCGCACCAAAGGGGGCGTGCTGTCGATGGTGAGTGACAGCATCACAGTAATACTTTGCAAGTCTGCGAAGACATCGGAACCATCGAGTAACATCAAAGCCTCACGCACTATTACGGCAGGTCAGACCTTAGAAGTTGCTAACCTTCTGGTATGTAGTGAAAGCTCAGGCTGCGTATTCCATCGTGTTCGGACGACTCCCCCCCCCCGTTACAACCCACAAACGGTCCATCCTGTCAATCAATGGGTGATTGGTCTGCGTAGTCCCTGCGATTGCAGTCCCAATCACTGTGGCGAGTTAGCGCACTGCAATGCATGCGCAGAACGCAACAATTGGCCGATTGCGTGCGTATTAGCAGTTGTGTTCCTTGCTGAATCAGGCCCCATGTCCCTTTGCACCAGGTTCCTACTCCAGCAACTAGCTACTTATAAAACTATTTGTACTTCTACCTACTCCATTCTTGCCTACTTTTGTACGTTTGAGAAAGCATCTCAGGGAGATTGTGAAAGCGACACCTAAAGTGGGCGTGTACCGCTACACCTGAGGGGCGTGTCATAAATTCATAATGGGGTAAGGTGCAATCAGGGAGATTAGTAGACTCTTCAGGGAGTTGGGGAGACTGTTACTAATACAGGGAGTCTCCTGATTGTACTCAATTGTGCTGAGATAAATAGAAGTTACTTTACTCATTTTTACTACTATTACTGTAGTTTATCCAAAGTGGAACAAGCTGTGCGACACATTTTTATATCTGTTTTCATTTACCATTTTATGGAAAATTTAGGCATTTGTGATTACAAACTGGAATCTAGACATAAGGTTATTATTTACATGTTTATTGCGCACAAATAATTATAATAAACACAATGATATTTTTTTTCATGAGTCCTCACACTCTGGGCCTGATTCAGAGCCGCTCGCAAAAAGCGTGCGCTCGCTCTGAATCAGGGCATGTGGTTTTTTTTTTTTGTTGCGGCCTCTTGGCCGCTCGTATAACTGTGGGTTACCACCCACAGCTTACGCGAGCGGCCATGATGATGGTCGCGATGGTCAAGACCATCGCGACAATTGAGCTTGCGACGAGACCCTTGCGGTAGGGTCTCGTTGCCGCAAACCCCAGTGGACTTACTGCACTATTAGAGCAGGAAGTCCACCTACTGACATCACTAGTGATGTCAGTAGGGCCACCCACAAACGGCATTTGCTCAGCCACCCCCCCGCCACGCCTACAAGATAGGGCGAGCTGTCGATCAACATCAACAGCCGCCCTTTTTGTAGTGAGTCCCAGAGTGAGTGCTTTTTGCGCTCGCTCCGTGGCTCGCGCACGTGCAGTGCGCACCCCGCGGGTGCACACTGGGCAACCATCGCCCGCTTGCGAGCGCATAGCGCTTGCGCGCGGGTCTGAATCAGGCCCTCTGTCTAGGTGGAGATGTTGATGTGCAGATATTTGTGGCGTTTGTGTCAGTCAATTATAAAATGTCTGAATCCTAATTAGGGATGATATAAGGCTGTGGGTACCCCATTCACCATCTCACTGTCGGGGGTAAGACGCTTCTGACCGGATGGCTTCCAGCCCGGGCTCCCGATCACAGGTTGGGGTTTCGATCCCCACTAGACCTTGGGGTATCAGGGATTCCCGCTTACTGTCAGTGACCGCCTGTCACTGACTCCGCCCACTGCGCTGTGGGCGTGTAACGATGCTGCCACCACCGAGCTCCTATCGGCACTTGGAACCGCTTTCGAACACCAAGGCTCCTACCTCGGCACCTGGAACCACTTCTGCTGCGTATGCGTTTGACTAGCTGCGGCCACACACCCCTGATTGGTGTCAGCTGATTCCTTCTGATCCCTCACGATGGACCAGGTCTGCACGGTAGCTGGCAGAGGGCTTGAACTTGGAGATGCAGAACTCCTACCCACAACAGCCGGAGAACAGAATAGCGTTTGGCCAAATCAGAGGCGTAACTAGAGTATTTGCAGCCCAGGGCAAATTTAAAAATGGAGTCCCCCCTCCTATGTACGTGCGCTGCGAAAAATGGGCATGGTCACTTACAAATGGGGCGTGTCAACATGACACACCCATTTATCGTCACTCTGAACATTCCTATCCATATGCACCTTAACCTCAGTGGTGCCCCTTATACAGTACCCTCAGTATGCAATGTCCCCAGTTGTGGTCCCTCTTATGCAGGCCCATAGTAGTGCCCCTTATACAGCACCCCCAGTAGTGGTCCCCCTTATGCAGCCCCCCATGAGATCCCCTTATACAGTACCCCCAGTATGCAATGCCCCCTGTAGTGGTCTCCATTATGCAGCCCCTCATTAGTTCCCCTTATTCAGTGCCCCCAGTAGTGGTCCCCCTTATGCAGTTCCCCATGTAGTGGTCCCCCCTATGAAGTGCCTCCAGTAGTGGTCTCCCTTATGCAGTGCCCCTTATATAGTGCCCCCAGTAGCAGTCCCCCCGATGCAGTGCCCCCAGTAGTGGTACCCCCTATGCAGTGCCCTTTATATAGTGCCCCCAGCAGTAGCCCCCCCATGCAGTGCCCCCAGTAGTGGTGCCCCTTATGCAGGCCCCCAGCAGTGGGGCAACAGCGTTAAAAATGACAGCATGTAGTATGCAACAACTATGGGCCAAATGTAATAGGGCGAGAGTTTAAATAAGTGAGAGTTTAGCAGTAAACTCTTAGTATTACATTGGTCGAGTTTTATCTTCAAAATGGAAAAAATCTGAATGAATATTTAAATTGTAAGAGTTTTTTGAGTCTGAAAAGCATGAAAGTTTGCTCTGTTGCTGTGTTCTCGGAAACTATTACATTGGCCAAGTTTAAAAAGTGTGAAAAAACTCTCACATTTTCTAAACTCTCACCCTATTACGTTTGGCCTTATATATGACACAAGGTAATGTGCAACAGCGCAATATATGTATATAAAGGTAGCACAATATAGTGTGCACTGCTGGTAGCCCCCCTGGAGTGACAGCGCTTTATAAGGTATAAGTTAGTTGCAAAAGCTCTACATCTGATATCAGGGTGCGTACAACCGCGTGGGATCTGGCACCCTGCAGTGTGCAATGCGGTATGTGATAGCACTCTATACCTTAGTATGACAGGGTACAGTAGAAAAAACAAGATTATCCACTGCACCAGTACTTATTTTTTATATATAGATCTGGTAAAATAACCAGATAACAAACCCCTGATTTCAACTCATATATCTATGATTTTAATGTGGCTCATAAATATTGTTCTACGGGGGTGCAGCCCTTAAGACAACTAACAACAACGTTCAAAAAATGGAGAGAGGAAAAGGAGTTGTCTTGTTTGGGGCGCACAATACATAAATGGTATGAATATTAAAAATTAACTTTTATTGTTGGCAAAATAAAAATAATAAGGAAAAAGACAGCGAAATATTAAAACTTCCTATATACGTATAAACATAAATTGTGAGGACATTGTAATACACTAAATGTGATTAAAACAATTCTCGTTCTGTGTTTCTTTCCCTATGGTCTTAAATTAGGGGTGTGCACCGGCCACTTTTCGTGTTTTGTGTTTTGGTTTTGGATCTGGATCTTTCTTCGTGTTTTGGATCTGGATTGGTTTTGCCAAAACCACCCTTCCGTGTTTTGGGTTCTGGGTTTTGTGTTTTGGATCTGTATTTTTTTGAAAAAAAGCATAAAAACAGCTAAAATCACAGAATTTTTCTGCTCCTATGCTATTATTAACCTTAATAACCTTCATTTCCACTCATTTCCAGTCTATTCTGAACACCTCACACCTCACAATAGTGTTTTTATGTCCAAAAGGTTGCACTGAGGTAGCTGGATGACTATGCTAAGCGACACGAGTGGGCGGCACAAACACGTGACCCATCTAGGCGTGAAACTGCAGTGGCAGACAGGATGGCAGTTTGAAAAACTAGGCCCCAAACTGTACATAATGCAAAGAAAAAAAAGAGGTGCAAGATGGAATTGTCCTCGGGCCCTCCCACCCACCCTTATGTTGTATAAACAGGACATGCACACTTTAACAAACCAATCATTTCAGCGCCAGGGTCTGCCACACAACTGTGGCTGAAATGATTGGTTCGTTTGGGCCCCCACAAAACAAGCTGGCAATTAATCTGTCCCTGCACAAACTGGCTCTACGGAGGCAAGATGTCATCCTCATCCTCCTCATCCACCGATTCCTCACCCTCTTCAGTGTGTACATCCTCATCCTCACAGAGTATTAATTCGTCCCCGCTGGAACCACAGGTCCCTCTGTACGTTCTGGAGGCTGGTCTCCCTGGAAGAGTTGATAATTCATTTTATGAACATCATCTTCTCCACATTTTGTGGAAGCAACCTCCTACGCCTTTCGCTGACAAGGTTCCCGGCTGCACTAAACACTCTTTCGGAGTACACACTGGAGGGGGGGCAACTCAGGTAAAATAGAGCCAGTTTGTACAGGGACCTCCAAATTGCTTCTTTTTCCTGCCAGTACAGGTACGGACTGTCTGACATGCCTACTTGGATGCTGTCACCGATGTAATCCTTTAACAGACAGACGCACGCTTGTCGCTGCTGCTTTGAGGATGCAAGTGCGGCTACAGCCCACACAATTCACAAAGACAGAAAAAAGAAGAAGAATATTTTTATTGTTTGTGTAGCACACTTTGAGGGTGTCACCACCCTTTAACAGACAGACGCACGCTTGTCGCTGCTGCTTTAAGGATGCAGGTGCGGCTACAGCCCACACATTTCACAAAGACCGAAAAAAAAAGAACAATATTTTAATTGTTTGTGTAGCACACTTTGAGGGTGTCACCACCCTTTAACAGACAGACGCACGCTTGTCGCTGCTGCTTTAAGGATGCAGGTGCGGCTACAGCCCACACAATTCACAAAGACAGAAAAAAGAAGAAAATTTTTATTGTTTGTGTAGCACACTTTGAGGGTGTCACCACCCTTTAACAGATAGACGCACGCTTGTCGCTGCTGCTTTGAGGATGCAAGTGCGGCTACATCGCACACAAGTCACAAACACATTAAAAAAATAGTTTTTTATTTTTTGGAGCACTTTGAGAGCTACACCACCCTTTAACAGACAGACGCACGCTTGTCGCTGCTGCTTTAAGGATGCAGGTGTGGCTACAGCCCACACATTTCACAAAGACCGAAAAAAAAAGAACAATATTTTAATTGTTTGTGTAGAACACTTTGAGGTGTCACCACCCTTTAACAGACAGACGCACGCTTGTCGCTGCTGCTTTAAGGATGCAGGTGCGGCTACAGCCCACACAATTCACATAGACAGAAAAAAGAAGAAGAATATTTTTATTGTTTGTGTAGCACACTTTGAGGGTGTCACCACCCTTTAACAGACAGACGCACGCTTGTCGCTGCTGCTTTAAGGATGCAGGTGCGGCTACAGCCCACACATTTCACAAAGACCGAAAAAAAAAGAACAATATTTTAATTGTTTGTGTAGAACACTTTGAGGTGTCACCACCCTTTAACAGACAGACGCACGCTTGTCGCTGCTGCTTTAAGGATGCAGGTGCGGCTACAGCCCACACAATTCACATAGACAGAAAAAAGAAGAAGAATATTTTTATTGTTTGTGTAGCACACTTTGAGGGTGTCACCACCCTTTAACAGACAGACGCACGCTTGTCGCTGCTGCTTTAAGGATGCAGGTGCGGCTACAGCCCACACATTTCACAAAGACCGAAAAAAAAAGAACAATATTTTAATTGTTTGTGTAGCACACTTTGAGGGTGTCACCACCCTTTAACAGACAGACGCACGCTTGTCGCTGCTGCTTTAAGGATGCAGGTGCAGCTACAGCCCACACATTTCACAAAGACCGAAAAAAAAAGAACAATATTTTAATTGTTTGTGTAGCACACTTTGAGGGTGTCACCACCCTTTAACAGACAGACGCACGCTTGTCGCTGCTGCTTTAAGGATGCAGGTGCGGCTACAGCCCACACATTTCACAAAGACCGAAAAAAAAAGAACAATATTTTAATTGTTTGTGTAGCACACTTTGAGGGTGTCACCACCCTTTAACAGACAGACGCACGCTTGTCGCTGCTGCTTTAAGGATGCAGGTGCGGCTACAGCCCACACAATTCACAAAGACAGAAAAAAGAAGAAGAATATTTTTATTGTTTGTGTAGCACACTTTGAGGGTGTCACCACCCTTTAACAGACAGACGCACGCTTGTCGCTGCTGCTTTGAGGATGCAAGTGCGGCTACATCGCACACAAGTCACAAACACATTAAAAAAATAGTTTTTTATTTTTTGGAGCACTTTGAGAGTTACACCACCCTTTAACAGACAGACGCACGCTTGTCGCTGCTGCTTTAAGGATGCAGGTGCGGCTACAGCCCACACATTTCACAAAGACCGAAAAAAAAAGAACAATATTTTAATTGTTTGTGTAGCACACTGTGAGGGTGTCACCACCCTTTAACAGACAGACGCACGCTTGTCGCTGCTGCTTTAAGGATGCAGGTGCGGCTACAGCCCACACAATTCACAAAGACAGAAAAAAAAAGAACAATATTTTAATTGTTTGTGTAGCACACTTTGAGGGTGTTACCACCCTTTAACAGACAGACGCACGCTTGTCGCTGCTGCTTTGAGGATGCAGGTGGAATCTAGACGGGATTTGGAACCGAGGACACACTACCTCCATCAATTGTCTAAATCCCACTGCACTAATGTCGGATACCGGACGCACGTCTAACACCAACATAGCAGTCAAGGCCTCAGTTATACGTTTTGCTTCAGGATGACTGCTGTCGTACTTCATCCTCATCGCTAGGGACTGTTGGAGGGTCAATTGTTTAGTAAAAGTAGTGATGTTCCTACTTCCTCTCTGGGATGATGAACAACTCCCAGCAGCAGCAACAGCACTAGGAGGAAGTGGTTCTTGATCTTTCCCTATTTTATTTTTATCGGAGAAAGTTTGGTCCTCCATTTATGTTATATTGATATATATACGTGCGACTAAAGCGCACACAAACACAGAAAATATTTTTTTATTTTTGCTGGAGAGTAGTGCACTTTGTGGGTTACACCACCCTTTAAGAAATGAGCCAGCCGGCTCTTTACTTATGGGACACAGGTGCACGCTTGGCGCTGCTCCTTTGTTGATGCACGTGCAGCCACAGTGCACACAAGTCACAAACACAGAAAATATATATTTTTTTGGTTTGGAGTGTACTTTGGGGGTTACAGAACCCTTTAACGGTCAAGCCAGCCGGCCCTTTACTTATGACACAGGCGCACGCTTGGCACTACTTTGTTGATGCACGTGCGGCTACTGCGCACACAATTCACAAACACAGAAAATAATTTTTTTTTTGGTTTGGACTGGAGTGTACTTTCGGGGGTTACAGCACCCTTTAACGGTCTAGCCAGCCGGCCCTTTACTTATGACACAGGCGCACGCTTGGCACTACTTTGTTGATGCACGTGCGGCTACTGCGCACACAATTCACAAACACAGAAAATTATTTTTTTTTTGGTTTGGACTGGAGTGTACTTTGGGGGTTACAGCACCCTTTAACGGTCAAGCCAGTCGGCCCTTTACTTATGACACAGGCGCACGCTTGGCACTACTTTGTTGATGCACGTGCGGCTACTGCGCACACAATTCACAAACACAGAAAATTATTTTTTTTTTGGTTTGGACTGGAGTGTACTTTCGGGGGTTATAGCACCCTTAACGGTCAAGCCAGCCGGCCCTTTACTTATAACACAGGCGCACGCTTGGCACTACTTTGTTGATGCACGTGCGGCTACTGCGCACACAATTCACAAACACAGAAAATATATTATTTTTTTAGCACTTGGGGGGAGCACCCCTGATGGACAGAGCACCCCCTGGACAACACTACAGCACCCCTTTAGGACTGGGACACTGCACAGGACTTTGGAGTGGACACAGCCCCTATGGAGAACTGACTGCACAACACAGTCCAGCCAGCCCCTATGAACTTTGAAGTAGTGGACACAGCCCCTATTAACAACAGCAGCACAGCACAACACAGCCAGCCCCTATGGACTTTGAAGTAGTGGACAACAGCAGCACTACACTACACTACACTACACAGCCCTAACTCCCACCCTCCCTCTTCACTGTCCACAGCCGAGTGAGAAAATGGCGCCGACGCGGGTACCTTATATAGGATCCAAAACCCGCGAGACTCGGAAGGCGGGATGATGACGTTTTGCCTCGATTTCAGATCCGAGTCAGGCGGGAAAAGTCGAGCCTGATTCGGATCGGACTCGGATCGGGGGGGCTCGGGGGGGTTCGGATTTCAGAAATCCGAACCCGCTAACCCCTATCTTAAATCAGTGTAAGCTGTTAATCATAGGTCTAATCAAAAAGAGTATCCACCTGTAGATGTAGCTAAAGAAATCAAGATACTATGTTACTTAAATAGTCACAGAATATAGCTACCTATAATGTGTCAATTCCAATGTGGCTTGTTTGAAACTCAAGCTAAATTAATTCATAACAGCGCAATGCTCCATATATTTCAGTAAGTAATAGTATATAATATAACGGTAGTGAGCACAATGCTGATATTAAAGTCTGAAAGCGTGCCACTTGTATAGTTCGTCAGTGTATAACAATTAGGGGTGTGCACCGGCCACTTTTCGTGTTTTGTGTTTTGGTTTTGGATCTGGATCTTTCTTCGTGTTTTGGATCTGGATTGGTTTTGCCAAAACCACCCTTCCGTGTTTTGGGTTCTGGGTTTTGTGTTTTGGATCTGTATTTTTTTTTAAAAAAGCATAAAAACAGCTAAAATCACAGAATTTGTAGGTTTTTCTGCTCCTATGCTATTATTAACCTCAATAACCTTAATTTCCACTCATTTCCAGTCTATTCTGAACACCTCACACCTCACAATAGTGTTTTTATGTCCAAAACGTTGCACCGAGGTAGCTGGATGACTATGCTAAGCGACACGAGTGGGCGGCACAAACACGTGACCCATCTAGGCGTGAAACTGCAGTGGCAGACAGGATGGCAGTTTGAAAAACTAGGCCCCAAACTGTACATAATGCAAAGAAAAAAAAGAGGTGCAAGATGGAATTGTCCTTGGGCCCTCCCACCCACCCTTATGTTGTATAAACAGGACATGCACACTTTAACAAACCAATCATTTCAGCGCCAGGGTCTGCCACACAACTGTGGCTGAAATGATTGGTTCGTTTGGGCCCCCACAAAACAAGCTGGCAATTAATGTGTCCCTGCACAAACTGGCTCTATGGAGGCAAGATGTCATCCTCATCCTCCTCATCCACCGATTCCTCACCCTCTTCAGTGTGTACATCCTCATCCTCACAAAGTATTAACTCGTCCCCACTTGAATCCACCACCACAGGTCCCTCTGTACCTTCTGGAGGCTGGTCTCCCTGGAAGAGCTGATAATTCATTTTGATGAACATCATCTTCTCCACATTCTGTGGAAGCAACCTCCTACGCCTTTCGCTGACAAGGTTCCCGGCTGCACTAAACACTCTTTCGGAGTACACACTGGAGGGGGGGCAACTCAGGTAAAATAGAGCCAGTTTGTACAGGGGCCTCCAAATTGCCTCTTTTTCCTGCCAGTACAGGTATGGACTGTCTGCCATGCCTACTTGGATGCTGTCACCGATGTAATCCTCCACCATTCTGTCAATGGTGACAGTATCATATGCAGTGACAGTAGACATGTCAGAAATTGTTGCCAGGTCCTTCAGTCCGGACCAGATGTCCAAACTTGGTCCTGCCTGTCCTGCATCACCGCCAGCGGGTTGCTTAGGATACCTAAGTTTTTTCCTGGCAGCCCCAGTTGCAGGAGAAAATGAAGAAGGAGCTGTTGACGTGTCACGTTCCGCTTCAGCTGACAGTGTGTTCACCAGCAGGTCTTTGCACCTCTGCAGGCTTGTGTCGGCCGGAAAGAGAGACACCACATAGGCTTTAAACCTAGGATCGAGCACGGTGGCCAAAATGTAGTGGTCTGATTTCAACAGATTGACCACCCTGGAATCCTGGCAAAGCGAATGAAGGGCTTCATCCACAAGTCCCACATGCCGAGCGGAATCGCTCCGTCTTAGCTCCTCCTTCACTTTCTCCAGCTGCTTCTGCAAAAGCCTGATGAGGGGAATGACCTGACTCAAGCTGGCAGTGTCTGAACTGACTTCACGTGTGGCAAGTTCGAAGGGCTGGAGAACCTTGCACAACACGGAAATCATTCTCCACTGCGCTTGAGTCAGGTGCATACCCCCTCCTTTGCCTATGTCATAGGTGGATGTATAGGCTTGTATGGCCTTTTGCTGCTCCTCCATCCTCTGAAGCATATAGAGGGTTGAGTTCCACCGTGTCACAACCTCTTGCTTCAGGTGATGGCGGGGCAGGTTCAAGAGTGTTTGCTGGCGCTCCAGTCTTCGGCACGCAGTCGCTGAATGGCGAAAGTGGCCAGAAATTTTTCGGGCCACCCAAAGCGTCTCCTGCACGCCCCTGTCGCTTTTCAGAAAATTCTGCACCACCAAGTTTATTGTGTGAGCAAAACATGGGACGTGCTGGAATTTGCCCAGATGTAATGCCCGCACAATATTGGTGGCGTTGTCAGATATCACAAATCCCCAGGAGAGTCTAAGTGGGGTAAGCCACTGGGCGATGATTTCCCTCAGTTTCTCTAAGAGGTTGTCGGCGGTGTGCCTCTTACTGAAACCGGTGATACACAGCGTAGCCTGCCTTGTAACGAGCTGGCGTTTCTGAGATGCTGCTACTGGTGACGCTGCTGCTGTTGCTGCGTAAGGTGATACATCTACCCAGTGGGCTGTCACAGTCATATAGTCCTTAGTCTGCCCTGTTCCACTTGTCCACATGTCCGTGGTTAAGTGGACATTGTGTACAACGGCATTTTTCAGGACACTGAGGACACTTTTTCTGACGTTTCTGTACAGTCTCGGTATCGCCTGCCTAGTGAAGTGGAATCTAGACGGTATTTGGAACCGGGGACACACTACCTCCATCAATTGTCTAAATCCCACTGCACTAATGGCGGATACCGGACGCACGTCTAACACCAACATAGCAGTCAAGGCCTCAGTTATACGTTTTGCTTCAGGATGACTGCTGTCGTACTTCATCCTCCTCGCTAAGGACTGTTGGAGGGTCAATTGTTTAGTAAAAGTAGTGGTGTTCCTACTTCCTCTCTGGGATGATGAACGACTCCCAGCAGCAGCAACAGCAGCAGCGGCAGCAGTAGGCGTAGCAATGCAGGATCCTCCAGAGGAATCCCGGATAGGAGAGTCAGTCATGCCAGTGACATGGCCTGCAGGACTACTTCCGATCCTGACTAAGGAGGAAATTGACGAGGAGGGAGTTGACGGTGTGGTTTGCAGGCGCTTGGATACAACAGGACAACGGGATTTAGGTGTCCCTGGACTGCTTACGGTCTTAGCCAAAGTTTCTGAACTTGACAGTAACTTTTTATGAACGCGCTGCAGGTGCCGTATAAGGGAGGATGTTCCTAGGTGGTTGACGTCCCTACCCCTACTTATTTCACCTTTACATATGGTACATATGGCAAGACAGTTGTTGTCCGGATTTGGATAGAAATATTGCCAGACCAAAGAGGTGGAATGTTTGGTCTTCTGCCCAGGCATGACCGTGATGGGCTTTTTCATCCCACGGACAACAACTGTCTCCCCCGGAGCCTGATTTAAACAAACCACATCACCATCAGAATCCTCCTCGCCAACTTCCTCCTCAGCGCCAGCTACACCAGTATCCTCATCCTGTTGTACTTCAACAGTGACATCTTCAATTTGCATATCAGCAAGTGGACTGTGGGTGCTCCTTTCAGCACTTGCAGGGGGCATGCAAATGGTGGAAAGAGCCACCTCTTCCCGTCCAGTGCTGGGAAGGTCAGGCATCGCAACCACCACCACACTTGGACTCTCCTTGGGGATTTGTGATATCTTCTTAGAAAGCACAGTTCTTCGCTGTGCTTTTGCCAGCTTAACTCTTTTGATTTTTTTAGTGGGAGGAGGGCTTCCATCGTCATGTGAAGCTGAACCACTAGTCATGAACATACTAGGGATCGACCTTAGCCGTTCCTTGCCACTCCGTGTCGTAAATGGCATATTGGCAAGTTTACGTTTCTCTTCAGCTGATTTAAATGTCTTTTTCAAGGTCATTTTCCTGAACTTTGCCATTTGGGATTGTATGTGCCCTCTACTATGACATTGGGCATCGGCCTTGGCAGACGACGTTGATGGCATGTTATCGTCTATGTCATGACTAGTGGCAGCAGCTTCAGCACTAGGAGGAAGTGGTTCTTGATCTTTCTCTATTTTATTTTTATCGGAGAAAGTTTGGTCCTCCATTTATGTTATATCGATTTGATATATACGTGCGGCTAAACACAGAAAATAATTTTTTTTTTGGTTTGGACTGGAGTGTACTTTGTGGGTTACAGCACCCTTTAACGGTCAAGCCAGCCGGCCCTTTACTTATGACACAGGCGCACTCTTGGCACTACTTTGTTGATGCACGTGCGGCTACTGCGCACACAATTCACAAACACAGAAAATAATTTTTTTTTGGTTTGGCCTGGAGTGTACTTTCGGGGGTTACAGCACCCTTTAACGGTCAAGCCAGCCGGCCCTTTACTTATGACACAGGCGCACTCTTGGCACTACTTTGTTGATGCACGTGCGGCTACTGCGCACACAATTCACAAACACAGAAAATAATTTTTTTTTGGTTTGGACTGGAGTGTACTTTCGGGGGTTACAGCACCCTTTAACGGTCAAGCCAGCCGGCCCTTTACTTATGACACAGGCGCACGCTTGGCACTACTTTGTTGATGCACGTGCGGCTACTGCGCACACAATTCACAAACACAGAAAATAATTTTTTTTTTGGTTTGGACTGGAGTGTACTTTCGGGGGTTACAGCACCCTTAACGGTCAAGCCAGCCGGCCCTTTACTTATGACACAGGCGCACGCTTGGCACTACTTTGTTGATGCACGTGCGGCTACTGCGCACACAATTCACAAACACAGAAAATAATTTTTTTTTTGGTTTGGACTGGAGTGTACTTTCGGGGGTTACAGCACCCTTAACGGTCAAGCCAGCCGGCCCTTTACTTATGACACAGGCGCACGCTTGGCACTACTTTGTTGATGCACGTGTGGCTACTGCGCACACAATTCACAAACACAGAAAATAATTTTTTTTTTGGTTTGGACTGGAGTGTACTTTCGGGGGTTACAGCACCCTTAACGGTCAAGCCAGCCGGCCCTTTACTTATGACACAGGCGCACGCTTGGCACTACTTTGTTGATGCACGTGCGGCTACTGCGCACACAATTCACAAACACAGAAAATAATTTTTTTTTTGGTTTGGACTGGAGTGTACTTTCGGGGGTTACAGCACCCTTAACGGTCAAGCCAGCCGGCCCTTTACTTATGACACAGGCGCACGCTTGGCACTACTTTGTTGATGCACGTGTGGCTACTGCGCACACAATTCACAAACACAGAAAATAATTTTTTTTTTGGTTTGGACTGGAGTGTACTTTCGGGGGTTACAGCACCCTTAACGGTCAAGCCAGCCGGCCCTTTACTTATGACACAGGCGCACGCTTGGCACTACTTTGTTGATGCACGTGCGGCTACTGCGCACACAATTCACAAACACAGAAAATAATTTTTTTTTGGTTTGGACTGGAGTGTACTTTGGGGGTTACAGCACCCTTAACGGTCAAGCCAGCCGGCCCTTTACTTATGACACAGGCGCACGCTTGGCACTACTTTGTTGATGCACGTGCGGCTACTGCGCACACAATTCACAAACACAGAAAATAATTTTTTTTTTGGTTTGGACTGGAGTGTACTTTCGGGGGTTACAGCACCCTTAACGGTCAAGCCAGCCGGCCCTTTACTTATGACACAGGCGCACGCTTGGCACTACTTTGTTGATGCACGTGTGGCTACTGCGCACACAATTCACAAACACAGAAAATAATTTTTTTTTTGGTTTGGACTGGAGTGTACTTTCGGGGGTTACAGCACCCTTAACGGTCAAGCCAGCCGGCCCTTTACTTATGACACAGGCGCACGCTTGGCACTACTTTGTTGATGCACGTGCGGCTACTGCGCACACAATTCACAAACACAGAAAATAATTTTTTTTTGGTTTGGACTGGAGTGTACTTTCGGGGGTTACAGCACCCTTAACGGTCAAGCCAGCCGGCCCTTTACTTATGACACAGGCGCACGCTTGGCACTACTTTGTTGATGCACGTGCGGCTACTGCGCACACAATTCACAAACACAGAAAATATTTTTTTTTTTGGTTTGGACTGGAGTGTACTTTCGGGGGTTACAGCACCCTTAACGGTCAAGCCAGCCGGCCCTTTACTTATGACACAGGCGCACTCTTGGCACTACTTTGTTGATGCACGTGCGGCTACTGCGCACACAATTCACAAACACAGAAAATAATTTTTTTTTGGTTAGGACTGGAGTGTACTTTCGGGGGTTACAGCACCCTTTAACGGTCAAGCCAGCCGGCCCTTTACTTATGACACAGGCGCACGCTTGGCACTACTTTGTTGATGCACGTGCGGCTACTGCGCACACAATTCACAAACACAGAAAATAATTTTTTTTTTGGTTTGGACTGGAGTGTACTTTCGGGGGTTACAGCACCCTTAACGGTCAAGCCAGCCGGCCCTTTACTTATGACACAGGCGCACGCTTGGCACTACTTTGTTGATGCACGTGCGGCTACTGCGCACACAATTCACAAACACAGAAAATAATTTTTTTTTTGGTTTGGACTGGAGTGTACTTGGGGGTTACAGCACCCTTTAACGGTCAAGCCAGCCGGCCCTTTACTTATGACACAGGCGCACGCTTGGCACTACTTTGTTGATGCACGTGCGACTACTGCGCACACAATTCACAAACACAGAAAATAATATTTTTTTTGGTTTGGACTGGAGTGTACTTTCGGGGGTTACAGCACCCTTAACGGTCAAGCCAGCCGGCCCTTTACTTATGACACAGGCGCACGCTTGGCACTACTTTGTTGATGCACGTGCGGCTACTGCGCACACAATTCACAAACACAGAAAATAATTTTTTTTTTGGTTTGGACTGGAGTGTACTTTCGGGGGTTACAGCACCCTTAACGGTCAAGCCAGCCGGCCCTTTACTTATGACACAGGCGCACGCTTGGCACTACTTTGTTGATGCACGTGCGGCTACTGCGCACACAATTCACAAACACAGAAAATAATTTTTTTTTTGGTTTGGACTGGAGTGTACTTTCGGGGGTTACAGCACCCTTAACGGTCAAGCCAGCCGGCCCTTTACTTATGACACAGGCGCACGCTTGGCACTACTTTGTTGATGCACGTGCGGCTACTGCGCACACAATTCACAAACACAGAAAATATATTATTTTTTTAGCACTTGGAGGGAGCACCCCTGATGGACAGAGCACCCCCTGGACAACACTACAGCACTCCTTTAGGACTGGGACACTGCACAGGACTTTGGAGTGGACACAGCCCCTATGGAGAACTGACTGCACAACACAGTCCAGCCAGCCCCTATGGACTTTGAAGTAGTGGACACAGCCCCTATTAACAACAGCAGCACAGCACAACACAGCCAGCCCCTATGGACTTTGAAGTAGTGGACAACAGCAGCACTACACTACACTACACTACACAGCCCTAACTCCCACCCTCCCTCTTCACTGTCCACAGCCGAGTGAGAAAATGGCGCCGACGTGTGTACCTTATATAGGATCCAAAACCCGCGAGACTCGGAAGGCGGGAAGATGACGTTTTGCCTCGATTTCAGATCCGAGTCAGGCGGGAAAAGTCGAGCCTGACTCGGATCGGACTCGGATCGGGGGGGCTCGGGGGGGTTCGGATTTCAGAAATCCGAACCCGCTCACCCCTAATAACAATTAGTTCCTTCTCAATTATAAAAGGAGATATGGGCCAGCTATAATTTGCTGGGTCCGTCACCTGCTTATAATGATTATGGAAACGGATAAATATACTATTAACAGGTATATCTCGTTTTACTACTTATACCTTTTAGTAACATACATGCTGTGAATGTTATAATGCATGGTAATCAATTCACTATGTACGCTGTCACTCTTGTATATACACGGGGGATCACTACCCAATTGACGCTGATTTTAGATCCGTGTTACGGATAATATAAATATCCACTATACATATATAATTCAGCGGGTAATGCCCGCTATTGCCGTAATCACAGAGGCACCAGCTTGACAAACTAACATGACACATTAACACATGGATACAGTGGTATGGCACATAGGGAGAGAAACCACAGCGAGAGGAACGTTTTCAAGCCTTGAAAAAGCATTCACCCAGCGAAACGAGCATCGGCGTTCCTCTCGCTGTGGTTTCTCTCCCTATGTGCCATACCACTGTATCCATGTGTTAATGTGTCATGTTAGTTTGTCAAGCTGGTGCCTCTGTGATTACGGCAATAGCGGGCATTACCCGCTGAATTATATATGTATAGTGGATATTTATATTATCCGTAACACGGATCTAAAATCAGCGTCAATTGGGTAGTGATCCCCCGTGTATATACAAGAGTGACAGCGTACATAGTGAATTGATTACCATGCATTATAACATTCACAGCATGTATGTTACTAAAAGGTATAAGTAGTAAAACGAGATATACCTGTTAATAGTATATTTATCCGTTTCCATAATCATTATAAGCAGGTGACGGACCCAGCAAATTATAGCTGGCCCATATCTCCTTTTATAATTGAGAAGGAACTAATTGTTATACACTGACGAACTATACAAGTGGCACTCTTACAGACTTTAATATCAGCATTGTGCTCACTACCGTTATATTATATACTATTACTTACTGAAACTATATGGAGCATTGCGCTGTTATGAATTAATTTAGCTTGAGTTTCAAACAAGCCACATTGGAATTGACACATTATAGGTAGCTATATTCTGTGACTATTTAAGTAACATAGTATCTTGATTTCTTTAGCTACATCTACAGGTGGATACTCTTTTTGATTAGACCTATGATTAACAGCTTACACTGATTTAAGACCATAGGGAAAGAAACACAGAACGAGAATTGTTTTAATCACATTTAGTGTATTACAATGTCCTCACAATTTATGTTTATACGTATATAGGAAGTTTTAATATTTCGCTGTCTTTTTCCTCATTATTTTTATTTTGCCAACAATAAAAGTTAATTTTTAATATTCATACCATTTATGTATTGTGCGCCCCAAACAAGACAACTCCTTTTCCTCTCTCCATTTTTTGAAGGGTACATTAGAAGAAAGGGATAGTTAGTAGAACTGACAGTATAGAACAGGAGAAGTTAGCGCTTGGGCACTAATATCAACTACACAGACCACAGTGGCTGGTAGGAAATAGCACTGTATGATTTGGCCCTTGGGAGAGGTATACAGGGAGACTGGACCCAGCGATTCCCGGAGACCTGCTTGCCTAAAATGGCTGCCGTGTGTCTCTGAGGGTGAAGGAGGAGCAGCCCAGGGAACAAGACTAAAGGCAAGACTGCACTATTATGCAGGTCCCCACAAACGGGGTTTCACCTTAACTGTCCCCTGGATTCCGGGCTGCAGTCTGGGGGTCTGGGGAGCTTGCTAGTTAGTCCCCCTCTGAGCCCTGCCAGGAGTACCTAGGAGGGGTGATGGGGTGGCTCTGCTCGTCCGGGACACTGAAAGACAGGGTATAACAGCTACATAATAGGGGTAAGGTGTAATCAGGGTACTCATTGGGGGACTCTTCAGGGAGACAGGGAGATTACTACTATTTCAGGGAGTCTCCCTGACCATGAGGGAGAGTTGCAAGTATGCTGCACATCAGCACCACTGACTAGGACTGCAGTCCCCTAACACAGCCTCAGTTATTGGCACCCGCTGGGGAGGTGTCAATGCCAATATGAGTGCAAGGGTGGTGAGGGGAGGGGAAGGGTATGTGAGGACCCAGAGACATTGGTCTACCAGACCCCAACATTTCTGTTGCCAGTCCTGCCTAGCCCCCACTCTGCTTCCTGGTTTCCTGGCACAGACCCCTTGAACGTCTCCAACTGATCCTCAATCCGGGAATAAAACTTTTTGTTCTGTTTTTCTGTAGTCCAGAACTCCCCCAAGATCATGTCTGCGGGAATCCAGTTGTCTTGGGGCAGATGTCTTGTCTGTGTCAATCATGGCTGCTTACTCTCTAGCATCATGTTACTTATCCAAAAGGTTACTCTTTAATTCAAAGCAAAGAATGCCAGCATGCATGTGTTCAGAAACCACAAAATGCCTGAACAGCCCCCCTTCCCCCTTGTAATTACATTACCTTTTTAACGGGTGTGGTATATTTTATAATGTCTACATGAGAATGTCGACATGGCCATAATGTCAACATGCTCACAATGTCGACATTCATCATGTCAATTCTTTTGAAATTACATGATTAGAATGTTGAGAAAATATCCCCGGTGGTCTAGCATTGACTTACCAGGTACAGTGTCTTCTGAGTCAGCTGAGGATGACTTCTGACAGATCCACAGATGCTTCCAGTGGTGAGTATGGCTAACCCCTAACCCTTCCGCCAGTGTCTATTCCTAACCTCCCCTCCCGCAGCCTAACCCTCCTGCCAGTGACTAACTTCCCCTCCTGCAGCCTAAGCACTAACCCTCCCGTTAGTGCCTAACTCTAACATCCCCTCCCGCAGCCTAACCCTCTGACCAGTGCCCAACCCTAACCTCCCGTCCCGCAGACTAACTCGTAACCCTCCCACCAGTGCCTAACCCTAACCTCCTCTCCCGCAGCCTAACCCTCCCACCAGCGCCTAACTCTTTACCTCCCCTCCCGCAGCCTAACCCCTAACCCAGTGGTTCCCAAACTTTTTTGAATCACGGCGCCCTAGAGTATCAGCTTTGTTTTCACGGCACCCCTGAGCCAAGAGTTTGTTATTGAGAAATTCTGAATTTTTTTTTAGTTTTTAACCCTAATATCCCCACCCATAGCCTAACCCTCCCGCCAGAGCCTAACTTCTCCTCCTAGGTTAGGGGGAGGGTTAGTGTGCGAGTGCGCATGTGCGAGTTAGCAGTGCACGTGCGCGACTTAGCATTACGATCGCCCTGTGATTACTCATCGCAGAGTGAGTGACGTGAGGTCAGCGTTTGGGGGTGGTGACGGGGGACTGGTTGGAGAAATGCAGGCGTGCCTGTCCGTTTGAACGCCGTTGCATGGACATGCATAAATTAGCCACTACGACAGCGTACGCAGCTTGAGTACTCACTGCGTGCTACAAGGTTAGCAATTTCTAAGTAATGTCAGACCGGCTGTAATTCTGCATGAGGGGTCGATGTTATTGATGTTACTGATGTATACGCAGAGCTGCAAAGCTATTACGGATGTGTAAAAGCAGTAGTGGGCAGCTATATCTGCCGTGCAACGGCTTTGAAATTGCATTCATTAGCAGATGATCGTAATAGCAATCCGTAGTGAATTAGGTAATGTTTTCTGTTTATAGCGTGGTCGGAATAAAGCAGAGGTGAATGGCATATGTAACATATATACTAAATTGCTAACAATGGAAATTAAAATGCAAGATACTGAACAGTTAATAGGCTACCCACTAGATGGCACTAATGCACTATGCCAGGCCTGCACCATTATTGTTTTCTATTATGATGTGTTTTTCTCCAATACACATAAGTTCTATCTACAATAAGTAAAATAAAGAGCTGAAATAGAGAGTGCAAGTCAGACGAATTGATTTGTTGCTAAAATCCTTGTTAGGCTGGTCATACCTTCTGCAGAATCGTAATGTTGGATAATGATCTTGTACAAATGTACTGGATCACAATTGGCATACCTACCACCTGCCCCAATTTATGGGGGGGGGGCAGTTACAATTTTGGTTTGACTCAGAGCTGTAACTAGACTTTTAGGTGCCCTGTGCAAACATGAAACACCACCATTTCTTGTCACTCTGGGAACATTCCTTTGCATTCCATATGCACCTTAATGCCCCCAGTAGTAGTGCCCTTTATGCAATGCACCCTGTTGTAGTGCACATTATGCAGTGCCTCTTATACAGTGCAGAGCCGTAACAAGACTTTTTGGTGCCCTGTGCCAGAAAGAGCATTGGCGCCCCACTAATTTTTCAAAGGGACATAATGCACCCAAAAAAGGGCCATGGCTTCATGGGGAAGGGCCAGGGAAGAGATGGGAGAGGCCAGGAGATGCTGGGGATGAAATAAGAGGAAGCTACAAGCAAGAATGATAATAAACAGAAATTTGACAGGCCCAAACAGCACCCTCTGACGCACTACCCTAGCTACGGCCCTGATACAGTGCCCCCAGTAGTGCCCATTATACAGTGCCTCCAGTAGTGCCCCTTATACATACTTGCCTACCCTCCCGATTCGACCGGGAGCCTCCCGAAATTGGGTGCCACTCCCTGCCCCCCGGAAAGGCAGGCAAGCCTCCCAGCCCCCGGCGATGTGCCTGAGGTTAAAAGTGACTCTGCCCCCTGCTGCTCAATGCCATTAATCTCGGCTTTGTGAAGAGGGGGCGGAGCCACAATTACGCCATCACGCTGTCACCCCCCAATGATGCGTCAGCTGCCGGGCCCCGCCCCCTTTGACAGCATCACGCCCCCCGCCGTGTAAGCCCGACAGCTTCCTCCCGGAAAGAGGGAGCTAAATGTCTGCAAGCCTGCCTTTATACAGTGCCCCCAGTAGTTATCCCCCCTATGCAGTGCCCCCTAGTAATTGGTCCCTCCTATGCAGTGCCCCCAGTAGTGCCCCTTATACAGTGCCCCCAGTATTGGTCCCACTATGCAGTGCTCCTTATATAATGCCCACAGAAGTGCCCCCTATACAATGCCCCCAGTAGTGCCACCTATACAGTGCCCCCAATAGTAGTCCCCCCTATGCAGTGCCCCCAGTAGTAGTCCCCCCTATGCAGTGCCCCCAGTAGTGGTCCCTCCTATGCAGTGCCCCCAGTAGTACCCCTTATACAGTGCCCCCTAGTAGTGGTCCCTCCTATGCAGTGCCGCTATTAATGATCCCCCCTATGCAGTGCGCCTTATACAGTGACCCCAGTAGTGATCCCCCATATGCAGCCCCCCCAGTAGTGGTCCCTCCTATGCAGTGCCCCAGTAGTGGTCCCACCTATGCAGTGCCCCTAGTAGTGCCCCGAGTAGAGGTCCCCCCTATGCAGTGCCCCCAGTAGTGCCCCTTATACAGTGCCCCCAGAATTGGTCCCCCATATGCAGTACCCCCCCATTAGTGATCCCCCCTATGCAGTACCCTGTATACATAAAACCGCTCCTCTGTCCTCCTGCTCGGCACTATGGGAGAGATGTCATGACATCTCTCCCCTCTCCCACTGCGAGCCGGAAGGCGGAACACATGAGTGAGCTCCAGCCTGGCTCCGGCCGTGGGTGCAGCAGCCAATGAGAGTGTCTGACTCTCACTGGCTGCTAAAACAAACACACTGCCGCTGGGTAGTACGAGTGTACTACCTAGTGCCCGCAGCAGTGTGTTTGTTTTACTGTGTACTGCGGACCGCACTCAGGGCCCGCTTCACACCAACTCGCTAGGCTGCGTTCGCTCGTAGCTGCCGATGTTTCGCAATGTGCGCATGTGTATGCATCACAGTGCGTGTGCGTGAACTAGTCCAAGCAATCGGGAAGTGATAGTCGCTGTGCATAGCCAGCCTGGCAGAATGAGTGACAGGAGAAGCCATTTGTGGGTGGTGACAGGGGATGGTCGATGAAAACGGGGGAGTGGTGGTGCAAATGCAGACATGCCTGAGCGTCTCAATGCCGTTTCAGAGGCGTGCATAATTAAGACGGCGCATCACAGTATATGTCACATGGCTGAATTGTGCACTGAAGCACTCGCAGTGCTTGCGGTAAGGTATGGTCATCACAAGCACTGCGTTCGCTTCCGATGGTACTCGATGTTACCGATGGTTGCATACATATCCTGGAGATGACGTGCATAAGTGGGCATCTTAAGACAGGCTGGTTAGCGTCTGCAAACACAGCTAGTACGCCAAGACATAGTGGGTGTGCTAATGCCTTGCCGAACGATTGCGGATTAGCATACATTCGCTGCGTGTGAAGTGAACGCATCTAGCGAGCGGGTCTGAATGACACCAGTGACCTGGACTAACAGCATCCCCCCCCCGCGCACCGCTGGTCCGACAGTGCCCATGTCACGCACCCTGTCCGAACCCCTCTAGTTACACCACTGGTCAAAGGACACCTCCACAGGCAGCCTAAATGCATTGCAGAATCTCTGGACCTGATTCAGAGCCGGACGCTATTTGCGGACGCTCGTTCAGAAAAAGGGGCTGGCTATTTAAATGAAGCGCTCGCTCTTTGCGGTCTGTTGACGCCTCTATGTCTGAGCGAGTGAACGAAAAATGCACTCGCTAATTTGTAAAGACGCCCCTTTGCCGTTCGCATCACACGTCATCTCCGGTATTTATTAGATTAATCGGGAACATCGAAAGACATTTGAACTGCTGGCAGTGCTTGTGGTAGGATTTTCTTTCCCCTAATACTGCGAGCAGTTCAGGCTAAAAGACAACCAAGTGACGTGGTCGATGACGCTCCTTTACTAATTATGCACACCCTTAAAACGCCCGTTTTGACAGTTTGGCACGCCTGCGTTCGGATCTCCACTCTCTGTTTTCAAGCACCTTCCCCTGTTACCACCCACAAACACCTCGTCCTGTCACTCAAATTAGCAGGCATTCGCTATTTTGCGAGCACACGATTTTCGTCCGCACTGACTGGTTCGCGCATGCGTACTAAAACCCATACGCATGCGCAGATGTGCGAACATCGCTCGGAGCGAACGAGCGGCCGCTTACAAGCGGCTCTGAATCAGGCCCTCTGTCCATATAGAGAATATGCTGAGAAGTCTGAGGTCATTTTACAACTGTGTGTAGAATCTGACAAATTGGTCAGGAATATCAGAAGATAGCCCCAATAGGTGAACTCACCACAGGCGTTATAAAAGCTTACTGGCAATGTGGTCTCTGAGTTTAGGGCCTGATTCAGACCCGCTCTCCAGCGGGTCGGTGTTTGCCCCCTGCACATGCGCCGCCTCTGGCATGCGCATGCGCGAGCCCCAGCGAGCGACTGAAGTTCAGTCGCTCCGGGGCTCGCTACAAGACGGGGCAGCTGTCAATGGTGAGTGACAGCTCACCCCGTTT
This sequence comes from Taudactylus pleione, assembly GCA_031769625.1. NCBI lineage: Eukaryota > Metazoa > Chordata > Amphibia > Anura > Myobatrachidae > Taudactylus > Taudactylus pleione. The sequence goes on along the minus strand of JAUIMM010000275.1, from coordinate 15,060,307 downwards.
TGTAGGCGGGTGGGGGTGGGGTTGAGCAAACGCAGGCATTCCCAAAGGAACGCCTGCCATTTGTTGGCGGTCCTACTGACATCATTAGTGATGTCAGTAGTCCACCCGGGCTTTCAGGAGCTGAGACCCTACCACAGGGTCTTGTCGCAAGCCCGATGGTCGCGATAATCACGACCATCTCCAGGCCGCTCGCACAAGCTGTGGGTGGTCACCCACAGCTTTGCGAGTGGGCTGGAGGAAAAAAAAAACACGCCCGTCAGACCAGCGAGCGGGTCTGAATCGGGCCCTTAGTGTCCAAGTGTGCCTACTGTATGTGACAGCATGCTTAGAAATACAAATAATACAGTATGTTGCACACAGCAAACTAAGGGGTCAGTCCTACTAGCCGGTTTGCGGCGTAATTGCGGATATGTAATGCACTTACGGTGCCACAGGACTCGCTGATTTTTATCTGCAGCCCCATAAGGGGCAAGATCAAGCTGCAAGGGGGGCAGATTGTGGTGACTTTGCCTGCGTTATTACGCCTCCTTTGCACCTAATAGGATTGATCCCTATATGATGGTATCCTATTAGACTTTACCAACGTGAAAGATGGCAAACTCAGGAACATTGCATTATCTGCTTCTCTGTCACACTGGGAGTATGGTGCTTGGGACTGACATTGTAGATACAAGTCACACTCTCTGCTTATCACTGATATGAAGGAGCTTCTGCTGGAAGCTTCACCAGCAAGAATACGCTGACCAGGGTGTAACTAAAGCCGGGTACACACTTAACGATATGCTCCATGAGCGATATCACTGAACGATTTCCCTTCCCGGTGTCCTGTATGAACGATATGGGCGTACACACTGAACGATTTAAAAACCAATGAGCGATATATCGTTCATCGTTGATGATTTTCAAATCGGCGGTGAATTTAAATAATGGCCTTGTGTTTCTTGAGGGGTGTATACTGGGCTGGTGTTTCATGAATGGTGGGCGGGGCTTTTATGAGGAGTTAAATATGTACTCGCCTCACACACTTTCTTAACACCCACAACTTATTGGATCCACTTCAGTCAGGCTTTCATTCCCAACACTCCACTGAGACAGCACTGACTAAGGTAGTAAATGATCTGGTCACTGCCAAGGCTAAAGGCCATTATTCACTTCTAATTTTTCTAGATCTCTCAGCTGCCTTTCACACTGTTGACCACTCTCTTCTCATACAAACACTACAATCCCTAGGTCTTCAAGACACAGCCCTTTCTTGGTTCTCATCTTACCTATCTAATCGCTCTTTCACTGTTCGCTTTTCTGATTCTACCTCCACTTCACTACCTCTATCAGTTGGAGTACCACAAGGTTCAGTATTAGGTCATCTGCTTTTCTCAATATATACCACCTCTCTTGGCAAACTAATCAGCTCTTTTGGTTTTCAGTATCATCTGTACGCGGACGATACTCAAATTTACCTATCCTCCCCAGATTTGTCACCATCTGTGCTGGTCCGTGTCACTGAACGTCTCTCTGCCATTTCATCTTGGATGGCATCTCGCCACCTCAAACTTAATATATCCAAAACAGAATTAATTATATTTCCACCAGCCAATAGCAGTTACCAACCTGATATCTCTATTACTGTTGACAACTCGACAATCAACTCCACTCCACAAGCTCGCTGCCTAGGTGTCATCCTTGACTCTGAACTGTCTTTTGTTCCCCACATTCAATCTGTCTCTAAATCCTGTTACATACATCTAAGAAACATAGCCAAAATTCGACCATATCTTACGCAAAACACGGCAAAAACTCTAATACACGCACTCATAATTTCCCGCATTGACTATTGCAATAGTCTCCTTATTGGTCTTCCCAAAAACAGGCTCTCCCCACTACAATCCATTTTGAATGCAGCTGCGAGGTTGATCTTTCTCACCAAATGTTCAGTGCCTGCTGATCCACTCTGTCAGTCCCTCCACTGGCTGCCGGTCTTCTTCCGTATTCAATTTAAAATACTTACACTCACACATAAAGCTATTAACCAAACCACTCCAACATACATCTCTTCACTTATCTCAAAATATCTTCCAACCCGACATCTCCGTTCTGCACAAAATCTGCGTCTCTCATCCCTGCGCATTACTTGTTCCCATGCATGGTTACAGGACTTTTTTCGGGCTGCACTCACCCTGTGGAATGCCCTCCCACGCACAATAAGACTTTCCACTAGCTTCCAAACATTCAAGCGTTCTCTGAAAACTCACCTCTTTAGACAAGCTTATCAGATTCCAGGACCACCCACCTAACCTTTTATAGCTCCCTATCGAACTCTCTTCTTATAGTAAACACCTATCACATCTTCTCTTTCTTCAATTGAACATCCTCCTAACCCTAGGCCACTTTCCAGTGTGATTGGATTATACAGCCCACCAAGAACATCTGCAATCGGGCTGGACCAATTTGCAATATGTAGCACCTCTCCTATTTCCTTATAGATTGTAAGCTTTCGAGCAGGGCCCTCTTACCCTTATGTATGTTATGTATGTATGTCTTTTACAACCCAGTATATTGTTAATGTTGATTCAAACTGTAAAGCGCAACGGAATTTGCTGCGCTATATAAGAAACTGTTAATAAATAAATAATAATAAATGTGGCGGCCATTTTAAATCATTGCATTTATGCTCTGTGGCTAGTTTAGTTAGGTTTATACCTGCTGAACGCTGTTACTTTGCTAACTTGCTCTGGTTTGTTTTTGGCTTGACTGATGGTTGTGCTGTTAGCTGATAGGGAGAGGTCCCAGAAGCAGAGAAGGGTTCACTCCAGCTGGACGAGGGAGTGGCTGATGCACGGTGGGATTCTCTCTCTCACACGCCACTACTTATGGAGATTCGCGAGAATAATCTAGCCAACTACCGAAACTTTCTATGAATGGATGACACCACCTTCCAGGAATTGCTTGGCCTGGTGACGCCTTATATCAGGAGGCAGGATACCAAGCTGCGGAGGGCCATACCTGCCGAGGAGAGGCTGATCGCTACCCTGCACTTCCTGGCGACTGGCAAATCCCTGGCCGACCTCAGGTTTGCAACCCTCATTTCACCCCAAACTTTGGGCCTCATCATACTGGAGCCCTGCAAAGCTATATTCACGGTCCTTGAGCCACAGTACTTTAAGGTAAAAATATTATTAATGTCCAAACAATGCCATATGCTGCTGTCCACCACTGTATGGCCCATTTGCTACTGCCCTTATGGTATATACTGCTGTCCGCCAGTATATGGCCCCCAAGTGTTATTTGCTGCTGGCCAACACTGTTTTCCCTCCATGTGTTATTTGCTGCCCCCTACATAAATTACTTTGGCGTAAGAACACGCTACAAAGGCCACCAACTACATCAGTGCCCGATCACTTAGACTGCATAGAAGACACTGATATGTGGACATCTGTGTCTAGAGCACAGATTCCAAATGTGGCCTCTGGACGTGGAAAACAGGTCAGGGAGAAGTACCTGGCGTATTTCCAGGGCCGTAGCTAAGGTAGTGCGGCCGGTGCCATCGCACAGGGCACCACAGGTCAGGGGGTGCTGTTTGGGCCTATTAAATATCTGTTTATTATCATTCTTGCTTGTAGCTTCCTCTTATTTCATCCCCAACATCTCCTGGCCTCTTCTGTCTCTTCCCTGGCCCTTCCACATGAAGCCATGGCCCTTTTTTGGGTGCATTATGTCCCTTTGAAAAATGAGGGGGGCATCAATGTTCTTTCTGGCACAGGGCACCAAAAAGCCTGGTTACGGCTCTGCGTATTTCAATGGAGAGGGGGCAGTGTCTTGGCAGGAAGAATGCGTTACATAATGTGTTTTTATCAATCTGCTACTGGCCAATAAATAAAATTATAGTTACTTTATTTCAATTTTTTGTGTGCCAATTTTTTTATTATTATAATGTAAACATTTTTCAATGATTAAGTACTTTAAAAATATATTTTGTTAATAATTTTCAAGGCCTATGAATGTAGATATAACCACGTAGGAATTCTGGCGCACGGTCAAATGCCAACGCGGATATCCCAAAGGAGATCAGGATACCGGCATCGGCATCCCGAAAGCCCAGAATTCCAAAGTTTGGACACTGATAAGTATGTTACTTTCCCCAGGGATGGGGATGTTAAGTTCAGGAACCCCAGGGGGGAGATTAAAGTTAGGCATCCTTAGGGGAGGGTTAGGCAACACTGGGGAGGGTTTCAGGTTAATCACCACTAAGGGAGGGTTCGGGTTAGGGAGGGGGGATGGGATTACGGTTAGGGTACTTACCTCCCCTGTGGGTAACCTCACTCTTTGGTCTTCTAGGCGTCAGGATTTTAACCAACAGCCATTCTGCGGCAACCCGTTGACATTATATTTTGACAATTATATTACTTTTATGTGCCCCCTATTACTATCCCACCGTATCCCCCCTATCTCATCTATTGGTTTACAATAATATGGTGGTGTCTGGGTATGATGCAAATAATAACATAACACAGGTTTTTATTTTGCCATTTTTCTAAAGTTAAAATGGCATAGAACACTGATTTATACCAGGCAATGAGTGCCTCTAAAGCAGGGATGGGGAACCTCCTGCCTGGGGGCCATTCTAGGCCCTCGGAATCATTTGGTCTGGCCCTCTGAGCTTTTTTCTGCTAGCCTCATCTGGCTAGCAGGGTGCCTACAATGGTACACTGCAACTAGAATCTATGCAACAGTGCCGCCTGGAGCGTCCTTAGGACGCTTCAGATGGTCACACTGCTGCCCCCTACAGCTCCTGAGGATGCTCCAGGCATTGCTGTAATCACCGGTGATTGTGGTCACACCCCTATGTGATATCACGTGGCCTACACCGGGCCCACGAGTAATGTTATATATATCAAAATGGCCCTCGACAGAAAAAAGGTTCTCTACCCCTGCTCTAGAGCAAAGACTACTCCAACAAAATAAATAAGGCACTAGGGGGTCTATTTACTAAGCAGTGTTAGGAGACAGAGTGAAAAGTGATAAGAAAGAGATAAGGTGCCAGCCAATCAGCTCCCAACTGCCATTTTTCAAACACAGCCTGTGAGATGACAGTTGGGAGCTGATTGGCTGGCACCTTATCACTTTCTTATCACTTTTCACTCTGTCTCCTAACACTGCTTAGTAAATAGACCCCTTGAACATTTGGTCATGTACAGTAGAGACCAAAATTGTGATGCTGACATAAGTAGGGCCAAGAAAAAGATCCAGAATTTTAAAACTGTCTTCACAAGAAACATAAAGATACACAACATTCTGTAACAGGGGCAAATGAAGTCCAAAAACCATCATTATGGTAGGATGACCAACTTCAGGTCATCCTGGAGCAAGAGCCGAAGAAAAAGTTCTGACCAATTTTTGAAACATGCATTGAAAACCGAACTAAAAATTATCCTCACCATGGAGAGTGGACTGTGCACTCAGCCATGGCACTCGAAGATGTGCCGGGAAAGTTGGATGGTGGCTTTGCGGCGCAGGACAGGGATGGGGTTGTGGAGGAGGAATTGTGGGATACGACAGTGGGTGAGGGTAAATACTGGTTGTGGGTGGAGTGGGCCGCTGTGTGGTATATGACGTTACATCCAATTGATCATGAAGCCCACATACCATTGCGTCATATTGCTGGGCTGGCTTCATGTCCTGCATTTCATTGGTGAGATTTAAGCCAAAAATAACAAATGTATCCATGGGTTTCTGTAGTACCTCCTCTGCACATTTTAAAAATTGATTTGATTGACCTAGACGGTCCAGAACTGGAAATCTTGGTGACCCTGGGTGCCATCCTCCGCTTCTTTGCAGCAGTCTGAGGTGGTGGCGTCTCCAAGTCCGTGTACTCCAGTTCTGTGGACTCACTGGTCGGAGGGTCAAGATCCATGTCCGAATGAATGAACTAGGAGAAAAAAAATGTTTAGTTCATATAATTAATTTTTATAAGATAATTCTTGATTCCTATAGTAAAAAGTGTGCATGAAACGAAAAGTAAAAATAGTGGAGAAGTGAGACAGTGGAGAAGTTGTTCATGGTAATCAATCAGCTCAAAGGTTACATTTATGAAGTGTATTAAAAAATAAAAAAACATAGCTAAATGGTTAACAGTAACAAATGAACCACTCGCACACTTCTCCACTCTTGGCACAGCTTTCCAAAATAACCAGTGTGAAATTTGTTTCAAAAATAAAAATAAATCCAGGTGCATTATGGATGTACTTACCAGATCTTAACTCTCCAATGTCTGGCTCGTCTGGATCCAGAGATCACCATGACCGCTTCTCTGGCTCTTTCTCGAGGACAAACTTGAGCAGGTAACAATAGCATAACAATGGTTTCTGCACTTCATCGGCCCCAGCTCCTTAACGTTTTGCATTAATATACTTCTTGTGCTCCTTCATGAAGACAGTACGAAAATTATGGATCTTCCCCTTGACCAGTGGCGTAACTAAGGGGGGTCGAGCAGGACATGTGCCCTGGGGGCCGTAGGACCTGTGGCGCAGCGGGGGGGGGCGCGCCGCCGGCCACGGTCCGGCCCGTCCTAGTTAGCCAGTGTAGTACTGACCGCAGTGAGTGCAGTCAGCGCTACACATTTACACAAGACCGGCACTAGGCTTCCCAGCGCCGGTCCTGTGCTGCACAGGTGAGCCCCTTCCCTTCCCCTGAGCGCTTGCCCAATAGCGCCAGGAGGAGGGTAGCAGGCGGGCAGGCTAAGGCTGTGCTAACACACACATTGCCGCCGAGCGGCAGCAATGTGTGTGTTAATCAGCAGCCAATGAGATTCAGACAGACTCTCATTGGCTGCTGCTGCTGCACACACATCTCCGCCAGTATTGGCGGAGATGTGTGTGTTAAACAGCAGCCAATGAGAGTCAGATAGACTCTCATTGGCTGCTGCAGCACCCACTGCAAGAGCCGACTCCCTTCCGGCTCCTGCAGTGGGTAATGGGAGATACGTCATGACATATCTCCCATAATGCAGAGCGCGCCCGCCCGGGAGGGCGGACATCGCTGCGGCGGGAGACAGAGCCGGAGCAGGACCGTGGATGCAAGTAAGTTTTATTTTTATTTTATTTTTTTGCTATGTATTTGGGGGGGCAACCTTTACTGGGGGCAATAATCGGGGGGGACTACTACTGGGGGCAACCTCTACTGGGGGCAATTATTGGGGGACTACTACTGGGGGCAACCTCTACTGGGAGCAATTATTGGGAGGACTACTACTGGAGGCAATTATCGGGAGGACTACTACTGGGGGCAATTATTGGGGGACTACTACTGGGGGCAACCTCTACTGGGAACAATTATTGGGGGGACTATTACTGGGGGCAATTATCGGGGGGACTACTACTGGGGGCACTATATAAAGGGCACTGCATAGGGGGACCACAACTGGGGGCACTGCATGGGGGGATTGCTACTGGAGGCACTATATAAGGGGCACTGTATAAGGGGGTTCTACTACTGGGGGCACTGTATAAGGGACTTACTACTGGAGGCACAAGGGACACTGCACTGGGGGCACTAAATAGGGAGGACCACTACAAGGTACACTGGATAGTGGGGACCACTACAGGGGGGCTGCATAAAAGGGATTACTTCTGGGGGCAATGAATAAGGGGCACAACTGGGAGCCTGTATAAGGGGGACCACTACTGGGGGCACTGTATAAGGGGAACTAATGGGGAGCTGCACAAGGGGGACCACTACTGGGGGTACTGTACAAGGGGCACTACTGGGGGTCTGCATAAGAGCCACCACTACTGGGGGCACTGTACAAGGGGCACTACTGTGGGCCTGCATAAGAGGGACCACTACTGGGGGCACTGCATAGGGCGGACTGTATAAGGAGCACTACAGGGGTTAAGGTGCATATGGAAAGGAATGTTAAGAGTGAGAAGAAAGGGGTATATGTGCCCTGTCGACACGTCCCATTGTTAAGTGACCCCGCCCCTTTTGACCACGCCCATTTTTTTGGCGCGCACGCCGAAGGCGTGCGCATACGGGGGGTACTCCATTTTAACATTTGCCCTGGGCTCCAAATACCCTAGTTACGCCACTGCCCTTGACCCAATGTATGTCAGCATCTCTCTTCTGGCCTCTACTGTACAAAACCACTTTCTCAAGTGCCTGATTTTTCATATCTCTGTTGGAGTGGTCTTTGTACTTGATCCTCCAGAGACACTTATTGGCTTGATCCTCCAGAGACACTTATTGGCTTGTCCAGAAATCGTGATTCTTTGTTCCGGCCATATCTGTAATAAAATTTATGAGAACAAATCTTTAATAGCAAAGATATAATCCAGGAAACATAACATGTTATAAACATTACATAGAAATAGATTTAGATCAGTATTTAATAATGATCATAATACTGTATAGAATTACAGTTAGATACAATTGGGCATGAAATATTCAAAGTCACCAGGAAAATGACAGTATTTTACAGGGAATCTGTCTGACTTCATTACCGGCAATGAGCCTGACTACATTTCCTGAGATTTGCACTATTAAATACATTTGTTAAGCATTATATCTATATTTCAAGATTACTTTATAAGATTTTTAAACAAGATATTATGGAGACATACATTGGTGGCCAGTGGTAACATTGGTGGGCAGTGGCAATAGGCGTGATACATACTTTGGTGGTCATTGGTAACATTGGTAGCCAGTGGTAACGTTGGGTGCCAATGGCAACAGGCATCATACAAACATACATTGGTGGCCAGCGGTAAGATTGATGGGCAGTGACAATAGGCATGATACATACATTGGTGGCCAGCGGGAACATTAGTGGCCAGAGATGTAGGTACTTACCGCTGTTTTACATCACAAAATGCGCTCCTCACAATCAAAATGATTCTGTCAGCTCCGCATGCACAGTACAAAATGGAGGATGGGGAGAGTCCATTGACTTCATTATCGTTGATCGTTCATCATTCATCCCGTACATACTGAACGATAAACACTATATTATCAAAGATATTGTAAAAATTGGGCTGCAAGTACGGATGACAAAAGACATCATTATCGTCCCGCGGGAAAGCGCGTCATAGGTCGTTCAGTGCATACACAAATTACACACTGGACGATATGAACAATATATTATTAAACGATATCGTTACCATCCATATCGTTCAAAAATATTGTCTAGTGTGTATGCGGCTTAAGTGGGAGCAACCGGTGCCACTACAGAGAGCTCAGGTCTCTGTGGGTGGCAGGGTCACCACCCAACAGACCTGGCTTCTGCAGCAGCACCCGAAGCGTCCTTTAGACATTTAGACAGGCACCCTGCAGTGTTTGCAGCTGATCTGGAGCTTCTTCAGGACGCTCCAAGCCAGTGCTGCACTTACCAGTGCTGCCGACCCCACCCCCACCGTGCAATGTAATGACATCACGCACCTAAGTCAGGGGACGGGGCAGACACAGGACGCATTTAAGTCCTGTTACGGCCCAGTTGTCAACTGGTAATGCTGTCTCTGAGCATATTGCTGTCTCTGAGCATATTGCTGTCTCTGAGCTGCTTTATGTCAGTGGCTGCCGCTGAATGTGTGGTCACCACAGAGAAAATGAAAACACTGAATTCAAGTGTGGAGGCAGAGTTAAATATACGCCCATCTGCAGTACGTATCTTGCGTGTTTTGGCAATACGCATGCTATGGAACCAATCGTGTGCTAGCAGAGCAAGCTATGTATGTAAGATATGTTATACACATTTGAATTACATTGTCACTTACTGTACATCTGAGGGTGCGTGACTGGCTGTTAGGGGCCAGAGCATTATCACTAAGCAAAGATCCTTGGGGCATGTAGGCAGACCTGCAGCCTAAGCAGAGTAGGATGTGGTGTAATCACACGTTTCCAGGTGTATCACTTGCACCCATTATAGGGCCTGATTCAGCAAGAAACGCAGATGCCGTTATGCACGTAATCGGCCGATTGTTGCATTCTGCGAATGGGCATGCATCGCAGTGCGCATGCGCGAATTGGCCACTGCGATTGGGAGGGAGTACGAGACCCATCGCTCAGTGATTGACAGGAAGTACCATTTGGAGGTGGTGACAGGGGAGTGGTCAGCCGAACACAGGTGTGCCAGTGCGTTTGTACGCTGTTGCAGGGGCGTGCATAGATTATCCACTGAGATGGCATACACAGCCTTAGCTCTCACTGCGTACAGGAAGGTTAGCAATTTCTGAGTAAGGTCTGCCCTGCCTTAATTGTGTGTGAAGCTCCGATGTTACTCGATGGTACCGATGTTTTCACAGACTTGCAAGGTATTACGCATGTGTGTAAAGGGAAGTGGGCGTCCTTATGTATTGCTAAGATTGCATTGCTATCGCGGTGATTAGCATATCTTCGCAGCGGGATTGCGTGCGTAATCGCAGCGGCAATTACGTCTGGGATCCGTACTGAATCAGGCCAATAGTTTGGTAACAGTGAGCACTGATGATGACAATGGGTATTAATCCAAGCTTACGGACAGGATGCGTATAACTCTGCATATGGGAGAATCTATGCATTTACAGTATATGCAGGAACACATACACCCTGAGTTCTGCTTAGCTCTGCATCAGGCTCCTCAGTGTTTTAGGTGCCTGCAAAATCTTGGTGATTTAGGCAACTGCCTAGGTTTGCCTAGTGGTAGAACCGGTCCTGAAATATCAGACAGACTAAGGACCCGATTCAAAGATGGATGAAATACAGAGCCGCGCATAAGTGGCTGTGCAGTTCCGTCCATCTAAAATGCTAATGTAGGAAACAGACACCTCCTAGCTGCACCTGCGATCCCAGCGCCGCGACGGAGATCGCACCCTGGGATCACCATTGTGACCGATGGTTGCCCCTTTGGCCAGGCTGTGGTAGCTGAAGCTTACTGCAGCTTGGCCAGGTCCTGGCAGCTGCTAGGCCAGGAAATCTACATCCACCAACGCAGACCCTGACTTCGGCCCTCCTGAAAAAACGGGGACGACACGGCCCCATATTCCCGGGAACGCTGCCCAGGAGTGTCCCTGCTTTGCCCACCAAATGCCGCAGCATGTCAATTATGCTGCAGCTTGTGAGAGTCTGCGGGTCGAGATCGCAGGACATATTCTGCACATGTGTAGACCATTCACCATCGGAGATGTACACTATCCATCGGATTATGGGCCTGATTCAGACCCGCTCTCAAGCTCATAGCGCTCGCAAGCAGGTCAATGGTGGGGCATTGCGTACACACGGTGTGCGCGAGCCCCGGAGCGAGTGAGAAATGTACTCGCTCCGGGGCTCGCTACAAACGGGGTGGCTGTCGATGTTGATCGACAGCTCACCCCGTTTTGTAGGTGGGGTGGGGTGGGTGGCTGGGCAAATGGAGGCGTTCCTGAAGGAACACCTGCCGTTTGTGGACGGCCTTACTGACATCACAAGTGATGTCAGTAGTGAGCTTCCGACTCTACTAGGGCTTGCGGCACAAAGATCTACCACAAGGATCTCATTGCAAGCCTGATGGTCGCGACTATCGCGACCATCACCTGGCCGCTCGCAGAAGGCCGGACTCCAAAAAAAAGAACGCCCTTCAGACTTGCGAGCTACCTCCGGCAGCGAGCGGGTCTGAATCAGGGCCTATATCTCTGAATCAGGCCCTAAGTACATTTGCAGAACATCACCAGTTACAGGGCAGGAAATCATACCCCCTGCCCTGCCATGAAGGTCCAGTGTTTGGTCCGGAGACAGAAAATGTTCCTATATTACACCGGGAAGCAGTCGGGAAGTCGACGGACGGAATCCCGACCATCGGCTTCCCGACTGCCTAATCCCAGCAAGGGGTTAAATGATAGGCATCGAAATCCTGATGCCTGTCATTTAACCTACGCCGGGAGCCCGACACCCGGCTTACCGATCAAAGGTAAGCCGGGCGCCGACAGCCGCGCGAGGGGGGTTAGGTTTAGGGTTCCCGGGGGGGGGACTTAGGGCTAGGCACCCCCCGGGAGTTTAGGGTTAGGCTAGGGGAAGGGAGGGTTATGGTTAGGCACCCCCGGGGAGGAAGTTAGGGTTAAGCACCCCCCAGGGGGGGAAGGGGGAGTTAGGTTTAGGCACTTAGAGGGGGGATTAGGGTTAGGCACTTGGGGGGGAGGTTAGGGTTAGGCACCCCTAAGAGAGGGTTAGGGGGTAGAATAGGTTAGAAAATACTTACCTGGGGACGATCGGGATTTTCACTGCTGCCGGGATGCCGCTGTCGGGATTTGAACCGCTGACCTCATACTGAATCCATTACACCAATGTGCATCTTTATTCTTTATAGTTATTGCTGCTGTCTCTGATTTACTGTAGATTTAACCTATCGATATTTTTGTCATTCTTTAAAATGTAAATGTAAGCAGAATTTATTCTGTGCCACATATACTGTAATATGACTCAATGAAGTGATATCAATTTGGCAGCAGGAGAGGACTAAATTAGTCATCAGAAGGTCATTGATTTTATAATTATGCCTTTCACATCAGTTTGGCAATTGCTTTCCTATGGCATAGAAATATTTTAAGTGGGACCTCTGTATAGTGAATGGACAGATTACACTTCTAAAGAATTCCTGAGTGAGTCACAGATTAATATTTATAATTGTATTTCATTTTTATTTACTAAAAGAGTATGTAGCCCATTAGGTATCTCAGTGTCTATTTATGTTTGTGCATTGGAGAGGTTGGGCCTGAAGTGACATGCTCAGCCCAATGACCGGGATAAAGGATTATCTATATACTTTATTATAGAATACAGCAAGGCACCAGTGAACAATAGAAAGAAGTTCAAATAGATGATAGAACATATTCGGAATGTAAGAACTTTAAATAAACAGTAAGGGGTATATTTACTAAAGTGTGGGTTTATAGACATGGAGATGTTGCCCATAGCAACCAATTAGATTCTACTTATCATATATCTTGCTCCTTCTAGAAGATAATAGCTAGAATTTGGTTGCTATGGGCAACATCTCCTCTTCTATAAACCCGCACTTTAGTAAATACAGTATACTCCTAAAGACATCTGACATCAGCTAGGGCAGGTGAAAAAATGGTATTCAAATGTGAATCGATTTGAGCACAGAATAGCTGAATATGCCACATTTATCAAACACGTGCGACCGAATCTGACAGTGAATGGGCATTTTGAAGAAGAATCGTCTCTCCGGGTTAGAAAAAACACCTGATCCTAAATAACATGAAGTTCTAAATGTGGATGAAACGCGCAATTTTTTGCAAACTGCACGTGCTGTGGCCTCCATATGCAATTTAGAACAATTACGATCGATACTGAGATACATTATCCTGCAGCATTTAGTGATATTTCCCAGTGGGAAAGGCTCTTATCAACTTAACAGGACATCATCCCTCTGCAGTATATCTTGAAGTACACTCTTTTATACAGTATATTAGTGTAGTGACACTATGGCCCCGATTTACCAACGAAGACACATACTGTACCAGTGGAATTTTTCTTAACATGTCTTTGAAGGTCAACTATGAAAACAATGTTCACAGAATGTTATTCCTTTCACCCTCGCTTGCTTGATCCTCCCCCCAAGCGCAGTTCCTCCAATACATGTTATATTAACAGCTTTAACCTGTAGGTTAGACAGAAGACTACGCAGCGGCAGAGCCTGTGTACAGGTGTATGCTGACATTTATGTCTTTTCATGTGTTTTACTGCTGAATACTACCTACAGTGATGCCAAGCTACCTGGCTGCCATGGGATGCTGTCACTATGTCGACAGTCAACATGTCAACAATCATAACTGTTGACATTGCAATGTCGACAGTTATGATGTCTTCAAATGTCAATATAGAATGTGTTGATATCTGCAGAATGTTGACATGTTCACAATGTCAACATGTGAGATGTCGACATGTTAAAGGAGGCCAGGGGGGCAGACAGAGGAGGCCAGGTGCAAGCAGGGGAGACTGCTGCTGTCCTCCAAGCTTACTGGCAGAGGCGGAGAAACGCGTTTATTTCACTGCTATTGAGAGACCAGCTAGCTGTACTCTCGGGATCCCCTGTCTCCTCCGGCGGTCCGGCTGTTTGAGGTCTGGAGGTGATTGTTCAGGGTGCTGAGAATAGGGGGAGCCTCAGGCAGAGGAGAGGGGAGACAGAGTCCCTGGAGGAGGTTAACCACCAGCCCTAACCAACAGAAGGAGGACGTGGTAAACTATATATATTTTTATATGGCCATGATTTTTATCTAAGCATGCATGCACTTTTTCATTAATGAATACCAAAGACTTGCGTTATTATTATTTTACTTAAAAGGCTATGAGCCATATTCAATTTGAGCTGAGCCGCGTTACTTTTTTGCAGCCCGGACTTTCCGCCTAGTTCGCCGGTTTTGCAGGCGGAAAAGTATCGCGCGTGTGCGTGGTTTACCCCATATTCAATTTGAAAGTACGCGAAAACGGGACCTGGCGAAACTGGATCAGGCAGAAAGTACTGTCAAATTTGGGGAAATCAGCCTGACACCCCTCAAATGACGCTCTGACATGGGGGTTAGATATGGTACCCCAGATTTGGCTTGCTGAAGGTATTTGGGGTTTTTAAACAGGCTTAATAGTTGCTAAATAGTGTTTTTTAATAAGTAGTGCAGAATAGTATTTAGGAGTTTTTTTTATATGAAAATAACTTATCTCAGCAAATTTGGGGTACTTGAAAATGGGGGTCAGCATATTTAAAAGTTGCTTAAGTGAAGTTGAAAAAATCATGAAAAATCCACCTGCCGCAAGCACCTGCAATCAAAAAAACACCTGGGGCATACCCCCAGAGTCAAGTTTGCTAGTTTTGAATTTGGTCCCACAACATTTTTCTTTCGCCCCCTTTATCAAAGTCATTTTTTGGGGTGTCCTTAAGTGGGTTTTTTTAAATTTTTGATACAGATTACCTTTGGGGGACTGTCTGGAGGCTGTAGGGGGCTTCCTGCAACTTTGCACCCCAAAACCCCAATTCTGCACTTTTTTCCGCCTGCTATTCATAGGCGAAACTTTTTTGCCTAGTACATTGCATTGACTTTCCGCCTAGGCGGAAAGTCTTTCAAATTGAATACGGGGTAAAAGCAAAACAGGCGAAAATGACGTCATTGGCGAAAAAGTATCGCGGAATCAGACTTTTCGCCTCAAATTGAATACGGGCCTAAATTTTAAATTGCGTGTGTAGCTCCATGTGGGAAAAAAAACAGCTGTGCAGTGTGATTAGAAGCAGCCGGGGAACCTGACTGCGAGCTCTGATTTAAAATTGCCGTGGAAAGAGTTAATATCTGCTTTTCCTTGGAATAAAATGCATAAAGACTGTGCTTTAAATGGAAGATCCAGGATAGTGCAGACAAATTAAGCAGAATAACCCCACTGCAAAAAAAGAGCTGTTACACAGGAATCCACTTTTTTAGATGGCTACTTGTGTAACAACGAGTGGAAGAACATCAGTCACTGTGAAACAGTTACAAATTGAACTTGTTGTTACTATGTGTATTTTTTAAAAGAGATTACAGCTATGATTGATATGCAAAGATAATACCCTGCTAAGGGTTCTATAATAATAATGATCTTGTGGTTATATAATAAATACCAAGAGGCTATTATTATTATTATTATTATTATTATTATTATTATTATTATTTGAAGGTAAAATACAAAACAGCAAATATTCTCTATAAGTATTTTTCCTGATTGGTTTTTATTAATGGTGAATGTATGCTTTTCCAAATTACTGTACTTTGGCTCAGTAACAATTTGCTAAATAGCTGGTAACAATCCTTCATTGAGGAAGGCTATTAATAAATGTTTTTTTTTTATATATATATAAAAACAGTGTGTTAGCGCTTTCCTTCTTCACCTTTTTGTCCTTCAGAAAGCCTGGGTAATCAGTACCCACTCCTCCCTTCTCTCGGCACCCCTGGTTAGGGTTAGGCGCTAGGGGGAAGGTTAGGTTTAGGCTGTGGGATGGGAGTGTTAGAGTTAGGCACTAGGGGGAGGGTTAGAGTTAGGCTGCAGGAGTGGAGTGTTAGGATTAAGCACTAGGGGCCTAATTCAGACCCGCTCGCAAGCGCATAGCGCTCGCAAGCGCATAGCGCTCGCAAGCGCATAGCACTCGCAAGCGGGTCGATGGCCGGGCAGTGTGCACGCGCGAGCCCCGGAGCAAGTGAGAAATTCACTTGCTCCGTGGCTCGCTACAAATGGGGCGGCTGTCGATGTTGATCGACAGCTCGCCCCGTTTTGTAGGTGGGTCGGGGGGAGGGGGGTGGCTTGCCAAATGGAGGCGTTCCCGAAGGCTGGATAAAAAAAAAATCGCCCTTCAGACCTACAAGCTGCCTCCGGCAGTGAGTGGGTCTGAATCAGGGCCTAGGTGCAGTGGCAAACGCAGGTTTTCTAGAGGGAGGTTTCCAAATACTTGATTTTAGAATGAGTGTGGCCATTCCATGAAGAGGGTAGAATTAGCACTTATCCAGCTTTAATGTGCGTCATACAAAGTGTATTGTATGTCATAATTCCAGCATATACAGGACCAGAGATCACAGTAAGCCATTAGATGCGGCAGTACGGCCATCCTTCCTGAGCTGTATGTTTTTATTTTAGATGTGGGCACCATTCCAGAGCATGGGAGCAAGTCCGGGAGTCTGGGGGAGCAGCAGAGGAACCTAGCACTGCCCTGGACATATATGTACATATTGGACTCTATAGCAGTGCATCCCTAACAGTGCGTGGTTTACAGATCTCCTAGTTGGTGCACAGGTTATTTATTACTGACTGATACATGTTAAAAGATCCACAGGTGGTGCTAATTGTGTCATTTGTGATAAGGAGAAGAAGATGCAGCACTTGTAACATTCTATATTACTATTTCTATTGTAGTCATGGTGTGGGCTGGGAAGGGGGGTTTCCAGGGAGCTGGAAACCCCCCCTGCGTTTGCCTATGAGGTGTTCCCTTGAAGCATCAGGGGAAAAGTCTCTTCTAGGGCCTCTGCCCAACCTTCAATGGCTTTTGCCACCCAGGCCGTAGCCCTAGCAGGATGAGTAATCGCTCCTGTAAGAGAGTATATAGATTTTTGACAAGCTTCTATATGTCTATCACAACACAATTAGAAAGAAATAAATCCTTCTAGTGAGATAGTGCTGCTTAATCAATATTTAATCACATAGAGATGGGCACATAAATAATTAAAACATTATAATATTAATGTGGATTCACAATATCAAACATTCCATAAAAATAAATATAGGGTAAAAAAGTGATACATAAGAACAAGGACAGTCATCTGTTTGGTCCCTTAATGACAGTCAGTAAAATGCTCTGGAATGCGTTGGTGTTATAAAGCATAGTCTATAAATCCAGCATATGTTAGTATTTTACAATTGAGAATATCCAGTAGTAGTAAATAATAATGATATTAGTAGTCTGTGTCAAAGTCTAATAGCCATTAAAAGACATGTTCCACTACTTCTTAGTATTATGGAAAACCCGTTGAATCCCGAGCAATTTAGATCAATGAAAACAAGTCTGTTTCATAATATTAGTAATGGGACTTCATCCAATATACTTGGTTAGTACATGGTCAACTATATCATATATATATATAAGGCTCATTTTAAAACATCCCCCTTCAGATCCGCTTAACATTTGTAGCAGGCAGCTAGATTGCTATGTTGGTTAAATGCTTCATATAAGACACACAGTCCTAGACATGGCAGACTTGCATTAACAGGTACCGGTACCTAATTAGAAATTTTCATCATGCAGCCAGATCACCACGATGGTCAGCATGTCTAGCCGGAAGTGGGGATCACAAACGGATTACGCGTTTCTCCGCCTCCAATATCAGTCAGCGGCTTTTTTTTTTTTTGCTATATGTCTATCTGTAGTCTCCTTCAAGGAGGTTGCAGTATAAATGGACAAGGTGGTATTTTTAACCAGACGTGTTACATGAGAATCCACCGTTGGGGGAACTTCCCATTTAGTACAATCAGTAGTTGGAAGTAGGTAAAAGGAACTGAACCATTTTGGAATTTGACACCTTTTACCGGGAATATTCCAAGCTTCACTCATGTGATCAGATAGCCGGTCCGAGTGAGGGAACTGGTAAAACAACCTTTTGATGCGTAAAAAGTGTGTGTTTTTTCTTAGGAGAGTGTTCATCCTTTTCTGTTTGTAAAATAGTTTAAACAGCTCTCACAAGAACAGGTATATTTGGTTTAGAGGGTGGATCCTCTTCTCCTGAGATGGAGTCAGAGTGAGAGAGATCTGCGTCTTCTGCCTCCCCAGATGATATATCAGAATCAGATAACTGTGTGGATTGGAAAGATATCATAGTATGTTTAGTAGGCTTAATAAGTGCAGTATTTGCTGAAAAACCGTAGAGGTATTAGCTAAACTCTGTACTGAGGTAGACAGTACGTCTACCCATGGGAGAGGCAAAGGATTTGCAGGGGGTACTTGCTGTGGGGGGGGGGGGGGGCTATCAAGGGGACTGCTACTTGATCCGTAAGCTTTGCCAGCATTTGTGGAAAGGCACCCCAGGGTGGGTCCTGAGGGAGAGACACCGAGGCTAATGGACCTGGGGCTGCGTAACAATTAATATAGAGACAATGATCCTCAATGAGGTCCTCTGTGGCTCAGCCAACAGAGCAGGACTTACAAGACACCAGAGTAGAAGGAGCAGCATCAGGTTGCTTGGTATTCTTTCCTCTGCCAGCCATAGCCCCAAGAATAATAGAATACACAGTATGATACAGTGCAATGAACACCTTGCAGTATGTGTAATATGGCACAATGTAGTGTGCAACCACGGTATATAGTATGTGATAGTCCTCACACTTATATAGCAGATGTGAGGAACAATGAACCCCCAATACCCTAGTATGTCGGGGTATAGTAGTAGAGATTAGTGCTAGCATAAGTCACATACAAACGCAGAAAAAACATTACATGTTTACAATGGGCACTAATATCAACTACACAGACCAGAGTGGCTGGTAGGATATAGCACTGTATAACCTGGCCCATGAGAGAGGTATACGGGGAGACTGGACCCAGTGTTTCCCGGAGACCTGCTTGACTAAAATGGCTGCCTCGTGTTTCTGAGGGAGCGGAGGGTGAGGGAGGAGCAGCTCAGGGAACACCAAGACTGCAGTGGAATGGCGCCCTGAGCTGGGGGAGGGGCTGCATGGAGAGTGCCTTACACCCTGGCTGACGTTAACCACCGGGTCTCCTTGCCTTTATAACGTGTCTCTGCACCAGTATTGTTATGCCCGGTGGTCTAGTGGAGTAGTGGGCAAGCCAGTGTCCACATCAACGCTTCCGATCTGTCTCCTGAGATCGGAGGCAAGACTGCACTAAGACGCGATTCCCCATGAACGGGGTTCCGCCTTACCTGTCCCCTGGATTCCGGGCTGCAGTCTGGAGTCCGGGGAGCCTGCACTCTAGTCCTCCTCGGAGCACCGCTGGGAGCACCTAGCACAGGCTTAGTGTCACAGCGCCGTGAGGTGGTGATGGGTCGGCAGCACAGACATCCGGAGGACAGTCTGGTCCTGCTCGCCCATTTGGTAAAAAATAAATGATAAAATTAAAGCTTGGGCTGCTTAATGCAGCCCTCTGTTATAACCGCGGTCCAGCTCCTGCCAGACACCAATGAAACTGAAGTGCCCTCAGGCTGTGGGCGGGGTATAGGGGGAAGGAGAAGGTCCTGAGCATCCAGGGATTGAAAAGCTTTGCTGTTGGTGTCCGGTTCTCCAGGTCCCACCCACACCCCAATGTCTCCCTGAGGAGCCCTATGGACCCTGAAGAAGAAAATATATTTTACATTAATGCAAACTTGCAGGAAGTGTTGTAACTTAACACATCTCTGGTCAGTCTTTGTTATATCTATTGTACAAGCCAAGCATACGGAACAAGTAAGAGAAATGGCAACAGGGTTCTGTATATTTTGTCAACAATCATCATGCCAACATTTTGTCAATATGAGAATGGCGACATGGTCGTAACGTCGACTTGCTCAGCATTTCACCATCGACTGTGTCAACATTTATCATAGCGACACTTATGAGATGTCAACATGTTTAGAATGTCGACAAAACAGTGTGTCCCGATGCTGTGCTCACTTTCCTGGTGGTGGATCTCTGGAGACTCCGTCAGTGTCTTCTATGTCTGGAGGTCAGGTGATCATGACTCCTGGCTGTCATGGAGCATTTTGGCGATGAGTAACGGTAACCACTAATCCTAAGCCTCTAACTCTCCCCTTTTGCAGCCTAACCCTAACACGCACCCTAGTGCCTAGCCCTAACCCCCCTGCCTCACTGCCGAACCCTAACCCTCCATCTAGTGGCTAACACTCCCAACCTGCAGCCTAACACTACCCCTAGTGCCTAAGCCTAACCCCCCCATCCCGCAGCCTAACCCTAACCTTCCCCTAGTGCCTAAGCCTAACCATCCTGTCCCACAGTCTAACCCTAACCTACCCCCTAGTGCCTATGCCTAACCACCTGTCCCACAGCCTAACCCTAACCGTCCCCCTAGTGCCTAAGCCTAAACATCCTGTCCCACAGCTTAATCATAACCTTCCCCTAGTGCCTAAGCCTAACCACCTGTCCCTCAGCCTAACCCTAACCTTCCCCCTAGTGCCTAAGCCTAAACATCCTGTCCCACAGCCTAACGCTAACCTTCCCCTAGTGCCTAAGCCTAACCATCCTGTCCCACAGCCTAACCCTAACCTTCCCCTTGTGCCTAAGCCTAAAAATCCTGTCCCACAGCCTTACCCTAACATTCCCCTAGTGCCTAAGCCTAACCATCCTGTCCCACAGCCTAACCCTAACCTACCCCCTAGTGCCTAAGCCTAACCATTCTGTCCCACAGCCTAACTGTAACCTTCCCCCTAGTGCCTAAGCCTAACTATCCTGTCTCACAGCCTAACCCTAACCTTCCCCCTAGTGCCGAAGCCCAACCATCCTGTCCCACAGCCTAAGCC
Source organism: Taudactylus pleione (assembly GCA_031769625.1). Classification (NCBI taxonomy): domain Eukaryota; kingdom Metazoa; phylum Chordata; class Amphibia; order Anura; family Myobatrachidae; genus Taudactylus; species Taudactylus pleione. The sequence goes on along the minus strand of JAUIMM010000275.1, from coordinate 15,039,311 downwards.
TAACCTAACCCCTAGTGCCTAAGCCTAACCATCCTGACCCACAGCCTAACCGTAACCTTCCCCCTAGTGCCTAAGCCTAACTATCCTGTCTCATAGCCTAACCCTAACCTTTCCCCTAGTGCCTAAGCCTAACCATCCTGTCCCACAGCCTAACCCTAACCTTCCCCTAGTGCCTAAGCCTAACCATCCTGTCCCACAGTCTAAACCAAACCTACCCCCTAGTGCCTATGCCTAACCACCTGTCCCACAGCCTAACACTAACCTTCCCCCTACTGCCTAAGCCTAAACATCCTGCCCACAGCCTAACCCTAACCTTCCCCTAGTGCATAAGCCTAACCACCTGTCCCACAACCTAACCCTAACCTTCCCCCTAGTGCCTAAGCATAAACATCCTGTCCCACAGCCTAATCTGAACCTTCCCCTAGTGCCTAATTCTAATCATCCTGTCCCACAGCCTAACCCTAACCTTCCCCTAGTGCCTAAGACTAAACATCCTGTCCCACAGCCTTACCCTAACCTTCCCCTAGTGCCTAAGCCTAACCATCCTGTCCCACAGCCTAACCCTAACCTACCCCTAGTGCCTAAGCCTAACCATCCTGTCGCACAGCCTAACCGTAACCTTCCCCCTAGTGCCTAAGCCTAACTATCCGGTCTCACAGCCTAACCCTAACCTTCTCCCTAGTGCCGAAGCCAAACCATCCTGTCCCACAGCCTAACCCTAACCTAGCCCCTAGTGCCTAAGCCTAACCATCCTGACCCACAGCCTAACCGTAACCTTCCCCCTAGTGCCTAAGCCTAACTATCCTGTCTCATAGCCTAACCCTAACCTTCCCCTTAGTGCCTAAGCCTAACCATCCTGTCCCACAGCCTAACCCTAACCTTCCCCTAGTGCCTAAGCCTAACCATCCTGTCTCACAGCCTAACCCTAACCTTCCCCCTAGTGCCTAAATCTAACCACCCTGTCCCGCAGCCTAACCCTAACCTAACCCCTAGTGCCTAAGCGTAACCATCCTATTCCACAGCCTAACCCTAACCTTCCCCTAGTGCCTAAGCCTAACCATCCTGTCCCACAGCCTAACCCTAACCTTCCCCCTAGTGCCGAAGCCTAACCATCCTGTCCCACAGCCTAACCCTAACCTACCCCCTAGTGCCTAAGCCTAACCATCCTGACCCACAGCCTAACCGTAACGTTCCCCCTAGTGCCTAAGCCTAATTATCCTGTCTCATAGCCTAACCCTAACCTTCCCCCTAGTGCCTAAGCCTAACTATCCTGTCCCACAGCCTAACCCTAACTTTCCCCTAGTGCCTAAGCCTAACCATCCTGTCTCACAGCCTAACCCTAACCTTCCCCCTAGTGCCTAAATATAACCACCCTGTCCTGCAGCCTAACCCTAACCTACCCCCTAGTGCCTAAGCGTAACCATCCTATCCCACAGCCTAACACTAACCTTCCCCTAGTGCCTAAGCCTAACCACCTGTCCCACAGCCTAACCCTAACCTTCCCCCTAGGGCCTAAGCCTAAACATCCTGTCCCACAGCCTAACCCTAACCTTCCCCTAGTGCCTAAGCCTAACCATCCTGTCCCACAGCCTAACCCTAACCTTCCCCTAGTGCCTAAGCCTAAACATCCTGTCCCACAGCCTTACCCTAACCTTCCCCTAGTGCCTAAGCCTAACCATCCTGTCCCACAGCCTAACCCTAACCTACCCCCTAGTGCCTAAGCCTAACCATCCTGTCCCACAGCCTAACCGTAACCTTCCCCCTAGTGCCTAAGCCTAACTATCCTGTCCCACAGCCTAACCCTAACCTTTCCCCTAGTGCCGAAGCCTAACCATCCTGTCCCACAGCCTAACCCTAACCTACCCCCTAGTGCCTAAGCCTAACCATCCTGACCCACAGCCTAACCGTAACCTTCCCCCTAGTGCCTAAGCCTAACTATCCTGTCTCATAGCCTAACCCTAACCTTCCCCCTAGTGCCTAAGCCTAACCATCATGTCCCACAGCCTAACCCTAACCTTCCCCTAGTGCCTAAGCCTAACCATCCTGTCCCACAGTTTAACCCTAACCTACCCCCTAGTGCCTATGCCTAACCACCTGTCCCACAGCCTAACCCTAACCTTCCCCCTAGTGCCTAAGCCTAAACATCCTGTCCCACAGCCTAACCCTAACCTTCCCCTAGTGCCTAAGCCTATCCACCTGTCCCACAGCCTTACCGTAACCTTCCCCCTAGTGCCTAAGCCTAACTATCCTGTATCACAGCCTAACCCTAACCTTCCCCCTAGTGCCGAAGCCTAACCATTCTGTCCCACAGCCTAACCCTAACCTACCCCCTAGTGCCTAAGCCTAACCATCCTGACCCACAGCCTAACCGTAACCTTCCCCCTAGTGCCTAAGCCTAACTATCCTGTCTCATAGCCTAACCCTAACCTTCCCCCTAGTGCCTAAGCCTAACCAACTTGTCCCACAGCCTAACCCTAACCTTCCCCTAGTGCCTAAGCCTAACCATCCTGTCCCACAGTCTAACCCTAACCTACCCGCTAGTGCCTAAGCCTAACCACCTGTCCCACAGCCTAACCCTAACCTTCCCCCTAGTGCCTAAGCCTAAACATCCTGTCCCACAGTCTAACCCTAACCTTCCCCTAGAGCCTAAGCCTAACCACGTGACCCACAGCCTACCCCTAACCTTCCCCCTAGTGCCTAAGCCTAAACATCCTGTCCCACAGCCTAACCCTAACCTTCCCCTAGTGCCTAAGCCTAACCATCCTGTCCCACAGCCTAAACCTAACCTTCCCCTAGTGCCTAAGCCTAAACATCCAGTCCCACAGCCTTACCCTAACCTTCCCCTAGTGCCTAAGCCTAACCATCCTGTCCCACAGCCTAACCCTAACCTACCCCCTAGTGCCGAAGCCTAACCATCCTGTCCCACAGCCTAACCGTAACCTTCCCCCTAGTGCCTAAGCCTAACTATCCTGTCTCACAGCCTAACCCTAACCTTCCCCCTAGTGCCGAAGCCTAACCATCCTGTCCCACAGCCTAACCCTAACCTTCCCCTAGTGCCTAAGCCTAACCATCCTGTCCCACAGTTTAACCCTAACCTACCCCCTAGTGCCTATGCCTAACCACCTGTCCCACAGCCTAACCCTAACCTTCCCCCTAGTGCCTAAGCCTAAACATCCTGTCTCATAGCCTAACCCTAACCTTCCCCCTAGTGCCTAAGCCTAACCATCTTGTCCCACAGCCTAACCCTAACCTTCCCCTAGTGCCTAAGCCTAACCATCCTGTCCCACAGTTTAACCTAACCTACCCCCTAGTGCCTATGCCTAACCACCTGTCCCACAGCCTAACCCTAACCTTCCCCCTAGTGCCGAAGCCTAACCATCCTGTCCCACAGCCTAACCCTAACCTACCCCCTAGTGCCTAAGCCTAACCATCCTGACCCACAGCCTAACCGTAACCTTCCCCCTAGAGCCTAAGCCTAACTATCCTGTCTCATAGCCTAACCCTAACCTTCCCCCTTGTGCCTAAGCCTAACCATCCTGTCCCACAGCCTAACCCTAACCTTCCCCCTAGTGCCTAAGCCTAACTATCCTGTCTCACAGCCTAACCCTAACCTTCCCCCTAGTGCCGAAGCCTAACCATCCTGTCCCACAGCCTAACCCTAACCTACCCCCTAGTGCCTAAGCCTAACCATCCTGACCCACAGCCTAACCGTAACCTTCCCCCTAGTGCATAAGCCTAACTATCCTGTCTCATAGCCTAACCCTAACCTTCCCCCAAGTGCGTAAGCCTAACCATCCTGTCCCACAGCCTAACCCTAACCTTCCCCTAGTGCCTAAGCCTAACCATCCTGTCCCACAGTTTAACCCTAACCTACCCCCTAGTGCCTATGCCTAACCACCTGTCCCACAGCCTAACCCTAACCTTCCCCCTATTGCCTAAGCCTAAACATCCTGTCTCATAGCCTAACCCTAACCTTCCCCCTAGTGCCTAAGCCTAACCATCTTGTCCCACAGCCTAACCCTAACCTTCCCCTAGTGCCTAAGCCTAACCATCCTGTCCCACAGTTTAACCTAACCTACCCCCTAGTGCCTATGCCTAACCACCTGTCCCACAGCCTAACCCTAACCTTCCCCCTAGTGCCGAAGCCTAACCATCCTGTCCCACAGCCTAACCCTAACCTACCCCCTAGTGCCTAAGCCTAACCATCCTGACCCACAGCCTAACCGTAACCTTCCCCCTAGAGCCTAAGCCTAACTATCCTGTCTCATAGCCTAACCCTAACCTTCCCCCTTGTGCCTAAGCCTAACCATCCTGTCCCACAGCCTAACCCTAACCTTCCCCTAGTGCCTAAGCCTAACCACCTGTCCCAAAACCTAACCATAACCTTCCCCCTAGTGCCTAAGCCTAACTATCCTGTCTCACAGCCTAACCCTAACCTTCCCCCTAGTGCCGAAGCCTAACCATCCTGTCCCACAGCCTAACCCTAACCTACCCCCTAGTGCCTAAGCCTAACCATCCTGACCCACAGCCTAACCGTAACCTTCCCCCTAGAGCCTAAGCCTAACTATCCTGTCTCATAGCCTAACCCTAACCTTCCCCCTTGTGCCTAAGCCTAACCATCCTGTCCCACAGCCTAACCCTAACCTTCCCCTAGTGCCTAAGCCTAACCACCTGTCCCAAAACCTAACCATAACCTTCCCCCTAGTGCCTAAGCCTAAACATCCTGTCCCACAGCCTAACCCTAACCTTCCCCTAGTGCCTAAGCCTAACCATCCTGTCCCACAGCCTAACCCTAACCTTCCCCTAGTGCCTAAGCCTAAACATCCTGTCCCACAGCCTTACCGTAACCTTCCCCTAGTGCCTAAGCCTAACCATCCTGTCCAACAGCCTAACCCTAACCTACCCCCTAGTGCCTAAGCCTAACCATCCTGTCCCACAGCCTAACCATAACCTTCCCCCTTGTGCCTAAGCCTAACTATCCTGTCTCACAGCCTAACCCTAACCTTCCCCGTAGTGCCGAAGCCTAACCATCCTGTCCAACAGCCTAACCCTAACCTACCCCCTAGTGCCTAAGCGTAACCATCCTAACCCACAGCCTAACCCTAACCTTCCCCCTAGTGCCTAAGCCTAACTATCCTGTCTCATAGCCTAACCCTAACCTTCCCCCTAGTGCCTAAGCCTAACCATTCTGTCCCACAGCCTAACCCTAACCTTCCCCTAGTGCCTAAGCCAAACCATCCTGTCCCACAGCCAAACCCTAACCTTCCCTTAGTGCCTAAGCCTAAACATCCTGTCCCACTGCCTTACCCTAACCTTCCCCTAGTGCCTAAGCCTAACCATCCTGTCCCACAGCCTAACCCTAACCTACCCCCTAGTGCCTAAGCCTAACCATCATGTCCCACAGCCTAACCGTAACCTTCACCCTAGTGCCTAAGCCTAACTATCCTGTCTCACAGCCTAACCCTAACCTTCTCCCTAGTGCCGAAGCCTAACCATCCTGTCCCACAGCCTAACCCTAACCTAGCCCCTAGTGCCTAAGTCTTACCATCCTGACAAACAGCCTAACCATAACCTTCCCCCTAGTGCCTAAGCCTAACTATCCTGTCTCATAGCCTAACCCTAACCTTCCCCCTAGTGCCTAAGCCTAACCATCCTGTCCCACAGCCTAACCCTAACCTTCCCCTAGTGCCTAAGCCTAACCATCCTGTCTCACAGCCTTACCCTAACCTTCCCCCTAGTGCCTAAATCTAACCACCCTGTCCCGCAGCCTAACCCTAACCTACCCCCTAGTGCCTAAGCGTAACCATCCTATCCCACAGCCTAACCCTAACCTTCCCCTAGTGCCTAAGCCTAACCATCCTGTCCCACAGCCTAACCGTAACCTTCCCCCTAGTGCCTAAGCCTAGCTATCCTGTCTCACAGCCTAACCCTAACCTTCCCCCTAGTGCCTAAATATAACCACCCTGTCCTGCAGCCTAACCCTATCCTACCCCCTAGTGCCTAAGCGTAACCATCCTACCCAACAGCCTAACCCTAACCTTCCCCTAGTGCCAAAGCCTAACCACCTGTCCCACAGCCTAACCCTAACCTTCCCCCTAGGGCCTAAGCCTAAACATCCTGTCCCACAGCCTAACCCTAACCTTCCCCTAGTGCCTAAGCCTAACCATCCTGTCCCACAGCCTAACCCTAACCTTCCCCTAGTGCCTAAGCCTAAACATCCTGTCCCACAGCCTTACCCTAACCTTCCCCTAGTGCCTAAGCCTAACCATCCTGTCCCACAGCCTAACCCTAACCTACCCCCTAGTGCCTAAGCCTAACCATTCTGTCCCACAGCCTAACCGTAACCTTCCCCCTAGTGCCTAAGCCTAACTATCCTGTCCCACAGCCTAACCCTAACCTTCCCCCTAGTGCCGAAGCCTAACCATCCTGTCCCACAGCCTAACCCTAACCTACCCCCTAGTGCCTAAGCCTAACCATCCTGAGCCACAGCCTAACCGTAACCTTCCCCCTACTGCCTAAGCCTAACCATCTTGTCCCACAGCCTAACCCTAACCATCCCCTAGTGCCTAAGCGTAACCATCCTGTCCCACAGTTTAACCCTAACCTACCCCCTAGAGCCTATGCCTAACCTCCTGTCCCACAGCCTAACCCTAACCTTCCCCCTAGTGCCTAAGCCTAAACATCCTGTCCCACAGCCTAACCCTAACCTTTCCCTAGCGCCTAAGCCTATCCACCTGTCCCACAGCCTAACCGTAACCTTCCCCCTAGTGCCTAAGCCTAACTATCCTGTATCACAGCCTAACCCTATCCTTCCCCCTAGTGCCGAAGCCTAACCATTCTGTCCCACAGCCTAACCCTAACCTACCCCCTAGTGCCTAAGCCTAACCATCCTGACCCACAGCCTAACCGTAACCTTCCCCCTAGTGCCTAAGCCTAACTATCCTGTCTCATAGCCTAACCCTAACCTTCCCCCTAGTGCCTAAGCCTAACCATCTTCTCCCACAGCCTAACCCTAACCTTCCCCTAGTGCCTAAGCCTAACCATCCTGTCCCACAGTCTAACCCTAACCTACCTGCTAGTGCCTATGCCTAACCACCTGTCCCACAGCCTAACCCTAACCTTCCCCCTAGTGCCTAAGCCTAAACATCCTGTCCCACAGCCTAACCCTAACCTTCCCCTAGAGCCTAAGCCTAACCACCTGTCCCACAGCCTAACCCTAACCTTCCCCCTAGTGCCTAAGCCTAAACATCCTGTCCCACAGCCTAACCCTAACCTTCCCCTAGTGCCTAAGCCTAACCATCCTGTCCCACAGCCTAACCCTAACCTTCCCCTAGTGCCTAAGGCTAAACATCCTGTCCCACAGCCTTACCCTAACCTTCCCCTAGTGCCTAAGCCTAACCATCCTGTCCCACAGACTAACCCTAACCTACCCCCTAGTGCCTAAGCCTAACCATCCTGTCCCACAGCCTAACCGTAACCTTCCCCCTAGTGCCTAAGCCTAACTATCCTGTCTCACAGCCTAACCCTAACCTTCCCACTAGTGCCGAAGCCTAACCATCCTGTCCCACAGCCTAACCCTAACCTACCCCCTAGTGCCTAAGCCTAACCATCCTGACCCACAGCCTAACCGTAACCTTCCCCCTAGTGCCTAAGCCTAACTATCCTGTCTCATAGCCTAACCCTAACCTTCCCCCTAGTGCCTAAGCCTAACCATCCTGTCCCACAGCCTAATCCTAACCTTCACCTAGTGCCTAAGCCTAACCACCTGTCCCACAACCTAACCATAACCTTCCCCCTAGTGCCTAAGCCTAAACATCCTGTCCCACAGCCTAACCCTAACCTTCCCCTAGTGCCTAAGCCTAACCATCCTGTCCCACAGCCTAACCCTAACCTTCCCCGTAGTGCCGAAGCCTAACCATCCTGTCCCACAGCCTAACCCTAACCTACCCCCTAGTGCCTAAGCCTAACCATCCTGACCCACAGCCTAACCCTAACCTTCCCCCTAGTGCCTAAGCCTAACTATCCTGTCTCATAGCCTAACCCTAACCTTCCCCCTAGTGCCTAGGCCTAACCATTCTGTCCCACAGCCTAACCCTAACCTTCCCCTAGTGCCTAAGCCTAACCATCCTGTCTCACAGCCTAACCCTAACCTTCCCCCTAGTGCCTAAATCTAACCACCCTGTCCCGCAGCCTAACCCTAACCTACCCCCTAGTGCCTAAGCGTAACCATCCTATTCCACAGCCTAACCGTAACCTTCCCCTAGTGCCTAAGCCTAACCACTTGTCCCACAGCCTAACCCTAACCTTCCCCCTAGTGCCTAAGCCTAAACATCCTGTCTCACAGCCTAACCCTAACCTTCCCCTAGTGCCTAAGCCTAACCATCCTGTCCCACAGCCTAACCCTAACCTTCCCCCAGTGCCTAAGCCTAAACATCCTGTCCCACAGCCTTACCCTAACCTTCCCCTAGTGCCTAAGCCTAACCATCCTGTCCCACAGCCTAACCCTAACCTACCCCCTAGTGCCTAAGCCTAACCATCCTGTCCCACAGCCTAACCGTAACCTTCCCCCTAGTGCCTAAGCCTAACTATCCTGTCTCACAGCCTATCCCTAACCTTCCCCCTAGTGCCTAAGCCTAACCATCCTGTCCCACAGCCTAACCCCAACCTACACCCTAGTGCCTAAGCCTAAACCATCCTGACCCACAGCCTAACCCTAACCTTCCCCTAGTGCCTAAGCCTAACTATCCTGTCTCATAGCCTAACCATAACCTTCCCCCTAGTGCCTAAGTCTAACCATCTTGTCCCACAGCCTAACCCTAACCTTCCCCTAGTGTCTAAGCCTAACCATCCGGTCCCACAGTCTAACCCTAACCTACCCCTAGTGCCTATGCCTAACTACCTGTCCCACAGCCAAACCCTAACCTTCCCCCTAGTGCCTAAGCCGAAACATTCTGTCCCACAGCCTAACCCTAACCTTCCCCTAGTGCCTAAGCCTAACCACCTGTCCCACAGCCTAACCCTAACCTTCCCCCTAGTGCCTAAGCCTAAACATCCTGTCCCACACAGCCTAACCCTAACCTTCCCCTAGTGCCTAAGCCTAACCATCCTGTCCCACAGCCTAACCCTAACCTTCCCCTAGTGCCTAAGCCTAAACATCCTGTCCCACAGCCTTACCCTAACCTTCCCCTAGTGCCTAAGCATAACCATCCTGTCCCACAGCCTAACCCTAACCTACCCCCTAGTGCCTAAGTCTAACCATCCTGTCCCACAGCCTAACCGTAATCTTCCCCCTAGTGCTAAAGCCTAACTATCCTGTCTCACAGCCTAACCCTAACCTTCCCCCTAGTGCCTAAGCCTAACCATCCTGTCCCACAGCCTAACTCTAACCTACCCCCTAGTGCCTAAGCCTAACCATCCTGACCCACAGCCTAACCGTAACCTTCCCCCTAGTGCCTAAGCCTAACTATCCTGTCACATAGCCTAACCCTAAACCTCCCCCTAGTGCCTAAGCCTAACCATCCTGTCCCACAGCCTAACTCTAACCTAGCCCCTAGTGCCTAAGCCTAACCATCCTGACCCACAGCCTAACCGTATCCTTCCCCCTAGTGCCTAAGCGTAACCATCCTGTCCCACAGCCTAACCCTAACCTTCCCTCTAGTGCCTAAGCCTAACTATCCTGTCCCACAGCCTAACCCTAACCTTCCCCTAGTGACTAAACCTAACCACCCTGTTCCGCAGCCTAACCCTAACCTTCCCCCTAGTGCCTAAGCCTCCCATCCCGCAGCCTAAGCCTCCCATCCCACAGCCTAACCCTAACCTTCCCCTAGTGCCTAAGCCTAACCTTCCAGTCCCACAGCCTAACCCTAACGTTCCCCTAGTGCCTAAGCCTAAACATCCTGTCCCACAGCCTTACCCTGACCTTCCCCTAGTGCCTAAGCCTAACCATCCTGTCCCACAGCCTAACCCTAACCTACCCCCTAGTGCCTAAGCCTAACCATCCTGTCCCACAGCCTAACCGTAACCTTCCCCCTAGTGCCTAAGCCTAACTATCCTGTCTCACAGCCTAACCCTAACCTTCCCCCTAGTGCCGAAGCTTAACCATCCTGTCCCACAGCCTAACCCTAACCTACACGCTAGTGCCTAAGCCTAACCATCCTGACCCACATCCTAACCGTAACCTTCCCCCTAGTGCCTAAGCCTATCCTGTCTCATAGCCTAACCCTAACCTTCCCCTAGTGCCTAAGCCTAACCACCTGTCCCAAAACCTAACCATAACCTTCCCCCTAGTGCCTAAGCCTAAACATCCTGTCCCACAGCCTAACCCTAACCTTCCCCTAGTGCCTAAGCCTAACCATCCTGTCCCACAGCCTAACCCTAACCTTCCCCTAGTGCCTAAGCCTAAACATCCTGTCCCACAGCCTTACCCTAGTGCCTAAGCCTAACCATCCTGTCCAACAGCCTAACCCTAAGCTACCCCCTAGTGCCTAAGCCTAACCATCCTGTCCCACAGCCTAACTGTAACCTTCCCCCTAGTGCCGAAGCCTAACTATCCTGTCTCACAGCCTAACCCTAACCTTCCCCGTAGTGCCGAAGCCTAACCATCCTGTCCCACAGCCTAAGCCTAACCTACCCCGTAGTGCCTAAGCCTAACCATCCTGACCCACAGCCTAACCGTAACCTTCTCCCTAGTGCCTAAGCCTAACTATCCTGTCTCATAGCCTAACCCTAACCTTCCCCCTAGTGCCTAAGCCTAACCATCCTGTCCTACAGCCTAACCATAACCTTCCCCTAGTGCCTAAGCCTAACCATCCTGTCTCACAGCCTAACCCTAACCTTCCCCCTAGTGCCTAAATCTAACCACCCTGTCCCGCAGCCTAACCCTAACCTACCCCCTAGTGCCTAAGCCTAACCATCCTGTCCCACAGCCTAACCATAACCTTCCCCCTAGTGCCTAAGCCTAACTATCCTGTCTCACAGCCTAACCCTAACCTTCCACGTAGTGCCGAAGCCTAACAATCCTGTCCCACAGCCTAACCCTAACCTACCCCCTAGTGCCTAAGCCTAACCATGCTGACCCACAGCCTAACCCTAACCTTCCCCCTAGTGCCTAAGCCTAACTATCCTGTATCATAGCCTAACCCTAACCTTCCCCCTAGTGCCTAAGCCTAACCATTCTGTCCCACAGCCTAACCCTAACCTTCCCCTAGTGCCTAAGCCTAACCATCCTGTCTCACAGCCTAACCCTAACCTTCCCCCTAGTGCCTAAATCTAACCACCCTGTCCCGCAGCCTAACCCTAACCTACCCCCTAGTGCCTAAGCCTAACCATCCTGTCCCACCGCCTAACCATAACCTTCCCCCTAGTGCCTAAGCCTAACTATCCTGTCTCACAGCCTAACCCTAACCTTCCACGTAGTGCCGAAGCCTAACAATCCTGTCCCACAGCCTAACCCTAACCTACCCCCTAGTGCCTAAGCCTAACCATCCTGACCCACAGCCTAACCCTAACCTTCCCCCTAGTGCCTAAGCGTAACCATCCTGTCCCACAGCCTAACCCTAACCTTCCCTCTAGTGCCTAAGCCTAACTATCCTGTCCCACAGCCTAACCCTAACCTTCCCCTAGTGACTAAACCTAACCACCCTGTTCCGCAGCCTAACCCTAACCTTCCCCCTAGTGCCTAAGCCTCCCATCCCGCAGCCTAAGCCTCCCATCCCACAGCCTAACCCTAACCTTCCCCTAGTGCCTAAGCCTAACCTTCCAGTCCCACAGCCTAACCCTAACGTTCCCCTAGTGCCTAAGCCTAAACATCCTGTCCCACAGCCTTACCCTGACCTTCCCCTAGTGCCTAAGCCTAACCATCCTGTGCCACAGCCTAACCCTAACCTACCCCCTAGTGCCTAAGCCTAACCATCCTGTCCCACAGCCTAACCGTAACCTTCCCCCTAGTGCCTAAGCCTAACTATCCTGTCTCACAGCCTAACCCTAACCTTCCCCCTAGTGCCGAAGCTTAACCATCCTGTCCCACAGCCTAACCCTAACCTACACGCTAGTGCCTAAGCCTAACCATCCTGACCCACATCCTAACCGTAACCTTCCCCCTAGTGCCTAAGCCTATCCTGTCTCATAGCCTAACCCTAACCTTCCCCTAGTGCCTAAGCCTAACCACCTGTCCCAAAACCTAACCATAACCTTCCCCCTAGTGCCTAAGCCTAAACATCCTGTCCCACAGCCTAACCCTAACCTTCCCCTAGTGCCTAAGCCTAACCATCCTGTCCCACAGCCTAACCCTAACCTTCCCCTAGTGCCTAAGCCTAAACATCCTGTCCCACAGCCTTACCCTAGTGCCTAAGCCTAACCATCCTGTCCAACAGCCTAACCCTAAGCTACCCCCTAGTGCCTAAGCCTAACCATCCTGTCCCACAGCCTAACTGTAACCTTCCCCCTAGTGCCGAAGCCTAACTATCCTGTCTCACAGCCTAACCCTAACCTTCCCCGTAGTGCCGAAGCCTAACCATCCTGTCCCACAGCCTAAGCCTAACCTACCCCGTAGTGCCTAAGCCTAACCATCCTGACCCACAGCCTAACCGTAACCTTCTCCCTAGTGCCTAAGCCTAACTATCCTGTCTCATAGCCTAACCCTAACCTTCCCCCTAGTGCCTAAGCCTAACCATCCTGTCCTACAGCCTAACCATAACCTTCCCCTAGTGCCTAAGCCTAACCATCCTGTCTCACAGCCTAACCCTAACCTTCCCCCTAGTGCCTAAATCTAACCACCCTGTCCCGCAGCCTAACCCTAACCTACCCCCTAGTGCCTAAGCCTAACCATCCTGTCCCACAGCCTAACCATAACCTTCCCCCTAGTGCCTAAGCCTAACTATCCTGTCTCACAGCCTAACCCTAACCTTCCACGTAGTGCCGAAGCCTAACAATCCTGTCCCACAGCCTAACCCTAACCTACCCCCTAGTGCCTAAGCCTAACCATGCTGACCCACAGCCTAACCCTAACCTTCCCCCTAGTGCCTAAGCCTAACTATCCTGTATCATAGCCTAACCCTAACCTTCCCCCTAGTGCCTAAGCCTAACCATTCTGTCCCACAGCCTAACCCTAACCTTCCCCTAGTGCCTAAGCCTAACCATCCTGTCTCACAGCCTAACCCTAACCTTCCCCCTAGTGCCTAAATCTAACCACCCTGTCCCGCAGCCTAACCCTAACCTACCCCCTAGTGCCTAAGCCTAACCATCCTGTCCCACCGCCTAACCATAACCTTCCCCCTAGTGCCTAAGCCTAACTATCCTGTCTCACAGCCTAACCCTAACCTTCCACGTAGTGCCGAAGCCTAACAATCCTGTCCCACAGCCTAACCCTAACCTACCCCCTAGTGCCTAAGCCTAACCATCCTGACCCACAGCCTAACCCTAACCTTCCCCCTAGTGCCTAAGCGTAACCATCCTGTCCCACAGCCTAACCCTAACCTTCCCTCTAGTGCCTAAGCCTAACTATCCTGTCCCACAGCCTAACCCTAACCTTCCCCTAGTGACTAAACCTAACCACCCTGTTCCGCAGCCTAACCCTAACCTTCCCCCTAGTGCCTAAGCCTCCCATCCCGCAGCCTAAGCCTCCCATCCCACAGCCTAACCCTAACCTTCCCCTAGTGCCTAAGCCTAACCTTCCAGTCCCACAGCCTAACCCTAACGTTCCCCTAGTGCCTAAGCCTAAACATCCTGTCCCACAGCCTTACCCTGACCTTCCCCTAGTGCCTAAGCCTAACCATCCTGTCCCACAGCCTAACCCTAACCTACCCCCTAGTGCCTAAGCCTAACCATCCTGTCCCACAGCCTAACCGTAACCTTCCCCCTAGTGCCTAAGCCTAACTATCCTGTCTCACAGCCTAACCCTAACCTTCCCCCTAGTGCCGAAGCTTAACCATCCTGTCCCACAGCCTAACCCTAACCTACACGCTAGTGCCTAAGCCTAACCATCCTGACCCACATCCTAACCGTAACCTTCCCCCTAGTGCCTAAGCCTATCCTGTCTCATAGCCTAACCCTAACCTTCCCCTAGTGCCTAAGCCTAACCACCTGTCCCAAAACCTAACCATAACCTTCCCCCTAGTGCCTAAGCCTAAACATCCTGTCCCACAGCCTAACCCTAACCTTCCCCTAGTGCCTAAGCCTAACCATCCTGTCCCACAGCCTAACCCTAACCTTCCCCTAGTGCCTAAGCCTAAACATCCTGTCCCACAGCCTTACCCTAGTGCCTAAGCCTAACCATCCTGTCCAACAGCCTAACCCTAAGCTACCCCCTAGTGCCTAAGCCTAACCATCCTGTCCCACAGCCTAACTGTAACCTTCCCCCTAGTGCCGAAGCCTAACTATCCTGTCTCACAGCCTAACCCTAACCTTCCCCGTAGTGCCGAAGCCTAACCATCCTGTCCCACAGCCTAAGCCTAACCTACCCCGTAGTGCCTAAGCCTAACCATCCTGACCCACAGCCTAACCGTAACCTTCTCCCTAGTGCCTAAGCCTAACTATCCTGTCTCATAGCCTAACCCTAACCTTCCCCCTAGTGCCTAAGCCTAACCATCCTGTCCTACAGCCTAACCATAACCTTCCCCTAGTGCCTAAGCCTAACCATCCTGTCTCACAGCCTAACCCTAACCTTCCCCCTAGTGCCTAAATCTAACCACCCTGTCCCGCAGCCTAACCCTAACCTACCCCCTAGTGCCTAAGCCTAACCATCCTGTCCCACAGCCTAACCATAACCTTCCCCCTAGTGCCTAAGCCTAACTATCCTGTCTCACAGCCTAACCCTAACCTTCCACGTAGTGCCGAAGCCTAACAATCCTGTCCCACAGCCTAACCCTAACCTACCCCCTAGTGCCTAAGCCTAACCATCCTGACCCACAGCCTAACCCTAACCTTCCCCCTAGTGCCTAAGCCTAACTATCCTGTATCATAGCCTAACCCTAACCTTCCCCCTAGTGCCTAAGCCTAACCATTCTGTCCCACAGCCTAACCCTAACCTTCCCCTAGTGCCTAAGCCTAACCATCCTGTCTCACAGCCTAACCCTAACCTTCCCCCTAGTGCCTAAATCTAACCACCCTGTCCCGCAGCCTAACCCTAACCTACTCCCTATTGCCTAAGCGTAACCATCCTATCCCACAGCCTAGCCCTAACCTTCCCCTAGTTCCTAAGCCTAACCACTTGTCCCACAGCCTAACCCTAACCTTCCCCCTAGTGCCTAAGCCTAAACATCCTGTCTCACAGCCTAACCCTAACCTTCCCCTAGTGCCTAAGCCTAACCATCCTGTCCCACAGCCTAACCCTAACCTTCCCCTAGTGCCTAAGCCTAAACATCCTGTCCCACAGCCTTACCCTAACCTTCCCCTAGTGCCTAAGCCTAACCATCCTGTCCCACAGCCTAACCCTAACCTACCCCCTAGTGCCTAAGCCTAACCATCTGTCCCACAGCCTAACCGTAACCTTCCCCCTAGTGCCTAAGCCTAACTATCCTGTCTCACAGCCTAACCCTAACCTTCCCCCTAGTACCGAAGCCTAACCATCCTGTCCCACAGCCTAACCCCAACCTACACCCTAGTGCCTAAGCCTAAACCATCCTGACCCACAGCCTAACCCTAACCTTCCCCTAGTGCCTAAGCCTAACTATCCTGTCTCATAGCCTAACCCTAACCTTCCCCCTAGTGCCTAAGCCTAACCATCTTGTCCCACAGCCTAACCCTAACCTTCCCCTAGTGCCTAAGCCTAACCATCCGGTCCCACAGTCTAACCCTAACCTTCCCCTAGTGCCTATGCCTAACTACCTGTCCCACAGCCTAACCCTAACCTTCCCCCTAGTGCCTAAGCCGAAACATCCTGTCCCACAGCCTAACCCTAACCTTCCCCTAGTGCCTAAGCCTAACCACCTGTCCCACAGCCTAACCCTAACCTTCCCCCTAGTGCCTAAGCCTAAACATCCTGTCCCACAGCCTAACCCTAACCTTCCCCTAGTGCCTAAGCCTAACCATCCTGTCCCACAGCCTAACCCTAACCTTCCCCTAGTGCCTAAGCCTAAACATCCTGTCCCACAGCCTTACCCTAACCTTCCCCTAGTGCCTAAGCATAACCATCCTGTCCCACAGCCTAACCCTAACCTACCGCTTAGTGCCTAAGCCTAACCATCCTGTCCCACAGCCTAACCGTAATCTTCCCCCTAGTGCCTAAGCCTAACTATCCTGTCTCAGAGCCTAACCCTAACCTTCCCCCTAGTGCCTAAGCCTAACCATCCTGTCCCACAGCCTAACTCTAACCTACCCCCTAGTGCCTAAGCCTAACCATCCTGACCCAGAGCCTAACCGTAACCTTCCCCCTAGTGCCTAAGCCTAACTATCCTGTCACATAGCCTAACCCTAACCCTCCCCCTAGTGCCTAAGCCTAACCATCCTGTCCCACAGCCTAACCCTAACCTTCCCCTAGTGCCTAAGCCTAACCATCCTGTCTCACAGCCTAACCCTAACCTTCCCCCTAGTGCCTAAATCTTACCACCCTGTCCCGCAGCCTAACCCTAACCTACCCCCTAGTGCCTAAGCCTAACCATCCTGTCCCACAGCCTAACCGTATCCTTCCCCCTAGTGCCTAAACATAACCATCCTGTCCCACAGCCTAACCCTAACCTTCCCTCTAGTGCCTAAGCCTAACTATCCGGTCCCACAGCCTAACCCTAACCTTCCCCTAGTGACTAAACCTAACCACCCTGTCCCGCAGCCTAACCCTAACCTTCCCCCTAGTGCCTAAGCCTCCCATCCCGCAGCCTAAGCCTCCCATCCCACAGCCTAACCCTAACCTTCCCCTAGTGCCTAAGCCTAACCATCCTGTCCCACAGCCTTACCCTGACCATTCCCTAGTGCCTAAGCCTAACCATCCTGTCCCACAGCCTAACCCTAACCTACCCCCTAGTGCATAAGCCAAACCATCCTGTCCCACAGCCTAACCGTAACCTTCCCCCTAGTGCCTAAGCCTAACTATCCTGTCTCACAGCCAAACCCTAACCTTCCCCCTAGAGCCGAAGCCTAACCATCCTGTCCCACAGCCTAACCCTAACCTACCCGCTAGTGCCTAAGCCTAACCATCCTGACCCACATCCTAACCGTAACCTTCCCCCTAGTGCCTAAGCCTATCCTGTCCCACAGCCTAACCCTAACCTTCCCCAAGTGCCTAAGCCTAACCACCTGTCCCACAACCTAACCATAACCTTCCCCCTAGTGCCTAAGCCTAATCATCCTGTCCCACAGCCTAACCCTAACCTTCCACTAGTGCCTAAGCCTAACCATCCTGTCCCACAGCCTAACCCTAACCTTCCCCTAGTGCCTAAGCCTAAACATCCTGTCCCACAGCCTTACCCTAGTGCCTAAGCCTAACCATCCTGTCCAACAGCCTAACCCTAACCTACCCCCTAGTGCCTAAGCCTAACCATCCTGTCCCACAGCCTAACCGTAACCTTCCCCCTAGTGCCTAAGCCTAACTATGCTGTCTCACAGCCTAACCCTAACCTTCCCCGTAGTGCCGAAGCCTAACCATCCTGTCCCACAGCCTAAGCCTAACCTACCCCGTAGTGCCTAAGCCTAACCATCCTGACCCACAGCCTAACCGTAACCTTCCCCCTAGTGCCTAAGCCTAACTATCCTGTCTCATAGCCTAACCCTAACCTTCCCCCTAGTGCCTAAGCCTAACCATCCTGTCCCACAGCCTAACCATAACCTTCCCCTAGTGCCTAAGCCTAACCATCCTGTCTCACAGCCTAACCCTAACCTTCCCCCTAGTTCCTAAATCTAACCACCCTGTCCCGCAGCCTAACCCTAACCTACCCCCTAGTGCCTAAGCGTAACCATCCTATCCCACAGCCTAACCCTAACCTTCCCCTAGTGCCTAAGCCTAACCACCTGTCCCACAGCCTAACCCTAACCTTCCCCCTAGTGCCTAAGCCTAATCATCCTGTCCCACAGCCTAACCCTAACCTTCCCCTAGTGCCTAAGCCTAACCATCCTGTCCCACAGCCTAACCCTAACCTTCCCCTAGTGCCTAAGCCTAAACATCCTGTCCCACAGCCTTACCCTAACCTTCCCCTAGTGCCTAAGCCTAACCATACTGTCCCACAGCCTAACCCTAACCTACCCCCTAGTGCCTAAGCCTAACCATCCTGTCCCACAGCCTAACCGTAACCTTCCCCCTAGTGCCTAAGCCTAACTATCCTGTCTGACAGCCTAACCCTAACCTTCCCCCTAGTGCCGAAGCCTAACCATCCTGTGACACAGCCTAACCCTAACCTACCCCCTAGTGCCTAAGCCTAAACCATCCTGACCCACAGCCTAACCCTAACCTTCCCCCTAGTGCCTAAGCCTAACCATCTTGTCCCACAGCCTAACCCTAACCTTCCCCTAGTGCCTAAGCCTAACCATCCTGTCCCACAGTCTAACCCTAACCTAACCCCTAGTGCCTATGCCTAACCACCTGTCCCACAGCCTAACCCTTTCCTTCCCCCTAGTGCCTAAGCCTAAACATCCTGTCCCACAGCCTAACCCTAACCTTCCCCTAGTGCCTAAGCCTAACCACCCTGTCCCGCAGCCTAACCCTATCCTTCCCCCTAGTGCCTAAGCCTCCCATCCCGCAGCCTAAACCTCCCATCCCACAGCCTAACCCTAACCTTCCCCTAGTGCCTAAGCCTAACCACCCTGTCCCGCAGCCTAACCCTATCCTTCCCCCTAGTGCCTAAGCCTCCCATCCCGCAGCCTAAACCTCCCATCCCACAGCCTAACCCTAACCTTCCCCTAGTTCCTAAGCCTAACCACTTGTCCCACAGCCTAACCCTAACCTTCCCCCTAGTGCCTAAGCCTAAACATCCTGTCTCACAGCCTAACCCTAACCTTCCCCTAGTGCCTAAGCCTAACCATCCTGTCCCACAGCCTAACCCTAACCTTCCCCTAGTGCCTAAGCCTAAACATCCTGTCCCACAGCCTTACCCTAACCTTCCCCTAGTGCCTAAGCCTAACCATCCTGTCCCACAGCCTAACCCTAACCTACCCCCTAGTGCCTAAGCCTAACCATCTGTCCCACAGCCTAACCGTAACCTTCCCCCTAGTGCCTAAGCCTAACTATCCTGTCTCACAGCCTAACCCTAACCTTCCCCCTAGTACCGAAGCCTAACCATCCTGTCCCACAGCCTAACCCCAACCTACACCCTAGTGCCTAAGCCTAAACCATCCTGACCCACAGCCTAACCCTAACCTTCCCCTAGTGCCTAAGCCTAACTATCCTGTCTCATAGCCTAACCCTAACCTTCCCCCTAGTGCCTAAGCCTAACCATCTTGTCCCACAGCCTAACCCTAACCTTCCCCTAGTGCCTAAGCCTAACCATCCGGTCCCACAGTCTAACCCTAACCTTCCCCTAGTGCCTATGCCTAACTACCTGTCCCACAGCCTAACCCTAACCTTCCCCCTAGTGCCTAAGCCGAAACATCCTGTCCCACAGCCTAACCCTAACCTTCCCCTAGTGCCTAAGCCTAACCACCTGTCCCACAGCCTAACCCTAACCTTCCCCCTAGTGCCTAAGCCTAAACATCCTGTCCCACAGCCTAACCCTAACCTTCCCCTAGTGCCTAAGCCTAACCATCCTGTCCCACAGCCTAACCCTAACCTTCCCCTAGTGCCTAAGCCTAAACATCCTGTCCCACAGCCTTACCCTAACCTTCCCCTAGTGCCTAAGCATAACCATCCTGTCCCACAGCCTAACCCTAACCTACCGCTTAGTGCCTAAGCCTAACCATCCTGTCCCACAGCCTAACCCTAATCTTCCCCCTAGTGCCTAAGCCTAACTATCCTGTCTCAGAGCCTAACCCTAACCTTCCCCCTAGTGCCTAAGCCTAACCATCCTGTCCCACAGCCTAACTCTAACCTACCCCCTAGTGCCTAAGCCTAACCATCCTGACCCACAGCCTAACCGTAACCTTCCCCCTAGTGCCTAAGCCTAACTATCCTGTCACATAGCCTAACCCTAACCCTCCCCCTAGTGCCTAAGCCTAACCATCCTGTCCCACAGCCTAACCCTAACCTTCCCCTAGTGCCTAAGCCTAACCATCCTGTCTCACAGCCTAACCCTAACCTTCCCCCTAGTGCCTAAATCTTACCACCCTGTCCCGCAGCCTAACCCTAACCTACCCCCTAGTGCCTAAGCCTAACCATCCTGTCCCACAGCCTAACCGTATCCTTCCCCCTAGTGCCTAAACATAACCATCCTGTCCCACAGCCTAACCCTAACCTTCCCTCTAGTGCCTAAGCCTAACTATCCGGTCCCACAGCCTAACCCTAACCTTCCCCTAGTGACTAAACCTAACCACCCTGTCCCGCAGCCTAACCCTAACCTTCCCCCTAGTGCCTAAGCCTCCCATCCCGCAGCCTAAGCCTCCCATCCCACAGCCTAACCCTAACCTTCCCCTAGTGCCTAAGCCTAACCATCCTGTCCCACAGCCTAAACCTAACCTTCCCCTAGTGCCTAAGCCTAAACATCCTGTCCCACAGCCTTACCCTGACCTTTCCCTAGTGCCTAAGCCTAACCATCCTGTCCCACAGCCTAACCCTAACCTACCCCCTAGTGCATAAGCCAAACCATCCTGTCCCACAGCCTAACCGTAACCTTCCCCCTAGTGCCTAAGCCTAACTATCCTGTCTCACAGCCAAACCCTAACCTTCCCCCTAGAGCCGAAGCCTAACCATCCTGTCCCACAGCCTAACCCTAACCTACCCGCTAGTGCCTAAGCCTAACCATCCTGACCCACATCCTAACCGTAACCTTCCCCCTAGTGCCTAAGCCTATCCTGTCCCACAGCCTAACCCTAACCTTCCCCAAGTGCCTAAGCCTAACCACCTGTCCCACAACCTAACCATAACCTTCCCCCTAGTGCCTAAGCCTAATCATCCTGTCCCACAGCCTAACCCTAACCTTCCACTAGTGCCTAAGCCTAACCATCCTGTCCCACAGCCTAACCCTAACCTTCCCCTAGTGCCTAAGCCTAAACATCCTGTCCCACAGCCTTACCCTAGTGCCTAAGCCTAACCATCCTGTCCAACAGCCTAACCCTAACCTACCCCCTAGTGCCTAAGCCTAACCATCCTGTCCCACAGCCTAACCGTAACCTTCCCCCTAGTGCCTAAGCCTAACTATGCTGTCTCACAGCCTAACCCTAACCTTCCCCGTAGTGCCGAAGCCTAACCATCCTGTCCCACAGCCTAAGCCTAACCTACCCCGTAGTGCCTAAGCCTAACCATCCTGACCCAAAGCCTAACCGTAACCTTCCCCCTAGTGCCTAAGCCTAACTATCCTGTCTCATAGCCTAACCCTAACCTTCCCCCTAGTGCCTAAGCCTAACCATCCTGTCCCACAGCCTAACCATAACCTTCCCCTAGTGCCTAAGCCTAACCATCCTGTCTCACAGCCTAACCCTAACCTTCCCCCTAGTTCCTAAATCTAACCACCCTGTCCCGCAGCCTAACCCTAACCTACCCCCTAGTGCCTAAGCGTAACCATCCTATCCCACAGCCTAACCCTAACCTTCCCCTAGTGCCTAAGCCTAACCACCTGTCCCACAGCCTAACCCTAACCTTCCCCCTAGTGCCTAAGCCTAATCATCCTGTCCCACAGCCTAACCCTAACCTTCCCCTAGT
Organism: Taudactylus pleione; assembly: GCA_031769625.1. NCBI lineage: Eukaryota > Metazoa > Chordata > Amphibia > Anura > Myobatrachidae > Taudactylus > Taudactylus pleione. Next base: position 15,017,599 of record JAUIMM010000275.1, on the reverse strand, counting down.
GCCTAAGCCTAACCATCCTGTCCCACAGCCTAACCCTAACCTTCCCCTAGTGCCTAAGCCTAAACATCCTGTCCCACAGCCTTACCCTAACCTTCCCCTAGTGCCTAAGCCTAACCATACTGTCCCACAGCCTAACCCTAACCTACCCCCTAGTGCCTAAGCCTAACCATCCTGTCCCACAGCCTTACCCTAACCTTCCCCTAGTGCCTAAGCCTAACCATACTGTCCCACAGCCTAACCGTAACCTTCCCCCTAGTGCCTAAGCCTAACTATCCTGTCTGACAGCCTAACCCTAACCTTCCCCCTAGTGCCGAAGCCTAACCATCCTGTGACACAGCCTAACCCTAACCTACCCCCTTGTGCCTAAGCCTAAACCATCCTGACCCACAGCCTAACCCTAACCTTCCCCCTAGTGCCTAAGCCTAACCATCTTGTCCCACAGCCTAACCCTAACCTTCCCCTAGTGCCTAAGCCTAACCATCCTGTCCCACAGTCTAACCCTAACCTAACCCCTAGTGCCTATGCCTAACCACCTGTCCCACAGCCTAACCCTTTCCTTCCCCCTAGTGCCTAAGCCTAAACATCCTGTCCCACAGCCTAACCCTAACCTTCCCCTAGTGCCTAAGCCTAACCACCCTGTCCCGCAGCCTAACCCTATCCTTCCCCCTAGTGCCTAAGCCTCCCATCCCGCAGCCTAAACCTCCCATCCCACAGCCTAACCCTAACCTTCCCCTAGTGCCTAAGCCTAACCACCCTGTCCCGCAGCCTAACCCTATCCTTCCCCCTAGTGCCTAAGCCTCCCATCCCACAGCCTAAACCTCCCATCCCACAGCCTAACCCTAACCTTCCCCTAGTGCCTAAGCCTAACCATCCTGTCCCACAGCCTAACCCTAACCTTCCCCTAGTGCCTAAGCCTAAACATCCTGTCCCACAGCCTTACCCTAACCTTCCCCTAGTGCCTAAGCCTAACCATCCTGTCCCACAGCCTAACCCTAACCTTCCCCTAGTGCCTAAGCCTAAACATCCTGTCCCACAGCCTTACCCTAACCTTCCCCTAGTGCCTAAGCCTAACCATCCTGTCCCACAGCCTAACCCTAACCTACCCCCTAGTGCCTAAGCCTAACCATCCTGTCCCACAGCCTAACCGTAACCTTCCCCCTAGTGCCTAAGCCTAACTATCCTGTCTCAGAGCCTAACCCTAACCTTCCCCCTAGTGCCGAAGCCTAACCATCCTGTCCCACAGCCTAACCCTAACCTACCCGCTAGTGCCTAAGCCTAACCATCCTGACCCACATCCTAACCGTAACCTTCCCCCTAGTGCCTAAGCCTAACTATCCTGTCTCATAGCCTAACCCTAACCTTCCCCCTAGTGCCTAAGCCTAACCATCCTGTCCCACAGCCTAACCCTAACCTTCCCCTAGTGCCTAAGCCTAACCATCCTGTCTCACAGCCTAACCCTAACCTTCCCCCTAGTGCCTAAATCTAACCACCCTGTCCCGCAGCCTAACCCTAACCCACCCCCTAGTGCCTAAGCCTAACCATCCTGTCCCACAGCCTAACCGTAACCTTCCCCCTAGTGCCTAAGCGTAACCATCCTATCCCACAGCCTAACCCTAACCTTCCCTCTAGTGCCTAAGCCTAACTATCCTGTCCCACAGCCTAACCCTAACCTTCCCCTAGTGACTAAGCCTAACCACCCTGTCCCGCTGCCTAACCCTAACCTTCCCCCTTGTGCCTAAGCCTCCCATCCCGCAGCCTAAACCTCCCATCCCACAGCCTAACCCTAACCTTCCCCTAGTGCCTAAGCCTAACCATCCTGTCCCACAGCCTAACCCTAACCTTCCCCCTAGTGCCTAAGCCTCCCATCCCGCAGCCTAAACCTCCCATCCCACAGCCTAACCCTAACCTTCCCCTAGTGCCTAAGCCTAACCATCCTGTCCCACAGCCTAACCCTAACCTTCCCCTAGTGCCTAAGCCTAAACATCCTGTCCCACAGCCTTACCCTAACCTTCCCCTAGTGCCTAAGCCTAACCATCCTGTCCCACAGCCTAACCCTAACCTTCCCCTAGTGCCTAAGCCTAAACATCCTGTCCCACAGCCTTACCCTAACCTTCCCCTAGTGCCTAAGCCTAACCATCCTGTCCCACAGCCTAACCCTAACCTACCCCCTAGTGCCTAAGCCTAACCATCCTGTCCCACAGCCTAACCGTAACCTTCCCCCTAGTGCCTAAGCCTAACTATCCTGTCTCAGAGCCTAACCCTAACCTTCCCCCTAGTGCCGAAGCCTAACCATCCTGTCCCACAGCCTAACCCTAACCTACCCGCTAGTGCCTAAGCCTAACCATCCTGACCCACATCCTAACCGTAACCTTCCCCCTAGTGCCTAATCCTAACTATCCTGTCTCATAGCCTAACCCTAACCTTCCCCCTAGTGCCTAAGCCTAACCATCCTGTCCCACAGCCTAACCCTAACCTTCCCCTAGTGCCTAAGCCTAACCATCCTGTCTCACAGCCTAACCCTAACCTTCCCCCTAGTGCCTAAATCTAACCACCCTGTCCCGCAGCCTAACCCTAACCCACCCCCTAGTGCCTAAGCCTAACCATCCTGTCCCACAGCCTAACCGTAACCTTCCCCCTAGTGCCTAAGCGTAACCATCCTATCCCACAGCCTAACCCTAACCTTCCCTCTAGTGCCTAAGCCTAACTATCCTGTCCCACAGCCTAACCCTAACCTTCCCCTAGTGACTAAGGCTAACCACCCTGTCCCGCTGCCTAACCCTAACCTTCCCCCTTGTGCCTAAGCCTCCCATCCCGCAGCCTAAGCCTCCCATCCCATAGCCTAACCCTCCCCTCATGCAGCCTTCTCCTAACCCTCCTGTCCCATCACCTAACCCTACCCTTCCACCTAGTACTTAACTCTAACCCTCCCCGTAGTGCTGAACTCTAACCCTCCCATTCCACAGCTTATCCCTAACCTTCCCCCTAGTGCCTAACCCTAACCAGGGGTGCCGAGAGGGGGGGAGTGGGTACTGATTACCCAGGCTTTCTGGAGGACAGCAGCAGTCTCCCCTGCTTGTACCTGGCCTCCTCTGCCTGCCCCCCTGGCCTCCTTTATCATGTCGACATCTCACATGTTGACATTGTGAACATGTCGACATTCTGCAGATATCAACATGTTCTATATTGACAGTTCAAGACATCATAACTGTCGACATTGCAGCGTCAACAGTTATGATTGTTGACATTTTGACTGACGGCCAGTGGCGTATCTATAATGGGTGCAGTGTGTGCGGGGCACACGGGTCCCTGGGTCCAGGTGCTCGGAGTCTACTAATGCTCCGATGACTGGTCAGTCGTGTCAGTCGGCTGCTGGCCACCAGGAAGAGAGGAGGGGGGCCCGTATGGGGAGTGCACACAGTCCCCCTCCTCTCTTGAGACGCCCCTGCTGACGGCATAGTGACAGCATCCCATGGCAGCCAGGTAGCTTGACCTCACTGTAGGTAGTATTCAGCAGTAAAACACATGAAAAGACATAAATGTCAGCATACATCTGTACACAGGCTCTGCCGCTGCGTAGTCTTCTATCTAACCTACAGGTTAAAGCTGTTAATATAACACGTATCGGAGGAACTGCGCTGGGGGGGGGGATCAAGCCAGCGAGGGCGAAAGGAATAACATTCTGTGAATATTGTTTTCATAGTTGACCTTCATAGACATGGTAAGAAAGGAAATATGTATCAGATGGAGAATATCAGCCCCATGCACACCTATAAGAATTCCCCGGCCGACCATCCCCCTGAGTGTCTGAGAGAGCAGGAACACGCCGTATTGGCAATCTGTCTGCTGTCTGATGGTTTTGCTGTAACAAAATAATAGGGAACATTGTCTTCCTTTCCGCTGAATGCATTGAGAATTCCAATATCAGGTATTTTGCGTTCTTAGCTCAGTATAAAACGTATTTTTCTTTAAAGTTGAACCAAACATGAAAAAAATATTTTGGGGTCTATTCATCATCACTTAATTTCTACAAAAGTAAGTGAAAATTAAGATTTTCACCTAGTTTTGTGGAAATTAAGTGTCAGCCCCATTCATCAAACATGTAACGCAAGAGATATCACAGCTATCTCCTGGTTACAATTGTGCATCGATAAATTCCACAGTCCCCATACTTTAGTATGGGGATGTGGAAATTATGAAATTCATCAAATTCCGAAAAAACATTTTTTTCGGAACTTGACAGTGATACTATACGCCATCCTGAGATGGCGCACAGGATCTGTTAGAGCAGATCCCTCCCTGCTGTGTCCTCTTACCTGCAGCAGCTCTCTCCCGGCTCCTAGCACAGTCTACTTGTGAGCCAGAGGGGGGAGGAAGAGAGCACAGCAGCGGTCGTCAGTGGGGTTCGGGCTGCTGGTGTGACGGGGGGGCAGCAAAGTCTCCAGTGGTGGCTGCAGCATCTCTGTTGAATAGGTCCCCTGCACAGTAGTGTAACCGGGGGGAAGGAGGGCTGTGCTGAAATGTGACCAGGAGCAAGGAGGGCTGTCAGCCAGCAAGTCTGATCAGGAAGGGGGTGGGAGGTCAAGTCTCCATTCTCTGGCGGTAGCAGCATCAGCTTTGTCGAGCAGGTCCCCCACACAGGAGCAGCAGCGGGGACTCACTTGATGCAGCAAGTCTGGTGTGTGATCAGTCTCCGGCGGGGCATCTTTACCAGGATGGGGTGACAGACCCCAGCAGGGCTAATTGGAGGGAGGGCAGATAGGCGGGGGTTCTCTTTGCAGCCTGTCTTCCAGCTGTGCATGCGCAGCTTGAAGACAGTCAGTGAAAACTGAAGAGGAGTGGAGAAAAGTCTGTCACTTTCGAAAAACTGGCCTCGTAGAAACAGCAGTTTTTCAGAAGTGATAGTTTAGGTGGGGAAGCATGATGAATGCCTCCTAAACTGTGATAATTATGTTTTAATGAATAGGCCCCTTAGGGGCAGATTTACTAAACTCTGGACAGTGATACATTGGAGAGTTATAAACCACCAACCAATCAGCTCCTAACTGCCATTTTGCAAACACAGCCTGTAACATGACAGTTAGGAGCTGAGTGGCTGGTCGTTTTCACTCTTTCATGTATTACTTTCCAGAGCTCAGTACATCTTCCCTCTTAATGTGTTGTATAAGAGGACGGACTGAACTATCATGCCGGCGTTCGGTGGTTTGTAACTTCATGCTGTTATTTATATAATTGGTGGCAGGAGGTGCTTCCTTCTTTCCATCGGCCAATGAAATCAGTGCACTTAAATTTTTAGGCTACAGGATTGCGTTTCTGCCCCAGCTACAGTATGTGCTCATGGGCGAAAATATTATTTAAAAAAACGGGCACTGAATTAGGTTGAAGTGATAATTAGTAAGACATGTCTAAACATTTTATTGAAAAATTGTATCTGGTTTGGGCCTTTCCTATGAACTGAATAAGTGGTCGGTGGCGATGGAAGGCGTTAATGGAGGTAGCGTCTCAGGGGCCAATTGTCATAGAGGTCTATCAAGCCTTCTAAAAAAGTGGAGACATCGCTCACAGCAACCAATCAGCTTCTACCTATCATTTTATAAAATTACATTGATAAATGCTAGCTAGATGCTGATTGGTTGTTGTTATAGCCAACGTCTATACTTGTCCACTTCACTCTTTGAGGGAGATTTATCAAGCCCTGGAGAGAGATAAAGTGAAGTTCCCCAAGCAACTTATCTAGCACAGACTTCGAAATGACAGTTGGAAGCTGGTTGATTGCTTTGGTGAAAGACTCTGCTTGACACATCTCCCCCAATGTACAGTATATACATCCTTTACTTCCTAGGCATGGTTTCAAGACATCACAGGTTTAGGACGTTGACCGGCACAGGGCAGCATAGAGCCCTGTTCCAGCCCTGGGAATAGGTTTCATATACAGAGATAGCCTTTGCAGTGCATTACAATGTACTGGTACCACTATGGCATACACAGAGAAATAAAAGTTAATAATCCCACTCATTATCTATATATCATAATATACTGCAGATGATCAGGACATTGCTGTTTTAAATGCACGTAATACAGTGAATTCCAGTCATGTAATTTAATTATTTATTATTTTTTAATATTTTAGGGATGATAAATAGAATAGTCTAAACTACATAAACCATTAAATCTTATAGGTGTTATTGCACCATACTCAGGGCTTTTTATCATACGTTGCATAGTACCGGATGGCTATAAATTAGAGATGTGCGTATAACCCTGAAATTTTGTGGTTTTGGTCTTGTTAATACTAGAGATGTGCAGATTCGGATTCCTGCAATATGAACACACCCAAACTTAGGGTTAACGAGTCGAACTGAGCCCCAGCTCGGGTCTTCACGCCAATGTTGGATGAAAACAAGGCAAAACATCATCTTATCGGCCCCTCACCTCGCGTGTTTTGGATTGCTTCATCTTCCCAGATCTTGCATTTTTTGGATTGAATATAAAACTCCCTCCCTTGTGTTTGCGCGCCATTTTACACAGGAGACCAGAGGGAAAGGGTGTGGACTGTGGGTTGCAGGAATGTGAGCTACTGTCACTTTACTTTCAGGGACTAAAGGGCTCCAGGCACTGTGTGGGGTGTGCACAGGCCACTTTTGTGTTTTGGTTTTGGATCTGGATCTTTCTTCGTGTTTTGGATCTGGATTGGTTTTGCCAAAACCACCCTTCCGTGTTTTGGGTTCTGGGTTTTGTGTTTTGGATCTGTATTTTTTTGAAAAAAAGCATAAAAACAGCTAAAATCACAGAATTAGTGGGTTTTTCTGCTCCTATGCTATTATTAACCTCAATAACATTAATTTCCACTCATTTCCAGTCCATGACTATGCTAAGCGACACGAGTGGGCGGCACGAACACGTGGCCCATCTAGGAGTGACACTGCAGTGACAGACAGAATGGCAGTTTGAAAAACTAGGCCCCAAACAGTATATAATGCAAAGAAAAAAAAGAGGTGCAAGATGGATTTGTCCTTGGGCCCTTCCACCCACCCTTATGTTGTATAAACAGGACATGCACACGTTAACAAACCAATCATTTCAGCGCCAGGGTCTGCCACATGACTGTGGCTGAAATGATTCGTTTGTTTGGGCCCCCACAAAACAAGCTGGCAATTAATCTGTCCCTGCACAAACTGGCTCTACGGAGGCAAGATTTCGTCTTCATCCTCCTCATCCGATTCCTCACCCTCTTCAGTGTTGTGTACATCCTCATCCTCACAGAGAATTAATTCGTCCCCGCTGGAATCCACCACCACAGGTCCCTCTGTACGTTCTGGAGGCTGGTCTCCCTGGAAGAGTTGATAATTCATTTTTATGAACATCATCTCCACATTTTGTGGAAGCAACCTCCTACGCCTTTCGCTGACAAGGTTCCTGGCTGCACTAAACACTCTTTCGGAATACACACTGGAGGGGGGGCAACTCAGGTAAAATAGAGCAAGTTTGTACAGGGGCCTCCAAATTGCCTCTTTTTCCTGCCAGTACAGGTACGGACTGTCTGACATGCCTACTTGGATGCTGTCACCGATGTAATCCTTTAACAGACAGACGCACGCTTGTCGCTGCTACTTTGAGGATGCAGGTGCGGCTACAGCCCACACAATTCACAAAGACAGAAAAAAAAAGAATTTTTTATTTTTTGTGGAGCGCACTTTGAGGGTTACACCACCCTTTAACAGACAGACGCAAGCTTGTCACTGCTTTGAGGATGCAGGTGCAGCTACTGTGCATACATTTCACACACAAACACAGCAAAAAAGATTATTTTATTTTGGTTGGAGCGCACTTTGGGGGTTACACCACCCTTCAATAGACAGACGCACGCTTGTCGCTGCTGCTTTGAGGATGCAGGTGCGGCTACAGCCCACACAATTCACAAAGACAGAAAACAAAGAAGATTTTTTTATTTTTTGTGGAGCGCACTTTGAGGGTCACACCACCCTTTAACACACAGATGCATGCTTGTCGCTGCTGCTTTGAGGATGCAGGTGCAGCTACTGCGCATACATTTCACACACAAACACAGAAAAAAAGAAGATTATTTTATTTTGCTTGGAGCGCACTTTGGGGGTTACACCACCCTTTAACAGACAGACGCACGCTTGTCGCTGCTGCTTTGAGGATGCAGGTGTGGCTACAGCCCACACAAATCACAAAGACGGGAAAAAAAATAAGAATTTTTTATTTTTTTGGAGTGCACTATGGGGGTTACAGCACCCTTTAACGGACAAGCCAGCCGGCCCTTTACTTATGACACAGGCGCAAGCTTGGCGCTGTTCCTTTGTTGATGCATGTGCAGCCACAGTGCACACAATTCACAAGCACAGAAAATAATTCCTCCACCATTCTGTCAGTGGTGACAGTATCATATGCAGTGACAGTATACATGTCAGAAATTGTTGGCACGTCCTTCAGTCCAGACCAGATGTCCAAACCGGCCCTTGACTTGTGACACAGGTGCACGCTTGGTGCTGCTGCTGTGTTGATGCACGTGCGACTACTGCGCATACATTTCACACACAAACACAGAAAAAAAAGAATTGTTTATTTTTTGTGGAGTGCACTTTGGGGGTTACACCACCCTTTAATAGACTAATGGGACACAGGCGCACGCTTGGCGCTGCTCCTTTGTTGATGCACGTGCAGCCACAGTGCACACAATTCACAAACACAGAAAATATTTTTTTATTTTGTTTGGAGTGCACTTTGGGGGTTACAGCACCCTTTAACGGACAAGCCAGCCGGCCCTTTACTTATGGGACACAGGCGCATGCTTGGCGCTGCTCCTTTTTTGATGCACGTGCAGCCACAGTGCACACAATTCACAAACACAGAAAATATTTTTTTATTTTATTTGGAGTGCCCTTTGGGGGTTACAGCACCCTTTAACGGTCAAGCCAGCCTGTCCTTTACTTATGACACAGGCGCACGCTTGGCGCTACTTTGTTGATGCACGTGCGGCTACTGCGCACACAGGCCCTGATTCAGAGCCGGACTGAATCAGGGCTGTCCCTCTTACTTTTTGGAGTGGCCTCCTGGCTGCTCTTATAGCTGTGGGAGACCACCCACAGCTATAACGAGTGGCCAAAATTATGGTCGCGATGGTCAAGACCATCGCGACCATCGGGCTTGCGACGAGTCCCTTGTGGTAGGGTCTCATCTGCCGCAAGCCCCAGAGCCAAAAGCACTCCCACAGACATCACTAGTGATGTCAGTGGGGCCGGCCCCAGATGGTATGCGTTCCCATGGGGGGCGTGCTGTCAATCACCATCGACAGCACGCCCCCTTTGGTGCGAGACCCATAATGACGGCTTGGCCATCATTATTCGGGTCTCGCGCATGCGCACGACAAAGCCGCCTCCGTCGTTCGCATGCGCACTTGGGCAACATCGACCCGCTTGCGAGCGCTCAGCGCTCGCGAGCGGGTCTGAATCAGGCCCACAATTCACAAACACAGAAAAAAAAAAATATATTATTTGGAGTGCACTTTGGGGGTTACAGCACCCTTTAACGGATGAGCCAGCCGGCCCTTTACTTATGACACAGGCACACGCTTGGCGCTACTTTGTTGATGCTCGTGCGGCTGCTGCGCACACAATTCACAAACACAGAAATTTTTGTTGTTGTTGTTTTTGCACTTGGGGGGAGCACCCCTGATGGACAGAGCACCCCCTGGACAACACTACAGCACCCCTTTAGGACTGGGACACTGCACAGGACTTTGGAGTGGACACAGCCCCTATGGACAACTGACTGCACAACACAGCCCAGCCAGCCCCTATGGACTTTGGAGGAGTGGACACAGCCCCTATGGACAACAGCAGCACAGCACAACACAGCCAGCCCCTATGGACTTTGGAGGAGTGGACACAGCCCCTATCGACAACAGCACAACACAGCCAGCCCCTATGGACTTTGGAGGAGTGGACACAGCCAGGGTTGCCTACCCTCCCGATTCGGGCGGGAGCATCCCGATAAACGGGTGCAGCTCCCGCCCCCCCGCAAAGGCAGGCAAGCCTCCCGCCTGCCGCTGATCCCCCGACCCCCCCTCCCCATTACCTGATAAACCCCCGCAGCAGGGGGGGGGGGGCGCTGACGCGATTCGTGTCATTTTGGCCCCGCCCCCTGCTTCGCAATGCCTTTTTTACCTGCATTGTGTAGCGGGGGTGGGGCTAAAATGACGCGATCGCGTGGCCCCGCCCCTGTCACACCCGCAAATCGACCTCTGCTTGTTTGGACCCACCCCTTTTTGCCGGCCACGCCCCCTGCTCTGCCGTTCTGGCTGCTCCCTCCCAGAAGGAGCAGCCAGATTGTCGGCAAGTATGGACACAGCCCCTATTGACAACAGCAGCACAGCACAACACAGCCAGCCCCTATGGACTTTGGAGGAGTGGACACAGCCCCTATGGACAACAGCAGCACAGCACAACACAGCCAGCCCCTATGGACTTTGTAGGAGTGGACACAACCCCTATAGACAAAAGCAGCACAGCGCCGCACAGCACAATACTACACTGCACTACACTACACTACACTACACAGCCCAGCCTGCCCTAACTCCCACTCTCCGTCTTCACTGTCCACAGCTGAGTGAGAAAATGGCGCCGACACGGGAACCTTATATAGGATCCAAAACCCGCGAGACCCGGAAGGCGGGATGATGACGTTTCAGATCCGAGTCAGGCGGGAAAAGTCGAGCCTGACTCGTATCGGCCTTGGATCGGAGGGGCTCGGGGGGTTCGGATTTCAGAAATCTGAACCCGCTCACCCCTAGTTATAACAACAACAACTGTGTTATGTTTTCAGGCAGGCACTGTGTGCAAACAAAAAAGAACCATTAGGAGCACTGTGTTATTAAAAAAAAAAAAAAACAAGGCCATAGGGTACCACTGCCATAGGAAACTGTGAGGCACTGTGTTGTGTGTTCAGGCACTGTGTTATAAAAAAGCCATTTGGACCACACTGTGGACCTCATTCAGAGTCTCTCACTAGCGCTGTGCACTCGCAAGCGGCCCAATGGTTTGCGTACGCGCACGCCTCATTCTGCGCGTGCGCGAACTACTCTGTGCGATCGCAGGCCGCTCGCTCGCTCGCCCAGCAAAGACAGCCCAGTGAAATGAGTGACAGGAGAGGCCGTTTGTGGGTGGTAACAGGGGCAGGACACTAATAACGGGGGAGTGGAGGTGTGAACGCAGGCGTGCCTGAGTGTTTCAACGCCGTTTTAGAGGCGTGCATAATTAACACGCAACGTCATAGTACATGTCACATGCCTGTTTCTTACACTGAAGTCCTCACAGTGCTTGCGGTAGGGTAAGGCAACCACAAGCGTTGCAATCGCTTCCGATTGTCCTCGATGTACCAATATTTTTAATACACTTCCTGGAGATGACATGTGCTGCTGGGCGGCTCTGCCTGTGCGATTGGGCACACGCTGGCCGCTCGCTAAGACATGGTGGGCATGCTTATGCCATGGCGAGCGATCGCTTCCCGTGGCGTCAATTTGACAAATTTGCATACGCAGGGTGCGAGCGACCACATCTAGCGAAAGACTCTGAATGAGGTCCTGTGTGTTTTTCGGGCACAGTTTTAAATTTAAAAAAAAAAAAAACCACTGTTGTCTTTTAAAAAAGGGTGCCATAACTAGGAGCTCTGTGAGGCACTATGTTGTGTGTTCAGGCACTGTGTTAATAAATAACGTCATTAGGGTGGCATAACTAGGAGCACTCTGAGGCACTGTGTTGTGTGTTTAGGCACTGTTTTAAAAAAATGATGTCATTAAGGTGCCATTACTAGGACCATTACTAGGAGCACTGTGTGGCACTGTGTTGTGTGGTTAGGCACTGTTATAAAATAACGGCATTAGGCTATCATTACTATAAGCGCTGTAAAGCAAGGCCGTAACTAGCTACGGGCGACCAGAATAAAACAGTTGTTACAATAATACGAAACGAGTCATTTTGGACCTATCCTACAATGGTACAAGTCTGTGCCCATCCACCCATCCATCCTCTCTCCCTCATCCCCGCCTCCATCCAAAGTCTCCAACCTCACCCCCATCCTATATATTCACCTCAGCCCTACATCCATGCTTTGCCTCCTCCTTCACTGGCGGCCGAAAAGTGTCCAGATAGAGGTTTACGAACAAATAATTATAAGTGGTGAAAGTGGGTAAGTGGCCTGGCCAAGCTGACTTGGGGGGAGATGTATCATACCTATGAGAGAGATGAAGTGGAGAGAGATAAAGTACCAACCAATCAGCTCCTGTCATTTTTCAAACACAGCCTGTAAAGTGATAGTTAAATGTTGATTGGTTGATATTTTCTCCACTTTATCACTCCCCAAGGTTTGATACATCTCACCGTAGAGTGGTGGTATATAAATCTAATAAAGCACTTCTGGAAATACCTGCTGGAATGTTCCCCACCTAACCACTGTCTCTGTAGAGTGGTGCTAATGAAAGGAGTAACCAAAGACACTGTTACTAAGTAACAGTCACATGGTACTGTAGATGACGTGGCCTAATCATAGCCTAATCCCTCCAGTGTCACTGATGTCATCACCTGAACGTTGCAACACCTACTGAGCATGCCAGGGACAGGAGATTATTACATAAATACAACACCTCCACATACCTGTCCCACATCATTTACAACTCCACATACCTGTCCCACATCATTTACTCCTCCACATACATGTCCCACATCATTTACACCTCCACATACCTGTCCCACATCATTTACTCCTCCACATACCTGTCTCACATTATTTACATCTCCACATACCTGTCTCACATTATTTACACCTCCACATACCTGTCCCCACATCATTTACACCTCCACATACCTGTACCCACATTATATACACCTCCACATACCTGTCTCACATTATCTACACCTCCACATACCTGTCTCACATCATTTACACCTCCACGTACCTGTCTCAAATTATTTACACCTCCACATACCTGTCCCACATCATTTACATTTCCACATACCTGTCTCACATTATCTACACCTCCACATACCTGTCTCACATCATTTACACCTCCACGTACCTGTCTCACATCATTTACACCTCCACATACCTGTCTCACATTATTTACACCTCCACATACCTGTCCCACATCATTTACACCTCCACATACCTGTCCCCACATGATTTACACCTCCACATACCTGTACCCACATAATTTACATTTCCACATACCTGTCTCACATTATCTACACCTCCACATACCTGTCTCACATCATTTACACCTCCACGTACCTGTCTCACATCATTTACACCTCCACATACCTGTCTCACATTATTTACACCTCCACTTACCTGTCACACATCATTCCCACCCCCATATACCTGTCACACATCATTTACACCTCCACATACCTGTCTAACATATTTACACCTCCACCTACCTGTCCCACATCATTTATACCTCCACATACCTGTCCGACATATTTACACCTCCACATACCTGTCCGACATATATACACCTCCACATACCTGTCTGACATATTTACACCTCCACATACTTGTCCAAAATAATTTACACCTCCACGTACCTGTCCGACATATTTACACCTTCATATACCTGTCCCACATCATTTACACCTCCACATACCTGTCCCACATCATTTACACCTCCACATACCCGTCCCACATTATCTACACCTCCACATACCTGTCCCACATCATTTACACCTCCACGTACCTGTCCCACATTATATACACCTCCACGTACCTGTCCCACATTATATACACCTCCACGTACCTGTCCCAACATTATTTACACCTCCACATACCTGTCCCCACATTATATACATCTCCACATACCTGTCCCCACATTATATACACCTCCACATACCTGTTCCTCATCATTTACACCTGCACATACCTGTCCCCACATCATTTACACCTCCACATACCTGTCACACATCATTTACACCTCCACGTACCTGTCCCACATTATATACACCTCCACGTACCTCTCCCACATTATATACACCTCCACCTGTGACCTACCTGTCCCAACATTATTTACACCTCCACATACCTGTCCCCACATTATATACATCTCCACATACCTGTCCCCACATTATATACACCTCCACATACCTGTCCCCACATTATTTACTCCTCCACATACCTGTCCTACATTATATACATCTCCACATACCTGTCCCCACATTATATACACCTCCACATACCTGTCCCCACATTATTTACACCTCCAGATACCTGTCCTACATTATATACACCTCCACATACCTGTCCCCACATTATATACATCTCCACATACCTGTCCTACATTATATACATCTCCACATACCTGTCCCCACATTATATACACCTCCACATACCTGTCCCCACATTATTTACACCTCCACATACCTGTCCTACATTATATACACCTCCACATACCTGTCCCCACATTATTTACACCTCCACATACCTGTCCTACATTATATACATCTCCACATACCTGTCCCCACATTATATACACCTCCACATACCTGTCTCACATTATTTACACCTCCACATACCTGTCCTACATTATATACACCTCCACATACCTGTCCCCACATTATATACATCTCCACATACCTGTCCTACATTATATACATCTCCACATACCTGTCCCCACATTATATACACCTCCACATACCTGTCCCCACATTATTTACACCTCCACATACCTGTCCTACATTATATACACCTCCACATACCTGTCCCCACATTATATACATCTCCACATACCTGTCCTACATTATATACATCTCCACATACCTGTCCCCACATTATATACACCTCCACATACCTGTCCCCACATTATTTACACCTCCACATACCTGTCCTACATTATATACACCTCCACATACCTGTCCCCACATTATTTACACCTCCACATACCTGTCCTACATTATATACATCTCCACATACCTGTCCCCACATTATATACACCTCCACATACCTGTCTCACATTATTTACACTTCCACATACCTGTCCTACATTATATACACCTCCACATACCTGTCCCCACATTATATACATCTCCACATACCTGTCCTACATTATATACATCTCCACATACCTGTCCCCACATTATATACACCTCCACATACCTGTCCCCACATTATTTACACCTCCACATACCTGTCCTACATTATATACACCTCCACATACCTGTCCCCACATTATATACATCTCCACATACCTGTCCCCACATTATATACACCTCCACATACCTGTCCCTCATCATTTACACCTGCACATACCTGTCCCCACATCATTTACACCTCCACATACCTGTCCCACATCATTTACACCTCCACGTACCTGTCCCACATTATATACACCTCCACGTACCTCTCCCACATTATATACACCTCCACCTATCCAGGGCCAGATTAACAATGGGGCGGATGGAGCTACAGCTCCAGGCCTCCACATAAAAATAGGCCCATCAACATGACAGCATGATTACCAGCTGCCTAACTGGCCATACATTTTAAGTATTTAAATAGTTTTTGTAGTTTTCCCCCTAAAAAAAAAAAAATGCAATTTTTCTTTTTCTATGTAATTAAGGAGACATTGTGCCTCAGTGTAGGGGGTGCACACACCAAGGTGACTTTGACCACACCCACACAGCACCGATCACAGCTCTTCCCCTTCTCAGTATAGGCCCTTGAACATTTTAAGCTCCAGGCCCATGTGGGCCTTAATCCAGCCCTGCACCTACCTGTCCCAACATTATTTACACCTCCACATACCTGTCCCCACATTATATACATCTCCACATACCTGTCCCCACATTATATACACCTCCACATACCTGTCCCCACATTATTTGCACCTCCACATACCTGTCCTACATTATATACATCTCCACATACCTGTCCCCACATTATATACACCTCCACATACCTGTCCCCACATTATTTACACCTCCACATACCTGTCCTACATTATATACACCTCCACATACCTGTCCCCACATTATATACATCTCCACATACCTGTCCTACATTATATACATCTCCACATACCTGTCCCCACATTATATACACCTCCACATACCTGTCCCCACATTATTTACACCTCCACATACCTGTCCTACATTATATACACCTCCACATACCTGTCCCCACATTATTACACCTCCACATACCTGTCCTACATTATATACATCTCCACATACCTGTCCCCACATTATATACACCTCCACATACCTGTCTCACATTATTTACACCTCCACATACCTGTCCTACATTATATACACCTCCACATACCTGTCCCCACATTATATACATCTCCACATACCTGTCCTACATTATATACATCTCCACATACCTGTCCCCACATTATATACACCTCCACATACCTGTCCCCACATTATTTACACCTCCACATACCTGTCCTACATTATATACACCTCCACATACCTGTCCCCACATTATATACATCTCCATATACCTGTCCTACATTATATACATCTCCACATACCTGTCCCCACATTATATACATCTCCATATACCTGTCCTACATTATATACACCTCCACATACCTGTCATACATTATATACACCTCCACATACCTGTCCTACATTATTTACACCTCCACATACCTGTCCTACATTATATACACCTCCACATACCTGTCCCCACATTATATACACCTCCACATACCTGTCCTACATTATATACACCTCCACATACCTGTCCCCACATTATATACACCTCCACATACCTGTCCCCACATTATATACATCTCCACATACCTGTCCTACATTATATACACCTCCATATACCTGTCCCCACATTATATACACCTCCAGATACCTGTCCCCACATTATATACATCTCCACATACCTGTCCCCACATTATATACACCTCCACATACCTGTCCTACATTATATACACCTCCACATACCTGTCCTACATTATATACACCTCCACATACCTGTCCTACATTATTTACACCTCCACATACCTGTCCTACATTATATACACCTCCACATACCTGTCCCCACATTATATATACACCTCCACATACCTGTCCTACATTATATACACCTCCACATACCTGTCCCCACATTATATACACCTCCACATACCTGTCCTAGATTATATACACCTCCACATACCTGTCCTACATTATTTACACCTCCACATACCTGTCCTACATTATATACATCTCCACATACCTGTCCCCATATTATATACATCTCCACATACCTGTCCTACATTATATACACCTCCACATACCTGTCCCCACATTATATACACCTCCACATACCTGTCCCCACATTATATACATCTCCACATACCTGTCCTACATTATATACACCTCCACATACCTGTCCCCACATTATATACACCTCCACATACCTGTCCCCACATTATATACATCTCCACATACCTGTCCTACATTATATACACCTCCACATACCTGTCCCCACATTATATACACCTCCACATACCTGTCCTACATTATATACATCTCCACATACCTGTCCCTCAACATTTAACCCATTATTGAGTTTTTTAGAGAAACTAACCTGAAAACTGACATGCCTTTATTGGCCATATTATGCTATTTAATCCCCTCCAGAACCATTATTACTCATTGGGAGGGTGTATCACAGGTTCTGCACTGTGGGCCTGATTCACTACCGATCGCAACTGCGATTATGTATGCATTTGGCGGATTGTTGAATTCTGCGCATGCTCATCTATCGCAGTGCACGTGCGCGAACACTTCACTGTGAGTGGGACTGCGATCTCATTGACTACGCAGAGTCGCAGACCCAGCGCAGAGTGATTGACAGGAAGTACCATTTGGGGGTGGTGATCGGCGAAATGCAGGTGTCCCATATACACAGCTTGGGCTTTCACTGCATGTGATGAGGTTAGCAATTCCTGAGTAAGGTCAGAGCTTGTACAAGTGTGTGTGTGGCTGCGATGGTACTCGATGCTACCGATGATTTTGCAGACTTGCTAATTGATATGGATGTGTGTAAGGTGAAGGCAGCGTCCTTAGGCTGCGTATAGCATTGCGACTGGCATCATTAGCATATCTTCGCAATAGCGATCTTTACTGAGGCCCTATATCGAGACATTTTTTCCTTACAATAAAGATTTTCCCTACTTTTTCACCTGCTCAGGGGGTGCGCACAATCAATGCGGGGTTTGTAATTGGACTGCAAATGTGATTCGCAGGACACAACTCGCATCCAGGGCCGTAACTAGGGTAGTGCGGCCGGTGCCATCGCACAGGGCACCACAGGTTAGGGGGCGCTGTTTGGGCATGTCAAATTTCTATTTATTATCATTCTCACTTGTAGCTTCCTCTTCTTTTATCCCCAGAATCTCTTGGCCTCCCCTATCTCTTCCCTGGGCCTTCCCCATGATGCCATGGCCCTTTTTCAGTTGCACTACAGTATCTTATGTCCTTATTTAAAATATGGGGGGCGCCAATGCGCTCTGTGGCACGGGGCACCAAAAAGTCTAGTTACGGCTCTGCTCGCATCTAATAGGACTGAACTCTTTAGAGAGGAGTTCTGCAGAGTAAGATATCTACACATTATTCATACTCTTCTGCTACAGGGTGATGCAAGATAGAGATACAGCTGTATCCTAGAGGCTTATACACAAAGGTGTTAATATCAGGAATTCAATGAGCATTCTTAAAGTTTGCTAAATGTCCTTTATTGCTGATAAAATGTCATGTAAAAGTAGCAAGCTCTTGCTTTCCATCACATGAGTTTCTATATTGCTTGCAGATTTCTCTAAAGTGACTGCTCAGTACTTAATATATAATATATAATGCTGCGAGAGAAACAAACTTCCAATGCTACAGCTAAGAAAAAAGGTTTTGCATTTACTTTTTATCGGTGTTGTATTTCAAAAGTTTTGTGTACAAGGCTACAAAGACATGGGTTATAAATTTCAACCTAAGGGCCTTGGCCCAAGATGGTGTGGCAGTACAGTCGCATGCAGCATGTGTAGAGGGTCCTGGTATTGAAATGGGGAGTGTTCATCCAACCAAACATTTGGACATGCTCCCTTGGTAACCCTCATTATAAAGCGTCTCAGTGATGCCACTGATTCCCAGTAAATTAATGAATAGACTGCATTTTCATGCCTCCTCTCTAAATATGTGACAAGTACTCTTGAAGTTAAGGTTGCCACAGACCTGGATTGCTATGGACAGTCTGCAAAATAGGACATCTATACCGGACGGGCAGCATCCGGAAATCACAACATCAGCTAGCCCTCTGTTCCACCTCTGTCCTGGCCCTCTCTGTGTCATCATAGCCCTCCCTACTCCACCCGTCCCATCCCTACCTACTCCACCGCTGTCCCATCCCTCCCTACTCCACCCCTGTCCCATCCCTCCCTACTCCACCCCTGTCCCATCCCTCCCTACTCCACCGCTGTCCCTGTTCCACCTCTGTCGCAGCCCTACCTGTCTGCCTCTGTCCCAGCTCTCTCTGCTCCAGTCCTACCTTCTCTGCTGAGTGCTGCAGTATCTTGGACGGGTCACAGTGACAGGATTGGCAAATCTCTTATGAGAAAGCAGTACACATTTAGCAACACTGGCCCTAATTCAGACCCACTCGCGAGCGCTGAGCGCTCGCAAGCGGGTCGATGTTGGCCAAGTGCGCCTGCGCACGATGGAGTCGGCTCCGTCGTGCGCATGCGCGAGACCCTAATAACGATGGGCAAGCCGTCGTTATGGGTCTCGCACCAAAGGGGGCGTGCTGTCGATGGTGAGTTCCCATGGGAACGCCTACCGTCTGGGGCCGGCCCCACTGACATCACAAGTGATGTCAGTGGGAGTGCTCTCAGCTCTGATAGAGCCAAAAGTACTCCAGGGCTTGCGGCAATGAGACCCTACCGCAAGGGTCTCGTCGCAAGCCCGATGGTCGCGATGGTCTTGACCATCGCGACCATCATTTTGACCGCTCGCTATAGCTGTGGGTGGTCACCCACAGCTATGCGAGTGGCCAGGAGGCCGCTCTTACATTCAGAGGGATGGCCCTGATTCAGAGCGAGCGCTCTGTCAGAGCGTCCGGCTCTGAATCAGGGCCACTGTACCTATGCACACCTGAAAGACTTGTAATCGGACCGATTTTATATCCAATTTCCCTTGAGAGCAGAACATATGATAACAAGCACACACACTGTCCAATATCGCATACAATCTAACGATATATTAAATCGTATGATCGTATGCGATTTATTGTTGCTACCATACACACTAGAACAACCTCCCATAGGATCCCCTGGAAATTTGAATAATGGGCTTTACAGTGGGCCTGATTCAGACCCGCTCGCTAGTGCATAGCGCTCACAAGTGGATCGATGGCCGGGCAGTGCGCACGCGCGAGCCCCGGAGCGAGTGGCTTAGCGAGCGGCCAGAAGGCCAGTAAAAAAAAAAAATGCCCTTCAGACCTGCGAGCTGCCTTCGGCAGCGAGCAGGTCTGAATCAGGCCCAGTGTACAGTGGGCTGTGCTGTAAAAAGAGGAAATAGGGAAAACACCATTGTATCTGTGCAGTATTGCTTTGTGTTTGCTGAGTTATCCTGCTGAACGCTCTACATAGCTTATTGCTCTACTTTGTTTTGCCTTGCTCTGCAAAGTGGTTTTTATCTAATGGACTGTTGAAAACAACAAACAAATACATAACTTTACGTTGCTGCTCCAGTAATTTACATTACAATGACCTATAATCCACCGGCCACTAATCATATAGGGGCCAATTACCAAAGCAGAATGCTGAGAAATTGTGAACGGAGATAAAGTTCCAGCCAATCAGAACCTAACTGCCATTCACAGGCTGTGTTTGAAATACTGTATGACAGCAGCTGGTTGATTGACACTTTACTGTATCTTCTTAATCACTATACAGTGATCCCACTTAAAATATTTTGGTCATGTGGGGGCACTGATACACTATATAGACACAAGTAATTGGACACTGACAGCAAATAGTTCAACAAGATTTTATTGACGTCAGTACTTTGTATGTCCACCACGCACAGTGATTACTGTGTAGACGCCCTTCTTGGCAATCTGTCCACAAGTTCCTAGAACAGCAGGCGGTATATGTTCCCATTTCACCTTAAGTACAGTGACCAACTGTGACACTGAAGAAAGTCGAGTTGGCCTAGAACACACCCGTCACTCCAATTCATCCCAGAGGTTCTCAATGGAGTTAAGGTCTGGACTCTGAGATGGCCAGTTCATCCGGGTTACCAAATTTTCTGTATACCAGCGTCTCCCTGGAAACATGACAGGTGGCATTGTCTCTCTGATAAAAACATAATTTTTTATAGAACTGCAAATACCTGGGACTCCCTACGAAGTGTTCTTGTCAAGACCGCCACACTAGTGGCCATTTGGAACTCGTGTGCAATGGTATGCATTTCGCTTGTGCGGGGGTGCCCAATCACTTTTGTCTACATAGTGTAACTTATGAAGGGACATAGGAAGCAGATGACATATAAATGAGCATGTGGGGGCACTGATGGCCTATAGAGGGGCATAGGGAGCAGATAACACATAAATGGACATTTGGAAGGTCTGATGCATGTGAAAGCCCTGAAGGCATATGGAACAATAAAGTAGAGATGTGCACCGACAACTGTGTTTTGGTTTGGTCAAAACCACCTTCAAATGTTATTATTTTGGCAAAACTACCCTCAAGTGTTTTGGTTCGAATTTGGTTTTAGATTTCTTTAAAATTCCTAAAAACAGCTACAGTAAATAATGTAATTTGGAGTGGACCTGTTTACATGCAATCCAAAACCCAAGATACGGTTTTTAGATCTGAGTTCTGAACTTACAGCAGACCTGAACTGGGACTCTGGCCCTGATTCAGAGCCGGATGCTCTGACAGAGCGCTCGCTCTGAATCAGGGCCGCCCCTCCTAGTTTTTGGAGCGGCCTTCTGGCCGCTCGCATAGCTGTGGGTGACCACCCACAGCTATAGCGAGCGGCCAAAATGATGGTCGCGATGGTCAAGACCATCAAAACCATCGGGCTTGCAACGAGACCCTAACTGTGTTATGTTTTCAGGCAGGCACTGGGGCCCAGATTCAGAGCCAGATGCACTGACAGAGCGCTCGGTCTGAATCAGGGCCGTCCCTCCTCCTTTTTGGAGCGGCCTCCTGGCCGCTCGAATAGCTGTGGGTGGCCACCCACAGCTATAGCTAGCGGCCAAAATGATGGTCATGATGGTCAAGGCCATCGCAAGCATCGGGCTTGCGACGAGACCCTTGCGGTAGGGTCTCACTGCCGCAAGCCCTGGAGCGCTTTTGGCTCTATCACAGCCAAAAGCACTCCCACTGACATCACTAGTCAGTGGGGCCGGCCCCAGACGGTAGGCGTTCCCATGGGAGCTCACACTGTGCCGAGAGTAAGTCCTGGTATCAGCCTAAGTACCGGTGTGCATATCCAGTCATTAAGGGAACACCAGGTTTCAATTATAAGTGGAAGATCGCACTTAGTGACTCTGTGGGTTTATCTTGCGTCACACTGTAGCGTCATAACAATCATTGCTTTCTACCTACCATGGAGGAAATAGTAGGGAGAATTATCAAGGGAGAACGCCAAGCGCTGTCTCCTTTCCTGGTGGCACTAGGACCCTGCACTGTTGGAGGTGCGACCTCTGACCCTTGTCTCAATAGCATATTACGGTGTCCCGGTCAGAGATATTCACATTACAACTTATCGATTCCTACCTATCTATACCCTCTAAATTGTCGCTATTTAGCGTTATGAGTTGCACAAGAAAGAAATGCTTTCAGACTTTGTTTGTGGTTCCAAAGCACAAAAAGTTATTATTCAATGTAAAAGCAGATAGTTACATGCTGTGATCTAAATACAATTAGCGCAAATAAATTATACAGACCCAAGGTACAGTCATTACATACGCATGCGCTCTGGATCCAGATCCCGGCATCAAAGAAGAAACCTCCGTCAATTGCAAAGCAAGAAGACTGAGATCTAATTCCAGAGAGCTCTCATATATACCCTTACAGAGATAAGCAATACAATAGAACAGGTTGGCTTGATTCCATTGGTTCTTCTTCCTGGTTCTTCTGTTACAGTATAGTTCATAGGTCAGTTCGTATGGTCACAATCCAGCCTCCAACAGCCCTTTGTGTCCATTTTCCCGCTGCATAATAAATCTAAGCTGGCTACATTACAGAGTACATTTAAATGTTTAACTCTCTATGGTCCATAGTTTGCAGACACATGTTGCGATCTTCTCACCGATGATACTGGAAATCTGCAAAGACACAGTGGATCAGAACGACACCAAACACGGTCTGCTTACCATGTACTAAACCTTAGATATCAAATAACATTTATTTCACAACATTACTAATACTGAAAAAACCTTGAATATTACACTTTAATGCTAAGGAACCTTTTTATGTAAGTGTGCAGTGTGTAAGTATTGGGGTATTGAAAAAAGACGCTAGTTAGCGTTGTGCGACTACTTGTTTGTGGAGTACACCATGGTACGTGTTTTGCAGGGTTGATCATTTTATATGTTTTAGTGACTGTCGGTATTTATATAATGAGGGCCTTTAACATCTTTCTATTGTGTGGGAATCGCACAACGCTAAATAATAGCATCGCCGTATGTACTTATAATGGGCGAGATTCACTAAAATGGTGCTGGGCGGCCAGTCGCAAAATGGCGTCTCATTGCCATTCGCAAAATGGCATTGTGCAGATTTAATTTTAAACCGATTCTGTCTCAGCCAGTTATCCGGCTTCAACAAACTGTACTATAGGCAAATGGCTGCAGCTTGAGTTCTCACTTGTTTTCTTGTAATCACTTAAGAAAAAGGCAAAGTAAACCATGAACCACATAATCTGTCTTCATATGAATCCTGCTGAAATCTGCTGGTAGTGTTTGAGCTCTGTCTTGTCTACAACTGTAACACTGTTTCCTCCAGAACTTAAGTTGCCAATTCCTGCTTGTTCCTCCACAGTAATCCAGCACTGACTCTCAGCACCTTGTTGTGGGCAATAGCTTCCAGGCTTACCGGAGTGTTTAGAAGCAGCACCAGTCCATCACACTAATGTATTTACAGCACACAACAGCTTCCCATTTAAATGCAAATTAGTGGGGTTTTAGTTCTGTTTTGGACCTGTCCCTTTTACCCGAATGTTACTGGATTTTTCTGGAACTTCCTAGAAACCTCTAGTCTGAAATTATCAATCTTCCCCGGCTTGGCATGGCTATCGATCATCAATAGTTAACAACTATTGATGGTTAACTATCAGTGGTTGAAAGTTTTGCCATTGATGACAGAGATTCAGTGGTTCTCTGCCATCAATGGCTGACTAGGGACCGATGATTATTTTCTATTTCTGAAGGCACAGATCTTAACCCCAGCACCCGGCACCTGCAAAGCACAGCCCCTAAATCTGATTGGCCCACGGCAGTGGTAGCCATCAAGGGGTGCAAACCATTGATGGTTCACCATAGATGGTTTTGTGCTATTGACAGTAATCATCAATGGAACCAGCGATGGTGTCACCCCTTGCACCTATGGTGGTTATATATTCGTGACTATAAACCAATAACCTGGATAGGACATGGATAAACAAAGCCTTTCATCTATGTCTGCAAATAGATGATGTGAGGATGCCTTTCTGGCTCCTAACACTGCAGAGGGTATCCAAACAGCCATCTAACCAAATGTGTGACATCACCTAGAGATTAAAGACCTCAACATATTTTATCTTTTTTTGACATAAAATCAATAATTATATAACAGCTACGAGTTCCCAAAATCATAGAAAAAACACTGAAGTTGATACACTGGACTGGTGTGATTTACTGTAAGTGTCACTAAGACTTGGGGCCTGATTCAGACCCACTCGCGAGCGGCTGTCCGCTCGCAAGTGGGTCGATGTTCTGGACTGAGCATGCGCACGACGGAGGGAGCTCCGTCGTGTGCATGCGCCAGACGCCACGAGCGAAGGAAAGTCCTTCGCTCGTTGTGTCTGATCAAAGGGGGCGTGCTGTCGATGTTGATTGACAGCACGCCCCCTTTGGTAGGCGTGCCGGGGGCGTGCCTCCCTGACGGGGGCGTTCCCACGGGAACGCCTCCCGTCAGAAGCCGGCCCACTGACATCACTAGTGATGTCAGTGGGAGTGATTTTGGCTCTGATAGAGCCAAAATCACTCCGGAGCTTGCGGTTGAAAACCTCAACCGCAGGCTCCGGCTCGCAGTTTCGATGGTCGCGATGGTCTCGACCATCGCGGCCATCAAACTGCACGCTCGTATAGCCTGTGGGTGGTGACCCACAGCTATACGAGCGTCCAGGAGGACGCTCCATTTTCATGGAGGCCGGCCCTCATTCAGAGCGTGCGCTCTGCTCAGAGCGTACGGCTCTGAATGAGGGCCTTGGTTTGGGAGAAATTAGATATCTCACCAATTACACATTCTAAAGCAGCCATAATTACATTCATTTTATATCTTAAATCATAGAGATTAATGTGAACGTTCCATATTTCATGTTTACAGAGGGGAAATGTGCAGTTATTTGTACTTAGATTAAACGTTATTTGGTCAGTCCTGGCATGGATCCTAAGTTAATTAACAAGCCAGTAAGTCATGTCCTCACTATTGGGGTGGGAAAAGCTGACAACAATGTATGGGAGCATGTAATCCTGTGTCAGACTTAGAGGACCAATTCTAAAGCTGGATACACACTGGAGTGATGGCCATTTGTTCCGTCATTTACAGGATTGCCAGTAAACAACGAGGCAAATCGGCCTGACATTGCTCCAGTGTGTACCCAGCTTTATTTGAATCCTGGACCTGTATTTCCTATAGTTTCTCTTTGTTATTTTGGGATTGCGACATGTTTGCCTATGTAATCTGTAATAATTTTTTATTTTTTACCATTCTGTAACTAAGCATTGTACTTTATTTTGTAAATCAAGTCTTCCTTTATTAGTCTATATTCATATGTAATCCAGAACCCAGACTTTGAGGGAGATATTAGATCATTAAGGTTACGCTATAACTATTAGTTATTGCTAGAAGTAGGGGAAGACCGGGTAGACCAACTAACTGCGTGGTAGATGTGTCGCCAAGCCTGCGCAATTGTGATAGAGTGTTAGGGGACCTCTCCCTACTGCCACGGGTGGTGGCAGTAGGGAGAGGTATAACAGGCAGAGTTATTCATTATGACTATTATATTAGATCCTACCCTCACTACATCAGGATTTGGGGATCTGCGCGATAGCAGTCCCGATGATAGTGTAAAAGGGCCAGACTGGCACTTCTGGCAAATACCAGAAAGGACGATGGCCTCAGGGTTGGCACAAGGAATGTGGCTGCCACTGTACAGGGCAGAAATTACCTGCCCGACTCAAAGTGTCCCTGCTCTTCACCCCCCCTGGAGTACACGGTATGAGCTCAGGGGGAGGGAAGGGGTGGCAACAGTGATGGGCTGGTGCGCTCTGCTCAACCGGTAAGAGATGGGGGCATGTCGCAAGGCTAGGCCCCTGTGACTCACGATACACCCCCTTGAAACGTAACTTCGCCCCCTTTGCGAGCGGACGCACCTAAGGAGCGCATACAGGGGGGACTTCCAGGGCAGATCTTCAGTTATTGGCTCTGGCCTAGTCAGGGCCAAATCAGGGGTAACTATTGGGGTCACTGATACCAAGAATATCTTATTTACTCATCTCTTACATTCTCTTTTCTATCCACCCAGCTGTGTATGCTCTAAAAAGCTGTGACAGGTCAGCGGCTGAATTGACTTCTGCTTTAAAGAACACATCTAACACTTCACCTGAAAGCTCTCGTGTCACAGACCGGGGGCCAGAACAAGAGATTGATGATTGTATTTCTGAGCTTTTCCTTCTGTGTCATGCACCAGGACGCCGCTCGGTGATAAGTTCAGTGATTTTCCGCTGAGAAGCAGCTTATTCAATGTGATGAAAATGAAAGTTTTTCTACATTGCCGAAGAGTCTTAATTCAGTGAGTCACAGTGCCCCTGCAAGAATGGGAAAGTGTTTTTTTACCACATTATATATAAAGTGATTGTTGTTTAACTAGTTATTATTACTGCATCTCAAAGCGACATTTTCAGAGGTAACACTAGGGGAGCAAGGGGGTGGTGCAAGATACACTGGGTGACACCATCCCAGGGGGTGACACTAAAATAATAATGCTGCTCTGCTAGTTTGGTGTCACCCCTCGGATGGTGTCACGGAGCAGTAGTGATGGATGATGTGCACATGCCGAGAGAGGCTGGGGGGAGAATGGGGGCGTGATTCGTGGTCATGCCCCCAAAATGTCAAAAACATGGGGATGTGGCTTCACGGGCACAAAGTTACGCACCCTTTTGGGTGCTCGCATGCCAAATATGATGGTTACCACACCGGGTAACACAAGACATAGTGATGCCACTGAACATTTTTAAAGGGCCCATGTCCTCCAAACCTCTACTTTACAGTTGTGTTCAAGAGTTTGGATACGACAGGTCAAATTGCATTGCATCATCGATGTGCCCTGTGGGCCTGATCCAGAGGCACTCACAAAAAGCGAGTGCTCGCTCTGAATCAGGGCGGGAGCTTGGTTTTTAAGTTGCGGCCTCTTGGCCGCTCGCATAGTTGTGGGTTGCCACCCACAGCTTATGCAAGCGGCCATGATGATGGTCGCGATGGTCAAGACCATCGCGACCATTGGGCTTGCAACGACCCTTGTGGTAGGGTCTCGTGGCCGCAAGCCCCAGAGAGCTTTCGGCTCTAATAGAGCCGGAAGCTCTCTCGCTGACATCACTGGTGATGTCAGTGAGGCTGCCCACAAACGGCAGGCGTTCGCTTGGGAACACCTCCTTTTGTGAAGCCACCCCCCGGCCACGCCTACAAAAGGGGCTGAGCTGTCGATCAACATCGACATCCGCCCCTTTTGTAGCGAGTCCCGGAACGAGCGCTTTTTACGCTCGCTCCGGGGCCAGCGCTCGTGCAGTGCGCACGCGACAGGTGTACACTGGCCCACCATCGACCGGTTGCGAGCGCACAGCGCTTGCAACCGGGTCTGAATCAGGCCCTGTGTGTCGCCATGCTAAGTGGACATGCCCCTAGCAAAAATAACACTGTTTAAAAAATAACATTCTAATCAAATAGTATACATAAGAAGTTAATACATTTCATGTTTATAGTTTTGTGAAAGGGGCGGGCGTACGTGAGTGATGTAATCCTGCTGCCGCGCAGGTGTAGTCTTATGACCTACCTGGCGTTACACCCTGTCACCTTCAGGCCATGTGTAGCAGATGGTGCTGTAATCTTGCTTGGAGATCATGCAGCACCTGTGAAGAGATGTAACGCAGCCTACCTATACTAATACCATGTTATCAACTATCTAATTAAAACTACCACACAGAATGAGGAGAGAGTGTAGTTTATGTACAGGAACGAACTTAAACCCCTAGGTATTTGGGAGCACAGACAGCTCCTCCCCCCCTGGGGACCTTTCCCCGCCGGCGTGCCTTCTCCTGTCCAGATGGGGAGAATACTCATAGAGTGTCCTTTGGCCTCTCCCCGGCCGTGGTTGCCCTCTCTTAACCACCGGGTACTCCGTCTCCGGACTTCTTCCCCCGACAGCAGCGGGAGTGTAAGTGTCGCTCTCCGCGGACGGGGGAGGCGCCGGTGCGCTCCAGCCTCCTCCCCTGACAGTAGCAGCAGCACAGTATTAGAGGGGAGCCCGGCAGCCTGCGATCACGGGTGCCCGGACACCCCAGACAGGTCTATGATATGGCGCCTGAGTCCAGCAGAGATGCCGACACCATCTTGGATATTGATAGTGGCGGCCATTTTCACTCCTCCAAGTTATCTGGAGGATCTCCTGATCTTCTTAGTATGTATGGGGATAGCCATTTACCCGCTGCACCTACACTACATAGGGGTGGTGGGATTTTAGGTCTGCTTTATGAACACAAAGTTCTGTGGGTTGGGGCCTCCCTGTCCCCATGCCAGGCGTCGCCTGAGTTTCCCTCAGGCCAGTTTAGCCCCTGCTTCTGCGCCCACAGATTCCCTGGACTTGAGGGGGCGTATTGGTTTCCCTCATAGGCACATTGACCCCTTTTTGCAGAGCGCAGATGAGAGTGGAGTGTCCGTTGGTATGGGTCAGAGTTCCGCTGTGCAGGCACAATTGGCACCCCTCGTTGCACAATTGTCCATGATATGTGGCCTTCCGGCGACTGTGCCACCCCCCTCTGCTCCTCCTCAGCTTTCGTCTCCTGTCCTCTCTCTGCCTGCTGACTGTCCCAGGCCCTGAACCTCTAGTTACTCCACACGGGGTGTAACTGGAAGGAATATCTGCATGTCATCTCCGGCCTCTTCCTCTTTGGTTGCAGGTCCGCCCAGCGTATCCGTGTTAAGTATGGAGGCGGAGGGTCACAGGTCCCATGGGAATACCACAGGCGGATAATGCGGCTGCTTCTGGTGAGTTGGATAGTGATTGGGTCTTCAGCACAGAGTCTAGTTCTACATCCTCATACTGGTCATAGACACCTGCGTCGCAGTAAGGCTAAGAGACCGCTTCGCTGCCGATCATCCAGACAATCGCGTTGCCACAATAGGCATCGCCAGTCCTCTAGTAGTAGCGAGGAAGCAAGCATTAGCCCGGGGGACGTTGTCCATTGTGCTAATATGGCGATCCTTCGTGATTTTCGGCCACGTATGCGCTAGAAGATTAATAAAGGCAAAGACATAGACGTCTTTGCACTTACTTCCAGGGCTCGCATGTCTCTGGCTGCAGCAAAAAAGAAGGGTGGCATCGGGGAAGATGTACATAGTTCATAAATTAATTGGTTGAATGGTTTTTATATTTTCGCCGCCTGTTATCTAAAAACGCATTCGGGCGAGGCCATGAATGTTATACGGCAGTGGTTCTCAAACTCGGTGCTCAGGACCCCACACAGTTCACGTTTTGCAGGTCACCAGGCTGGTACACAGGTGTAATCATTACTCACTGACACAATTTAAAAGATCCACAGGTGGAGCTAGTATCTCACTTGTGATTCTGTGAGGAGACCTGGAAAAAATGCACTGTTTGGGGTCCTGAGGACCGAGTTTGAGAACCTGTGTTATACGGTATCTGCACCTCATTCGTGGTCTCTTTTGCACGTCATGTGGCGCAGTCTGGAGATGGTACAACAAGGAGTTTTGTTGTAAACAATCGGGGGTTGAGATCCTTGATTTGGGATGGAAAGATATCGAGGTCTGGTTGAAAGTGATGCAACCCGCTCTGCAGGCTGCATAATGCTTCCTTCGGAATGAAAACAGGTGGTCAGGGCCCTGCGCCAGCTCATCCTGCCAAGGCTCCTCCTGCCAAAGGCCCTTTTTTTGTTTTTAACAATAGTACTTAAGCAGCGGGAGCCCGGTGTCATTTTCGACACCACTGTCTGCGCTGCGGTGCCCCCCCCAATCAAGGAATGCCCCAGACTGCCTGCCCCTTCCACTGGCCCTAAGCCCGCCAGTGCCAGTACCGCTCCATAGAGCTCCATCGCCGGTCCGCGTGGGTGCCATCCGGAAATGGTTGGATTGGTATCCTTTGCGTGAGGTGGCAATTTTCTTGCTTGAAGGTTTCACTGAGGAGTTTCTGCTCCTGGTGTGTGGTGATGTTTTTCTAGGTGCCCCTAAAAATCTGCGTTCAGCTCACCTACAGTATGGCCAGGAATTTTGAAAGACAAAGTGGCCAAGGAGGTGCATCTGGGTCGCATGGATGGGCCCTTTGGTGCTCCTCCTTTGCACAATCTAGTTCTCTCTCCAGTTGGAGTTGTGCCCGAGAAGGCTCCCGGGAAGTTCGGGTTAATCCAACATCTATCCTTTCCAGTCGGGGGGTCAGGAAATGAAGCCATCCCTGAGTCTTTGACGCGGGTTTGTTATCAGTCATTTGAGGAAGCCCTTAGTTTAGTGAAGTTGCAGGGACCGGGAGCTTAGTTGGGTAATGACGATGTGGAGTCTGCTTTCCGCCTTTTGTCTTTGCACCCCGTCTCATTTTGGTTCATGGGCTTTTGGCTGGTGGACGGATTTCTCGTCAATAAATGCCACCCCATGGGGTGCTCTGTGTGGTGCTTATTTTGAGGCCTTTAGTTCATTTTTACACTGGTGAATTTGCACGGGCATGGGCGAGTCCAGGGTAGCTCATTACCTCTCTGACTTCCTATGTGTAGGGCCGGCAGGTTCCCCGTGGTGCTCGGAGCTTATGTTTTCTCTGCAGGCTTTGTTTAAGGAATTTTGGGTCCCAATTGCACCCAATATTACGGAGGGCCCTTGCACTCAATTGTCGTACCTTGGCATTGAGATCGATACGGCAGCCTGTGCTGTCATTTGCCTGCATAGAAGATAGTGAAGCTTCGGGACGCCATCACGCTTGCTTTGTCGCTTGTAAGGTTTCCTTGCATCAAGGGCAATTGTTATTAGGGCTTTTCAATGTTGCATGCAGAGATATACCCATGGGTCGTATTTTTGGTCGTAAGCTGGAGAAAGCAACGACGGGCTTGCGCAAGCCTCATCATTTCATAAGGTTGTTGTCTGAACTTAGGAGGGTCCTCCAGGTTTGGGATGTCTTTCTGGAAGACTACAGTATAATGACATTAGCTTCTGGTTGGGCCCCCCTTTGGCCAGTGTGCAGCTACAGCTCTTCACTGACACAGCGGGGTCCACTGGTTCTGGAGCATACCTGGAGGGTTCTTGGTCCCTTTCCTCATGGCCTTCTTCTTGGGTTGCGGGGGGCTGACCAAGAATCTTCTGTTGCTGGAAATTTTTTCCCAACATGGTTGCTCTTGAGTTGTGGGGGAACCGACTTAGTAACCGGCATGTAATTTTTTTGGTGTGATAACTTGGGGGTAGTTGATGCCATTAACCGGCAGAGATCTACTTCTTTGCTGGTCCTCAGGCTTCTTGCACAGCTGGTTTTGCGCTGTCTAGCGTGCAATATTCACTTCAAAGCGCATCATGTTCCGGGGGTGGATAACCCCATCACGGATGCGCTATCATGCTTTCAGTGGGGTAGATTTAGAGAGCTTGCCCCTTCCGCTGCTGCGATTGGTGATCTTTGCCCCCCTCATTCTTGGCAGGTTATTTGTCCGGAATGGAGGGTTTAGCGCAGCACTCTCTAGCGCCTGGTACGTTGAGGTCTTACCAGTCTGCCTGGAACCAGTGGGAGGCCTTTTTGTCGCATAAGCGTGACAGAGGTAAACATGTTTACCAGGTACTTTTGTCCTTCATCTGGGATCTCTATTCATCTGGTAAGTCCAAGGCGGTTGTGTCTCAGGTAATTTCCGGCGTCTCGTTTTTCTTCCGCTTGCACGGGAATTTACCATGGGTTTCTTGTTCCAAAGGGCCGTTAAAGGCTGGGCTAGAATGGCCCCTGTTCCGGATGACCCCAGAAGGCCTGTTGCATTTTCATTACTTGTTAAGTTTGTTCTTGTTTTGTCTACTGTTTGTGTTTCTCATTATGAAATTGTCCTGTTCCGGCTTGCGATGGCTTTTCATGGGGCTTTTCGCATCAGCGAATTGGCATCGGCCTCTCATCACGTGCCCCATCCACTGCTTTTGTCCCACGTCATTATTTCCCGGTCCCTTCTCTGCAAGCTTCGGCGATCTAAAACGCATCAACTGGGTCGGGGTCATTGGGTGTCCTTAACATCATGTGCTGATGTGCGTATTTGCCCAGTGGCATTGGCCAGGGAGTATATTAGCCTGAGACCCAAGTTCCCCGGTGCTTGGTTGATGCATGGTGATGGTTCACCACTGACCATGTATCAATTCTGTGCCGTGCTTCAGTGTTGCATTTAGTCCCTCGGTTTGCCTTGAGGCATTTACGTTTCCTATTCCTTTAGGATTGGGGCTGCTACTGCAGCAGCTCGCGCCAGATGGTCAGTGTCTGAGATTAAAGCTTTGGGGCGCTGGAAATATGACGCTTATAAGTGTTATGTCCGGTATTAGATGTTTATTATTTCCAGATTATGCAATGTGTACAATTTCTTGTTATGCTTATTGTTCTTTAACTTGGAATTTTCTTTTTACCGCTCATCACCATCGGTGGGGGGCCTGAGGGATTTTGCCCTGTTTTTGCCCTGAACCACGGAAACTGATTGGCTATTGTTATCCAGGCAGGTTTTTTCAGGTTTTCACCTCTGCCAAGTTAGTCCCCCTCCCCCTTCCCCTC
Organism: Taudactylus pleione; assembly: GCA_031769625.1. NCBI lineage: Eukaryota > Metazoa > Chordata > Amphibia > Anura > Myobatrachidae > Taudactylus > Taudactylus pleione. The sequence continues at coordinate 14,984,333 of JAUIMM010000275.1, read as the reverse complement.
ATCTTTTCTTTTCTCGGTTTCTTTCTTTCTTACCTTTAATTGGTGCATTTGCCTGGTAGCGCTAGGGTTTTTCTTTAGTTTAGCAATTATATATTTTTGTTTTTTCAGGAGTTCATTTGTATCATCATCCCATATGGTTCGTGGGTCACTCATATATCCATTGGGCATCTAAATCGCCCTTTGCTAGTGACCCCCGTTCATTTATAGCAGTGGACAGCATTAGGTGGCTGGGTAAGAGGTGCATGCGATGGGGCTCCCTTTTGAGTTTGCTTTTAGATGTGGCTTCAGGTTTTGGGGCTCCTGGAGTTTTGGTTTTGCACTTAGGGGGAAATGACCTGGGGTCTCGGTCGGCTCTGGAGCTGAGGTACGAGATGGTTAGGGACATCGAGATCATCGGTACTTGGTGGCCCTGGTGTAATTTGGTTTGGTCATCTATCACTCCCCGGCAGTGTTGGAGGAGTGTAATGCCAGGGGTGGTGGTTGATAAGGCAAGACGTAAGGTCAGTTCCCTTGTGGCTAAATGCATGTTAGCTTTAGAAGGCTTGGTGATAGTTCTCCTCTTGATACGGTTTAGGGACTCTCACCTGTTTCATTCAAGAGATGGGGTTCACCTTACGAAGGAAGGGATTTATCTTTTCTTAGAGAGCATTTTTAGGGGTTTAGTCAGTTTGGTTTAGGCTGGTGGCAGACCCATATTTAGAGGTGACATCGGGCGTGGCGGGAGAGAGCGTCATGAATTGGTTAATTTCACAGCAATTAATTATGGGTGCAATTTGCATCAATACACGACTGATTTTATCCTACTGGGGTCAGCTGCACTGGCTTACTGGCTAGGCCTTTTTCGAGTGTATTGGTGCAAGATTTGGAGACCCTAAAATGCCACTTGCCTAAATGGCAATTGGCCCTGCAAGTATGGTGGAGGATAGTGGAATTGCTTTAAGTAGATTTGGCCATTTGTCTTATGCCACTCTTTCTTTCCGCCACCAGCATTTTTGAGAATTTAGTATTTTAAATAACGGCTGATCAAAATTTTTTATTTGCAATAAAGTTGTCTGTGTCTTTATTTTAGATAAGATAATGTAAGTGGTTATTGTTAGGCTACACTGGGTTAGGTTCAGGTTCACATATACCGACAGGGCGTTTAAGGTCTTTTAAGTAACACACAGCCCTAAACTACAATACTAAACAACCTGGTGTAATGCAATATACAAACTATAGCTGTGCACACAGGGCCTGATTCAGACCCACTCGCGAGCGGCTGTCCGCTCGCAAGTGGGTCGATGTTATGGACTGAGCATGCGCACGACGGAGGGAGCTCCGTCGTGCGCATGCGCCAGACGCGACGAGCGAAGGAAAGTCCTTCGCTCGTTGTGTCCGATCAAAGGGGGCGTGCTGTCAATGTTGATTGACAGCACGCCCCCTTTGGTGGGCGTGCCGGGGGCGTGCCTCCCTGACGGGGGCGTTCCCACGGGAACGCCTCCCGTCAGAAGCCGGCCCACTGACATCACTAGTGATGTCAGTGGGAGTGATTTTGGCTCTGATAGAGCCAAAATCACTCCGGAGCTTGCGGTTGAAAACCTCAACCGTAGGCTCCGGCTCGCAAATTCGATGGTCGCGATGGTCTCGACCATCGCGACCATCACAATGCACGCTCGTATAGCCTGTGGGTGGTGACCCACAGCTATACGAGCGTCCAGGAGGACGCTCCATGAAAATGGAGCCCGGCCCTCATTCAGAGCGTGCGCTCTGCTAAGAGCGTACGGCTCTGAATGAGGGCCACAATTTCCTAATCATAGCACTTTCTATGTCCTTAAACAAAGCTATTAGGTGCTAACCAGACCTACTTAGTGGGCCCAGAGCCTAATTTAGACCCGCTCGTGAGTGCTGAGCGCTCGCAAGCGGGTCGATGTTGCCCAAGTGCGCATGCGCACGAGGGAGCCGGCTCCGTCGTGCGCATGCGCGAGACCCGAATAACGACGGCCAAGCCGTCGTTATGGGTCTCGCGCCAAAGGGGGCGTGCTGTCGATGGTGATTGACAGCACGCCCCCTTTGGTGGGCATGCCGGGGGCATGGCTGCCCAGACGGAGGCATTCCCATGGGAATGCCTACCGTCTGGGGCCGGCCCCACTGACATCACTGGTGATGTCAGTGGGAGTGCTTTTGGCTCTGATAGAGCCAAAAGCACTCCAGGGCTTGCGGCAGCGAGACCCTACCACAGGGTCTCGTCGCAAGCCCGATGGTCGCGATGGTCTTGACCATCGCGACCATCATTGTGGCTGCTCGCTATAGCAGTGGGTGGTCACCCACAGCTATGCGAGCGGCTAGGAGGCCGCTCCAAAAAGGAGAAGGGACGGCCCTGATTCAAAGCGAGCGCTCTATCAGAGCGTCCGGCTCTGAATCAGGGCCTCAGGCCTTTGGTCTGCCTAACTTTTATTAAAGTGACCTGGGCATAATGCCCAGTGTCACCTACAGATGCCTCAGGCATTGGCCTGTCTACTTATACATCTATTGGCCTGGGCCTAGTGTCCAGGATCATTCACAGTGGCCTAGTGCCGGCCTATCAGTACAACAGACCTGAGGCCCGATTAACCCCATGGGCCTACTGATGGACTAACCTAATGGTCTAGGGAGGGGTTAATTACAGGAAGGCCTCACGGAGTGCCTTCCTATTAGGCTGGGAGAGTCAGCAGTGGGGAGCTTCGTTATGGCTCTTTTACTTTCCTGCCCTGCAGGCCTCTCCGGTCCTCATCGTCTTTATTCTGCTGCTGACCTGTCCTGTTCAGCAGCGAAGCCTCTCCCACTTACAAGTAAGAACTGCCCCGTTCTGCAGCCACATATTGGTGCAATTGGGTGGTGTGCTTGTCAATAAGGCGGGGCACTGAGCTATTAAGCGGCACCTCACATTTAAAGAAAAACAACAACTTAAAAAAAAAAATCTAAAAACAATGAACCAAACAATTAGGTTGGGGGTACCTGAGGTCTTAGGGCCTGATTCAGAGCCACTCGTAAGCGGCAGCTCGTTCGCTCTGAGCGATGTTTGCCCAACTGCGCATGCGTACGGATCGTTATACGCATGCGCGAACCAGTCAGTGCGGCCGAAATTCATGTGCTCGCAAAATAGCGAATGCCTGCTAATTTGAGTGACAGAAAGAGGCGTATGTGGGTGGTAACAGGTGAAGGTGCTTGAAAACGGGGAGTGGAGATCCGATCGCAGGCGTGCTTAAAGGTCAAAACGGGCGTTTTATGGGTGTGCATATTTAAAACAGCAGCGTCATTGACCACGTCACTGGGTTATTTTATAGTCAGAACTGCTCGCAAAATTGTGGTAGCAAAAACCAACCACAAGAATAGCGAGCAGTTCATACCCTGTTCGATGTACTCGATTAATCTAATAAATAGCGGACATGACGTAGGATGCGAGCGGCCAGGGGGCGTAGTTTCCTAAAAAACGACCGCAAGTTTTGTACGCTCGTTCAGACCTAGAGGCGTGAACAGACCGCAAACAGCGAATGGTTCATTTGAATAGCCACCCCTATTTTCTGGACGAGCGAGCGCTAATTGCGTCCGGCTCTGAATCAGGCCCTTAGTTTGGGCAGTGTGGGCTTATTTGGGATTCCTGGTGGCTGACCCCCTCCATAGGAGCCGTATGGCCTCCGATGATGAAATATTGGACTCGCCGCGAAGGATAGTTAAGTATCCAACTCGCAGCGGGGGGAAACGTGACACCGGAGCAATTCATTCTTGCTCCAGGGAGGTAGTGAGGAGGCGGCGGAGGGGTCTGCTCGGATCCCTCTTCGCATCCCTGGAACTCCTTTCCATAGAAAGGAGCGAGGGTCCGAGAACAAGCGTCGTCTTGTTCTCGGCAGCAAACTCCAAAAACTTATCGGACCCCTGATGATAAATAGCCAGGTTACTTAAATATGTGGAAACTAGCATTTCCACATGGTTACCGGGCCATTTATCTTTTGATGAATAGGCCCCGTTATGAGAAGGATTGCACTGTCTGTTTTCTCAAGTGACCAAACCTTTGCATAGCAGGTAGAATAGCAGTATGAGGGACATGGACCCAGGGGCCTACTGTAACTACAGTATTGTGGGGACAATAGGTGCCATAGCTATGGGAACTGTAGGCTTAGGGTGTGTGCCTCCACAGCCTGTCTCTAATGCACCCATCCCAGATCAGCACCAGTGCTGAGCAATGTAGCAAGAATAGATGACTATATTGAATACAAAAAGGGACAGTCTACAAACTAGTCATCACAATACTAGTGTATTGAATACAGTATTTTGTGGGGAATAGTATGCATTCTGGACCTGATTCAGACCCGCTTGGGAGCGCACAGCGCTCGCAAGCAGTTCGATACTCCCCCACTGCGCATGCACCACTTCCGGCGTGTGCATGCGTGAACCCCAGTGAGCGACAGCAGCTCCATCGCTCCGGGGCTCACTACAAGACGGGGCGGCTGTCGATGTTGATTGACAGTTCGTCCCGTTTTGTAGGCGGGGAGGGGGGTGGCTGCACAAATGCAGGCGTTCCCTTAGGAGCAGGAAGGAACAGGCGTTCTATTAGAGCAGGAAGTCCAATCGGGCTTATGGGAGCCGAGACCCTTCCGCAGGGTCTTGACACTAGCCCGATGGTCGCGACAATCGTGACCATCACCAGGCCGCTCGCACTAGCTGTAGGTGGTCACCCACAGCTTTGCGTTTGGCCTGGAAGTGAAACAAACAAAAAAAATGCCCTGATTCAGAGCGAGCGCTTGCAAACAGCGAGCGCCTCTAAATCAGGCCCTCTGTCCCTTTCTACCAGCCCACCACCGCACAGCCGATGGCATGCAGCTGATTCAGCGCACAGATAACAAGGGGAAATAATAAAACGGCTGAGGTTGCGGAACATAAGAAGCATAAGCCTGTTAATGTGAACTGCAGGTACTGTGGCATAATGTGACCTGGGGATACAGTATGGCATAATGTGACCTGGGGGTACAGTGTGGCATAATGTGACCTGGGGGTACAGTATGGCATAATGTGACCTGGGGGTACAGTAAGGCATAATGTGACCTGGGGGTACAGTATGGCATAATGTGACCTGGGGGTACAGTATGGCATAATGTGACCTGGGAGTACAGTATGTCATAATGTGACCTGGGAGTACAGTATGTCATAATGTGACCTGGGGGTACAGTATGTCATAATGTGACCTGGGGGTACAGTGTGGCATAATGTGACCTGGGGGTACAGTGTGGCATAATGTGACCTGGGGGTACAGAATGGCATAATGTGACCTGGGGGTACAGTATGGCATAATGTGACCTGGGGGTACAGTGTGGCATTATGTGACCTGGGGGTACAGTATGGCATAATGTGAACTGGGTGTACAGTATGGCATAATGTGACCTGGGGGTACAGTGTGGCATTATGTGACCTGGGGGTACAGTGTGGCATAATGTGACCTGGGGGTACAGTGTGGCATTATGTGACCTGGGGGTACAGTGTGGCATAATGTGACCTGGGGGTACAGTATGGCATAATGTGACCTGGGGGTACAGTATGGCATAATGTGACCTGGCGGTACAGTATGGCATAATGTGACCTGGGGGTACAGTGTGGCATAATGTGACCTGGGGGTACAGTATGGCATAATGTGAACTGGGGGTACAGTATGGCATAATGTGACCTGGGGGTACAGTGTGGCATTATGTGACCTGGGGGTACAGTATGGCATAATGTGACCTGGGGGTACAGTATGGCATAATGTGACCTGGGGGTACAGTGTGGCATTATGTGACCTGGGGGTACAGTATGGCATAATGTGACCTGGGGGTACAGTATGGCATAATGTGAACTGTGAGCACTGTGGAATAATGTGAACTGGGAGCCCTACTAGATGGCATAATGTGAACTGGTGGCATAACGATAACTATGGGAAATAAAATGAACAACCACTGTATAGACAGATGTCTCCCTAGAAGCACTGGGGGGACCTCTTCAAAATGTTTCTATGGGGCCCACTAAGCTTCTAGTCATGTTGCTGCATGGGCCCTTTAAAAAACATTGCTTTGAGATGCAATAATTTCTACTTCAGCAAGTTTCACATTATTTATAATGTGGTAGAAAAACACTTTCCCAATCTTGCAGGGGCGCTGTGACTCACTGAATATGACTCTTCGGTGAAGTGGAAAAAGTTTCATTTTCATCACATTGAAAAAGCTGCTTCGCAGCAGAAAATCACTGAACTTATCACCGAGCGGCGTCCTGGTGCATGACACAGAAGGGAAAGCTCAGAAATACAATCATCAATCTCTTGTTCTGGCCCCCGGTCTGTGACACGAGAGCTTTCAGGTGAAGAGTTAGATGTGTTCTTTAAAGCAGAAGTCAATTCAGCCGCTGACCTGTCACAGCTTTTTAGAGCTTACACAGCAGTAGGGATGTAAAAGGGACTGTGGTCAGATTCTCTTCCCTTTGTATTTATCCCAGATGAAAAAACCTGTATCTTAGATCTATCCTGCACCACCCACTAGCAGCACAGTGGGGTTTGGTCATTAACAGTCGTTTCCCAAAACCAGATTGTCTTTGTTACGTTATTTATGTGGGGAAGACTAAGGGCCTCATTCAGAGCCGCTCGCAAAAAGCGAGCGCTCGCTCTGAATGAGGGCGGCCAATTTTGTTTTAAAAGCCGACTTCCTGGCAGCTCGCTAAACTGTGGGTGACCACCCACAGCTTTAGCAAGTGACCAGGTGATGGTCGCGATGGTCGAGACCATCGCGACCATCGGTGCTTGTGATGAGACTCTTGTGGTAGGGTCTCGTCTACCGCAAGCCCCAGGTAGCTTCCTGCTCTAACAGAGCAGGAAGCTCCCTACTGACATCACTGGTGATGTCAGTAGGGCCACCTACAAACGGCAGGCGTTCCTTCAGGAACGGCTCCGTTTGTCCGGCCACCCCCCCACCCCACCTACAAAACGGGGCGAGCTGTCGATCAACATCGACAGCCGCCCCGTTTGTTGTGAGCCCCGGAGCGAGTGAATTTGTCACTCGTTCCGGGCTTGCGCACGCGCATTGCTAGCGCTGCGCATGCGCAGGCCCTCACCATCGACCTGCTTGCGAGCGCATTTGGCTTGCGAGCAGGTCTGAATGAGGGCCTATATGTTTTCAAAAATATTGCAGCAACATGAAATTGGCCCTCTGGGGTCATCAAAAAATGAGGCATCAGATGTAATGAACATGTTGCATTACAATTTGTTAAGGTTAATGGGTCTACTGCTTAAACCAGGGTGATAGATTTAGTTTTGGAAATATAGCTTCACCCCAATTTATTAATAAGTGGCACCGATCATAATGGCTGGTTATGGTAAGAGCATTGGCGGTCTTACATATGAGCAGTGGAACTGAAAGCTCAGCTTGGACTTTCCACTTTCATTAAAACATTTAATTTTTTTTGTTATACAGACTGATACTTCTGGATTTATATTGTATATTATATCTTTTTGTACAGTGTTGACGATATTTGTAATCTGTACATTCATGACAATATTGTTCTTTAATGTTTGTTTTACTACAAAGATGCTATTTGTACTGTTAATTGATCAACTCATCAATAAAAATTAATGAAAAAAAAACAAAAACATTTTTTTTAAAGTATATAAAAAAGGCAAAAAAAAATCTAAGAATATATATTTTAATATAATATTTTGTTAAATTAATAGAGCATTTATTTAGATCAGACAAGTGATCAGAGAACAGTGGGTCTGATTCAGAGATGGACACCAATGCCGCTGCTAATGCAAATTCCTACGCAGCGGCTGTGCAAAAAATTATGCAAATGCCGCAGCTAGTAGGGTTTGATTTGAAATGCCCACGGGTAGCTTCGCAAATCCACGACCATCTCAGTAACCATATGGTCGCGCAGAATGGCCGCGGGAACTGAGAAACCGCAGCCATTTTATCTGTGTACAGGATTGTAATCAGTGTGATTGAGTGATAATCGGTGGACTGCGCATAAATCCCTTCAAGTGGACCCACCATCCCGATCATTATACAGTAATATGCTCTCTCAAACAGAAAGACTCCAGCGATTCATAAACAGCTAAGGAGCTTATATTGAGAGCCACATTCCTCAACTGCTCTTGCAGGTACCTGCTTCCACCGCTCCTTCGTATAGAGGGGGAGTTCGGTCGGGCATCCAAACCAGTGTGAAGTTTCACCGGGTAGTTTGTCCTTCACGTGAGACTGTAAGCGCCTGCTCCCGGGTGTTTCTGCAGCTGAGCCGGCCGGCGGCTCCACCAGCAACTACATACTACTTGATACGGAGCGGAGCAATAATACTAAGAGTTTCCGCGATGAGAGGGAGATATTCTGATATCCAGTGACGGATACATGAAGAACAAGCGCTGCAAGTATTAGGACATACACAGCATCACACGTGGAATACTGAGACTCCTGATCTGCAGATCACAGACTATCTCTACCAGAATCGGGTGAGCTCATTCCGTGTTACCATAATAGCAACATTCTATCTAATTGCTGCACTATTTTAAAAGCTGTCACAGATACAGTGTACCTATACTCAAGAGAAACATTTTATTCATTCCTTTTCTGGCAATAATATGACCAGGAATACTGACTTTATTTATTCAATTTGTTTTATTTCTTATTGATATTAATTATATGTTGTTTATATGTATGTATTTTCTATCAGGAACACATATATGTTCCACATATTTTTTTTATAATTTTATCTGTGTACAATATTGCCATATTAAATATCTTTATTATATATTTTTCACTATAGTGTGGCTCATAATATATATACCTAGTGTGATGAATTGAGCGCAGCCAATTTTTTCAAATAATAATCGGTGGACTGCGCATAAATCACAGCCACATTGCGCACACACAGTGAATGATTTGCGATAGAGCTCGCTGTGAGGCCATAACGCAGACGTGTCATGGCCATTTCCAGGATGTGTACTAGCCAGCGTATGTGATCGTGCCCGCAGAGAACAAATCTGCAGCCTCTCAGTTACCACGGCCAACCAGAGTGACCATAGACTCACACGAGGAATCAATGTTTCAGGATCTGCGTCCAATGCTGCGTTTGTGTACACCATACTTGCCTACTTTTGAAAAAGCATTTCAGGGAGATTGTGAAAGCAGCACCTATGAGCGCGGTGGTAAAGTGGGCGTGTACTGCTACATCTGAGAGGCGTCATATGACTGACTTACATCCAAGTGTAAATGAGCCCCAAAGCAGTTACTAAGATCTATTGGGTGATGAAAACACACTGATACCTTTCAGAAAATGCATGTAGCCATAGGGATCATTGGACCTGATTCAGAGTAGGGGTGTGCACCGGCCACTTTTCGTGTTTTGTGTTTTGGTTTTGGATCTGGATCTTTCTTCGTGTTTTGGATCTGGATTGGTTTTGCCAAAACCACCCTTCCGTGTTTTGGGTTCTGGGTTTTGTGTTTTGGATCTGTATATTTTTTTTAAAAAGCATAAAAACAGCTAAAATCACAGAATTTGTAGGTTTTTCTGCTCCTATGCTATTATTAACCTCAATAACCTTAATTTCCACTCATTTCCAGTCTATTCTGAACACCTCACACCTCACAATAGTGTTTTTATGTCCAAAAGGTTGCACCGAGGTAGCTGGATGACTATGCTAAGCGACACGAGTGGGCGGCAAAAACACGTGACCCATCTAGGCGTGAAACTGCAGTGGCAGACAGGATGGCAGATTGAAACACTAGGCCCCAAACTGTACATAATGCAAAGAAAAAAAAGAGGTGCAAGATGGAATTGTCCTTGGGCCCTCCCACCCACCCTTATGTTGTATAAACAGGACATGCACACTTTAACAAACCAATCATTTCAGCGCCAGGGTCTGCCACACAACTGTGGCTGAAATGATTGGTTCGTTTGGGCCCCCACAAAACAAGCTGGCAATTAATCTGTCCCTGCACAAACTGGCTCTACGGAGGCAAGATGTCATCCTCATCCTCCTCATCCACTGATTCCTCACCCTCTTCAGTGTGTACATCCTCATCCTCACAGAGTATTAACTCGTCCCCGCTGGAACCACAGGTCCCTCTGTACGTTCTGGAGGCTGGTCTCCCTGGAAGAGTTGATAATTCATTTTATGAACATTATCTTCTCCACATTTTGTGGAAACAACCTCCTACGCCTTTCGCTGACAAGGTTCCCGGCTGCACTAAACACTCTTTCGGAGTACACACTGGAGGGGGGGCAACTCAGGTAAAATAGAGCCAGTTTGTACAGGGACCTCCAAATTGCTTCTTTTTTCTGCCAGTACAGGTACGGACTGTCTAACATGCCTACTTGGATGCTGTCACCGATGTAATCCTTTAACAGACAGACGCACACTTGTCGCTGCTGCTTTGAGGATGCAAGTGCGGCTACAGCCCACACAATTCACAAAGACAGAAAAAATAAGAATATTTGTATTGTTTGTGTAGCACACTTTGAGGGTGTCACCACCCTTTAACAGACAGATGCACGCTTGTCGCTGCTGCTTTAAGGATGCAGGTGCGGCTATAGCCCACACATTTCACAAAGACCGGAAAAAAAAGAACAATATTTTAATTGTTTGTGTAGCACACTTTGAGGGTGTCACCACCCTTTAACAGACAGACGCACGCTTGTCACTGCTGCTTTAAGGATGCAGGTGCGGCTACAGCCCACACAATTCACAAAGACAGAAAAAAGAAGAAGAATATTTTTATTGTTTGTGTAGCACACTTAGAGGGTGTCACCACCCTTTAACAGACAGACGCACGCTTGTCGCTGCTGCTTTGAGGATGCAAGTGCGGCTACATCGCACACAAGTCACAAACACATTAAAAAATAGTTTTTTATTTTTTGGAGCACTTTGAGAGTTACACCACCCTTTAACAGACAGACGCACGCTTGTCGCTGCTGCTTTGAGGATGCAAGTGCGGCTACAGCCCACACAATTCACAAAGACAGAAAAAAAAGAACAATATTTTTATTGTTTGTGTAGCACACTTTGAGGGTGTCACCACCCTTTAACAGACAGACGCACGCTTGTCGCTGCTGCTTTGAGGATGCAGGTGGAATCTAGACGGGATTTGGAATCGGGGACACACTACCTCCATCAATTGTCTAAATCCCACTGCACTAATGGCGGATACCGGACGCACGTCTAACACCAACATAGCAGTCAAGGCCTCAGTTATACGTTTTGCTTCAGGATGACTGCTGTCGTACTTCATCCTCATCGCTAGGGACTGTTGGAGGGTCAATTGTTTAGTAAAAGTAGTGATGTTCCTACTTCCTCTCTGGGATGATGAACAACTACCAGCAGCAGCAATAGCACTAGGAGGAAGTGGTTCTTGATCTTTCCCTATTTTATTTTTATCGGAGAAAGTTTGGTCCTCCATTTATGTTATATTGATATATACGTGCAGCTAAAGTGCACACAAACACAGAAAATATTTTTTTATTTTTGCTGGAGAGTAGTGCACTTTGTGGGTTACACCACCCTTTAAGAAATGAGCCAGCCGGCTCTTTACTTATGGGACACAGGCGCACGCTTGGCGCTGCTCCTTTGTTGATGCACGTGCAGCCACAGTGCACACAAGTCACAAACACAGAAAATATATATTTTTTTGGTTTGGAGTGTACTTTGGGGGTTACAGCACCCTTTAACGGTCAAGCCAGCCGGCCCTTTACTTACGACACAGGCGCACGCTTGGCACTACTTTGTTGATGCACGTGCGGCTACTGCGCACACAATTCACAAACACAGAAAATAATTTTTTTTTTGGTTTGGACTGGAGTGTACTTTGGGGTTACAGCACCCTTTAACAGTCAAGCCAGCCGGCCCTTTACTTATGACACAGGCGCACGCTTGGCACTACTTTGTTGATGCACGTGCGGCTACTGCGCACACAATTCACAAACACAGAAAATAATTTTTTTTTTGGTTTGGACTGGAGTGTACTTTGGGGGTTACAGCACCCTTTAACGGTCAAGCCAGCCGGCCCTTTACTTATGACACAGGCGCATGCTTGGCACTACTTTGTTGATGCACGTGCGGCTACTGCGCACACAATTCACAAACACAGAAAATAATTTTTTTTTTGGTTTGGACTGGAGTGTACTTTGGGGGTTATAGCACCCTTTAACGGTCAAGCCAGCCGGCCCTTTACTTATGACACAGGCGCACGCTTGGCACTACTTTGTTGATGCACGTGCGGCTACTGCGCACACAATTCACAAACACAGAAAATATATATTTTTTTGGTTTGGACTGGAGTGTACTTTGGGGGTTACAGCACCCTTTAATGGTCAAGCCAGCCGGTCCTTTACTTATGACACAGGCGCACGCTTGGCACTACTTTGTTGATGCACGTGCGGCTACTGCGCACACAATTCACAAACACAGAAAATAATTTTTTTTTGTTTGGACTGGAGTGTACTTTGGGGGTTACAGCACCCTTTAACGGTCAAGCCAGCCGGCCCTTTACTTATGACACAGGCGCACGCTTGACACTACTTTGCTGATGCACGTGCGGCTACTGCGCACACAATTCACAAACACACAAAAAATATAATTTTTTTAGCACTTGGGGGGAGCACCCCTGATGGACAGAGCACCCCCTGGACAACACTACAGCACCCCTTTAGGACTGGGACACTGCACAGGACTTTGGAGTGGACACAGCCCCTATGGAGAACTGACTGCACAACACAGTCCAGCCAGCCCCTATGGACTTTGAAGCAGTGGACACAGCCCCTATTAACAACAGCAGCACAGCACAACACAGCAGCCCCTATGGACTTTGAAGTAGTGGACAACAGCAGCACAGCACAGCGCAGCACAGCACAACACTACTCTGCACTACACTACACTACACTACACAGCCCAGCCAGCCCTAACTCCCACCCTCCCTCTTCACTGTCCACAGCCGAGTGAGAAAATGGCGCTGACGCAGGTACCTTATATAGGATCCCAAACCCGCGAGACTCGGAAGGCGGGATGATGACGTTTTGCCTCGATTTCAGATCCGAGTCAGGCGGGAAAAGTCGAGCCTGACTCGGATCTGCCTCGGATCGGGGGGGCTCGGGGGGGTTCGGATTTCAGGAATCCGAACCCGCTCACCACTAATTCAGAGCCGCTCGTAAGCGGCCGCTCGTTCGTTCCAAGCGATGTTTGCACAACTGCGCATGCGTACGGATCGTAATACGCATGCGCAAACCAGTCAGTGCGGCCAAAAATCGTTTGTTCGCTAAATAGCAAATGCCTGCTATTTTGAGTGACAGGAGGAGGCGTATGTGGGTGGTAACAGGGGAAGGTGCTTGAAAACGGGGAGTGGAGATCAGAACGCAGGCGTGCTTAAAGGTCAAAACTTGCATTTTATGGGTGTGCATAATTAATACAGCAGCGTCATTGACCACGTCACTGGGTTATTTTATAGTCAGAACTGGTCGCAAGATTGCGGTAGGAAAATCCAACCACAAGAATAGCGAGCAGTTCATACGCTGGTCGATGTACTCGATTAATCTAATAAAATAGCGGACATGACGTATGATGCGAGCGGCCAGGGGGCGTAGCTTTCCAAAAAACGACTGCATGTTTTGTTCGCTCGTTCAGACATAGAGGCGTGAACAGACCGCAAAGAGCGAACGGTTCATTTGAATAGCCACCCCTTTTTTTCAGAACGACCGCAAATAGCGTCCGGCTCTGAGTCAGGCCCTTTGTGCCTTATACCCAATGCCACTAATGATCCCATTTGAATGTATATATCTGATTTTTTTTTTAATATAACAGGTTCATAATTGGGGGTAAGGTGCAATCAGGGAGATTGCTGCTCCCTACCTCTGGAACTCTCTCCCTCTCCCTATCAGACTCTCCATCTCTCTACAAATCTCAAACAGGTTCTAATGACCCACTACTTCATCAAGGCCTTCCAGCTCTCATCCTAACCCACTTCATGCTCTTTCCTCCCTATCTTCCCCTTCTGTGTCACACCTGTCTGTCTGCCCCTCCCCTTTAGAATGTAAGCTTTTCCCTCATGTGCTTCTCTTTACATTTTATTCTACTCCTTACTCCCCATTAGGGCACCTAACACGTGACTGCCAACTCCCGGCTGCTTATTGTAAGTGCTTTAATTGCTATTGCAGCAATGTATATAAATCGTGTCCTTGTCCTGCACTGTAATGTACTGTAAGTTACTTGTTTCTTGTTTACCTATTAGTTCTATGTACTGTGTAAGGCGCTGCGGAACACTTGTGACGCCATATAAATAAAGGATAATAATAATAATAATAATTTTAATAATAATAATAATAATAATATTTCAGGGAGTCTCCCCAACAATCAGGGAGAGTTGGCAAGTATGCTGTATGCAGTTGCGGGCAGCTGTGAGAGCTGTGATGGGCGTCTCAATAAAAATTCTGCCAGCTGATGCATTAGCATATTTTTGCAATTGCTTAGAGGCAAAATGCGCAAATGTATCAGAAAAAAGGAAAGGTGATAGCGCAACTAGAATATTCAGGTGTGTAAATGTGAAAGGGTGGACAATGTAAACTCAATCCATTGGCTATGTAAGGACCTGTCACAAAGCAGATTGGTGTTAACCAAACAATTTAATGCATAAAAGACATTTAAAAAGACACTGTGTCATCCAGTGCAGCAATGAAATATAAATATTATCTGTGAAGTATAAAATGATCAATGATAAATGAACATCCACACCCTGGTAAAAGTAATGGGCTTCAAACACGTGTCTGGATGAGTTCCAAAAACCTAACCTGCAGGTTGGTGTTGTTTGGTAGTCCAAGTCCAGGGGATTCTTAAAGGTGCTTAATCAGGTGGTTACTCCCAGCGGTGTTACCAGTTTGGCAGCTGAGCATCTTGGTGCAGTATTCTGAGGGAGATCCTATAATCCTGAATGGTGCTTGGCAGAATCCGATCCAAGGACAGGAGACATGCGTGCAGCAATGTGTCCAGTGAAGATGTGCAATGAGTCAATCGGGATCAGCGCATGAGGTGTGGAGCTTATGGTATCCTCCTAACTAGGGGTGAGCGGGTTCGGATTTCTGAAATCCGAACCCCCCCGAGCCCCCCCGATCCGAGTCCGATCCGAGTCAGGCTCGACTTTTCCCGCCTGACTCGGATCTGAAATCGAGGCAAAACGTCATCTTCCCGCCTTCCGAGTCTCACGGGTTTTGGATCCTATATAAGGTACACACGTCGGCGCCATTTTCTCACTCGGCTGTGGACAGTGAAGAGGGAGGGTGGGAGTTAGGGCTGTGTAGTGTAGTGTAGTGTAGTGCTGCTGTTGTCCACTACTTCAAAGTCCATAGGGGCTGGCTGTGTTGTGCTGTGCTGCTGTTGTTAATAGGGGCTGTGTCCACTACTTCAAAGTCCATAGGGGCTGGCTGGACTGTGTTGTGCAGTCAGTTCTCCATAGGGGCTGTGTCCACTCCAAAGTCCTGTGCAGTGTCCCAGTCCTAAAGGAGTGCTGTAGTGTTGTCCAGGGGGTGCTCTGTCCATCAGGGGTGCTCCCCCCAAGTGCTAAAAAAATAATATATTTTCTGTGTTTGTGAATTGTGTGCGCAGTAGCCGCACGTGCATCAACAAAGTAGTGCCAAGCGTGCGCCTGTGTCATAAGTAAAGGGCCGGCTGGCTTGACCGTTAAGGGTGCTGTAACCCCCGAAAGTACACTCCAGTCCAAACCAAAAAAAAATTATTTTCTGTGTTTGTGAATTGTGTGCGCAGTAGCCGCACGTGCATCAACAAAGTAGTGCCAAGCGTGCGCCTGTGTCATAAGTAAAGGGCCGGCTGGCTTGACCGTTAAGGGTGCTGTAACCCCCGAAAGTACACTCCAGTCCAAACCAAAAAAAAAATTATTTTCTGTGTTTGTGAATTGTGTGCGCAGTAGCCGCACGTGCATCAACAAAGTAGTGCCAAGCGTGCGCCTGTGTCATAAGTAAAGGGCCGGCTGGCTTGACCGTTAAGGGTGCTGTAACCCCCGAAAGTACACTCCAGTCCAAACCAAAAAAAATATTATTTTCTGTGTTTGTGAATTGTGTGCGCAGTAGTCGCACGTGCATCAACAAAGTAGTGCCAAGCGTGCGCCTGTGTCATAAGTAAAGGGCCGGCTGGCTTGACCGTTAAAGGGTGCTGTAACCCCCAAAGTACACTCCAGTCCAAACCAAAAAAAAAATTATTTTCTGTGTTTGTGAATTGTGTGCGCAGTAGCCGCACGTGCATCAACAAAGTAGTGCCAAGCGTGCGCCTGTGTCATAAGTAAAGGGCCGGCTGGCTTGACCGTTAAGGGTGCTGTAACCCCCGAAAGTACACTCCAGTCCAAACCAAAAAAAAAATTATTTTCTGTGTTTGTGAATTGTGTGCGCAGTAGCCGCACGTGCATCAACAAAGTAGTGCCAAGCGTGCGCCTGTGTCATAAGTAAAGGGCCGGCTGGCTTGACCGTTAAGGGTGCTGTAACCCCCGAAAGTACACTCCAGTCCAAACCAAAAAAAAAATTATTTTCTGTGTTTGTGAATTGTGTGCGCAGTAGCCGCACGTGCATCAACAAAGTAGTGCCAAGCGTGCGCCTGTGTCATAAGTAAAGGGCAAGCTGGCTTGACCGTTAAAGGGTGCTGTAACCCCCAAAGTACACTCCAGTCCAAACCAAAAAAAAAATTATTTTCTGTGTTTGTGAATTGTGTGCGCAGTAGCCGCACGTGCATCAACAAAGTAGTGCCAAGCGTGCGCCTGTGTCATAAGTAAAGGGCCGGCTGGCTTGACCGTTAAGGGTGCTGTAACCCCCGAAAGTACACTCCAGTCCAAACCAAAAAAAAATTATTTTCTGTGTTTGTGAATTGTGTGCGCAGTAGCCGCACGTGCATCAACAAAGTAGTGCCAAGAGTGCGCCTGTGTCATAAGTAAAGGGCCGGCTGGCTTGACCGTTAAAGGGTGCTGTAACCCACAAAGTACACTCCAGTCCAAACCAAAAAAGAATTATTTTCTGTGTTTGTGAATTGTGTGCGCAGTAGCCGCACGTGCATCAACAAAGTAGTGCCAAGCGTGCGCCTGTGTCATAAGTAAAGGGCCGGATGGCTTGACCGTTAAAGGGTGCTGTAACCCCCGAAAGTACACTCCAGTCCAAACCAAAAAAAAATTATTTTCTGTGTTTGTGAATTGTGTGCGCAGTAGCCGCACGTGCATCAACAAAGTAGTGCCAAGCGTGCGCCTGTGTCATAAGTAAAGGGCCGGCTGGCTTGACCGTTAAGGGTGCTGTAACCCCCGAAAGTACACTCCAGTCCAAACCAAAAAAAAATTATTTTCTGTGTTTGTGAATTGTGTGCGCAGTAGCCGCACGTGCATCAACAAAGTAGTGCCAAGAGTGCGCCTGTGTCATAAGTAAAGGGCCGGCTGGCTTGACCATTAAAGGGTGCTGTAACCCACAAAGTACACTCCAGTCCAAACCAAAAAAAAAATTATTTTCTGTGTTTAGCCGCACGTATATATCAAATCGATATAACATAAATGGAGGACCAAACTTTCTCCGATAAAAATAAAATAGAGAAAGATCAAGAACCACTTCCTCCTAGTGCTGAAGCTGCTGCCACTAGTCATGACATAGATGATAACATGCCATCAACGTCGTCTGCCAAGGCCGATGCCCAATGTCATAGTAGAGGGCACATACAATCCCAAATGGCAAAGTTCAGGAAAATGACCTTGAAAAAGACATTTAAATCAGCTGAAGAGAAACGTAAACTTGCCAATATGCCATTTACGACACGGAGTGGCAAGGAACGGCTAAGGTCGATCCCTAGTATGTTCATGACTAGTGGTTCAGCTTCACATGACGATGGAAGCCCTCCTCCCACTAAAAAAATCAAAAGAGTTAAGCTGGCAAAAGCACAGCGAAGAACTGTGCTTTCTAAGAAGATATCACAAATCCCCAAGGAGAGTCCAAGTGTGGTGGTGGTTGCGATGCCTGACCTTCCCAGCACTGGACGTGAAGAGGTGGCTCTTTCCACCATTTGCACGCCCCCTGCAAGTGCTGAAAGGAGCACCCACAGTCCACTTGCTGATATGCAAATTGAAGATGTCACTGTTGAAGTACAACAGGATGAGGATACTGGTGTAGCTGGCGCTGAGGAGGAAGTTGGCGAGGAGGATTCTGATGGTGATGTGGTTTGTTTAAATCAGGCTCCGGGGGAGACAGTTGTTGTCCATGGGATGAAAAAGCCCATCACGGTCATGCCTGGGCAGAAGACCAAACATTCCACCTCTTTGGTCTGGCAATATTTATATCCAAATCCGGACAACAACTGTCTTGCCATATGTACCATATGTAAAGGTGAAATAAGTAGGGGTAGGGACGTCAACCACCTAGGAACATCCTCCCTTATACGGCACCTGCAGCGCGTTCATAAAAAGTTACTGTCAAGTTCAGAAACTTTGGCTAAGACCGTAAGCAGTCCAGGGACACCTAAATCCCGTTGTCCTGTTGTATCCAAGCGCCTGCAAACCACACCGTCAACTCCCTCCTCGTCAATTTCCTCCTTAGTCAGGATCGGAAGTAGTCCTGCAGGCCATGTCACTGGCATGACTGACTCTCCTATCCGGGATTCCTCTGGAGGATCCTGCATTGCTACGCCTACTGCTGCTGCTGCTGCTGTTGCTGCTGCTGGGAGTCGTTCATCATCCCAGAGAGGAAGTAGGAACACCACTACTTTTACTAAACAATTGACCCTCCAACAGTCCTTAGCGAGGAGGATGAAGTACGACAGCAGTCATCCTGAAGCAAAACGTATAACTGAGGCCTTGACTGCTATTTTGGTGTTAGACGTGCGTCCGGTATCCGCCATTAGTGCAGTGGGATTTAGACAATTGATGGAGGTAGTGTGTCCCCGGTTCCAAATCCCGTCTAGATTCCACTTCACTAGGCAGGCGATACCGAGACTGTACAGAAACGTCAGAAAAAGTGTCCTCAGTGTCCTGAAAAATGCCATTGTACACAATGTCCACTTAACCACGGACATGTGGACAAGTGGAACAGGGCAGACTAAGGACTATATGACTGTGACAGCCCACTGGGTAGATGTATCACCTTACGCAGCAACAGCAGCAGCGTCACCAGTAGCAGCATCTCAGAAACGCCAGCTCGTTACAAGGCAGGCTACGCTGTGTATCACCGGTTTCAGTAAGAGGCACACCGCCGACAACCTCTTAGAGAAACTGAGGGAAATCATCGCCCAGTGGCTTACCCCACTTAGACTCTCCTGGGGATTTGTGATATCTGACAATGCCACCAATATTGTGCGGGCATTACATCTGGGCAAATTCCAGCACGTCCCATGTTTTGCTCACACAATAAACTTGGTGGTGCAGAATTTTCTGAAAAGCGACAGGGGCGTGCAGGAGACGCTTTGGGTGGCCCGAAAAATTTCTGGCCACTTTCGCCATTCAGCGACTGCGTGCAGAAGACTGGAGCGCCAGCAAACACTCTTGAACCTGCCCCGCCATCACCTGAAGCAAGAGGTTGTGACGCGGTGGAACTCAACCCTCTATATGCTT
Organism: Taudactylus pleione; assembly: GCA_031769625.1. Lineage (NCBI taxonomy): Eukaryota > Metazoa > Chordata > Amphibia > Anura > Myobatrachidae > Taudactylus > Taudactylus pleione. The sequence goes on along the minus strand of JAUIMM010000275.1, from coordinate 14,964,750 downwards.
CAGAGGATGGAGGAGCAGCAAAAGGCCATACAAGCCTATACATCCACCTATGACATAGGCAAAGGAGGGGGTATGCACCTGACTCAAGCGCAGTGGAGAATGATTTCCGTGTTGTGCAAGGTTCTCCAGCCCTTCGAACTTGCCACACGTGAAGTCAGTTCAGACACAGCCAGCTTGAGTCAGGTCATTCCCCTCATCAGGCTTTTGCAGAAGCAGCTGGAGAAAGTGAAGGAGGAGCTAAGACGGAGCGATTCCGCTCGGCATGTGGGACTTGTGGATGAAGCCCTTCATTCGCTTTGCCAGGATTCCAGGGTGGTCAATCTGTTGAAATCAGACCACTACATTTTGGCCACCGTGCTTGATCCTAGGTTTAAAGCCTATGTGGTGTCTCTCTTTCCGGCCGACACAAGCCTGCAGAGGTGCAAAGACCTGCTGGTGAACACACTGTCAGCTGAAGCGGAACGTGACACGTCAACGGCTCCTTCTTCATTTTCTCCCGCAACTGGGGCTGCCAGGAAAAAACTTAGGTATCCTAAGCAACCCGCTGGCGGTGATGCAGGGCAGGCAGGACCAAGTTTGGACATCTGGTCCGGACTGAAGGACCTGGCAACAATTTCTGACATGTCTACTGTCACTGCATATGATACTGTCACCATTGACAGAATGGTGGAGGATTACATCGGTGACAGCATCCAAGTAGGCATGTCAGACAGTCCATACCTGTACTGGCAGGAAAAAGAGGCAATTTGGAGGCCCCTGTACAAGCTGGCTCTATTTTACCTGAGTTGCCCCCCCTCCAGTGTGTACTCCGAAAGAGTGTTTAGTGCAGCCGGGAACCTTGTCAGCGAAAGGCGTAGAAGGTTGCTTCCACAGAATGTGGAGAAGATGATGTTCATCAAAATGAATTATCAGCTCTTCCAGGCAGACCAGCCTCCAGAAGGTACAGAGGGACCTGTGGTGGTGGATTCAAGTGGGGACGAGTTAATACTTTGTGAGGATGAGGATGTACACACTGAAGAGGGTGAGGAATCGGTGGATGAGGAGGATGAGGATGACATCTTGCCTCCGTAGAGCCAGTTTGTGCAGGGACACATTAATTGCCAGCTTGTTTTGTGGGGGCCCAAACGAACCAATCATTTCAGCCACAGTTGTGTGGCAGACCCTGGCGCTGAAATGATTGATTTGTTAAAGTGTGCATGTCCTGTTTATACAACATAAGGGTGGGTGGGAGGGCCCAAGGACAATTCCATCTTGCACTTCTTTTTTTTCTTTGCATTATGTACAGTTTGGGGCCTAGTTTTTCTAACTGCCATCCTGTCTGCCACTGCAGTGTCACTCCTAGATGGGTCACGTGTTTGTGCCGCCCACTCGTGTCGCTTAGCATAGTCATCCAGCTACCTCGGTGCAACCTTTTGGACATGAAAACACTATTGTGAGGTGTGAGGTGTTCAGAATAGACTGGAAATGAGTGGAAATTAAGGTTATTGAGGTTAATAATAGCATAGGAGCAGAGAAACCAACAAATTCTGTGATTTTAGCTGTTTTTATGCTTTTTTTAAAAAAAATACAGATCCAAAACACAAAACCCAGAACCCAAAACACGGAAGGGTGGTTTTGGCAAAACCAATCCAGATCCAAAACACGAAGAAAGATCCAGATCCAAAACCAAAACACAAAACACGAAAAGTGGCCGGTGCACACCCCTACTCCTAACGCATTTCTCTGTATCAAACAGCTTTGTCAGAGGCTTAATGCGCAAATGTGTTTGCATTATGGTGCATGCACACTTAGCGATCAGCCAGCGATACGATATCGCTGGCTGATCATCATGCACCCTCCCTTGTATGCTGGATGATCGATATTGATCATCCAGCACACCACCTACGCACCGACGACTATAGCAACCAGCGATCTCACGGGTCCCTATAGTAACCTGCTCGATAGTTGACCGGCATGCACGGCTGATGTACGATATCGCTATTGTCCATACGTGGCCGCGCATCGCTGGTCGATGGTGAGTTGGTAGAGTCCATTTAAATGACCGATTTGAATGATATTATCATTCAAATCGATCATTTAAATCGTTACGTGTGTACACACCATTAGCATACAAATTTGAATCAGGCCCTATATCACTTAACATTTCCTGTAGTTGAAATATTAAAGCTTCACATTTTCAGGAATTTTACTAGAACTTATTGAAAGTGCTGCCTAACTGATACACAATTCAACAGGTACATGTAGCAGCCTACAGTAACTCATTGTATCCTTCTAGATGGATGTCCCAGACAGGGGTTTAGTGAGGTTGGTTCTGGTGGAGCATTAGCTCTGGGCGCCAAAATGGACAGAGGGCGCCATCCAGGGGTCCAGAATTCATGGAGTGCTGCACAGCATGACGGCCGCCTGCTAGTTTTATCTTGGTTCGTTTGCTCTATATCATTAATAAGTTACAGGTCTGAAGATCCGTTTCTACATTTCATGCTCCCTCAAGCTGCCCAGATTGCCTCCCCTCCAGCCCCCCCTCCTCTGTGACATCTTCTGTCACCTCCCCTTTCCTGTCAGATTGATTACATTCACTTCTCACCTCTTTAAATCCCTCCCCTCTCTGCCCTGTGATTGGCTCTTTGCCCCTGTCCACTCCTTTCTTATTGGCTTCTGTCACCACCCCTTTCTGATCAGCTCTTTGCCCCTCCCCTCTCCTTTCTTATTGGCTTCTGTCACTACCTCTCTCCTCTCCTTTTCTTATTGGCTTTTGTCACCACCCCTCTCTGATCGGCTCTTTGCCCCTCCCCTCTCCTTTCTTATTGGCTTCTGTCACTACCTCTCTCCTCTCCTTTTCTTATTGGCTTTTGTCACCACCCCTCTCTGATCGGCTCTTTGCCCCTCCCCTCTCCTTTCTTATTGGCTTCTGTCACTGCCCCTCTCTGATTGGCATTGCCCCTCCCCTCTCCTTTCTTATTGGCTTCTGTCATTACCCCTTTCCTTTTCTTATTGGCTTCTGTCACTGCCCACTTTGATTGGCATTGCCCCTCCCTTCTCCTTTCTTATTGGCTTCTGTCACCTTCCCACTCTGATCGGCACTTTCCTCTCCCCTGCTCTCTTCGATCCCCTCCCTCTCCTCATTCATTCATTGTGCTTCAATGGACTTAATAGTGACACATCTGAGGTAAAGTCCTAAACTTCAATTAAAAGGTATGAGATTAAAAAAAATAACTGCATTGCTATGAGGTGTTCCCAGGCATGACCACAAACTGTTATTTGAAAGGTCCTTTAATAAATATTAGGAAGACCTGAAATAATAATAATGGTGGTAGACAGAATATGACATGGTTAGTAGTACTCACAATGGCGTCCCTCCCCGCAGTGTCACCCGGTGCGGAGAGGGACTCTGTGGGCAGGAACATGGCCATGTGGGCAGGGGGCGTGGCCATGCAGACAGGAGGTATGGCCTCATGGGCCAAACCCCCATGCCTATTACTTGGGGGGAGAGCGGGGGCGTGCAGGAGGTACCTGCATGGAGTGCTTGCCGGCTCCCTCAGTATCAGGTGCCAAGTGCTGCACTTAATGCTACAGTGCAGCACCCTGCTCCTGTCAGTGAGGAGGAGTCTGCACCTTGGTGTCACCCCACGGCAGGTGAAACCCAGGTGCGGACCGCATCCCCCACATGCCCCTTGTGATGCCACTGAGTAACATTAATATAGGTGCAATGTATATTTGCTAAGTAGGAGCATAGATGAGAAGGGAGATTCCCATAGGTGTTCCCACTCCAGTGAAAGCTGCTCGGGGCAGTAATAAGCTGTGCACCCAGTGGAATTTCACTTTTGCACATGTATTCTGATAATGTAAGTTAAATGATCAGAATATATAATACAATCTCCTCTAATTACTAATTACAATGATTCAAATGAGATAAAAGACAGATTCTAGATGCTATACATAAATAAAGCAGCGTCAAAGCAGCTACCCCTTAATGTCAGATAGTGCATCACTGAAGCATTCTATTCTCCCAATGTGACCTCCATGCCCCAGCGTGATACTGCCACCGTTTGCTGTTTCTCTCTTCACTTGAGTATTCCCCTGCAGGCTGGGCAAACCCCACTGGCACAGTTCAGTACAGGGGATGGGGGCGCTATGACATGCACTTTCTCTGGGCGCCATGGTTCCACGCTACTCCTCTGGTCCCAGGTAAACAGTGACTTACATAAAGCACAGCAGCAGGTCATCCTGCCCCCACATCACCCCCCACCACACACGTCAGGTGATTCATAATGCCAGCGTGACTATCTATCTGTGCTAACAGGTGTGATTCCCAGTCTCAGTGCTTGGCAGCAGCACAGGTTCCACCACATAAATAAAATAACATGAAGGACAGAAGGCTCAATGGTTTCAGCATGTGACTGGCATTGGGACAGAACTCCGCGGACTGGCAGGTAATTACCAGGGGAGTCCTTGAGCAACTGCTCAGTCTTTCGATGTCTAAAGACTTCATTACTCAAAGCTGTGAACTATAATGTTTCAGATAAGCTCTAACTAAGGCCTGAGTAAGTCTCTCCTCATAGGTGTTTGTCTACAACTTTCCTAATTATCATTATTACATTCCAGTATTAATGGGCCTATTCATCATTACATAATTATCACAAGTGATAATTATGTTTTAAACTCGCTGCAAGTTTAAAAGATGTTTTGGAGGCATTCATCATGCCTCCCTAACAAAAGTATCACTTCCGAAAAACTGCTCTTTATGTGGAGTCAGTTTTTTGGAAAAGTGATACTTTTCCCCCTTACCACCGAGATATCCATAAGGATTACCTCACTGCCCAGACCCCCTTCACCCCCATAGTCGCTGGTGTCCATCCTTAACCCCCCTCCTCCACTGCTGCTGCTCTACGTGACCCTGGCCGTGCTGCTGCTTGTATCTTTTCTAGCCTCCCTTACCTCTGCGCCCACCAGTGTCCATAACCCCGCGGCTGCCAGTGTTCATCCGTCCCCCATTCCCCCCCCCTTCCTGCGACTGGCCGCTGGTGTCCGTCACCCGCCTCTGCCCTCCGCAGGTGCCCTTCACCACCCATCACAGCCCCGGGTGTTCATTCCCCAACGCTCGGCATCTGACCACCCTTCCCACCGCGGCTATCGGTGTGCATAACATCCCTCGCATGGACGCTGGGGAATGAACACCCGACGCTGCGGGGGAGTCTTAGTTATGGGGTCGCCGGTTTTCATCCGTCTCCGCCCCCTCTGGTGTCCCTCACCCCCGCTGCCTCCCCCTTACAATCTTTGTCCAGCTCCCGGCAGCACAAGCTCCCCCCGGCAGAAGGGCACAGGAGGGAGCCAGTGACAGCCAGAGATGCCGGAGGTAAGTAAACAGCAGGAGGGATCTGAATAGATTCCTTTTGCTGCACAAGCTGCCGTGTAAAAGGCAGCTTGTGCATGTTATTGGATCCTGTACGCCATCTCAGGGTGGCAAATAGCATCACTGTCAAGTTCCAAAAAAATGCTTTTTCGGAACTTGATGAATTTCATAATTTCCACATCCCCATACTAAATTATGGGGACTGTGAAAATTATCCGGGCAGAATTGTAACCAGGAGATCTCAGTGAGATATCCTGTGTTATATGCTTAATGAATAGCCCTGAGCCTTAATTTTTACAAAAGTATGGGAAAATGTTAATTTTCACCCTCTTTTGTAAGAATTAAGTGATGATGAATAGGCCCCTAAGGGTGGTGCCAACAGCAGGCGTATTTGCTCCATGTGAGATCACTTAAAGGGTCACTAAATCCCAAATAAGCTTTGCCTTATGTAAAAGAACTACAAATAAGATCTGGGGCACATTAATGGGGTATTAGAATAAACAGTGCTTCTGTGGGCAGCTCCATCGCTCCCCCAAGGGACTTGCTTCTGGCTAGCAGAATGACTGGAATGGAAGCCTGCAACTAATACAGGCAGGCAGGAGTGCTGCCTGTACCGTCCTTCAGACACTACAGTCATGGGCTGGCAGGGAAGTGCAAGCCAGCCAGGCCGGGAGAGTAGGAGACGCCAGGGAAGCGGAGAACCTGGAGCCAGATGGCATTTATAGATGGCATTATGTTAGTCAAAAAAGATAAGGGCATGTTCAACTTCTAACAGATGAGACAATACTGTGCAGGTCATACTTGCCTACCCTCCCGATGCGGCTGGGAGCCTCCCGAAAATCGGGTGCCACTCCCAGCCCCCCGGAAAGGCAGGCAAGTCTCCCGGCGGCCGACGATCCCTCGCCTCCCCCCTCCCCCGCTATAACAAGAGAAACCCTCGCAGTGGGAGGGTGGGGAACGGTGACGAGATTCATGTTGAAGAGCGGACCGGCGCTGCAGAGCAGCAAAAAATCACTGGGAAAATGGCTGCGGCCATTTTCCCAGTGACCTGCGCATGCGCAGTAGATTCAGCCAGAATCTACTGGGTTCAGTGCATATGGGATATGCTCAGTATCCCGACAAAGGGGACACGGGTGGTCAGAATCCCTGCGCCAGCATCCTGAAGGTAGGAAGCGGGTTTAGGGGGAGGGTTAGGGTGCAGGGGAGGGGGAGGAGGAGGTTAGGTTTAGGCACTAGGGGGAGAGCTTGGGTTTAGGCACTGGGGAGTTAGGGCTGGGGTTGGGGGAGTGGGAGGATTAGGATACCAACCGACTGGTGTCGGTATCCTAACCCTGTCGGTATGATGGCATCGTAATTTTGACCACAGGGATCCCGAGCATCCCGTTCCCATCCCATGCATATAGTGCGCAGAGCTGCCATCAGAAAATGTGGGGCCCAGGACTGACAAAACAGACAGGGCCCCCCTCCCCTCCCGTGTTTCTGAAACTCCAGCCCTGCATTGTCTCTCTAATACCGCAGAGTCCCCTTCTTTCTCTTTAGTCCCCCCTCTGTCTGCCCAACCAGCCTTCCTTCTGTCTCCTCTTCCCCTGTGTGTCTCCATGGTTCCAACTCCTCTTCCCCCTGTGTGTCTCCATGGTTCCAACTCCTCTCCCCCTGTGTGTCTCCATGGTTCCAACTCCTCTCCATAATTTTAAGCTCCCATCTTTCGTCTCCCACCACACAGCCGCCTTCAGCTAGTTCCCCTCCAGCAGCCACTTACCTCTCCTATCCTTACCTGGTCTCTGCTGGGCTCCTCATCGCGGCGATGGCGGCTCCTCTCTGTTCTTCTTTGCAGCGCGCATATGTCATGACATCACGTGCACTGACCCGTCAATTGAACAATAAAAACTTTATTGTGCTGGGACAACATGTCCCGGCTACCCTGCAGAAACTTGAAGACATCCTGCGCCTGCTGATCACTAAGTTCTGCATCGCAGGTAAAGGGGGGAAACAATTCAACGGGGCCTGGGAAGAAGCATCTATTTCTCTACCTCCCGCAGCTGTGCCATGTACAAGCAGAGCTCAGCTGCGGGCGGCCTGAAAAACCAAAAACGTACAAGCCCGGGGAACAGATAGCACCCTGCCCCCCAGGCTCAGCCCGCCCCTGTCATAACAATATTATACGGGGGTAGTACCGGGGAAATGCGGTAGGAGCGGGTGGGCCCCCCTAATATGCCTGAGTATCCGGGCCCGGGACTCCAGTCCCAACAGTCCCCCCCTGATGGCGGCCCTGATATTGCGATCTGATCACAGCCAAACTATTTTTCTTTCTATAGCAGTCTATTGGGGAGATGTACTAAGCTCTGAAAAGTGCTAAACTGGAGAGTGATAAACCACCAGCCAATTAGACCCCAACTGTCATGTTACAGGCTGTGTTTGAAAAATGACAGTTGGGAGCTGAGTTTCTGGTGGTTTATCACTCTCCAGTTTATCACTTCTCAGAGCTTAGTACATCTCCCCGTATGTATGCGCTCTCAGAATATATTTTTGCACATACTGTACATAGTGTAACAACTACACTAATATAATATTTATATGATTTTTTAAATTATGTTTAGCAAAAACGGTGTGAAAACATTTAGTTAAGTAAATCCAATGTCCTGCATCAAATCCTGAGGTAGAGAGGATCATGGTGCCCCCAATTCACCGACATTCTCGTGGCCAATATAGGAGGAGTAGGACCCGGCAGATGAAAGTGTGCTTGTGAATGTTACCAATCATTAAACTCCCCATCGCCTGATGAGTGTTCTCTCCTAACAGTGCAGGGTAAATCATCAACCATAGTTATAATGAAATAATGACACAGAGACTTATATAAGGGGAAAGGAAGGTCTGCTTTATTTAATTTTAAACTAATTAAACTATTTAATGTAACTGAACTAACTAATAGAATAAGAAAGAAAGACAGACAAAGTATGGTGGCGCAGAAAGAACGGCCCCACAATGCAAGATCACCAACTGCATACTCACATCGATCGTCTAAATGGGAGGCGAACAGCCAGCCCATTACCCCGCCCAAGGTATCCACCTCCCACCCCAATGACATGACGTGAGGCCCACCTGGTTTGGTGGTTGCCGCTGACCCCAGTAGGGTAAAATCAGCCTAAGCCATGTATTGGAAGGGAGAGCACCTCAAGCTCCAAAGACAGATGGCGACTGCTACCGTTCTTTCCCGCCACAAGAAAAGCCAACACCAAACAACTCAATGAATAAGGGACGGAGGGCGGGAGACAGCCGACCAGAGAAATTTGTATAAAATGGCTGCCAAGCTGCAACTCTGACATAGCAGTGACCCACCCTCTGCCAATCCTATAGGCTAACCAAACCTAACCCCACCCTCTGCCAATCCTATAGGCTAACCAAACCTAACCCAACCCAACAACACTACCTCACTAAACAACTAGCCCCTTCTTGTCTAGAGGCCGACACCCACAGGCTCGGGTGTTTAATTTAACTCCTTGCATATGAAATGCACTCCGTCCTAATAAACTCCCCATCGCCTGATGAGTGTTCTCTCCTAACAGTGCAGGGTAAATCATCAACCATAGTCATAATGAAATAATGACACAGAGACTTATATAAGGGGAAAGGAAGGTCAGCTTTATTTAATTTTAAACTAATTAAACTATTTAATGTATAACTGAACTAACTAATAGAATAAGAAAGAAAGACAGACAAAGTATGGTGGCGCAGAAAGAACGGCCCCACAATGCAAGCTCACCAACTGCATACTCACATCGATCTTCTAAATGGGAGGCGAGCAGCCAGCCCATTACCACGCCCAAGGTATCCACCTCCCACCCGAAGGACACAACGTGAGGCCCACCTGCTTAGGTGGTTGCCGCTGACCCCAGTAGGGTAAAATCAGCCTAAGCCATGTATTGGAAGGGAGAGCACCTCAAGCTCCAAAGACAGATGGCGACTGCTACCGTTCTTTCCCACCAACAGCGGTTCCCAGCTAAGGTTTATCCATCTTCTGACCACCTACAGGGTCCCAGGAGACAAAACCAGTTCTCCAACTCACAGCCAGGTTTATCCATCTTCTGACCACCTACAGGGTCCCAGGAGACAAAATCAGTTCTCCAGACCTGCTGTGGAATTATATCAAAACAAAAAAATCCGCAATAGGGGGCACATGGCAATGATCGTCCCCAAATGAGCTGAAATGGAACACTCCAAAAACCCTAAACCATCTAACCCTCTCCAAAACTGGAATAAATTCTGTATATTAAATAAATACACAACAAAAACACAAGTAGGAAAGAAAATAGCAAAGACAGAAGCCTAATACAGGGAGAGAGAGGGAGGGCGGGGAGGGATGATCCTAACTTGACCTGAGGCAAAACACAAAACGTCCACCAGCCGGCATGCAGCCAAAGTTATAAGCTAGTGGTAAAACAAAATTCCTCAGGACCCCCAAATATGACGAGTAGCTAGTCCTCAAGTTAGGATGTAAAGCAAAATTTTTACCGAAGTCTAAGGTACGTTTTTAAGCACTAGACTTTCCTTAGCTCATGGCCTAACTGTGATCAACGGAAAAACCCGACGCAATAGTCAATGCAGCTGCACTGATCTTGACTCTAAAACCGAAAAACTGCCGAAAAAACTTGTAATAACCATGCAGGACGCAGACGCAAATAGAGTGGGCGCTGACCAACAGGAGGAGCAGGGACCAACTTGTCCCACCCCCTTCAAAGCTCTCTTGACCAAGAAACACTTTTAAAGGTCCTCCAGGCCCAAGACACAGAAAAAATTGTGACAGGCCTGCTAACATCATTACCACTATAGCACTGGACCTGTCCCAATGCAAACAAGCTCTACGCAAAAGCAAGAATAAGCTTTCAACTTGTCTTACCTCGGCTCCCTCCATGGGCCAAAATGCAACGCCATGCCCACCAAGCAACCTGATAAATTGCATGGTCATGGGAGCTAAGGAATGATATGCTAGCCCCTCCATGCTGGCTTGATAATATGCTGTACAGCAGAAGGGCAAAAATCGCTGATCTAACTAGGCTAGCAGGGCCAAATCGCAAAAATGCAACTAATCAAAATGCACAATACACAAGCATGTGCTAACACCAGGGGTATGCCTGGCCCGAAATAGACTATTAGAACAATGTACGGCTTCATCCAGGTCCTCCAATACGGAAAAACTATGGCTGCTAGGCTTATGCCTTCGCCGTCGCTTTGACCAAGTATGCCACTGAATCTGCATAAAGCGCAAAAGTTGTCTCATCAGAGCTGACCATCTTTTCGCTATGTCCAGAAACTGCAGTTATATCTCCTTCCCCAGCGGGAGCACCATTCTCTGGAACCGCAGCCTCTGAAAGAGAAATAGAAACCAAAGAACAACAGGACCAGCCATTGTAAACCTTGCACTATCCTACAAAGGAGTGTAAGAATGTTGCCCGCATTTGTAGCAGTATTAGGGCTCCCTTCATGGAATATCGTAAGGGGGGGGGCTGCGGTTACCGCTACTGCCAACGGGGTCAAAGTGTATTATACGGTGTGGTGTGACCAGTGCAATTTTTCGAGAAAAGTAGGTTCAGGAACTGTGAGTGGCGCTACTGGGGGAGGAGCTAAAGAAATTAATTATAACACACACATAGCCCTGTGTGTGACCATTATCCATGTATACTTAGTATTACCATACCGAGCGGTGTGCTCATCATCAGTGCTCAACTCAGTGTTATAACTACAAATCGTGCATACTGAGTATCATTATACGGTGTGCGCTGTGTAGAGAGTGTTGTGTTCATCATCAGTGTTATCACTATACACTGCATACTCAGTAATATCATACAGAGCAGTGTGGTCATCATCAGTGTAATAACTATACCCTGTCTATACTCAGCACTATTATACAGAGCAGTGTATCTTACCTTGGTGGAGTAACTATACAATGTGCATACCCAGCATTTTTATACTCAGTACCATCATACAGAGCAGTGTGCACACCTCAGTGTTACAACTATACACCGTGTTAACTCAGTGCTACTATACAGAGCAGTGTCACAACTACACACTGTGTATACTCAGTGCTCTTATACAGAGCGCTCACCTCAGTGTTATCAATATACTGATAGCTATATAAATAACTATATATAAAAAACTATATGTAATATGTTCTATAAGATCCCATTTATGAGACATTTTACCACAGTATTCGATATTCCGCTGTGGGTCCTGTAATGTATGTATTTCTCCTAGCAATCAAGCCAGAAAAATGTAAGAAATCACATCTTATGCCACTACACAAATGTTTAAAAATGTAAGATTTTATTACGTGCAACAGTACCAATTGTATTATTTAATCGAATGTTTGTGGCCTCCAATTTATTTGAAAAACCACAAGGAGATTCCGAAACAGATAGGCAGAACATCTGCGGAATATTAAAAAAGGTGTTGCCAACCATTCCCTCAAAAATATCAAAAGCATTATAGGGATTAAAAAGATTGAAGGCAATCGGCATACAAAAGGTACTGATACATTTTTAGTGAAGGCAGAAATTAAATCCATATACGAAATTAAAAAGCTACAGCCGTGGGGTTTAAATACAGAATTCAAACTAAAGTGGTTTTTATAGTTTTTAACATTTTTAAATGGTTTTGATTCATATAATAACATGATTTAAAATTATTTTTATATTGTGTTTTTATGCTGGTTATTTTATAGATCTTATTACTGTTTACATACATATATGCACTTTTATTATAATTGATATGCAGTTTTATATTTGTTGTTTATAATACCAAAGCCGTTTGCTATATACTAATTATAGTAGAGAATTACCTATTTTGCATTTTTATCAAAATAGTGAACTCATGTTATACAATTATGTCCCCAAGGTAGTTATTTCCGGTGGACGGACAAGTGCTGGAACGCAGACGTACACCCTGACTTGTCCAGTACTTTGCCGTAATGCTAGACCTAGTGGTCCTGTGGTTTGTGTCATGTGCTCCATGGCATTGCACACACACCGAGTCCCCCGCCACCACTTTATTTCCGTGGGTCACGTGGCCGGCAGTATGCGTTCCATTACTAGGCACGCAGGAAGCGTCCTCGAGTTACAGGAAGTGGTGATTATCACTAACAAAAGGGGACTATGGCTTGCTATATAACGCAGTAGCTGAGGATACAGCGTACCTAATTAGCGGTGAGCTTATATATTAGTACTTTGGATGTGTAGAGCTTTATTTTTATGTATACCTATGTCCGCACACGAGACAGGAAATGGGTGGAGACTTGAATCCCTATAAAGACCTGATCCTGGTCTGATATACAAACATACCTAGAAAAAGACCTATAGGTTGAAACGCATTGGTGGAGTATTTTTGTACAGCTCAGTAGGGGGAGCTAATGAAAAGTTCCCCTATATGTATTGATTTGTACCTTTTCCAAAAAGGACTTATGTGGTATGCAGCCATTTATCATGTGTATTTTATGTTGCAATAAATGATTTACTGCTTAACACTATGGATGTGTTCCCCTTATATTTTTTATGACGTCAATAGAATATTAAGGGACACATAGTATTGAAAACTGCTTTTTGGAGGATTCAAGTTTGGATTACTTTATGACTTTCTGGATCATATTGAAGTATTGGTGACATCACTATCCGGAGGAAATTATCTTCCTATGAAAAACGTGACTATATATCAAAGATCTTATATTCGTATCTTTGAAACTTTATGTATTTATCCTTACCCGTTAATTCTGGGTTGTGGTGTACCTTTTTAAGGTAGAGTGCTTGGACCTTTTTATTTTTTAAGAATTTGTATCTTGTGATCTGGTGTTTATCACTTAGGTATTAAGCAGCCTTCCTTCAGTGTGAGTGCACAAGTGTGCACAGGTTGAGTCTCCCATATCCAAAATGCTTGGGACCAGGGGTATTTTGGATATCGGAATATTCCGTATTTTGGAATATTTGCATAAAATAATGAAATATCTTGGGAATGGGACCCAAATGTAAACACATAATGCATTTATGTTTTATATACACCTTATACACATAGCCTGAAGGTCATTTTATAATATATTTTTAATAATTTTGTGCATCAAAAAAAGTTTGTGTAAATACATCAAATTCATTTATGTTTCATATATACCTTATACACACAGCCTGAAGGTTATTTTGTACTATATTTTTAATAATTTGTGCTTTAAACAAAGTTTGTGTACATTTAACCATCAGAAAGCAATGGTTTCATTATCTCAGTCATGCTAAAAATGTTCCGTATTTCGGAATATTTGGATATGGGAGACTCAACCTGTATTTATAATGTGTATACTCTGTACCATAATACACAGCAGTATGCATACCTCAATGTTATCACTACACACTGTGTATATACCGCACTATTACACATGGCAGTGTGTACACCTCAATGTTATCACTACACACTGTGTATATACTGTACTATTATACATAGCAGTATGCACACCTCAATGTTATCACTACAAACTGTGTATATACCGCACTATTACACATGGCAGTGTGTACAACTCAATGTTATCACTACACACTGTGTATATTCTGCACTATACACAGCAGTGTGTACACCTCAATGTTATTATCACTACACACTGTGTATATACTGCACCACCACACATGGCAGTGTGTACAGCTAAATGTTATCACTACACACTGTGTATATACCGCACTATTACACATGGCAGTGTGTACACCTCAATGTTATCACTACACACTGTGTATATACCGCACTATTACACATGGCAGTGTGTACAGCTCAATGTTATCACTACACACTGTGTATATTCTGCACTATACACAGCAGTGTGTACACCTCAATGTTATTATCACTACACACTGTGTATATACTGCACCACCACACATGGCAGTGTGTACAGCTCAATGTTATCACTACACACTGTGTATATACCGCACCATCATACACAGCGGTGTGTACAGCTCAATGTTATCACTACACACTGTGTATATTCTGCACTATACACAGCAGTGTGTACACCTCAATGTTAGTATCACTACACACTGTGTATATACTGCACCACCACACATGGCAGTGTGTACAGCTCAATGTTATCACTACACACTGTGTATATACCGCACTATTACACATGGCAGTGTGTACAGCTCAATGTTATCACTACACACTGTGTATATTCTGCACTATTACACATGGCAGTGTGTACAGCTCAATGTTATCACTACACACTGTGTATATTCTGCACTATACACAGCAGTGTGTACACCTCAATTTTATTATCACTACTCGCTGTGTATATACTGCACTACCACACATGGCAGTGTGTACACCTCAATGTTATTATCACTACACACTGTGTATATACTGTACTATTATACATGGCAGTGTGTACAGCTAAATGTTATCACTACACACTGTGTATATTCTGCACTATACACAGCAGTGTGTACACCTCAATGTTATTGTCACTACACACTGTGTATATACTGCACCACCACACATGGCAGTGTGTACAGCTCAATGTTATCACTACACACTGTGTATATACCGCACTATTACACATGGCAGTGTGTACAGCTCAATGTTATCACTACACATTGTGTATATACCGCACCATCATACACAGCGGTGTGTACAGCTCAATGTTATCACTACACACTGTGTATATTCTGCACTATACACAGCAGTGTGTACACCTCAATTTTATTATCACTACTCGCTGTGTATATACTGCACTACCACACATGGCAGTGTGTACACCTCAATGTTATTATCACTACACACTGTGTATATCATACTATATACTAGGGGTGTGCACCGGCCACTTTTCGTGTTTTGTGTTTTGGTTTTGGATCTGGATCTTTCTTCGTGTTTTGGATCTGGATTGGTTTTGCCAAAACCACCCTTCCGTGTTTTGGGTTCTGGGTTTTGTGTTTTGGATCTGTATTTTTTTGAAAAAAAGCATAAAAACAGCTAAAATCACAGAATTTGTAGGTTTTTCTGCTCCTATGCTATTATTAACCTCAATAACCTTAATTTCCACTCATTTCCAGTCTATTCTGAACACCTCACACCTCACAATAGTGTTTTTATGTCCAAAAGGTTGCACCGAGGTAGCTGGATGACTATGCTAAGCGACACGAGTGGGCGGCACAAACACGTGACCCATCTAGGAGTGACACTGCAGTGGCAGACAGGATGGCAGTTAGAAAAACTAGGCCCCAAACTGTACATAATGCAAAGAAAAAAAGAGGTGCAAGATGGAATTGTCCTTGGGCCCTCCCACCCACCCTTATGTTGTATAAACAGGACATGCACACTTTAACAAATCAATCATTTCAGCGCCAGGGTCTGCCACACAACTGTGGCTGAAATGATTGGTTCGTTTGGGCCCCCACAAAACAAGCTGGCAATTAATGTGTCCCTGCACAAACTGGCTCTACGGAGGCAAGATGTCATCCTCATCCTCCTCATCCACCGATTCCTCACCCTCTTCAGTGTGTACATCCTCATCCTCACAAAGTATTAACTCGTCCCCACTTGAATCCACCACCACAGGTCCCTCTGTACGTTCTGGAGGCTGGTCTCCCTGGAAGAGCTGATAATTCATTTTGATGAACATCATCTTCTCCACATTCTGTGGAAGCAACCTCCTACGCCTTTCGCTGACAAGGTTCCCGGCTGCACTAAACACTCTTTCGGAGTACACACTGGAGGGGGGGCAACTCAGGTAAAATAGAGCCAGTTTGTACAGGGGCCTCCAAATTGCCTCTTTTTCCTGCCAGTACAGGTATGGACTGTCTGACATGCCTACTTGGATGCTGTCACCGATGTAATCCTCCACCATTCTGTCAATGGTGACAGTATCATATGCAGTGACAGTAGACATGTCAGAAATTGTTGCCAGGTCCTTCAGTCCGGACCAGATGTCCAAACTTGGTCCTGCCTGCCCTGCATCACCGCCAGCGGGTTGCTTAGGATACCTAAGTTTTTTCCTGGCAGCCCCAGTTGCGGGAGAAAATGAAGAAGGAGCCGTTGACGTGTCACGTTCCGCTTCAGCTGACAGTGTGTTCACCAGCAGGTCTTTGCACCTCTGCAGGCTTGTGTCGGCCGGAAAGAGAGACACCACATAGGCTTTAAACCTAGGATCGAGCACGGTGGCCAAAATGTAGTGGTCTGATTTCAACAGATTGACCACCCTGGAATCCTGGCAAAGCGAATGAAGGGCTTCATCCACAAGTCCCACATGCCGAGCGGAATCGCTCCGTCTTAGCTCCTCCTTCACTTTCTCCAGCTGCTTCTGCAAAAGCCTGATGAGGGGAATGACCTGACTCAAGCTGGCAGTGTCTGAACTGACTTCACGTGTGGCAAGTTCGAAGGGCTGAAGAACCTTGCACAACACGGAAATCATTCTCCACTGCGCTTGAGTCAGGTGCATACCCCCTCCTTTGCCTATGTCATAGGTGGATGTATAGGCTTGTATGGCCTTTTGCTGCTCCTCCATCCTCTGAAGCATATAGAGGGTTGAGTTCCACCGCGTCACAACCTCTTGCTTCAGGTGATGGCGGGGCAGGTTCAAGAGTGTTTGCTGGCGCTCCAGTCTTCGGCACGCAGTCGCTGAATGGCGAAAGTGGCCAGAAATTTTTCGGGCCACCCAAAGCGTCTCCTGCACGCCCCTGTCGCTTTTCAGAAAATTCTGCACCACCAAGTTTATTGTGTGAGCAAAACATGGGACGTGCTGGAATTTGCCCAGATGTAATGCCCGCACAATATTGGTGGCGTTGTCAGATATCACAAATCCCCAGGAGAGTCTAAGTGGGGTAAGCCACTGGGCGATGATTTCCCTCAGTTTCTCTAAGAGGTTGTCGGCGGTGTGCCTCTTACTGAAACCGGTGATACACAGCGTAGCCTGCCTTGTAACGAGCTGGCGTTTCTGAGATGCTGCTACTGGTGACGCTGCTGCTGTTGCTGCGTAAGGTGATACATCTACCCAGTGGGCTGTCACAGTCATATAGTCCTTAGTCTGCCCTGTTCCACTTGTCCACATGTCCGTGGTTAAGTGGACATTGTGTACAACGGCATTTTTCAGGACACTGAGGACACTTTTTCTGACGTTTCTGTACAGTCTCGGTATCGCCTGCCTAGTGAAGTGGAATCTAGACGGGATTTGGAACCGGGGACACACTACCTCCATCAATTGTCTAAATCCCACTGCACTAATGGCGGATACCGGACGCACGTCTAACACCAACATAGCAGTCAAGGCCTCAGTTATACGTTTTGCTTCAGGATGACTGCTGTCGTACTTCATCCTCCTCGCTAAGGACTGTTGGAGGGTCAATTGTTTAGTAAAAGTAGTGGTGTTCCTACTTCCTCTCTGGGATGATGAACGACTCCCAGCAGCAGCAGCAACAGCAGCAGCGGCAGCAGTAGGCGTAGCAATGCAGGATCCTCCGGAGGAATCCCGGATAGGAGAGTCAGTCATGCCAGTGATATGGCCTGCAGGACTACTTCCGATCCTGACTAAGGAGGAAATTGACGAGGAGGGAGTTGACGGTGTGGTTTGCAGGCGCTTGGATACAACAGGACAACGGGATTTAGGTGTCCCTGGACTGCTTACGGTCTGAGCCAAAGTTTCTGAACTTGACAGTAACTTTTTATGAACGCGCTGCAGGTGCCGTATAAGGGAGGATGTTCCTAGGTGGTTGACGTCCCTACCCCTACTTATTTCACCTTTACATATGGTACATATGGCAAGACAGTTGTTGTCCGGATTTGGATAGAAATATTGCCAGACCAAAGAGGTGGAATGTTTGGTCT
This sequence comes from Taudactylus pleione, assembly GCA_031769625.1. NCBI lineage: Eukaryota > Metazoa > Chordata > Amphibia > Anura > Myobatrachidae > Taudactylus > Taudactylus pleione. The sequence continues at coordinate 14,946,572 of JAUIMM010000275.1, read as the reverse complement.
TCTGCCCAGGCATGACCGTGATGGGCTTTTTCATCCCACGGACAACAACTGTCTCCCCCGGAGCCTGATTTAAACAAACCACATCACCATCAGAATCCTCCTCGCCAACTTCCTCCTCAGCGCCAGCTACACCAGTATCCTCATCCTGTTGTACTTCAACAGTGACATCTTCAATTTGCATATCAGTAAGTGGACTGTGGGTGCTCCTTTCAGCACTTGCAGGGGGCGTGCAAATGGTGGAAAGAGCCACCTCTTCCCGTCCAGTGCTGGGAAGGTCAGGCATCGCAACCACCACCACACTTGGACTCTCCTTGGGGATTTGTGATATCTTCTTAGAAAGCACAGTTCTTCGCTGTGCTTTTGCCAGCTTAACTCTTTTGATTTTTTTAGTGGGAGGAGTGCTTCCATCGTCATGTGAAGCTGAACCACTAGTCATGAACATACTAGGGATCGACCTTAGCCGTTCCTTGCCACTCCGTGTCGTAAATGGCATATTGGCAAGTTTACGTTTCTCTTCAGCTGATTTAAATGTCTTTTTCAAGGTCATTTTCCTGAACTTTGCCATTTGGGATTGTATGTGCCCTCTACTATGACATTGGGCATCGGCCTTGGCAGACGACGTTGATGGCATGTTATCGTCTATGTCATGACTAGTGGCAGCAGCTTCAGCACTAGGAGGAAGTGGTTCTTGATCTTTCTCTATTTTATTTTTATCGGAGAAAGTTTGGTCCTCCATTTATGTTATATCGATTTGATATATACGTGCGGCTAAACACAGAAAATAATTTTTTTTTTGGTTTGGACTGGAGTGTACTTTGTGGGTTACAGCACCCTTTAACGGTCAAGCCAGCCGGCCCTTTACTTATGACACAGGCGCACTCTTGGCACTACTTTGTTGATGCACGTGCGGCTACTGCGCACACAATTCACAAACACAGAAAATAATTTTTTTTTGGTTTGGACTGGAGTGTACTTTGGGGGTTACAGCACCCTTTAACGGTCAAGCCAGCCGGCCCTTTACTTATGACACAGGCGCACGCTTGGCACTACTTTGTTGATGCACGTGCGGCTACTGCGCACACAATTCACAAACACAGAAAATAATTTTTTTTTGGTTTGGACTGGAGTGTACTTTCGGGGGTTACAGCACCCTTTAACGGTCAAGCCAGCCGGCCCTTTACTTATGACACAGGCGCACGCTTGGCACTACTTTGTTGATGCACGTGCGGCTACTGCGCACACAATTCACAAACACAGAAAATAATTTTTTTTTGGTTTGGACTGGAGTGTACTTTCGGGGGTTACAGCACCCTTTAACGGTCAAGCCAGCCGGCCCTTTACTTATGACACAGGCGCACGCTTGGCACTACTTTGTTGATGCACGTGCGGCTACTGCGCACACAATTCACAAACACAGAAAATAATTTTTTTTTGGTTTGGACTGGAGTGTACTTTCGGGGGTTACAGCACCCTTTAACGGTCAAGCCAGCCGGCCCTTTACTTATGACACAGGCGCACGCTTGGCACTACTTTGTTGATGCACGTGCGGCTACTGCGCACACAATTCACAAACACAGAAAATAATTTTTTTTTGGTTTGGACTGGAGTGTACTTTCGGGGGTTACAGCACCCTTTAACGGTCAAGCCAGCCGGCCCTTTACTTATGACACAGGCGCACTCTTGGCACTACTTTGTTGATGCACGTGCGGCTACTGCGCACACAATTCACAAACACAGAAAATAATTTTTTTTTGGTTTGGACTGGAGTGTACTTTCGGGGGTTACAGCACCCTTTAACGGTCAAGCCAGCCGGCCCTTTACTTATGACACAGGCGCACGCTTGGCACTACTTTGTTGATGCACGTGCGGCTACTGCGCACACAATTCACAAACACAGAAAATAATTTTTTTTTGGTTTGGACTGGAGTGTACTTTCGGGGGTTACAGCACCCTTTAACGGTCAAGCCAGCCGGCCCTTTACTTATGACACAGGCGCACTCTTGGCACTACTTTGTTGATGCACGTGCGGCTACTGCGCACACAATTCACAAACACAGAAAATAATTTTTTTTTGGTTTGGACTGGAGTGTACTTTCGGGGGTTACAGCACCCTTTAACGGTCAAGCCAGCCGGCCCTTTACTTATGACACAGGCGCACGCTTGGCACTACTTTGTTGATGCACGTGCGGCTACTGCGCACACAATTCACAAACACAGAAAATAATTTTTTTTTGGTTTGGACTGGAGTGTACTTTCGGGGGTTACAGCACCCTTTAACGGTCAAGCCAGCCGGCCCTTTACTTATGACACAGGCGCACTCTTGGCACTACTTTGTTGATGCACGTGCGGCTACTGCGCACACAATTCACAAACACAGAAAATAATTTTTTTTTGGTTTGGACTGGAGTGTACTTTCGGGGGTTACAGCACCCTTTAACGGTCAAGCCAGCCGGCCCTTTACTTATGACACAGGCGCACGCTTGGCACTACTTTGTTGATGCACGTGCGGCTACTGCGCACACAATTCACAAACACAGAAAATAATTTTTTTTTTGGTTTGGACTGGAGTGTACTTTCGGGGGTTACAGCACCCTTAACGGTCAAGCCAGCCGGCCCTTTACTTATGACACAGGCGCACGCTTGGCACTACTTTGTTGATGCACGTGCGGCTACTGCGCACACAATTCACAAACACAGAAAATAATTTTTTTTTAGGTTTGGACTGGAGTGTACTTTCAGGGGTTACAGCACCCTTAACGGTCAAGCCAGCCGGCCCTTTACTTATGACACAGGCGCACGCTTGGCACTACTTTGTTGATGCACGTGCGGCTACTGCGCACACAATTCACAAACACAGAAAATAATTTTTTTTTGGTTTGGACTGGAGTGTACTTTCGGGGGTTACAGCACCCTTTAACGGTCAAGCCAGCTGGCCCTTTACTTATGACACAGGCGCACGCTTGGCACTACTTTGTTGATGCACATGCGGCTACTGCGCACACAATTCACAAACACAGAAAATATTTTTTTTTAGGTTTGGACTGGAGTGTACTTTCGGGGGTTACAGCACCCTTAACGGTCAAGCCAGCCGGCCCTTTACTTATGACACAGGCGCACGCTTGGCACTACTTTGTTGATGCACGTGCGGCTACTGCGCACACAATTCACAAACACAGAAAATAATTTTTTTTTTGGTTTGGACTGGAGTGTACTTTCGGGGGTTACAGCACCCTTAACGGTCAAGCCAGCCGGCCCTTTACTTATGACACAGGCGCACGCTTGGCACTACTTTGTTGATGCACGTGCGGCTACTGCGCACACAATTCACAAACACAGAAAATAATTTTTTTTTGGGTTTGGACTGGAGTGTACTTTCGGGGGTTACAGCACCCTTAACGGTCAAGCCAGCCGGCCCTTTACTTATGACACAGGCGCACGCTTGGCACTACTTTGTTGATGCACGTGCGGCTACTGCGCACACAATTCACAAACACAGAAAATAATTTTTTTTTAGGTTTGGACTGGAGTGTACTTTCGGGGGTTACAGCACCCTTAACGGTCAAGCCAGCCGGCCCTTTACTTATGACACAGGCGCACGCTTGGCACTACTTTGTTGATGCACGTGCGGCTACTGCGCACACAATTCACAAACACAGAAAATAATTTTTTTTTTGGTTTGGACTGGAGTGTACTTTCGGGGGTTACAGCACCCTTAACGGTCAAGCCAGCCGGCCCTTTACTTATGACACAGGCGCACGCTTGGCACTACTTTGTTGATGCACGTGCGGCTACTGCGCACACAATTCACAAACACAGAAAATAATTTTTTTGGGGGTTTGGACTGGAGTGTACTTTCGGGGGTTACAGCACCCTTAACGGTCAAGCCAGCCGGCCCTTTACTTATGACACAGGCGCACGTTTGGCACTACTTTGTTGATGCACGTGTGGCTACTGCGCACACAATTCACAAACACAGAAAATAATTTTTTTTTTGGTTTGGACTGGAGTGTACTTTCGGGGGTTACAGCACCCTTAACGGTCAAGCCAGCCGGCCCTTTACTTATGACACAGGCGCACGTTTGGCACTACTTTGTTGATGCACGTGCGGCTACTGCGCACACAATTCACAAACACAGAAAATAATTTTTTTTTTGGTTTGGACTGGAGTGTACTTTCGGGGGTTACAGCACCCTTAACGATCAAGCCAGCCGGCCCTTTACTTATGACACAGGCGCACGCTTGGCACTACTTTGTTGATGCACGTGCGGCTACTGCGCACACAATTCACAAACACAGAAAATAATTTTTTTTTGGTTTGGACTGGAGTGTACTTTCGGGGGTTACAGCACCCTTTAACGGTCAAGCCAGCCGGCCCTTTACTTATGACACAGGCGCACGCTTGGCACTACTTTGTTGATGCACGTGCGGCTACTGCGCACACAATTCACAAACACAGAAAATATATTATTTTTTTAGCACTTGGGGGGAGCACCCCTGATGGACAGAGCACCCCCTGGACAACACTACAGCACCCCTTTAGGACTGGGACACTGCACAGGACTTTGGAGTGGACACAGCCCCTATGGAGAACTGACTGCACAACACAGTCCAGCCAGCCCCTATGGACTTTGAAGTAGTGGACACAGCCCCTATTAACAACAGCAGCACAGCACAACACAGCCAGCCCCTATGGACTTTGAAGTAGTGGACAACAGCAGCACTACACTACACTACACTACACAGCACTAACTCCCACCCTCCCTCTTCACTGTCCACAGCCGAGTGAGAAAATGGCGCCGACGCGGGTACCTTATATAGGATCCAAAACCCGCGAGACTCGGAAGGCGGGATGATGACGTTTTGCCTCGATGTCAGATCCGAGTCAGGCGGGAAAAGTCGAGCCTGACTCGGATCGGACTCGGATCGGGGGGGCTCGGGGGGGTTCGGATTTCAGAAATCCGAACCCGCTCACCCCTACTATATACTGTATTATACATGGCAGTGTGTACAGCTAAATGTTATCACTACACACTGTATATACTGTATTATACATGGCAGTGTGTACAGCTAAATGTTATCACTACACACTGTGTATATACTAGGGGTGTGCACCGGCCACTTTTCGTGTTTTGTGTTTTGGTTTTGGATCTGGATCTTTCTTCGTGTTTTGGATCTGGATTGGTTTTGCCAAAACCACCCTTCCGTGTTTTGGGTTCTGGGTTTTGTGTTTTGGATCTGTATTTATTTGAAAAAAAGCATAAAAACAGCTAAAATCACAGAATTTGTAGGTTTTTCTGCTCCTATGCTATTATTAACCTCAATAACCTTAATTTCCACTCATTTCCAGTCTATTCTGAATACCTCACACCTCACAATAGTGTTTTTATGTCCAAAAGGTTGCACCGAGGTAACTGGATGACTATGCTAAGCGACACGAGTGGGCGGCACAAACACGTGACCCATCTAGGCGTGAAACTGCAGTGGCAGACAGGATGGCATTGAAAAACTAGGCCCCAAACTGTACATAATGCAAAGAAAAAAAAGAGGTGCAAGATGGAATTGTCCATGGGCCCTCCCACCCACCCTTATGTTGTATAAACAGGACATGCACACTTTAACAAACCAATCATTTCAGCGCCAGGGTCTGCCATACAACTGTGGCTGAAATGATTGGTTCGTTTGGGCCCCCACAAAACAAGCTGGCAATTTATCTGTCCCTGCACAAACTGGCTCTACGGAGGCAAGATGTCATCCTCATCCTCCTCATCCACCGATTCCTCACCCTCTTCAGTGTGTACATCCTCATCCTCACAGAGTATTAATTCGTCCCTGCTGGAACCACAGGTCCCTCTGTACGTTCTGGAGGCTGGTCTCCCTGGAAGAGTTGATAATTCATTTTATGAACATCATCTTCTCCACATTTTGTGGAAGCAACCTCCTACGCCTTTCGCTGACAAGGTTCCCGGCTGCACTAAACACTCTTTCGGAGTACACACTGGAGGGGGGGCAACTCAGGTAAAATAGAGCCAGTTTGTACAGGGACCTCCAAATTGCTTCTTTTTCCTGCCAGTACAGGTACGGACTGTCTGACATGCCTACTTGGATGCTGTCACCGATGTAATCCTTTAACAGACAGACGCACGCTTGTCGCTGCTGCTTTAAGGATGCAGGTGCGGCTACAGCCCACACAATTCACAAAGACAGAAAAAAGAAGAAGAATATTTTTATTGTTTGTGTAGCACACTTTGAGGGTGTCACCACCCTTTAACAGACAGACGCACGCTTGTCGCTGCTGCTTTAAGGATGCAGGTGCTGCCACAGCCCACACATTTCACAAAGACCGAAAAAAAAAGAACAATATTTTAATTGTTTGTGTAGCACACTTTGAGGGTGTCACCACCCTTTAACAGACAGACGCACGCTTGTCGCTGCTGCTTTAAGGATGCAGGTGCGGCTACAGCCCACACATTTCACAAAGACCGAAAAAAAAAGAACAATATTTTAATTGTTTGTGTAGCACACTTTGAGGGTGTCACCACCCTTTAACAGACAGACGCATGCTTCTCACTGCTGCTTTAAGGATGCAGGTGCGGCTACAGCCCACACAATTCACAAAGACAGAAAAAAGAAGAAGAATATTTTTATTGTTTGTGTAGCACACTTTGAGGGTGTCACCACCCTTTAACAGACAGACGCACGCTTGTCGCTGCTGCTTTGAGGATGCAAGTGCGGCTACATCGCACACAAGTCACAAACACATTAAAAAAATAGTTTTTTATTTTTTGGAGCACTATGAGAGTTACACCACCCTTTAACAGACAGACGCACGCTTGTCGCTGCTGCTTTAAGGATGCAGGTGCGGCTACAGCCCACACATTTCACAAAGACCGAAAAAAAAAGAACAATATTTTAATTGTTTGTGTAGAACACTTTGAGGGTGTCACCACCCTTTAACAGACAGACGCACGCTTGTCGCTGCTGCTTTAAGGATGCAGGTGCGGCTACAGCCCACACAATTCACAAAGACAGAAAAAAGAAGAAGAATATTTTTATTGTTTGTGTAGCACACTTTGAGGGTGTCACCACCCTTTAACAGACAGACACACGCTTGTCGCTGCTGCTTTAAGGATGCAGGTGCGGCTACAGCCCACACAATTCACAAAGACAGAAAAAAGAACAATATTTTAATTGTTTGTGTAGCACACTTTGAGGGTGTCACCACCCTTTAACAGACAGACGCACGCTTGTCGCTGCTGCTTTAAGGATGCAGGTGCGGCTACAGCCCACACAATTCACAAAGACAGAAAAAAGAAGAAGAATATTTTTATTGTTTGTGTAGCACACTTTGAGGGTGTCACCACCCTTTAACAGACAGACGCACGCTTGTCGCTGCTGCTTTGAGGATGCAAGTGCGGCTACATCGCACACAAGTCACAAACACATTAAAAAAATAGTTTTTTATTTTTTGGAGCACTTTGAGAGTTACACCACCCTTTAACAGACAGACGCACGCTTGTCGCTGCTGCTTTAAGGATGCAGGTGCGGCTACAGCCCACACATTTCACAAAGACCGAAAAAAAAAGAGCAATATTTTAATTGTTTGTGTAGCACACTGTGAGGGTGTCACCACCCTTTAACAGACAGACGCACGCTTGTCGCTGCTGCTTTAAGGATGCAGGTGCGGCTACAGCCCACACAATTCACAAAGACAGAAAAAAAAGGAACAATATTTTAATTGTTTGTGTAGCACACTTTGAATCTAGACGGGATTTGGAACCGAGGACACACTACCTCCATCAATTGTCTAAATCCCACTGCACTAATGTCGGATACCGGACGCACGTCTAACACCAACATAGCAGTCAAGGCCTCAGTTATACGTTTTGCTTCAGGATGACTGCTGTCGTACTTCATCCTCATCGCTAGGGACTGTTGGAGGGTCAATTGTTTAGTAAAAGTAGTGATGTTTCTACTTCCTCTCTGGGATGATGAACAACTCCCAGCAGCAGCAACAGCACTAGGAGGAAGTGGTTCTTGATCTTTCCCTATTTTATTTTTATCGGAGAAAGTTTGGTCCTCCATTTATGTTATATTGATATATATACGTGCGGCTAAAGCGCACACAAACACAGAAAATATTTTTTTATTTTTGCTGGAGAGTAGTGCACTTTGTGGGTTACACCACCCTTTAAGAAATGAGCCAGCCGGCTCTTTACTTATGGGACACAGGCGCACGCTTGGCGCTGCTCCTTTGTTGATGCACGTGCAGCCACAGTGCACACAAGTCACAAACACAGAAAATATATATTTTTTTGGTTTGGAGTGTACTTGGGGGTTACAGAACCCTTTAACGGTCAAGCCAGCCGGCCCTTTACTTATGACACAGGCGCACGCTTGGCACTACTTTGTTGATGCACGTGCGGCTACTGCGCACACAATTCACAAACACAGAAAATAATTTTTTTTTTGGTTTGGACTGGAGTGTACTTTCGGGGGTTACAGCACCCTTTAACGGTCTAGCCAGCCGGCCCTGTACTTATGACACAGGCGCACGCTTGGCACTACTTTGTTGATGCACGTGCGGCTACTGCGCACACAATTCACAAACACAGAAAATAATTTTTTTTTTGGTTTGGACTGGACTGTACTTTCGGGGGTTACAGCACCCTTTAACGGTCAAGCCAGCCGGCCCTTTACTTATGACACAGGCGCACACTTGGCACTACTTTGTTGATGCACGTGCGGCTACTGCGCACACAATTCACAAACACAGAAAATATTTTTTTTTTTGGTTTGGACTGGAGTGTACTTTGGGGGTTACAGCACCCTTTAACGGTCAAGCCAGCCGGCCCTTTACTTATGACACAGGCGCACGCTTGGCACTACTTTGTTGATGCACGTGCAGCTACTGCGCACACAATTCACAAACACAGAAAATAATTTTTTTTTTGGTTTGGACTGGAGTGTACTTTCGGGGGTTACAGCACCCTTTAACGGTCAAGCCAGCCGGCCCTTTACTTATGACACAGGCGCACGCTTGGCACTACTTTGTTGATGCACGTGCGGCTACTGCACACACAATTCACAAACACAGAAAATAATTTTTTTTTTGGATTGGACTGGACTGTACTTTCGGGGGTTACAGCACCCTTTAATGGTCAAGCCAGCCGGCCCTTTACTTATGACACAGGCGCACACTTGGCACTACTTTGTTGATGCACGTGCGGCTACTGCGCACACAATTCACAAACACAGAAAATTATTTTTTTTTTGGTTTGGACTGGAGTGTACTTTGGGGGTTACAGCACCCTTTAACGGTCAAGCCTGCCGGCCCTTTACTTATGACACAGGCGCACGCTTGGCACTACTTTGTTGATGCACGTGCGGCTACTGCGCACACAATTCACAAACACAGAAAATAATTTTTTTTTTGGTTTGGACTGGAGTGTACTTTCGGGGGTTACAGCACCCTTTAACGGTCAAGCCAGCCGGCCCTTTACTTATGACACAGGCGCACGCTTGGCACTTCTTTGTTGATGCACGTGCGGCTACTGCGCACACAATTCACAAACACAGAAAATAATTTTTTTTTTGGTTTGGACTGGAGTGTACTTTGGGGGTTACAGCACCCTTTAACGGTCAAGCCAGCCGGCCCTTTACTTATGACACAGGCGCACGCTTGGCACTACTTTGTTGATGCACATGCGGCTACTGCGCACACAATTCACAAACACAGAAAATAATTTTTTTTTTGGTTTGGACTGGAGTGTACTTTCGGGGGTTACAGCACCCTTAACGGTCAAGCCAGCCGGCCCTTTACTTATGACACAGGCGCACGCTTGGCACTACTTTGTTGATGCACGTGCGGCTACTGCGCACACAATTCACAAACACAGAAAATAATTTTTTTTTTGGTTTGGACTGGACTGTACTTTCGGGGGTTACAGCACCCTTAACGGTCAAGCCAGCCGGCCCTTTACTTATGACACAGGCGCACGCTTGGCACTACTTTGTTGATGCACGTGCGGCTACTGCGCACACAATTCACAAACACAGAAAATAATTTTTTTTTTGGTTTGGACTGGAGTGTACTTTCGGGGGTTACAGCACCCTTAACGGTCAAGCCAGCCGGCCCTTTACTTATGACACAGGCGCACGCTTGGCACTACTTTGTTGATGCATGTGCGGCTACTGCGCACACAATTCACAAACACAGAAAATAATTTTTTTTTTGGTTTGGACTGGACTGTACTTTCGGGGGTTACAGCACCCTTAACGGTCAAGCCAGCCGGCCCTTTACTTATGACACAGGCGCACGCTTGGCACTACTTTGTTGATGCACGTGCGGCTACTGCGCACACAATTCACAAACACAGAAAATAATTTTTTTTTTGGTTTGGACTGGAGTGTACTTTCAGGGGTTACAGCACCCTTAACGGTCAAGCCAGCCGGCCCTTTACTTATGACACAGGCGCACGCTTGGCACTACTTTGTTGATGCACGTGCGGCTACTGCGCACACAATTCACAAACACAGAAAATATATTATTTTTTTAGCACTTGGGGGGAGCACCCCTGATGGACAGAGCACCCCCTGGACAACACTACAGCACCCCTTTAGGACTGGGACACAGCACAGGACTTTGGAGTGGACACAGCCCCTATGGAGAACTGACTGCACAACACAGTCCAGCCAGCCCCTATGGACTTTGAAGTAGTGGACACAGCCCCTATTAACAACAGCAGCACAGCACAACACAGCCAGCCCCTATGGACTTTGAAGTAGTGGACAACAGCAGCACTACACTACACTACACTACACAGCCCTAACTCCCACCCTCCCTCTTCACTGTCCACAGCCGAGTGAGAAAATGGCGCCGACGCGGGTACCTTATATAGGATCCAAAACCCGCGAGACTCGGAAGGCGGGATGATGACGTTTTGCCTCGATTTCAGATCCGAGTCAGGCGGGAAAAGTCGAGCCTGATTCGGATCAGACTCGGATCGGGGGGGCTCGGGGGGGTTCGGATTTCAGAAATCCGAACCCGCTCACCCCTAGTATATACTGTATTATACATGGCAGTGTGTACAGCTAAATGTTATCACTACACACTGTGTATATACTGTACTCTATATTATACACAGCAGAATGCACACCTCAATGTTATCACTGCACACTGTGTATATACTGTACTATATATTATACACAGCAGTATGTACACCTCCATGTTATCACTGCACACTGTGTATATACTGTACTAATATACATGGCAGAGTGTTTACCATCAGTGATCACCTCAGTGAGGATAATTAAATATATACACAATGGAAAGAAGGAAGACAGGACAGAAATGGAGGCAGATATATAAATAAATGCATACTTGCCGACAATCAGCTCCAGCCTTCCGGGAGGGAGCTGATTGTCGGCTAACAGCGGGGGGCGGGGCCGGCTATTGGGGGCGGGGCCTGTCATTTTGTTTCACATCGGGGTGGAGCCGGGGGCAGGGCCGCACGATCGCGTCATTGTGGCTCCGCCCCCTCTTCACAATGCTGTTATTTTCGGCATTGTGAATCAGGGGGCGGGGCCACGATGGCGCAATTCAGCGCAAATCGCGTCACCGCCCCCCCCTGCTGCGGCGGTGTTTCTGTTTTCTCAGGGGGGAGGTAGGGAGGGTCGGAGACTTCCGGGAGGCTTGCCTGCCTTTCCGGGGGGGGGCGGGAGCGGCACCCGAAAATCGGGAGGCTCCCGGCCAAATCGGGAGGGTAGGCAAGCCTGAATAAATGGGAAAAGAAAAAGGCAGAATACAGGGTATAAGAACAGTGAAAACAGGCAGAGGGGCAGACAGAAGGAGATGAAAAGACAGAGAGAAGAAATAGAAGTAGCAGGATATAATAAATAGAAGTATAAGTCACATAAAGTGAAGTTTTCCTGTCACTAGCACAGCACCTGCTCACACAGCCAACCAGAGAAATTTCTATAAAATGGCTGCCAAGCAGCAACTCTGAAATAGCACTGACCCACCCTCTGCCAATCCTATAGGCTAACCAAACCTAACCCAACCCAACAACACTACCTCACTAAACAACTAGCCCCTTCTTGTCTAGAGGCCGACACCCACAGGCTCAGGTGTTTACTTTAACTCCTTGCATATGAAATGCACTCCGTCCTAATTCCTAGTGCTGGCAGCCCCACCCCTCTGTGTGATGTCATGCTCATAGGGGGTGGGGCAGTCACAGGGCGCTCCATAGCCTTGATATGGCACTAATTAGGAACCCAGCTGGCCACACAGTCAGCCATAGATCATAAGTATTAAAATTGTATTTCTATTTTCCTCACAGACTGATGCAATTTTACAACTTTTTTGTATTTAAGGAGACATTGGGGCTGATAGTGTAGGGGGTGTACACATTCACTGGCCACACCCACAAAACAATGGTCACGCCTCTTCTGCTTCTCGCGATAGGCCCCTGTTAATTTTCATCCCTAGGACCATGTGGCCCTTAATCTGGCTCTGCATATTAGCATTCCTCCCAACTTTGTGAATTGCAAGGCAGAGACCCCGGAGCGCCGCAGGCACGAGCGTCCAAAAGGGGGCGTGGCCTTGTGGCACCTGCCCCTTTTCATCGCTCCAGGAGCGAGCCCAGCATCCCAGGAGATGCTGGGCTTTCCCCCGCACAGTAAAGAGATCCCATGCAAATGCGCACCGCATCTATTCACCCGCCAGAAGTGGGACAGTTGGGAGGTATGTATTAATGGGGCACTACTACTGTGATTACATAAGTTTACTGCGGTTTTGTGACCTAACAGAAACATTTTATTTTTATTTGTTGAAGTTGTTTTATTTAAATCAGCTAAGGGGAGAGCCTGGAAATTCCTGACATATGGTATATACCAGCTATAGCTATATATTTATTTTTGTTATTTATATTGTATTGCTTTCTCTCTTTGCTACAGTACGTGTCTGAATGGAAATGAACACGTTCATTAATTTATAGAGTAAATAAAGGTAACTTCTGTTCAATCAATATCTATCTCTCTTCCGGCGTGATACTTCCATGTGATACTACTTTTGAGCTTATTAATAAGCACATTACTACTGCTGAAGGTGCCTACGTACTACGATTTTTTGCATGATTTGGGCGATTCCGACGCATCGTAATGACAAATTGTGCAGAGTCCACGATCAATAACGATACCGATGCACGCTCCCGCCGGTCGCTGGTCGTATCTTCAGATCTTACCTACATGCAGTAAGATCTGGCAATCTTGTAAACAATTTGCAGCATATCGTTCAGTGTGTACGAACTACCGAACAACGGTGTAATGCCACAGCCAGGGGAACCCTTTCACCAGGTCCCCCACCTAAAGCTTTATGTCTGACCGCTAGTCAGCCCAAGCCGGGGATCCCTCTCCATGGCACCTCAGGCCTGGGCTAATAGCCTGGGCTATCCCCGGGAGCCCTTGGCGGTTGGTTCTGGGTTAATAGAGTAAAGTGTAGGGTAAAAGTAGATGTAAAAAGACTGTCTTTTACAGTAGAACTACAGGTCCCAACAAGCCTCCCTCACATGCTGGTACTTGGAGAACCACAAGTATCAGCATGCGGGGCATTAAGGGCCTGCTGGTACCTGTAGTTCACCTGCAAAAGAAATGTTAAAATAAAGACAAGACACAAACGTAAAAGTAAAGTTTTGTTAAAACATACATACACACATTCACGCATACTCACCTAGAATCCCTGTAGCCAATCACGTCCACTTCTCCGGTACAGATTCATGACACCTGTAAAAATAAAAACCATACTCACCTATTCCTAGCGTAGATCGCGTCCTCTTTGTTCCAAGTAGGCATCCACGAACTTAGGGCCTCATTTATCAACAAGTTTTATCATTCACAACGAGTTATAAACTTGTTGCATATGATAAATGGTGCTCCAGCCAATCAGCTCCCAGCTGTCATTTTTCAAACAGATGACAGTTAGAAGCTGATTGGATGGAGCATCATTATCATACGCAACAACTATTATCACTTGTTGTGAATCATAAGATTAATTGATAAATGAGACCCTTCCCGAATGACCGCTCAGCCACGGCATTTCTCTATAGAAATCCCGTTGCTGAATGCTGAGCGTTCATTGGCTGAGAGAGGTGAGCCTCCGCCTTTCTCAGCCAATGAACGGTTCCCACCATTTATTTCAATGGTGAGAACCGCTAGGTAACCTCTAGTACCCCTGTCGGCCAGTCTGACCCTGACTGCATCCGATATCACTGCTAACTCAGAATCAGAATCAAGCCTATGGGCCCTATGTACTACAATCCACATTTAGAAAGCTGATTGCAGTGTGATATTTCTGACTGAATTCACATTGTGAATTCAGCCAGTTTCACAGGGATTTATTAGAAATCCCTGGCAGGGACAGAGCTTGCGATAAAGCTCTGTCCCTGTGGATCCCCTCCGCAGCCTTAAGACTGTATTGTTCGGAAAAAATACAGTGACAAGGTGCCGCGTATGCGCCGACTGGCCACTGCTACACCCCCCCACACAATCACAACCCTCCGTGACCGCCCCCCTTCCTCGGAGCCCCCGCAACCCTCCCACCTTAATTTCACATACCTCCGGTCATCGCTGCTCTGGTGATGTCCTCCCTCCTGGACTCCGTTCAGCTGGTCTCCCATCTTGCACTGTGACCGGTCAACTGTTCTATGCAGCAGCTGACCAGGGTCACAGTTGCGGATCTTGGAGACCAGCTGACCGGAGAACCCGGAGGACATCATTGGAGCACCAATCACCGGCCCTGGACTCAGGTAAGTTTTTTTTTGTTTTACTATTTATTTATATTTTTTACCTGTTTAGACCACACAGCTGATCACTGGAGCCCAGCTCCCAGCTCTGCTCTGCCTGTTAGAGCTGATAATTAGGGCTTGGAGGAGAATTTTATGAATTGCACTCCAATTGCCCTTTAGTAAATTTAGGTGAAACTAAAATAATGTGAAAAGGGTGTGAAACATTTTAGTAAAAATAATGTTAATAAATAGAGCCCTATGTATTGTATGGTCTTACTACTCTAAGATTTATATTGGATGCTATTCATCTTAATTGTATTGATTATGTGTCAGTAGAATGATATCTGAATTGTATACTGATAGCGTAGAAGGATGTTATGTGGGTATGATAGATGGGGACACTGTTAGTTAAATTCTACCTTAGTAAGTGGAAAGGCTGGGGTCTATGCTTTGGTTTGTAAATTTGTTTAACCACTTTTAATTAACAATGATGTTATTTCTCCTTTGTTTTCATATTTATGTGCAATTAAACATTTAAATGATAAGTCATCCATATTAAGTGTATCTGTCTTGTCTCTATTATACTTCAGTAATAGTAAAACAAAATTATTTTTTCCAAACCCGGCAGCATTTTATCTGTATGCCCATGCCAATAATGTACGAAAGCTATTTTTTTATTTTTTTTTAATACAACTTAATCAATATTTTTGCCGTAACTTTTATTTGACCTTGACCATTTTAGGCACTCCATTACAATGTGACTGGAGGAGGCTCAGCCAAAGGTCATTGGGTTTGTTTTGGCAAACAGGCCATCTTTTTCTTGCCAAAATATATTACTGTACAATTGGAAACCCCCAACTCTATTTTTGATCTCAAGAAATGTCTCAGATTCTCCAACCTGCTTAGATGCAAGATAAGAGTCGCAGTTTGTCATACTGAAGGGACATGGCGGTGACTCACGTGCACCCTATGCGACCTGTAATGTTAGCCACATGCTGTTCTGTCTAAAGGACATCTGGGGTCAGTAAAACAGACAAGTCAAGCCATCTATTTTTGACACATTTTTTGTTTGCTAAATATAGGTTGAAACCATTCCATATAAAGATTTATGGGGAGAAGTATCAAACCATCGAAAGACATAAAGTGGAGAAGTTGCCCATAGCAACCAATCGGCATCTGACTGCCATTTTATAGAATGTGCTAGATACAGTAAATGATAGCTAGAAGCTAATGGGTTGCTATTGCTCCACCTTACCATCGCAACCATCCCGACTGATGGTCGCGATGGTTGCTCCTTTGGTCAGAGTGCGGGAGTTGAAGCTTTCCGCAGCCTGACCGGGTCCTGGTCACTTCCGAAGCCATCTGCATCCGTTGACACAGACCCTGGCCTCATCCCTCCCGGAAAAACAGGGCAACACGCACCCATTTCCGTGAATGGTGGCCAGCCATGCCCTTGATCCATCCCTCAAACACCGCAGCATGGCAGCATGTCAATCATACTTGGGGGAGTCTGCAAGCGTAATCGCAGGACCTATTCTGCACATGTACAGAACGGGTCCTGCAAAGGCGCAGACTCTAACCATCGGAGATGTATGTTCATCACAACAGATGGACTAAATTTAAACACATGCAACAATATGTCAGTGGTCACACAGTGTGCCTGGCACCAAGTCCATCATCTCACGCTCACATAGAAGCTGAAGTGAAAGAAGTCATTAGTTGCTTGCTAGTCAGATGTTAATTTCATCCACGTATCCTTTGAACATCTCAGGATGGCGTGCTTACCGGCGTGCTTACCTGAAGTTTGTGTGAAGTCCAATCTGGTCTTCTTTTTCTTCAAAATGTTTACTGTGGATGTAACAGCCTAACCAGCTCGCGGAAATGCAGACCCAGTAACATATAAAATTCAGTGCGCATGTGCAGCCTTACGAATTGAGCACAGTACCAATACCTAGTGAAAAAAAATAAATTTGCAAAAGAAGGCCTTTGCCAGGCAGGGCCAGATTTAGGTGTGTGGGGGCCCCCACCAAAAATTATTATCTTAACCAGTGGTGGCTCCAGAGGTTGGACTGCAGCACAATCCAAAATTCAAATAGGAGAGCCACACCAACTGGCCTTCCAAACGCTGCCAAACATGTACGGCCGGAACTCACTGGCATTTGGTAACAGGCTGAGGTGCGACCTTGTGGGCCAAGGTCGGGCTGATAGCTGGGATGATGTGGCTGAGAGCCTAGATGGTAACAGGTGGAGATGGTTATAGCTGACTACAGCACAACCAGGTGTACCGCAGACAGCACAAAATGAACACTCTATAGAATCTACAGGTGAAAGGAGGTGTCATCCAGTATCACGAGCCGTAGACCGACGTTCCAATCCCCTAGCAGCTGAAGATGCCATCCCAGTACAGCGTGTAAATTGTCCAGGAGCAGGATTCCGGGAGAGTGACTGGCAACCAGGAGGAGAGACACCTGGAGCGCTGGTGACTTGTAACACATAATTGCCCTAAGAGAGGACTCGAGCAGGAAGGTAACCAGGGGGTCTATATAAAAAGCCTTGGAGAGAGATAAAGTGGAAGGAGATAAAGTACCAACAGGGTGCAGTCTTGTGGGGGTCCCATGACTTTGGGGGGGCCCTGGGTGACCCTGCCTATAATCCTGCCCTGTCGCCATAAACATGCGGGATATGACAAATAGAGTCCTAAGGGGTCTACAGTAATGATGAAGAACATGAAGTGGCTACTGAAAAATATCACTATATATCGCATCAAATCTATGCGATATATAGTCAAGTTTAGTAGCCATTCACATACACTTACTTGTCCGACGTCTTTGTGCGGTATCCAGCCCCTCCGCGATCCTGAAAAGCAGTGAGAATACATATATATCAGGAGCCCAATTTATCTCTGGTTCTCACTGCGCATGTGCCGATGTCCAAGAGCAGCAGGTCAGGTCAGACCTGCTGCAAAGGACGCTGGGCAAAAGGGGGCAGAGCCAGTGTCCGGTGCCAGGCAGAGAGCAGGGAAGTATGCATCTTCCCTGCTCTGTTTGGTGAGCTATACAGATTACGCCATCCTGAGATGGCGAATCTGTACACAGGAGAGGAACGGACAGCTGAGCTTTCCGTTCTTCTATGAATCTCACTCGCCATACAAAAGTATGGTGATGCCCTTCATACATGAAGCAGGGGTGCCGCTGGAGAAGGAAGAACCTTCTCCACGGTAACCCCCTGTATGAATTGGCAAAAGCAGTGAAAAGCCCTGTTTTTAGCTAAACAGGACTTTTCACTGCTCTATGAATAGACCCCCAAGCATTAAAAGCAATGTGTCCATCCCTAGAGCTCAAGTGAATGTTCCCTGGTTTCCTTCTATAGAAAAGTGGATATTAAAAGTTATAGCAGATGACACATAAATATAAACCAATCATCATACGGCTGATATTTTGGACGTGCTGCTGAGTGATTTAGAGCAGTTTCCTTGCATGAAAATTAGACGGATTTCTAATACGAGTTCAGAGGTGGTAATGAGATAAATTTTATTTCCTCAACTAAAGTTCTAATAATAATGTCCTCTGAGTCTTGGTGGTGAACTCGTAGTTCTATAACTGGTGAAGCAGGTGGCTCTGGGCTTAATAAATCCTTGTGCAACTAAAATGGATACAGTTCTGTCTGACACAGACCGGGTTCAACAGCTTCTAAAGGTCGCTACATCCGACCGGAGGTGAGAGTTCACTGATCACCAATCAGTGGAACCCCGGCTGCAGGTAAGTGAGGTTTTTTTTTTTTAAATGTCTTCTTTTTTTACAGTGATCATCTTGTGATCTATTTAGACCACAAAGCTGATCACAGGGGCCGTCTCCCGGATCTGCTCTGCCTGTCGGAGTGGGGCAGTAGTCGGGGAACCGGGGGAAAGCCCTGATAACGCCATCTCTAGGTGGCGTTATTATCACAGGGCTTCCCCCCGGTATTTTTCACAATACATTTTTAGTACATCTAAACAGATCACATTTCCCAGTACAAGTATGGGAAATGAGTTCTGCATACTAAAAAGTATGTGAATTGAAGGGATTGGGGTAGATTTTCACAAAAACCCTTTAATACATTTATGTGATACTAAAATAATGTTAATAAATATGCCCCTCGGTCTGTTGTTATACTTCTGCATCCCTTGTCAACAGATAAGGCTTAGGGCCTGATTCAGACCTGCTCGCGAGCACATAGCATAGCGCATAGCGCTCTGAAGCGAGTCGACGGCCTGGCAGTGCGCATGCGCGGCGTGCGCACTGCACATGAGCGAGCCCCGGAGCGAGCAAGAAATCACTCAGTCCGGGGCTCGCTACAAGACGGGGCGGCTGTCGATGTTGATCGACAGCTCGCCCCGTTTTGTAGGCGGGTCGGGGGGTTGGCTGCACAAATGGAGGCATTCCCTTAGGAACGCCTGCCGTTTGTTGGCGGCCATACCGACATCACACGTGATGTCAGTAGTGAACTTCCTGCTCTATTAGAGCAGGAAGTTCACTGGGGCTTGCGGTGGATGAGACCCTACCACAAGGGTCTCGTCACAAGCCCGATGGTCGCGATAATCGCGACCATCGCCAGGCCGCCCGCTAAAGCTGTGGGTGGTAACCCACAGCTTAGCGAGCGGCCTGGAGGCCGGGGATAAAAAAAAATGGCCCACCCTGATTCAGAGTGAGCGCTCGCAAATAGCGAGGGCCTCTGAATCAGGACCTTAATCCACAAGACCCAAAGGCTTAATCCACAAGACCCATTCTTCAAGGCAGTCTCTGTTGTCCTTTTCCAGCTTATGGTTTCTCTTCCTGCTTGCAGCCCAGCCGATATCTATGTCTAGTTGTCATGCATGGACCTCATTTAGTCCCTAGTAGGCAAATCCAGGAAATTGCTATGCAACTACAGTATACCTCCTGGGTCCAGGGCCCCTAAGCCTTTGGGTCCATAGCAATGGTAGCCCCCTGCATTCACTATAGCTTTGCCCATGATGGCACTGTCAGACCCTGCTGAACGAGGGCTAAATTTACTAAGCGGTGTGTTTGGTATCATTTCATAACCACCAAAAACCACAGCGGATTGACGTTGGTTTCGGGTCTACTTGGGAGTGTTTATTAAGTAGCGGGATGGTGTCTACACTGAAACCATTTACAAATAACAAAACCGATGTGGGGCGTTCTATTTATCGGCGGTTTCTATTGAAATCACTGTGGCATGGAAGCTGTTCTATTCATATTCATTTACTTGTGCTACTCTATTTGTTATAGAAAGCAGCATTCAATTGACATCATAGAAACATACCACAGAGGATTAGAAGCTATTCTGTAATGATATTAATTTAATGGTGCTTTTACAGAAACAACATTCACCTGACATCATAGAAATGGACAGCTGTCTGCTTGGACTTTGTGGATTTGTGAGGAGTGTACTGTAAGTGGAGAAGGAGAAGGTTTTAGGAAAGTGTAAGGAGAAAGATAGAAATTGATTGCTATTTGTGACAGGGGCAGATTGGGTTGATGGGGGTGCCGAGCCGGTTCCCGCTGTGCCTGTCCATATGGTGGCCAGCAGCCGCCCTCCACTCACCCACGCTTATTACCGCGATCGGAGCTCAGCTCCGATCGTGACAGCTCTACAGCTTCTGCGCATGCTGCAGCGTACTGCAGCAGCTCCTCCCACAAGTCTTTGCGTAGCCTGTCAGTCACCACTGATGGCTCCGCCTCCAGCACCTCTGTGGCCGGGCCCGGCCTCCAGGACATTCTCTGTGCATGCTGGTAACAGAAAGCAGCTTGCACGGTGATGCCGGCCACAGACAACAAGCAGTGGCTGGGGCTGGAGAATGAGGCTGGGGAAAGGGGCTGAGAGACACGCACTGGGGCTGGGGAATGGGGTTAAGAGACACATAAGGGCTGAGAAACACGCACTGGGGATGAGGAATGGGGCTGAATCACACAGGAACTGGGGCTGAGAGACACACACTTGGGCTGAGACATACTGGGACTGAGAGACACACACTGGGCCTGGGGAATGGAGCTGAGAGACACACACTCAGGCTGAGACATACATTGGGGCTGATGAATGGGGCTAACACACTGGGAACAAGGGCCTGAGAGACACACACAAAGGCTGAGACACACACTGGGGCTGGGTAATGGGGCTGAGCGACACACACTGGGGCTGAGGAATGGGGCTGAGAGACACACTGGGGCTGAGGGACACACTGGATCTAGGGGAATGGGACTGTGAGACACACTGGGTCTGGGAGAACGGGCCTGAGATGCACTGGGGCTGGGGGAATGAGGCTGAGAGCCACAGGTGGGCCTGGGGATGGAGAATCGCAGGGGGCCCTGGGGATGGAGAGATACAGGGGGTCCTGAGGATGGAGATGCAGGGGATCCTGGGGATGGAGAGATGCAGGGGATCCTGGGGATGGAGAGACACAGAGGGTTCTGGAGTGATGCAGAGAGTACTCGAGAGAGACAAGGGGCCTGGAGAGAGGCAGGTGGGGCCTGAAGATGGAGAGACATGGAGACCTGAAGATAAAGAGAAACAGGGGGGCCTGGAGAAGCACAAGGGGGCCTGGGGATGGAGAGATGTAGGGGGAGGGTCTGGAGTAACACAGGTGGACCTGAAGAGACACAAAAATTGTTTGATCAGGGAAATTCACATTTTGCCCTGCGCAATAATGTCTGTTACTATATATTATCTGTTTATGATGATTACATTAGTTATAAACTTCCAGATAATGTGATCTCCAACGTGAATAGTGAATCCCGCCTGAAGACGCTACCCAGTGAGGCTCAAATTCTTCAGAGGTTCCCCGTTGCAAAGAAACCACCATATAGATAAGAAGCAGCCTTCAAACTGACTGGCCTGTACCTAGTGCAGAGGGATGGGGGGCCCCAAAAAGTGTGTATCATTTACCAAGATTTCTGTTGCAGACCCTGCTCCCCTCTTAGGCTTGCAAAAGCCCCTTCAGGTCCTAAGAGGATGGAGTATCCTGCCCTCCTCCATAGACCCTGCCCCCTCAACAGACACAACCCCATTACGGCTGCTTCTAGGAATTTACCAGGCTGGTTTTCCATCCCAATCCGCCTCTGAATTGTGGTAAATTTTTTTTTTTTTTTATAAGCTATATTGTTTTTTGTTCTATATTTATCTGTTTGAGGTATTTTTTTCCATTTAGTCTAGGGGTTTTTTTCATGGTTTTTTTTATCCTGCGTGTGATTTATTTTGTGTGTGAGTTTGGTGTGATTGTGTGTTTGTGTTACATATTTTTTTCATTTTATATTTTGTTTGTTTGTGTATTTCTGTTAAAGACCAGTCATGTCTGATGAGAGGCATCGTAATCCTACATAGCCCAATTGGATTATTTTCCTGTCAATCAATCTTGACTGACAAAATAAACTAATTTACCTGCTGTTTCAGCAGTCACGCCTGCCTGAGCGTAGTCATGTTTTTGGACGGGTTTGCCGTCAATTTTCAAAATTACTGTTTGATAAATTAGGGGATCCTATTCTTTTCTATTCATGGTCTAAAACATTGATGGTGCTTTGATATTCAATTTTATTCTATTCTAAAGTGTATTTTCTATTGTATTCTAAAGTGGGTTTTGTGGCGGTTTTGGTAAATCAGCGAGTTGCAAAACCACCATGATTTAGATTCCGCCACTAAGAAGATTTAGCCCCAAGTGCTGAACCAAGGAAAGCATAGGGGCCCCTGTTGGATGAAGAGCGCTCTTCGCTCCCTCCCTCCATTCTAGTGAAAGTCAGCGGTTTCTAGGACCCGCCACAGCTTTGTCAGCAGGTCTGACCTCCTACATGCTGTACTGCATACTTGGCGGCTTCTTCTCACGTCTTTCTCCTTGGGGTCCATGTTAGATGGACGTGCCCTGAGGCTCTCCCCAGCGTTTCTGCCGTATAAGGCACCACAGGTGTCCCAAACACACTCTACCACCACCACTAGGGCGTTTGCTCTGATTCCACAGTACAACATCCAGCATACCCAATCGCATCTAATACTCAGTTCTATTGTACCTGTTTTATCCCTGTGTCTACAGCCACCTGGATTTCTGCCTGGTTAATAAACCTAACTAATGATTAAGCTGTTTCACGTGAGGACTAACCGCCACCAGCACCATTGCTGTTTCACCAATCCAGTGCGCACCATCAGTACTCCCATAGGCCCAACTCATTTAATACTCTGCTAATAGGTTACAGACCCAGTGACCTAACCTTGGTCGCTCTGCTAATACCACCAAGATACATCCCCCTGTTCTCCACCTCCGGCATCATGCAGTCAGCCCACCCACGTCTTACATTGGTTGCTCCTGGCCTCTGTGCACTGTACTACCTGTCCAATTTTAATTTCCCCTACATGTTTTTCTTGTCCTGTTTGTCAGCTTCCCCGGAACTTACATTTCTCTGCTCTCTGCCCCCCCCCCTCCCCGCCCATATATGCCTGCTCTGTCTCTGCCGATAGACATCTGCCCACCGGTGTCAAAACATGTTCTGCCTAGGGTAGTACTACATTGGAAAAAAAAGTGGAAAAAAAAACCACACACAAACTATACAGAAAATTCTTTCTTCAAAAAACACATTTCCCCTCTCATCATTTTATTGTACTTCAAACTCCACCAGATCCTCATCTTTCTCCGTGTCTTCCAATAAACCCTCAAGAAGGAAAACTAAACATATCAAAACAGAGAACCTGATTGTGAATGACAGAGTAGCTCCATTGTAATAGGTCAAAGCATGACAAAGCTGCTCTCATTGGTTAGTTATGGCTAGAACTCATGGAATGTACCATCATAGAACATCTGCAATATACACGTCCTGTGCAACATTGTTGACTTGTAATAAATTGCACTTATGTGAATACGCTTTAGCTGTATTTTTCCTATGCTTGGAAGCCCCTTTCCACCTCTCCAGATGGAAAGAGTGACAAGTCAGTGATACATAAATGAAAGGATAAGCCTACTAATTTTTGGGAGTTTAGCTTAGTTTATATCCCATAGAAATCCATAAAGCATTGTAACAAATAAATACAAAATTGCAGTATGCACCTACTTCTCAAATCTATAAAAACCATTCCCAAAAGCTAAGGCAGCGAGACCACACAGAGCAGGTGCCTTCCCTGTGTAGGCAGCAAAACATAGCTTGTCATCCACCTTACAAGGTAACAAAAGGTGCTACTCCAGGGGGTACATTTACTAAGATTCGAGTTTGGTCGAGATGACAATCTCAGGTGAGTTTAGGCATGTTTTACATCTCACAAATTTACTAAAAGTAAACTCTAGTGAGTTTGGGAGAGAGTTCTCTCTTCTCACTCGTAAAACTCGGGTGAGATTGCAAACTTGAATCTTATCACCATCGGGCAAACTCAGAAGTACTTTTCACCTAAATATGGCCCTCATTCAGAGCCGCTCGTAAGCGGCAGTACGCTCGTTCCGAGCGATGTTCACACATCTGCGCATGCGTATGGTTTTTAGTACGCATGCGTGAACCAGTCAGTGCGGCCGAAAATCGTTTGTTCGCTATATAGCGAGGGCCTGCAAATTTGAGTGACAGAATGAGGCGTATGTGGGTGGTAACAGGGGAAGGTGCTTGAAAACGGGGAGAGGAGATCAGAGCACAGGCGTGCTTAAAGGTCAAAGCGGGCGTTTTATGGGTGTGCATAATTAAAACAGCAGCGTCATTGACCAAGTCACTTGGTTGATTTATAGTCAGAACTGCTCGCAAAACTGTGGTAGGAAAAACCAACCACAAGAATAGCGAGCAGTTCATACGCTGTTCGATGTACTCGATTAATCAAATAAATAGCGGACATGACGTATGATGCGAGCGGCAAGGGGGCGTAGTTTTTATCAAAATTTCGACCGCAAGTTTTGCTCGCTCGTTCAGACTTATAGGCGTGAACAGACCGCAAAGAGCGAACGGTTCATTTGAATAGCCACCCCTTTTTATTAAACGAATGACCGCAAATAGAGAGCGGCTCTGAATTAGGGCCTATATACAGCTCACAAATTCACCAAGAATCGAGATAACAATCTTGGATGAGATGACAGCAAACTCTCTGCCAAATTGAAGTTTTAAACACTCACCTCCGGAGCTGCGAGTTTGCCAGAAAAATACACAGATCTGTATGATTTTTGTATGTTTCTGCCTGTAAATATGAAAAATAGGGTTAATTTAAAATAAATAAAAAATACATAGGGTCCGCCCCAAAAGCTCAACCAGCTCCGGACTTGTCAGCCAGTCTTGGTTCCTAAAATTATGGGGAACAAAATGAGTAGGGTTCCCCCGTAATGGCTACAGGGCCAGTGCTGGTTTTAAATATAGGGGGAAAAAATTGCATAGGGGGTCCCCCTATATTTAAAATTAGCACCGGACCCAAACCAACCTAGGTGTAATGCCACAGCTAGGAGACCCTATCACTGGGGCTCCATGGCCAAGCATTAACACCCCAAGCTGGTCAGGCCAAGCCGGGGATCTCAGGCGAGGTGGGGACCCCTCAAAAAAGGTGTCCCCCCTCTCCCGAAACCCCTAGCTTGGTCTGATGCCCGGGGCTCTTCCCCGCACCCCTGGAGTGGTGGGTACGGTGGTAATAAAGTGTAAAATAGAAGAAAACTATTGTAAAATGACTTACGCGAACCATGCCGAACATGTGTAAGTATCGCCTCAAGAAACACTGTTTAGATCCCGCAATGATGATATAGATTTATTTCTCAATCCCGAGGATAGTTTATAAAGTACTAATGGACCTATATAACTCCTCTATATCCTAGATTCCCAATTGTGGGTGGGTAGATCTATTCCTGGAGGTGCCCCCAGACCATGTTCTATTCATACAACATATTGAGCATAAACGAAAAGAAAAAGACAAGATTTTCTGGTCCAGTGCACTGATAGGTCTCAGTATAAATCTGTTGAATTGTTATCCTCAGGAAAAATTATAAAATATAACTTTTATTAGTAAATTCTAAAATATATATAGTGTATTCAGATATATGGCGAAATATAAAATAAGTAAAGAAAAAGATGTGAAGAATATTTAGAATTAGTGATCAAAACACTTCCTGTTGCTGCCTGCCAGCTAGATCCTATTATTATAGTATAGTTACAACATCATCTGTATTCATATCATCACTACTATCGGATGGATATTATGAAAGCCAATATATTGTGGCTTCTACACATATAAATCTAACTTGCAAAATGCATGTATATGTTATTGGACAGTAGCTATAAATATTTCTTTGGACGTTGTTAATAAATAGCTGAAACGTATACACATGTGTTAGGTATCTATATCGCTTTTTCAAGGCAGCCCCAGGCGAAATGCACGTCGGCTGAGTGCTGCTGGTCACCGCACAATTGTATGCAGGCTATTAGATCACTGCACCTATGTATGGGATAGCGATATAGATACCTAACACATGTGTATACGTTTCCTATCTGTGTTATGAATGCTGGAAATAGGAGAGATACATTGTATAGTTCTCATAGAATTACATCGCCCTTGAGATCCCCGGCTTGACCTGACCGGCTTGGGTTGTTAATGCTTTGGCCATGGAGCCCCGGTGATAGGGTCTCCTGGCTGTGGCATTACACCCCAGTCAGTTTGGGTCTGGTGCTGGTTTAAAATATAGGTGGACCCCTATGCAATTTTTTCCCCCTTATATTTAAAACCTGCACTGTCCATGCAGCCAGGTGCTGGTTCCTAAATTATGATGGAACCCTACTCGTTTTGTTTCCCGTCATTTTTGGAACCAGGACTGGCTGAGCAGTCCAGGGCTGGTGATGCTTTTGGGGGGAGTGTGACCCTACATAATTTTTAATACAAATTAACCCTTCTTTTACAGGTCTACCACACAAGCAGCCTTCACATACCTTACTGATACGTGCAGGCTGCTTGCTCGGGAGAGATTTGCAAAGAGAAAACACTGCAATCTCGGGTGAGTAATCTCATCTAAACTTGCAACTCGGGGGAGATATCTCGATCTGCATCACCATTGGAAAATTCACTTTCAGCTAAACTCACTTAATAAATTTGCAAGATGAAAAATGGGAAAATCACCCGAGATTCAGCGATGCAAATCGAGATAAAAAAAAACAACTCGAATCTTAGTAAATTTAACCCCAGGTGTACCAATTTTATTTATTATACAGACTCGCTTGCGAATCTCCGGTGGCTCCCCCGGATGCCCAGAAAAGTAGGTACGTCTCTCAGTTTCACCCTTCGGCTGCCTGCAGCCACCCACTTCCTGATCAAAGTGGGCGGTCTGGGAGGCTGATGGTGTGATGCATGCTGAATCGCGTCATCATAGCCTTACTGCTTGTTTTGCAGTGTTGAGAATCACGGCTTTGTATAGCAGAGGACTTACTAAGTACTGCGCGTGTGTGGCGCCATCCTGTCATTGTGTCAGAGTGCCACAGTGGGAGACAGTAGTCTTGCGCTTAGCTCTGATGAAACCTCTGATTACCTGAATCCAAAAGCATTTCCAGCATCCTGCTCCGCTACCAGCAAGCTGCATACACCAGCTGGTGAGCTGTATGACACCCTGCTCCGCTAAAGCTCTGCTCCATGACCAGAGTGTGTATAACAGTGAGTATGGCTATATAACACCAATAATAAACCACTTCACTGCTCAAGTAACTGGGCTGTTCGAAGTTATTGTCCGCTAGTGTGCGCAGAAACTCTGCTATATCCTCAAGCCTGTACACACATATTTCTGACAGGTTATGGGCCCAGGCACACAAGCTACAAGTACACAAACCCCAAGCTACTAGAATGCCCAGAGTAGCAAACCTGTTCTGTGGCTGAGGGTACAAAGTGGGCCACCTTGGTGAACCAATCCACTACAACCTAGATGGTGTTACATCCCGTAGATGTTGGCAGCTCAGTGATAAAATCCATTGAGATCCTGGACCAGGGTTGACTTGGAATGGAGAGTGGATGAAGAGGGCCTTTTGGCTTCATCCTCTGGGTCTTGTGTTGGGTATATTTGTCACATTGCGCATGATCTAAGGTCACACATGCGTAAAGCCGCCAGGGGGGTCATCGAGGAGGCGGTGGAGGGATCCGCTCAGATCCCTTTTCGTATCCCCGAACTCCTTGCCATGGGAAGAAGCAGGACTACTTTCAGTTTTCTGAGTTTGCTTAATATCAGGTGGTCCTATTTGGACCCCTGATGATAAAAGACCCGATAACCTAGCGTCTCCGCATGGTTAACGGGCCATTTATCGCATGATGAATAGGCCCCTGTTTCTTAATAAAATAAATTAAACATTATGTTCTCGTTCCTGCAACCTCACAATCACAACATAATTTAAAGCAACAGACTGAGGGCCTGATCCAGCAAGGAACGCAACTGCAAATGCAATTGGGATTACGCACGCAGTTTAACTGCGATAGTATGCTAATTAATTGCAATGCTGCCTCAGCACTACATAAAGGACGCCCACTTTACCTTACACACATCTGTAATATTTAGCAAGACTGCAAAAACACTGGTACAATCGAGTACCATCGCAGCCTCACAGACACTTGCACAAGCCCTGACCTTACTCAGAAATTGCTAACTTCCACGCACGCTAACAGGCCTCAGGCTGCATATGGCATCGCAGTGGGTAATTTATGCATGCCCATGCAACGGCATTCAAACGCACTGGCACGTCTGCGCTCGGCCCCCGTCACCAACCACAAACGGCACTTCCTGTCAATCACTCTGCAATGGGTCTGCGTAGTCACTGCGATCGCAATCCCGATCGCAATGGCTAGTTCGCGCACACAAACTGCGATGCATACGCATGCGCAGTACGCAACAATCGGCCGATTGCGTGCATATTAGCAACGTGCGTTCCTTGCTGAGTTAGGCCCTGATACTGATGGATCTCCGCCATCGATAGCAAAACCATCAACCATTGGTGGAAAATCATCAACGGTAGTAAACCATCGATGGTCGATGGCCATCCCTAGAATACAGGCGCCATGGCTGTTGAAGATGCATGATGTGCAATTGTATTTTATTTATTTATAAAATACAACTGACATAATGACCTGTTTACATTGCAATAAAACATTCTACTATTAAATCCTTGTCAAATCTATAACCCTGTGACCCTGGTCATATCCAGTATACTTATGCCTGTCTCACACAGGGAGATCACAACATTAAATGGCAAGTGTGCGGGCTGCACTCGTTCCAAGCAGTCAGAGTCCAGTTGGCATCTTCTATCCGGGCGAGAATGCAGATAATCCCTGACAGCTTTTCCTGTATAATGACATCATCAGCGAGGTCGCGGGTAACAGCCAGACTCTTCTGAGTCATAGAATGTTTGTGACTCGAATGGCGTTCTTTCATTTGCCCACAGAAAGCTCAGATAATCTACAAACAGGACATGATATCAAGGATATCACGTTACAGCCAAACATTTTAACACGGAGAAGTCAGCAAACAGCACAACCAGTAGAAGAACGAGACAGAGATTTGTGTATACAGTATAATACATGTTTAACAGTATTCATGTCGGTCTCGGTGAAAAGGACCAATATCTGCCGGGTAATAAACACCTGCCATTCTCCTATTTCAGTTTTGTTCCTCTTTAGCCATTAGTATTTATAATCCTGAATTCCCCAGCTTGTGCAGAGTTTTGCTGACAGATATATGAATAGCTTATATGTGCACCGCAGGTGACATCATGTGAAACAAAATACATTTATAACACAAACACCATTTTAAAATATACAGTGAAAGCACCAATCAGAGAAGGGCCGTAGAGAGCCAGGCCGGGCTAGTGGGAGACATCCAATAGTAAGTATCTCGCCCAGTACTCTACATCACTGACCCCTCTATACCCTACACTACATCACTGACCCCTCTATACCCTACACTACATCACTGACCCCTCTACACCCTATACTACATCACTGACCCCTCTATACCCTACACTACATCACTGACCCCTCTACACCCTATACTACATCACTGACCCCTCTATACCCTACACTACATCACTGACCCCTCTATACCCTACTCTACATCACTGACCCCTCTATACCCTACACTACATCACTGACCCCTCTATACCCTACACTACGTCACTGACCCCTCTATACCCTACACTACATCACTGACCCCTCTATACCCTACACTACATCACTGACCCCTCTATACCCTACACTACATTACTGACCACTCTATACCCTACACTACATTACTGACCCCACTATACCCTACACTACATCACTGACCACTCTATACCCTACACTACATTACTGATCCCTCTATACCCTACACTACATCACTGACCCCTCTATAGCCTACACTACATCACTGACCCCTCTATACCTCACACTACATCACTGACCCCTCTATACCCTAAACTACATCACTGACCCCTCTATACCCCACACTACATCACTGACCCCTCTATACCCCACACTACATCACTGACCCCTCTATACCTCACACTACATCACTGACCCCTCTATACCCTACACTACATCACTGACCCCTCTATACCCTACACTACATCACTGACTCCTCTATACCCCACACTACGTCACTGACCCCTCTACACCCTATACTACATCACTGACCCCTCTACACCCTACACTACATCACTGACCCCTCTATACCCTACACTACATCACTGACCCCTCTGTACCCTACACTACATTACTGACCGATCTATACCTCACACTACATCACTGACCCCTCTATACCCTACACTACATTACTGGCCGATCTATACCCCACACTACATCACTGACCCCTCTATACCCCACACTACATCACTGACCCCTCTATACCTCACACTACATCACTGACCCCTCTACACCCTACACTACATCACTAACCCCTCTATACCCCACACTACATAACTGACCCCTCTATAACCTACACTACATCACTGACCCCCTCTATACCCCACACTACATCACTGACCCCTCTATACCCCACACTACATCACTGACCCCTCTATACCTCACACTACATCACTGACCCCTCTACACCCTACACTACATCACTAACCCCTATATACCCCACACTACATAACTGACCCCTCTATACCCTACACTACATTACTGATACCTCCAGGGGCTGGCTGGCAACTTTTTAGCCTGGAGGGCAAACGCATGCAGGCGGCCCTGGCAGAGGAGTAGCATGTGTGTCCGAAGAATATGCGTGCTACGGCGCCCCCCCCTCCAGTGTTCCAGGGAGGAGGCGGGTCCATATGGGATTAATGTAAGGTAAAAATAAAGATTAGGGCAGCCCCTGTCGTAGTGCCCATATGCAGTGCCCCCGTGTGCCACAGGAGAGAACACCCTTATGCAGGCCTCCAGTAGTGCCCCCAGTAGTAGTCCCCCCCGTGTAGGGCCCCCAGGAGTAGTAGTCCCCCCCTTTGTAGTGCCCCCAGTAGTAGTAGTCCCCCCATTTGTAGTGCCCCCAGTAGTAGTAGTCCCCCCCTTTGCAATGCCCCCATTAGTAGTAGTCCCCCCCTTTGTAGTGCCCCCATTAGTAGTAGTCCCCCCTTGTAGTGCCCCCAGTAGTAGTAGTCCCCCCGTGTAGTGCCCCAGTAGTAGACCCCCCCATGTAGTGTCCCCAGTAGTAGTAGTAGTAGGAGTCCCCTTACAGTGCCCCCAGTAGTAGTAGTCCCCAGTAGTAGTAGTCCCCTCCCCCTTGTAGTACCCCCAGCAGTAGTCCCCACTTGTAGTGCCCCCAGTAATAGTAGTCCCCCCCTTGTAGTGCCCCAGTAGTAGTAGTCCCCCCTTTGTAGTGCACCCAGTAGTGCCAGACCCCCCCCCCAGTAGACACACGTAATATAAAAAACAGAATAAAAAAAAACACTTACCTGAATCCCCGCTCCCGCCACCGCCATCTGCTCCTCCGTCTGTCCTCCCGGGCCTCTCTGCATTATGGGAGAGACGTCAAATGACATCATGACGTCTCTCCCATTGCCCACTGCGGGAGCCGGAAGATGGAGCGGCTCCTGCAGTGGGCGCAGCAGCAGCTAATGAGAGTCTGACAGACTCTCATTGGCTGCTGGTTACAACAAACACACAGCTGACGGAGCCGGCGGATGTGTGTTTGTCAGAGTAGAGCTGACCGAACTCCGTCCGGTCAGCGCTACACACGCGGTGCAGTCTGTGTCAAAGTGACACAGACTGCACCGGCCAGCGGCCCGCATGAGGCTGCGGCCCGGGGGGCACATGGCACCCTGCTCCCCGGCCCAGCCCGCCATTGGACACCTCTATACCCTACACTACATCACTGACCCCTCCATACCCCACACTACATCACTGACCCCTCTATACCCTACACTACATCACTGACCCCTCTATACCCTACACTACATCACTGACCCCTCTATACCACACACTACATAACTGTTCCCTCTATACCCCACACTACATCACTGACCCCTCTACACCCTACACTACAACACTGACCCCTCTATACCCCACACTACATAACTGACCCCTCTATACCCCACACTACATCACTGACCCCTCTATACCCTACACAACATAACTGACCCCTCTATACCCCACACTACATCACTGACCCCTCTATACCCGACACTACATCACTGACCCCTCTATATCCTACCCTACATAACTGACCCCTCTATACCACACACTACATCACTGACCCCTCTCTACCCTACACTACATCACCGACCCCTCTATACCCTACACTACATTACTGACCTCTCTATACTCTACACTACATCACTGACCCCTCCATACCCTACAGTACATCACTGACCCCTCTATACCCTGCACTAAATTGCTGACCCCTCTATACCCTACACTACATTACTGACCCCTCTATACCCTACAGTACATTACTGACCCCTCTACACCACACACTACATCACTGAGCCCTCTACACTCCACACTACATAACTGACCCCTATACAACCCACACTACATAACTGAGCCCTCTACACCCTACACTACACCACTGACCCCTCCATACCCTACAGTACATCACTGACCCTTCTGTACCCTACACTACATTACTGACCCCTCTATACCCTACACTACATCACTGACCCTTCTATACCCTACACTAAATTACTGACCCCTCTATATCCTAAACTACATCACTGACCCCTCTATACCCTACACTAAATTACTGACCCCTCAATACCCTACACTGCATCACTGACCCCTCTATACCCTATACTACATTACTGACCCCTCTATACACTACACTACATCACTGACCCCTCAATACCCCACATTACATCACTGACCCTTCTATTCCCTACACTACATACTGACACCTCTATACCCCACACTACATCACTGACCCCTCTATACCCCACTCTACATCACTGACCCCACTACACCCCACACTATATCACTGACCCCTCTACACCCCACACTACATCACTGACCCCTCTATACCCCACACTACATCACTGACCCCTCTACACCACACTACATCACTGACCCCTCTACACCCTACACTAAAATACTGACCCCTCTTTACCCCACACTACATCACTGAACCCACTACACCCTACACTACAAAACTGACCCCTCTATACCCCACACTACATCAATGACCCCTCTACACCCCACACTACATCAATAATCCCTCTATACCCCACACTACATAACTGACCCCTCTATACCACACACTACATAACTGACCCCTCTACACCCTACACTACATCACTGACTCCTCTATACCCTACACTACATCACTCAACCCTCTATACCCCACACTACATCACTGACACCTCTACACCCCACACTACATCAATAACCCCTCTATACCCCACACTACATAACTGACCCTTCTATACCACACACTACATCACTGACCCCTCTATACTCTACACTACATCACTGACTCCTCTATACCCTACACTACATCACTGTCCCCTCTATACCCTACACCAGGCCCAACAAGAGCCACGGCAGGCCCGTATACCATTGGGCGTGACCTAATAATGGGAGGCGTGGCCATGTCCCCTTCCCAAAAAAAAAAAAAGCTTTGCGCTGCGCCCTAGGGAGGGAGGCACTCTGAGCCCCCTCAGCCCTGCTCGATGCCAGGGGGGGTGCGATCAGTGCAATCGCTCCCCCCCCACAGGCATAGGAGATTGCTGTGACTGCTGCTCTGCAGCCACGAGCAGTCTCCCATTGCAGCTCAGCACACGCTGTGGGCTGGGCTGCTGTGAGGGAGGGGGCGGGAGCCGGGCCCTTCAGGAAGCCCTGGCCCGGGTAATCTGTACCCGCCACCCTCCTTTCTCAGCGCCCCTGCACTACACTACATCACTGATACCTAAATACCCTACACTACATCACTGATACCTAAATACCCTACACTACATCA
Organism: Taudactylus pleione; assembly: GCA_031769625.1. Classification (NCBI taxonomy): domain Eukaryota; kingdom Metazoa; phylum Chordata; class Amphibia; order Anura; family Myobatrachidae; genus Taudactylus; species Taudactylus pleione. The sequence continues at coordinate 14,912,438 of JAUIMM010000275.1, read as the reverse complement.
CTGACTCCTCTACACCACACTACATCACTGACTCCTCTACACCACACTACATCACTGACTCATCTACACCCCACACTACATCAATGACCTCCTCTCTATACCATACACTACATTACTGTTCCCTCTATACCCTATGCTACACCACTGATCCCCCTGTACCCTACACTACATCACTGACCTCTCTATACCCTACACTACATTACTGACCCCTCTATACGCAACACTACATCACTGACCCCTCAATACCCCACACTACATCACTGACCCCTCTATACCCTACACTACATACTGACCCCTCTATAACCCACACTACATCACTGACCCCTCTATACCCCACTCTACATCACTGACCCCACACTACATCACTGACCCCTCTACACCCCACACTACATCACTGACTCCTCTATACCCCACACTACATCACTGACCCCTCTGCACCACACTACATCACTGACCCCTCTACAGCCTACACTACAACATTGACCCCTCTATACCCCACACTACATCACTGACCCCTCTACACCCTACACTACAAAACTGACCCCTCTATACCCCACACTACATCACTGACCCCTCTATACCCCACACTACATAACTGACCCCTCTACACCCCACACTACATCACTGACCTCTCTACACCCCACACTACATCACTGACCCCTGTAGACCCCACACTACATCAGTAACCCCTCTATACCCCACACTACATAGCTGACCCATCCTATACCACACACTACATCACTGACCCCTCTACACCCTCCACTACATCACTGACTCCTCTATACCCTACACTACATGACTGACCCCTCTATAACCTACACGAGGCCAGACAAGAGCCACGGTGGGCCCGTATCACAGGGGGCGTGACCTAATAATGGGAGGCGTGGCCACGTCCCCATCCCCCCCCCCAAAAAAAAAGCTTTGTTCTGCGCCCTACGGAGGGGAGGCGCTCTGAGCCCCCTCAGCCCTGCTCGAATCAGTGTGATCGCTCCCCCCCACAGGCATAGGAGATTGCTGTGACTGCTGCTCTGCAGCCACGAGCAGTCTCCCATTGCAGCTCAGCACACGCTGTGTGCTGGGCTGCTGTGAGGGAGGGGGCGGGAGCCGGGCCCTTCAGGAAGCCCTGGCCCGGGTAATCTGTACCCGCCACCCTCCTTTCTCAGCGCCCCTGCACTACACTACATCACTGATCTATACCCTATGCTACACCACTGATCCCCCTGTACCCTACACTACATCACTGACCTCTCTATACCCTACACTAAATTACTGACCCCTCTATATCCTACACTACATCACTGACCCCTCTATATCCTACACTACATTACTGACCCCTCTATACCCTACACTACTGACCCCTCTATATCCTACACTACTGACTCTTCTATACCCTACACTACGTTACTGACCCCTCTATATCCTACACTACATCACTGACCCCTCTATATCCTACACTACATTACTGACCCCTCTATACCCTACACTACATCACTGACCCCTCAATACCCTACACTACATCACTGACCCCTCTGTACCCTACACTACATCACTGACCCCTCTATAACCCACACTACGTCATTGACCCCTCTACACCCTACTCTACATCACTGACCCCTCTATATCCTACACTACATTACTGACCCCTCTATACACTACACTACATCACTGACCCCTCTATACCCCACACTACATCAGTGACCCCTCTGTACCCTACACTACATTACAGACCCCTCTATACCCTACACTACATTACTGACTCTATACCCAACACTACATTACTCACCCATTTATACCCTACACTACATTACGGACCCCGCTATACCCTACACTACTTCACTGACCCCTCTATACCCCACACTACATCACTGACCATTCTTACCCTACACTACATTACAGACCCCTCTTTACCCTACACTGCATCAATGATCCCTCTATACCCTACACTACGTAACTGACCCCTCTATACCCTACACTACATTACTGATCCTTCTATACCCTTCACTACATTACTGTACCCTTCACTACAATACATCACTGACCCCTCTATACCCTATACTACATCACTGACCCACCGACACTACATCACCGACCCCTCTATACCCCACACTACATAACTGACCCCTCTATACCCCATACCACATCACTGACCCCTCTATACCCCACACTACATCACTGACCACTCTACACCCTACACTACATCACTGACTCCTCTATACCCTACACTACATCACTGAACCTCTAGATCCTACACCAGGCCTGCCGAGAGCCACGACGGGCCCGTGTAACAGGCGGCGTGGCCTAATAATGGGATGTATGGCCACGCCCCCTTCCAGGGGATAAAAAAGCTTTGCACTGGGCGCTGGTGAGGGGGGGTGCTCTGAGCGCCCTCAGCCCTGCTCGAAGCCACGGGGGGAGCGATCAGTAGTCTCCAATTGCAGCTCAGTACACGCTGTGTGCTGGGCTGCTGTGAGGGAGATGGGGGAACGGGCCCCTCAGGAAGCCCTGGCCCGGGTAATCTGTACCCGCCCCCCTCCTTTCTCAGCACATCTGCACTACACTACATCACTGATCCCTCTATACCCTACACTACATCACTGACCCCTCTAAACCTACACTACATCACTGAATTTTCTACACCGCACTACATCACTGGCCCCTATACACCACACTACATCACTGACTCCTCTACAAAACACTACATTACTGGCCCCTCTACACCACACTACATCACTGACTCCTCTTCACCACACTACATCACTGACTCCTCTACACCACACTACATCACGACCCCTCTACACCACACTACATCATTGACTCCTCTACACCCTACACCTCTGACCCCTCTATACCCTACACTACATAACTGACCCCTCTATACCCCACACTACATCACTGACCACTCTATACCCGACACTACATAACTGACCCCTCTATACCCCACACTACATCACTGACCCCTCTATACCCTATACTACATCACTGACCCCTCTATACCCTACTCTACATTACTGACCCCTCTATACGCTACACTACATCACTGACCCCTCAATACCCCACAATACATCACTGACCCCTCTATACCCTACACTACATACTGACCCCTATACACCCCACTCTACATCACTGACCCGTCTATAACCCACTCTACATCACTGACCCCTCTACACCCCACACTACATCACTGACTCCTCTACACCCCACACTACATCACTGAACCCAATACACCCCACACTACATCACTGAACCCTCTACTCCCCACACTACATCACTAACCCCACTACACCCCACACTACATCACTGACCCCTCTACATCACACTACATCACTGACCCCTCTATACCCTACACTACATTACTGACCCCCCTATACCCTACACTACATCACTGACCCCTCTATACCCTACAATACATCACTGACCCCTCTATACCCTACACTACATCACTGACCCCTCCATACCCTACAGTACTTCACTGACCCCTCTATACCCTACACTACATTACTAACCCCTCTATACCCTACAGTACATTACTGACCCCTCTACACCACACACTACATCACTGAGCCCTCTACACCCCACACTACATAACTGACCCCTATACAACCCACACTACAAAACTGAGCCCTCTACACCCTACACTACATTACTGACCCCTTTACACCCTGCACTACATCACTGACCCCTCTATATCCTACACTACATCACTGACCCCTCTATACCCTACACTAAATTACTGACCCCTCAATATCCTACACTACATCACTGACCCCTCTATACCCTACACTACATTACTGACCCCTCTATACGCAACACTACATCACTGACCCCTCAATACCCCACACTACATCACTGACCCCTCTATCCCCTACACTACATACTGACCCCTCTATAACCCACACTACATCACTGACCCCTCTATACCCCACTCTACATCACTGACCCCACACTACATCACTGACCCCTCTACACCCCACACTACATCACTGACTCCTCTATACCCCACACTACATCACTGACCCCTCTGCACCACACTACATCACTGACCCCTCTACAACCTACACTACAACATTGACCCCTCTATACCCCACACTACATCACTGACCCCTCTACACCCTACACTACAAAACTGACCCCTCTATACCCCACACTACATCACTGACCCCTCTATACCCCACACTACATAACTGACCCCTCTATACCCCACACTACATCACTGACCTCTCTACACCCCACACTACATCACTGACCCCTGTAGACCCCACACTACATCAGTAACCCCTCTATACCCCACACTACATAGCTGACCCATCCTATACCACACACTACATCACTGACCCCTCTACACCCTCCACTACATCACTGACTCCTCTATACCCTACACTACATGACTGACCCCTCTATACCCTACACGAGGCCAGACAAGAGCCACGGTGGGCCCGTATCACAGGGGGCGTTACTTAATAATGGGAGGCGTGGCCACGTCCCCATCCCCCCCCCCAAAAAAAGCTTTGTTCTGCGCCCTACGGAGGGGAGGCGCTCTGAGCCCCCTCAGCCCCGCTCGAATCAGTGTGATCGCTCCCCCCCACAGGCATAGGAGATTGCTGTGACTGCTGCTCTGCAGCCACGAGCAGTCTCCCATTGCAGCTCAGCACACGCTGTGTGCTGGGCTGCTGTGAGGGAGGGGGCGGGAGCCGGGCCCTTCAGGAAGCCCTGGCCCGGGTAATCTGTACCCGCCACCCTCCTTTCTCAGCGCCCCTGCACTACACTACATCACTGATACCTAAATACCCTACACTACATCACTGATACCTAAATACCCTACACTACATCACTGACTCCTCTACACCACACTACATCACTGACTCATCTACACCCCACACTACATCAATGACCTCCTCTCTATACCATACACTACATTACTGTTCCCTCTATACCCTATGCTACACCACTGATCCCCCTGTACCCTACACTACATCACTGACCTCTCTATACCCTACACTACATCACTGACCCCTCTATATCCTACACTAAATTACTGACCTCTCTATACCCTACACTAAATTACTGACCCCTCTATATCCTACACTACATCACTGACCCCTCTATATCCTACACTACATTACTGACCCCTCTATACCCTACACTACTGACCCCTCTATATCCTACACTACTGACTCTTCTATACCCTACACTACGTTACTGACCCCTCTATATCCTACACTACATCACTGACCCCTCTATATCCTACACTACATTACTGACCCCTCTATACCCTACACTACATTACTGACCCCCCTATACCCTAAACTACATCACTGACCCCTCTATACCCTACACTACATCACTGACCCCTCTAAACCCTACACTACATCACTGACCCCTCCATACCCTACAGTACTTCACTGACCCCTCTATACCCTACACTACATTACGAACCCCTCTATACCCTACAGTACATTACTGACTCCTCTACACCCCACACTACATAACTGACCCCTATACAACCCACACTACATAACTGAGCCCTCTACACCCTACACTACATTACTGACCCCTTTACACCCTGCACTACATCACTGACCCCTCTATATCCTACACTACATCACTGACCCCTCTATACCCTACACTAAATTACTGACCCCTCAATATCCTACACTACATCACTGACCCCTCTATACCCTACACTACATTACTGACCCCTCTATACCCTACACTACATGACTGACCCCTCTATACCACACTACATCACTGGCCCCTCTACACCACACTACATCACTGGCCCCTCTATACCATAGACTACATTACCGACCCCTCTACAATACACTACATCACTGGCCACTCTACACCACACTACATCACTGGCCCTCCTACACCACAGATCATCACTGACTCCTCTACACCCTACACCTCTGACCCCTCTATACCCTACACTACATCACTGACCACTCTACACCACACTACATCACTGGCCCCTCTATACCCTAGACTACAATACCGACCCCTCTACAATACACTACATCACTGGCCACTCTACACCACACTACATCACTGACTCCTCTACACCACACTACATCACTAGCCCTTCTACACCACACTACATCACTGACTCCTCTACACCCTACACCTCTGACCCCTCTACACCACACTACATCACTGATCACTCTACAATCTACACCTCTGACCCCTCTATACCCTACACTACATCACTGACCCCTCTATACCCCACACTACATCACTGACCCCTCTATACCCTACATAACATCACTGACCCCTCTATACCCTACACTACATCACTGAAATCTCTAAACCCTACAGTACATCACTGACCCCTCTATACCCTACACTACATTACTGGCCCCTCTGTACCCTACACTACACTACTGACCCCTCTGTACCATACACTACATTACTGACCTCTCTATACCCTACACTACATTACTGACTCTATACCCAACACTACATTACTGACCCCTCTATACCCTGCACTACATCACTGACCCCTCTATACCCTACACTACATCACTGACCATTCTTACCCTACACTACATTACAGACCACTCTTTACCCTACACTGCATCACTGACCCCTCTATACCGTACACTACATTACTGATCCTTCTATACCCTACACTACATTACTCACCCCTGTATAACCTACAATACATCACTGACCCCTCTATACCCTACACTACATCACTGACCCCTCTATACCCTACACTACATCACTGACCCCTTTATACCCTACAATACATCACTGACCCCTCTACACCACACTACACTACTGACCCCTCTATAGCCTACACTACATCACTGACCCCTCTATACCCTAAGCTACATCACTGACCCCTCTACACCTACACGACATCACTGACCCCTCTACACCACACTACACTACTGACCCCTCTCTACCCTACACTACATCACTAACCCCTCTATATCCTACACTACATCACTGACCGCTCTACTCTCCACTCTACATTACTGACGCCTCTACACCCGACACTACATCACTGACTCTATACCCTACACTACATCACTGACCCCTCTATACCCTACACTACATCACTGACCCCTCTATACTGTACACTACATCACTGACCGCTCTACACCCCACACTACATTACTCACCCCTCTACACCCGACACTACATCACTGACTCTATACCCTACACTACATCTCTGACCCCTCTATACCCTACACTACATTACTGACCCGTCTGTACCCTACAATACATTACTGACCCCTCAATACCTTACACTACATTACAGACCCCTCTATACCCTATACTACATCACTGACCCCTCTACACCCTACACTACATCACTGACCCCTCTAAACCCTACACTACATCACTGAGCCCTCCATACCCTACAGTACTTCACTGACCCCTCTATACCCTACACTACATTGCGAACCCTCTATACCCTACACTACATTACTGACACCTCTATACCCTACACTACATCACTGACCCCTCTATACCCCACACTATATCACTGACCGCTCTATACCCTACACCACATCACTGACCCTCTATACCCTACACTACACCACTGACCCCTCTACACGCTACACACAAAACTGACCCCTCTATACCCCACACTACATCACTGACCCACCTACACTACATCACTGACCCCTCTACACCCGACACTACATCACTGACTCTATACCCTAGACTACATCTCTGACCCCTCTATACCCTACACTACATTACTGACCCCTCTGTACCCTACAATACATTACTGACCACTCAATACCCTACACTACATTACAGACCCCTCTATACCATATATACAACATCACTGATCCCTCTACACCCTACACTACATCACTGACCCATCTATACCCTACACTACATCACTGACCCTCTATACCCTACACTACACCACTGACCCCTCTACACGCTACACTACAACACTGACCCACCTACACTACATCACTGACCCCTCTATACCCCACACTGCATAACTGACTCCTTTATACCCCACACTACATAACTGACCACCTACACTACATCACTGACCCCTCTACACGCTATACTACAACACTGACCCCTCTATACCCCACACTGCATCACTGACCCACCTTCACTACATCACTGACCCCACTACACCCCACACTACATAACTGACCCCTCTATACCCCACACTACATCACTGACCCTCCACACCCTACTCTACATTACTGCCCCGCTTCACCCTACACTACATCACTGACCCCTCTATACCCTAAACTACATTACTGACCCCTCTTTACCCTACACTAAATTACTGATCACTCTATACCCTACACTAGATTTCTGACCCCTCTATACCCAACACTACATCACTGACCCCTCTATAGCCTACACTACATCACTGACCCCTCTATACCCTACACTACATTACTAACACCACTATACCCTACACTACATTACTGACACCTTTATACCCTCTACCACTGACCCCTCTATACCCTACACTATATTACTGACCCTTCTCTACCCTACACTACACTACTGAACCCTCTATAACTTACACTACATCACTGACCCCACTAGACCCTTCACTACATCACTGACCCCTCTATACCCTACACTACATCACTGACCCTTCTATACCCTACACTACATTACTGATACCGCTATACCCTACACTACATTACTGACACCTCTATACCCTATACCACTGACTCCTCTATACCCTACACTATATTACTGACTCCTCTCTACCCTACACTACACTACTGAACCCTCTATACCCTACACTACATCACTGACCCCACTAGACCCTTCACTACATCACTAACCCCTCTATACCCTACACTCATTACTGCCCCTCTACACCCTACAATACATTGCTGATCCCTCTATACACTACACTACATTACTGCCCCTCTACACCCTACAATACATCTCTGATCCCTCTATACCTTACACTACATCACTGACCCCCTCTATACCCCACACTACATACAGACCCCTCTATACCCTACACTACATTACTGACCACTCTTACCTTACACTACATTACTGACCCCTCTACACCCTATACTGCATCACTGACCCCTCTACACCCTACACTATATAACTGACTCCTCTATACCCAACACTACATTACTGACTCCTCTATACCCTACACTACATTACTGACCCTCTATACCCTACACTACATCACTGACCCCTCTACACCCTACACTACATCACTGACCCCTCTATACCCTACACTACATCACTGACCCCTCTATGCCCTACACTAAATCACTGACCTCTCTATACCCTACACTACATCACTGACCCCTCTATACCCTACACTACATCACTGACCACTCTATACCCCACACTACATAACTGACCCCTCTATACCCTACACTACATTACAGATCCCTCTTTACCCTACACTACATCACTGACCCCTCTATACCCTACACTACATTACTGACCCCTCTATACCCTACAGTATATCACTGACCCCTCTATAACCTACACTACATTACTGACCCCTCTATACCCTACATTACATCACTGACCCCTCTATACCCTTCACTACATTACTGACCCCTCTATAACCTACACTACATTACATTACTGACCCCTCTATACCCTACACTACATTACTGCCTCTCCACACCCTACAATACATCACTGACCCCTCTATACCCTACACTACATCACTGACCCCTCTACACCCTACACTACATCACTTACCCCTCTACAATCTACACCTCTGACCCCTCTATACCCTACACTACATCACTGACCCCTCTATACCCTACACTACTTCACTGACCCCTCTATACCCTACACTACATCACTGACCGCTCTACACCCCACACTACATTACTGACCCCTCTACACCCGACACTACATCACTGACTCTATACCCTACACTACATCACTGACCCCTCTATACCCTACACTACTTCACTGACCCCTCTATACCCTACACTACATCACTGACCGCTCTACACCCCACACTACATTACTGACCCCTCTACACCCTACACTACATCACTGACTCTATACCCTATACCCTATACCCTACACTACATCTCTGACCCCTCTACACTGCATTACTGACCCTTCTATAAACTACACTACATTACTGACACCTCTATACCCTACACTACATTACTGACACCTCTATACCCTATACCACTGACCCCTCTATACCCTACACTATATTACTGACCCCTCTCTACCCTACACTACACTACTGAACCCTCTATACCCTACACTACATCACTGACCCCACTAGACACTTCACTACATCACTGACCCCTCTATACCCTACACTACATTACTGCCCCTCTACACCGTACAATACATTGCTGATCCCTCTATACACTACACTACATTACTGCCCCTCTGCACCCTACAATACATCGCTGATCCCTCTATACCCTACACTACATCACTGACCACTCTATGCCCTACACTACATCACTAACCACTCTTACCCTACACTACTTTACTGCCCCCTCTATACCCTACACCTCATCACTGACCCCTCTGTACCCTACACTATATCACTGACCCCTCTATACCCTACACTACATCACTGACCCCCACTATACCCTACACTAACATACAGACCCCTCTGTACCCTACACTACATTACTGACCACTCTTACCTTACACTACGTTACTGACCCCTCTACACCCTATACTGCATCCCTGACCCCTCTACACCCTACACTATATAACTGACTCCTCTATACCCAACACTACATTACTGACTCCTCTATACCCTACACTACATTACTGACCCTCTATACCCTACACTACATCACTGACCCCTCTACACCCTACACTACATCACTGACCCCTCTATGCCCTACACTAAATCACTGACCACTCTATACCCTACACTACATCACTGACCTCTCTATCCCTACACTACATCACTGACCCCTCTATACCCTACACTACATAACAGACCCCTCTTTACCCTACACTACATCACTGACCCCTCTATACCCTACACTACATTACTGACCCCTCTATACCCTACACTACATTACTGACCCTTCTATACTCTACACTACATCACTGACCCCTCTATACCCTACACTATATTACTGACCCCTCTATACCCTACACTACATCACTGACCCCTCTATACCCTTCACTACATTACCAACCCCTCTATAACCTACACTACATTACATTACTGACCCCTCTATACCCTACACTACATCACTGACCCATCTATACCCTACACTACATTACTGCCCCTCCACATCCTACAATACATCACTGACCCCTCTATACCCTACACTACATCACTGACCCCTCTATACCCTACACTACATCACTGACCCCTCTACACCCTACACTACATCACTTACCCCTCTACAATCTACACCTCTGACCCCTCTATACCCTACACTACATCATTGACTCCTCTATACCCCACACTACATCACTGACCCCTCTATACCCTACACTACATCACTGAGCCCTCTATACCCTACACTACATTACTGACACCTCTATACCCTGCACTACATCACTGACCCCTCTATTCCCTACACTACCTCACTGACCCTTCTATACCCTACACTACATCACTGACTCCTCTATACCTTACCCTACATTACTGACCCCTCTATACCCTACACTACATTACTGACCCCTCTATACCTTACACTTCACTACTGACCCCTCTATACCCTACACTGCATCACTGACCCCTCTATACCTTACACTTCATTACTGACCCCTCTATACCCTACACTGCATCACTGACCCCTCTATACCCTACACTACTCGGGAAGTAGTTAGCAGACCAGCAGACCGGATGCCACCGGTCTAAATCCAGATGCTGGAAGTCCGTCACTTAATATAGGTGTCGATATAATTAATTAATCCCAACGCCTTAACACAGACAGACGCAAGTAAGTCCGGGGCGTCTTAGCTGTAAACTGTGGGGAGGGGAGTGTTAGGTTTAGGTAGCATTAGGTTTTGGGGGATTAGGGACCCCTAGGGGGGTTTAAGTTTAGGCACCACCGGGCGGGATTAGGAATAGGCACCACTGGGGGATGAGTTAGAGTTAAGGAACCAGTGGGGGAATGGTTAGGGTTAGGCACCACTGGGGGGGTTAGTTTGGTTTAGGTATGATGGGGATATACTTATGTTTAGGCACTATCGGGGATGTTTAGGGTGCAGGGTGGGGAGGGTTAGGGTTAGGCTACCAGAAGGGAGGGTTAGGGGGAGAAGGGGGGAGGGTAAATATACTTACCCCACCCTGTTGGGATACCAACTATCAGGATGCCACTGTCTTTACATACCGATTCCCAACTACTGACCGCTTTATACCATACACTACATTACAGTGTTGATAAAAAGCCCAATGTACAAAGGAAGGGTTCAAAATATCAGTTTAAAAATTAATGCTGGTATAACTCACACCTTAAGATCATAATGTACATGATAATCCTAATTAAATTTAGAGGTAGCTAGGCCTCTAACAAGGTTACTGTATATTTAAGCACTTTTGTTTATTTCTCATCCATGCCCTCATATCTGTAACCTAGACTACTATAATCTGCTCCACACAGGCCTTCTGGTATCCTGCATGGCCTCCCTTCAATCTGTCCTTATCTCCCCGCCTCATATTCCTCTCTCCTTGCTCCACCATTGCAGCTCCCCTCTGCCACTCATTGAATTGCTTCATAGCCCCACTTAGAATCAGAATTAACCTGAAAACTCCATACCTTCGCCTACAAGACCATCAACCACTCTTATCCTCCTTACAACTCCTGCCTCATTACCACACATACCCCTCCCATCTACTCACCTGGACAGTGACTGCTGCCTCTTCTCCCCCACACCTGTTTTTCTCCCACGTAGCTCCCAATCTCTGGAATATCATCCCATGCTATGTTAGACTCTCGTCCAGCTTCTCAGCCTCCAAACGTGTCCTTAAAACCCACTATGTGTGCCCTTCTCTTTGCAGAGCAAGGAGTGATCTCCTACACTACATTACTGACCCCTCTATACCCTACATTACATCACTGACCCCTCTATACCCTTCACTACATTACTGACCCCTCTATAACCTACACTACATTACATTACTGACCCCTCTATACCCTACACTACATTACTGCCTCTCCACACCCTACAATACATCACTGACCCCTCTATACCCTACACTACATCACTGACCCCTCTACACCCTACACTACATCACTTACCCCTCTACAATCTACACCTCTGACCCCTCTATACCCTACACTACATCACTGACCCCTCTATACCCTACACTACTTCACTGACCCCTCTATACCCTACACTACATCACTGACCGCTCTACACCCCACACTACATTACTGACCCCTCTACACCCGACACTACATCACTGACTCTATACCCTACACTACATCACTGACCCCTCTATACCCTACACTACTTCACTGACCCCTCTATACCCTACACTACATCACTGACCGCTCTACACCCCACACTACATTACTGACCCCTCTACACCCTACACTACATCACTGACTCTATACCCTATACCCTATACCCTACACTACATCTCTGACCCCTCTACACTGCATTACTGACCCTTCTATAAACTACACTACATTACTGACACCTCTATACCCTACACTACATTACTGACACCTCTATACCCTATACCACTGACCCCTCTATACCCTACACTATATTACTGACCCCTCTCTACCCTACACTACACTACTGAACCCTCTATACCCTACACTACATCACTGACCCCACTAGACCCTTCACTACATCACTGACCCCTCTATACCCTACACTACATTACTGCCCCTCTACACCGTACAATACATTGCTGATCCCTCTATACACTACACTACATTACTGCCCCTCTGCACCCTACAATACATCGCTGATCCCTCTATACCCTACACTACATCACTGACCACTCTATGCCCTACACTACATCACTAACCACTCTTACCCTACACTACTTTACTGCCCCCTCTATACCCTACACCTCATCACTGACCCCTCTGTACCCTACACTATATCACTGACCCCTCTATACCCTACACTACATCACTGACCCCCACTATACCCTACACTAACATACAGACCCCTCTGTACCCTACACTACATTACTGACCACTCTTACCTTACACTACGTTACTGACCCCTCTACACCCTATACTGCATCCCTGACCCCTCTACACCCTACACTATATAACTGACTCCTCTATACCCAACACTACATTACTGACTCCTCTATACCCTACACTACATTACTGACCCTCTATACCCTACACTACATCACTGACCCCTCTACACCCTACACTACATCACTGACCCCTCTATGCCCTACACTAAATCACTGACCACTCTATACCCTACACTACATCACTGACCTCTCTATCCCTACACTACATCACTGACCCCTCTATACCCTACACTACATAACAGACCCCTCTTTACCCTACACTACATCACTGACCCCTCTATACCCTACACTACATTACTGACCCCTCTATACCCTACACTACATTACTGACCCTTCTATACTCTACACTACATCACTGACCCCTCTATACCCTACACTATATTACTGACCCCTCTATACCCTACACTACATCACTGACCCCTCTATACCCTTCACTACATTACCAACCCCTCTATAACCTACACTACATTACATTACTGACCCCTCTATACCCTACACTACATCACTGACCCATCTATACCCTACACTACATTACTGCCCCTCCACATCCTACAATACATCACTGACCCCTCTATACCCTACACTACATCACTGACCCCTCTATACCCTACACTACATCACTGACCCCTCTACACCCTACACTACATCACTTACCCCTCTACAATCTACACCTCTGACCCCTCTATACCCTACACTACATCATTGACTCCTCTATACCCCACACTACATCACTGACCCCTCTATACCCTACACTACATCACTGAGCCCTCTATACCCTACACTACATTACTGACACCTCTATACCCTGCACTACATCACTGACCCCTCTATTCCCTACACTACCTCACTGACCCTTCTATACCCTACACTACATCACTGACTCCTCTATACCTTACCCTACATTACTGACCCCTCTATACCCTACACTACATTACTGACCCCTCTATACCTTACACTTCACTACTGACCCCTCTATACCCTACACTGCATCACTGACCCCTCTATACCTTACACTTCATTACTGACCCCTCTATACCCTACACTGCATCACTGACCCCTCTATACCCTACACTACTCGGGAAGTAGTTAGCAGACCAGCAGACCGGATGCCACCGGTCTAAATCCAGATGCTGGAAGTCCGTCACTTAATATAGGTGTCGATATAATTAATTAATCCCAACGCCTTAACACAGACAGACGCAAGTAAGTCCGGGGCGTCTTAGCTGTAAACTGTGGGGAGGGGAGTGTTAGGTTTAGGTAGCATTAGGTTTTGGGGGATTAGGGACCCCTAGGGGGGTTTAAGTTTAGGCACCACCGGGCGGGATTAGGAATAGGCACCACTGGGGGATGAGTTAGAGTTAAGGAACCAGTGGGGGAATGGTTAGGGTTAGGCACCACTGGGGGGGTTAGTTTGGTTTAGGTATGATGGGGATATACTTATGTTTAGGCACTATCGGGGATGTTTAGGGTGCAGGGTGGGGAGGGTTAGGGTTAGGCTACCAGAAGGGAGGGTTAGGGGGAGAAGGGGGGAGGGTAAATATACTTACCCCACCCTGTTGGGATACCAACTATCAGGATGCCACTGTCTTTACATACCGATTCCCAACTACTGACCCCTTTATACCATACACTACATTACAGTGTTGATAAAAAGCCCAATGTACAAAGGAAGGGTTCAAAATATCAGTTTAAAAATTAATGCTGGTATAACTCACACCTTAAGATCATAATGTACATGATAATCCTAATTAAATTTAGAGGTAGCTAGGCCTCTAACAAGGTTACTGTATATTTAAGCACTTTTGTTTATTTCTCATCCATGCCCTCATATCTGTAACCTAGACTACTATAATCTGCTCCACACAGGCCTTCTGGTATCCTGCATGGCCTCCCTTCAATCTGTCCTTATCTCCCCGCCTCATATTCCTCTCTCCTTGCTCCACCATTGCAGCTCCCCTCTGCCACTCATTGAATTGCTTCATAGCCCCACTTAGAATCAGAATTAACCTGAAAACTCCATACCTTCGCCTACAAGACCATCAACCACTCTTATCCTCCTTACAACTCCTGCCTCATTACCACACATACCCCTCCCATCTACTCACCTGGACAGTGACTGCTGCCTCTTCTCCCCCACACCTGTTTTTCTCCCACGTAGCTCCCAATCTCTGGAATATCATCCCATGCTATGTTAGACTCTCGTCCAGCTTCTCAGCCTCCAAACGTGTCCTTAAAACCCACTATGTGTGCCCTTCTCTTTGCAGAGCAAGGAGTGATCTCCAAGTGCGGCCTCTCTACCTCTGCATTTCATTTCAATAATCTCGCTCTCTGCAAAATGACAGTTTCTTATTGCACCGCTCCGTAAACCAATGCACCTCAGAGCCCTCACTCCACCTTTATCCGCCAGTGGAGACATCTGTTTCTCCACCAGCACCGCCATCTTGCCACGCGACCCCTCGCGCTATGGTGACAATCATGACACCTATGCAAATTGAGGTGACCACAGCACAGTACCCCAAAGAAGATTTTGTGCTGTGCCTCAGCCATTTTTTTCTTAATAAATGAGGTCCATAGTTTAGATGTTTAGATTTCCCCAGCGTTTTCCTGTTATGAGCGCTGTCCTGAAAGGACAGGTTCCATTGGTTCTCATCTCAGACTATAGAGTTCCTTGTTTCTGTTTGTTGTAGTTGCTAAGTAAGGGTAAATTGCTATATTCATTACAGCACATTTTGCAGATGGTTGTGCACTAAAAGATCAGACGATGAGTAAATAATACCAACACAGTGTACAACAATATGATATAAGAGAAATCCTAGGCACAATCTATATATATACATTATGGTACATGATATGCAAATACAATACATGCCAGGGGTAACGCAGGAATCCCCTCGCTCACTATACATATTTATGTAACAGTTCCCGTACAATCATTTATTGTCATTCTGGAAACTTGAACCTAAGATTTAAATTTAAAAAATAATAAGAAAAAGTAGAAAATTAAATAAATAGTTTAAAAAAAAGGAAACATTTCTCAATATGTATTTATCAACGAGAAAAAAAGCTATTATTTATAGAGAGAGAGAGAGAAATACTGAAAACGCGGCACTCCTGCTCCCTAAAGTATTTCAAAGCTGTATTTAAAATTGGATTTGCCAAACTGCCGTGACTGGTTTTTGATTGGGATTTGGATTTTTTACAAAAATCGACAAAAAAGCTAAAATCACATAATTTGGGGTTTTTTTGTTCCTAGAGTATTATTAACCTCAATAACGTTAATTTCCAGTCATTTACAGTCAATTTAGACCACCTCACATCTCACAATATTGTTTTCACCATTATTGACCAAAGGCTGCAGTGAGCTGGCTGGTTACTAAGCGACAGAGCAGCGGCACAGACACCGCAGTTTAAAGCACATCTATGAAACATTACCACACAGCAGTGGCAAAAATGAAAGATAGTGCAAGATGGAATTGTCCTTGAGCCCTGCTACCCACCCTTATGTTGGATATTAAAAAGGACATGCACACTTTAACAAACCAAGCACTTCAGCGACAGGGACTGCCACTTTTGTGGCTGAAGTGTCTTGGTTTGTTTGGGCCCCCACAAAACAAGTTACCAATCGGCTTAAGGAAACAGCTCTACAGTGGCAAGATGTCACCATCATTGCCATCACCCTCATCACTGTGTCTATCATCCTCACACAATATTAATTCATCCCCGATGGAATCCACCACTACACAAGTCTCTGTACTGTGACGTAATTGCTGGGAAAGGTCTTCCTCATGGAATTTCCAGTTTATTTTGATGAACCTCATCTTTTCCACATTTTGAGGAAGTAGGCTCCTACGCCATTTGCACATTAGGTTCCCGGCTGTGCTGAAAACTCTCTCTGAGTACACCCTGGAGGGTGGGCAGCTCAAGTAATTGCAAAGCCATTTTGTACAAGTGCCTCTAAATTGCCTTTTTTTCCTTCCAGTACTCAAAGGGACTCTGGACCTGATTCAGAGCCGGACGCTATTTGCAAACGGTCGTTCAGAAAAAGGTGCCGGCTATTTAAATTGAGCGCTCGCTCTTTGCGGTCTGTTGACACCTCTATATCTGAGCGAGCGAACGAAACATGTGCTCGCTATTTTGTAAAGACGCCCCCTGGCCGTTCGCATCATACGTCATCTCCGCTATTTATTAGATTAATCGAGTACATCGAAAAGCATCTGAACTGCTCGCAGTGCTTGTGGTAGGTTTTACTTCCCGCAATCACTGCGAGCAGTTCAGGCTAAAAGACAACCAAGTGACGTGATCGATGACACTCCCTTACTAATTATGCACTCCCATTAAACGCCCGTTTTGACCGTTTGGCACGCCTGCGTTCGGATCTCCACTCCCCGTTTTCAAGCACCTTCCCCTGTTACCACCCACAAATGCCTCATTCTATCACTCAAATTAGCAGGCCCTCACTGTTTTGCGAGCGCATGATTTCCGACCGCAATGACTGGTTGGCGCATGCGCATTATGACCCTTACGCATTCGCAGATGTGCGAACATCGCTCGGAGCGAACGAGTGGCCGCTTACGAGCAGCTCTGAATCAGGCCCTCTGTGACATGTCTATTTGTACGGTGTCATGAAAATAATCCTCCACCATTCTTTGGATGGTGATCATATCAGGTAGAGATACGGTAGAGGTGTCACTATTGTTGGGCAATTCTTTTAGCCCCAACCAGATGTCAAAATGTTGGGTTGACTTATCTGCATCACCACTGGATCTTTTGGGAAAGCTGAATTTTTTTCTGACTGCTGAAGAAACTGAAACAGGAGACATCTGCCAACTTGCTCACCAGGAGCTCTTTGCATCTTTTAAGATGCAGGTCAGTTGGAAAGAAAGACATAGCATATGACTGAAACCTAGGATCAAGCACGGTTGCTAAAATGTAGTGACCAGATTTCAAGATCATGGCCATCCGTAGATCCTGGCGAAGCAAATAAAGGACTTGATCTACGAGTCCGGCATACTTTGCGGATTCGCTTTGTTTATTCTCTTTCAATTTCTCCAGCTGATTTTCCAAAAGCCTAATTAGGAGAAACACCTTACTCAAGCTAGCAGTGCTCACTTCACTGTGGCTACTTTACATGGTTTGAGCACCTTGCACAAGACAGAAAGTACTCTCCACTGTGCCAGGCTAAGGTACATTCCCCCTCCTCTTCCAATGTCATGGCTTGTTGTATAGCTATGGATGGCTATTTGCTGTTCCTCCATCCGCTGAACCATATAAAGGGTGGAGTTCCACCTTGTTAGCACCTCATGCTTCAGTTGTAGGTACTGCAATCTCCTGCATGCTGTTGTTGAATCCCGGAAATTTCCCAAAATTTTCAGGCCACAGACAGCATCTCCTGCACGCCTCTGTCATTTAAAAAAAAAACCTGCACCACTAAGTTGATCGTGTGAGCTAAACAGGGGATTTGTTGAAATTCACCCATCTGTAATGCTTTCACAATATTTGTGGCGTTATTAGAAATCACAAATCCTGAGGAGAGTCCAAGTGGAGTAAGCCATGTCTCTATGAAATCTCTTTTCTAAGAGGTTGTCAGTGGTATGTCTCTTATTGAATCCGGTGATGCACAGAGTTGCTTACCTCTGAATGAGCCGGCGTTGTTTGTTAGATACTGCTTCTGCTGCTGCTGAAGGCAATTCACCCACCCAGTGGGCTGTCACAGTCATGTAATCTTTAGTTTGCCCACTACCGATTAGGTTCCCGGCTGTGCTGAAAACTCTCTGTGCTGAAGTGGACAGTGGGTACAATGGCATTTTGTAGGCCAATAATTTGTTTTTTTTTTAATGTCCTGGTACAGCCGAGGAATGGCTTTTCGGGTAAAATGAAACCGAGATGGAATTTGGTACCAGAAACACAGGACCTCAATTAACTGTGTAAAACCCACTGAATTAATTGCGGATACTGAACGCAGATCTAATACTAGCATAGCCGTCATGGCGTCAGTGATCTGCTGTGCAGCTGGGTGAGAGCTGTCATTCTTGCTTCCCCTTGCAAAGGATTTTTTAACAGTCAATTGTTTTTTAAAACTACTACTAGTAGTCTTCTTGGTCCACCCCCAGCAGCAGTAGGCCTAGTGCTCAAGGATTTTTCTAAGGAGTCCTGGAAAGGGGAGGAATCATCTAGCAATAACAAATTGGATGCTGGACTACCTCTGATCATTACAAAGGATATTGAGGATTAAGGTGATGGTGGTAGAGACTGCAAGTGCTGGGATCTAATAGAGAGAAGGAAGCTAGCTGATGCTGGAGTGCTTGTTGATGACGTAATAGCTTGGAGGTTCCTAGATGCTTAACGTCCCTACCTCTACTTACTGTGGTTCCACACTGGCTACAGATAGTTTGACAAATGTTGTCAGGATTTGGGTAAAAATAATTCTACACATAAGAGGTGGATTTGTTGGTTCTATGCCCAGGCATGACAATGGCCTTCTTCTTATCCTGGCCAAGAGCTGCTTCCACTGGTGCCTGACTTACACAAACAACATCCTCAAAATCCTCATTAGTGCTAGTGTCAGTTACCTGTACACAAATATCCCCCTCTTGCAATTCCATGCTGGCATCCTCAATGTCTATGTCAGCAATACTTATGCTGCTCATCCCCACAAATACAGAGGGAGCAGAAACTGTGGAAGGTGGCTTCTTTAAAAGGTCAGCCTCACTCATATCACTCATGGACAAACTTAGGCCCTCAATCAGAGGCGGTCGCAAGAAGCGATCACTCTCTCTGAATGAGGGCGGCCGCTTCTTTTTTTTAGTGCGGCCTCCTGGTCGCTAGCTAAGCTGTGGGTTACCAACCACAGCTTAGCGACAGACCAGGTTGATGGTTGTGATGGTCAAGACCATCGTGACCATCGGGGCTTGCGACAAGACCCTAAGGTTGGGTCTCGGCAACCGCAAGCCCCAGGGAGCTTCCTGCTCTGATTGAGCAGGAGACTCCCCACTGACATCATTGCTGATGTCAGTGCGGCCACCTACAAAACGGCAGGCGTTCCGTAAGGAATGACTCCATTTGTGAAACCACCCCCCCACCCCGCCTACAAAACAGGCCGAGCTGTCGATCAACATCGACAGCCGCCTCTTTTGTAGTGAGCTCCGGAGCGAGAGAGTTTCTCTTTCGCTCCGGGGCTTGTGCACGCACCCGGTTGCGAGCACTCAGCACTTGCGACCGGGTCTGAATGAGGTCCTTAGACTCTCCTCGGAAATTTGTGACATTTGTGTTTCTGAATGCACAGTTTGATCTACTGCCTTAGTGGTTTTCAGTTTTTTTTACACTGCTTCTAAAGTCTCAGTGAAAAGGTCTTTCATTGTCATGAGAGGCAGAAGATGCCTCACTGACAGTTGCAGAACCACCACTCAGAAATAAAGACCAAGGCCTGAGACTTTTCTTGCCACTGCATGTGGTGAATGGTATGTTGCCAATTTTCATTTTTTTCTGCACTAACATTTAGAGGTGTTTTTGTCTTTACCCCTGTGAAATATAAATTTTTTTATTTCAAATACCCTAGAGTTTGAAATCCTCTATGCCTTTGAGCATCAGCTTTAGATGATAGTGAAGGGCTAGTATCATCATCATGACTGGATGCAGCAGCTGCAGTGCTAGCATTTGATGAAAATGAAATGAAAACACTCAAGTTGTACAAATACTACTTACTAGTAATATGTATTTACTAATCACCACTCATTGCGGAGTCACAGTACTTGTGTGTTATGGACACACAGAGGGCTACAGCCCAAAGAGTCACAGTGCTTGTATACACAGAGGGCTACGGCCAAAGTAGTCACAGTGCTTGTATACACAGAGGACTAAGGCCCAAGGAGTCACAGTGCTTGTATAAACAGAGGGCTACGGCCCAAGGAGTCACAGTGCTTGTATACACAGAGGGCTACGGCCCAAGGAGACACAGTGCTTGTATACAGTACACAGTGGGATACAACACAAAAAAACTTTTTCAAAAAACTTTTATTAATTTTGTTTTACTTTTATACTTTTTAAAAAAATATTATTTTACTTATTTTTTTACACTGGAGCAGATGGGTATGAGTACAGCGAAGCATACATCAGCATGCCTTGTACACACAGCCACTTGTGAATCTGGACACAACCACTTTAATCAGCAGAGTATAGCGCAGCATACATCAGCGTGCCGTGCAGTGTGCCCCATATACACAGTCACTTAATAGCACAGCCACTTGTGAGTCTGGAGTCTGGACACAGGTTACAGCCACTTTAATAAGCAGAGTAGCGCAGCATACATCAGCGTGTAGTGTGCCCCCTACAGTCACTTTACCAGCACAGCCAATATGGACACAGCCACTTTAACATATGCAGAGAGACATTGCAGAGCAGTGCGCAGCGTGCGAGTGAACTGTGAAATGTCCTCGAGTCCTGGTCGAATCGCCTTATATAGAAACAAACTCTCACTAGAATCCGACGTCAGGAGGATGATGTTCGGCCACGAAGTGGGATCCGAGTCAGGTGGGAACACCCGAGCTGCGGCTTGGATGGACTCGGATCCCCGTGTTCGGAGCGGTTCAGATTCCACAGAATCCGAACTGCTCATCTTTATTACATATAGCACACTTTCTGCAAAGCAAGGGGCTTGAACAAACCTCCTATGCCATATTCATACACTTAACTTGTGAGCTATCAGTCATTGGGCAGAATTCAATTGTATTCGCGGCCCGCATCTCCCGTCTAAAGTGACAGGAGATCACGGGCCGCTATACAATTGTCCAAGATGTTCGCGCTGATCGCGCCCATAGAGGTCAGGTTTAGCCGCGTAAAGCAGCTAAACCCGACCAAAGTGCTGGGCGCGATCGCGAAAAGTGATGTTTGGGCGCCCAAACATGTAACTTTTCGCACATTTCAGCTCTCATCCCCCAGGGGGTGCGAGCTGAAATGTAGCGCTGGCAGCTGATCGCGCCCGACAGGAGCAAGAATAGAATAGCTCCGTCGGGCGCAATAGGGGATTAAATCAATTGAATTCCGCCCAATGTGTGATTTGTGTGCACCTTGTCATTTAGATTAACTCACAACTTCATACACTGCAGTCAGGCACCTAACACATGGTGATATTTGCTCCTGCGTAGGAAGCCTGGTACTTCTGATTATATGAATCTAGCTGTAATGTCCAGTTTAAAACCAATACAGCTAGATCTATTTAGTGTGCAGCCACAGATCCAATCCCCTGCAGCCACATCAGTGTGTTTGATTTTTTTTTATGTAAATGGTATGTTACATTGTGTGGGTATGTTGCCAAATACATACAAAACATATTACCATCACAAAAGTTATCTTTTGTAATATAGGGGTCAATCCAATTAGGTGCAAACTTGCAAGTGCAAGTTTGTTTCATTAAAACTCGTACACTTTGCACGAATGCTTGCTCATCAGATACGCTAAATCCAATTAGAAATGCCAACGTGCACTATTCAGAGCGCGGGTGTGCTAATCTTCTATAGCATTCGACAATTTTATTAACAGAATCAGAAGGCTGCTAGTGGGCATAAGGAAAGTACTGGAGGCTTTTAAATAGTATCAAATAGCTGAATTATGCTTTTTTTTTAAAAAAAAAAATAGGAAAAATTAAAAACTTTTTTTGTTTAATTTCAAATGAATTAAATATTAAAAAAGTAAATAAAAAATGGTCACTTTGTGTCAATTTGAGGCCTATTTAACTTTTTTAAAAAACCTGGAAAAAAATTATTAAGAAACCAATTATTTTTCAATTAAAAAAATACTGTAATGAAATTTGGGGTGCCTAAACTAACGAAAAATTTGATATTGGGGTAATTTGAGGCAATTTTCTGATACCCAAAGTTCTGCCCAGCATACACCAACGGGGGCCTGAACGGGACCTCAACCCCCTAGTATGTCTTCTGGGATCCAATGTTACCACTGTGATGTTTTTATCCAAATCCATCCAGTGGAAGGCTCAGAACAGGCTCCCGGGTCAAAGTTCTGCCCAGCATACACCAATGGGAGGTCCGATCGGGACCCTAAACCCCCTAAAACCTGTCCAGGATCCATCTGAACCAACTTGTGATGGTTTCATCCCAATCAGTCCAGGTCTGAATGTATAACCGCATAGACAAACAAACAGACCAATGAATTTTATATATAAGATTTGTCGCTCTGTTGCATTGTCGCGTTGTCGCTATGTGCTCTAATAGCTTACTTATTTTATACTAAATAACTATGTAAGATTTGGCAGCTTTATCTTTAGAGCTGTGGAAGATATTCGCCAACAAACAAACTTCTTCTTTATATACTGTTGAAGCTGGATTAGTGGCTGAGACGGAATCAGCGTAAAAATTAGCATGCGCGATGCCATCTTGTGAATGGCAGCTAGACTCCATTTTAGAAACAAGAATCTGCAAGACGCCATTTTGCGACAAGCGCCATTTTAAGTTACAACTCACGAGCTAAGTACAGATGGCAATGTTTTTGATAATCTTTTTAGAAGCCATGACAGGCCCATTCTGGGGACAACCTTGCACAGAGAAATACCAAAAACCACTAGAAAAACAGCCTCCTGAGAAAAGTAAATAGAATAGACAATACACCAGTGTGAGTGTTTAACATACAAATTGGGAATCCCTGTATATAGACAAGTATAGTTGTGGCAATTGTAATATAACCCAGACATTGATCTACACAATTGAATTTGTCTGAATCCTAAACAGGTTTTAGTCTCACTCCCAGACAGAATGGCCCCACAGCTGGGAGTCTCCACCTTGTTTGAGAAGTGAAGCTCACTGCCCGTAACACATTTGCATTGCAGTTTGAAACTGTTAGTAAGGAATGAGATATGTGTGTGTATATATATATATATATATATATTTATATCTATCTATATATATATATATATATATATATATATAGAAGTAGGTTTAGCGGTGGGTCAAATCTCCAATAAAGGAGATTGAAACGTTGGCAATACCATTGGGCTGTGTTTCCCTTTTTTTCTATATGTGAAAGTCCTGTGAGTGCCACCGCTAAACCTACTTCTATTTTGGAGGATACAAACCCAAGGCAGGGTCAGTTTCTATTTCATTGGGAGTGCCGGTTTGCTGGACTGTGTATATATATATATGTTAAGTCCATCATAGATAGAATCTCATGCATAAACACCGCACATTACGCACAGTTGCGCTGCTAACATGACGCTCAGTAGCGAATGCACAATATCCTGCATGTGAACGCTGTTTATTAGCTGCATGCGTGCACATCTGTCCCAAATCAGATAAACCTAACTAGCGTCTTTTCCCTAATACTTCCATAATGCACACTTACATAAAAGGTCCCATAGCTATAAAGTAAAAGATCCAAGTTTTATTCATTTATTACATATGCTGTGAAATAAAGACTATTTTGGTATCTAAGGTTTAATGCGTGATAAGTAAGCCGTGTTTGATATTATACTGATCCGCACTTTATCCACAGCTTTCCGGTATCATCGGTGTGAAGATCGGAACATGCGTTCGCAACTTATGGACCGTAAAGACATAAAGAACCAAAATGTACTTTGTAAAACCAACAGTCTAGATTTGCATGAGGTGGGAAAACGAAGGCAACCAGCTGTTGGAGGCTGGACTGTGGCCATTTGAATCAACCTGTTAAATGCCCTGTAACAAATGCACCCGCACTGGGAACCAATGGGATCAGCTACAAACTCCTCTATTGTGTTGTCTATTTCTGGGGGGTATAAATATGTGTGCTCTGACCCTGGGTTTCTAGTCTTCTTGCTGATTGCTGATTGACGGAGGTTTCTTGCTGATGCCGGTATCTGGTCCAGAGCGCATGCGTATGTATGACTGTATCTTGGGTCTGTATGATTCTTTGCGCTAAATTGTACTTAGATCACAGCGTGTAACTGACTGTACTTTACTTGAATAATACTTTGTGCTTTGGAACACATGTTCAAGGTCTAAAGTCTTTATTTTACTGTATGACTGTGTATGCAAATAGCGTCAATTTTAGAGTTTTATAGGTAGGGTTTAGAAGGTATAGGTAGGTGCGTATAGAGGTTGAAATCCAGTATCCTTAATATATATAGAGTAGATTTATATGGTGCCACTTGGGCTCTGTAGAGCCACACAAAGGGGATAGACAACACAGCTAATTGCATATTTAGAAACTGATGCAATTTTACAACTTTACATACAGTATATACATAGCTACAGATTGCAGATTCTCAGGAGCACCAAGAGGAGGGGAACAGGTATTACTTACCCGGGTCTGGTTGGTTGGAGGGGCCTGGAGGGAGCCCACATCAGCGATCGTCCACACCTATCCTACCGCTGCAGAGGCAGAGAGGAGAATTGACACAGGAGGACCGCCCCTCCCCCCAGGAGCCACTCCTGGACCGCCCCTCCCCTCCCCCCAGGAGCCACTCCTGGACCGCCCCTCCCCCCAGGAGCCACTCCTGGACCGCCCCTCCCCCCAGGAGCCACTCCTGTGCTTGGCTACCGGTGGACACAAAAGGTGAAAGAGAGCTCAGATAGGAGAGGAATTAGTAGGGTAGCTTTAAGGGCAATTTATAGACAGATTTTGTGCTTTCTAGTGTACCACTGACAACACTCCCTAAGCAAATGTACAGATCTGCTATCAGCATGCTATTTACATATTACATCATTGTCTCTGTACATTCTAATAATGCAAATGTAACTTCCGACCACATCTCAGCAGCAATACTACTGATCAGGCTACTGCCCTCTGTAACATGGTAATTCTTTGACAACCAAAGGAAACATTTTTCTTTTTAACACTAAGCTTTGCAGAGCTAAAAAGATCAAGGTCCAACCACAAAGATGTAAGCAATTCCAAGCACGGATATACATAAATCATTGCTATAAGGCTCTAAACATAACCCCTTGAAACATGTGCAGTGCTGGGTATTTATAATCGAATACTATGCAACATATTAATCTGCCCATATTTGGTACTTTTAATTATGCAATGTCAGGATTATTGCAGGAGGGTATAATTGCTGCCCACATCTGTATATCATTTTTAATGACATGTTGACACTGGGCAGGTATGTGTAATCATGTTATGTGTAGCCCATTGTTGGGCGAACAGTGCCCAGCATGACATCCTCAGTGAAAACAATTAGGATGTCATTTTTTTCAGCATTGTAATATTTAATGAATACCAAGTAATACAATAGACAATGAGAATTATAATTTACGCTCGGAGAGAAATTATACAAAGCAGATGAACAATAACAAAAAAATATGGAGATTTCAAGGGACAATTTCCAACTATGAAGCTCATAATACTTTGTGTTTCATTAGAGTATTTGTTCCCTAAGTTTGTGGCCCCTGTTTTCTGTATTGACCACTTGTGCAGTGTGTGGGCGGCTAATATAAATGAACCCCCACCCTGTTGCAGCAATGGTAGCATTGCCATTTACTGACCTTTCAATACCTTGTTCTCTGTGATATTTGTCACTTATCAGTAACACATAACTGCCAATAATGTCATTTTATAGGACAGTCCCATTTTTTCTTTAAAGTGATTGGCATGCCCCCTGTGATAATACCCACCCCCTCTCTGAGCTGGAACATACCCCTCCAATTTAGAACTTTACAGTGGTGGGACATCTGTTAGTACATACCTAACCGATAGTGCATTGCAACGCCGTTGCATGGGCATGCATAAATTATCCACTGCAAGCAGCTATAGCACTGTTTGCGTGCGTGGCTGGTAGGAATTTCTGAATAAGGTCAGGGCATGTGCAAGTGTGCATATGGGTCCGATGTTACCGATTGTTTCCTATGTTGCCCTAGTATACGGATGTGAGTAAGGGGAAGTGGGCATCCTAATGTCTGCCTGTAATCACAATGTGAATGCAAACATTTAAATAGCACCGCTGATATTAGCAACTGCGGTGCGTGCATATAAGCAGAATTACGAACCGTAGTGAATAAGGGCCTTAGGGGCTGATTCAGACACGATCGCAAGCGCACAGCGCTTGCAATCGGGTTGATGGTTCCCCACTGCGCATGCACCGCCTCCTGCGTGAGCATGCGCAAGACCCGTCCTGCGACTACAGCTCAGTCGCTACGGGTCTCGCTACAAGACGGGGCGGCTGTCAATGGTGAGTGACAACTCGTCCAGCTTTGTAGGCGGGGAGGGGGGGGTGGCTGCACAAACGCAGGTGTTTGTGGGTGGCCCTACTGACATCACTAGTGATGTCAGTAGTGGACTTCCTGCTCTATTAGAGCAGGAAGTCCACTCGGGCTTGCGGGAGCCGAGACCCCACCACAGGGTCTCATCGCAAGCCTGATGGTCGCAATAATCGCAACCGACTCCAGGCCGCTTGCACAAGCTGTGGGTAGTCACCCACAGCTTTGCGAGCTGCCTGGAGATAAAGTAAAAACACGCCCCGGATTCAGAGGGAGCGGCTCTGAATCAGGCTCTTAGGGCCTCATTCAGAGGCGGTCGGAGGATGCAAGCGGTCGCTCAGAAACTGGGCGGCCACTTGCATCCTGACCGCCCGCCTCTGTTGTGGTCGTTAGGCTGTGGGTTATCACCCACAGCTCTAACGACCGCTCAGGTGATGGTCGCGATGGTCAGAGACCATCGCGACCATCGGGGCTTACGACAAGACCCTAGGGTAGGGTCTCCCTTGTCGTAAGCCCCGGAGAGCTTCTGGCTCTGTCTGAGCCGGAAGCTCTCCACTGACATCACTAGTGATGTCAGTGGGGCCTCCCCCAAACGGCAGGCGTTCCCATCGACCCACTTGCGAGCGTACTGCCGCTCGCGAGTGGGTCTGAATGACCCCCAGTGTGTCATTGGTGAGAGTACATAGAGAACATATTATGTACTATATATATATTGTATGGAGAGGATTTTTCCCCCTGTTCTTAGTGTATTTGGTGTGTGAAAGAAATATAACGGAGGTTTGGGCTAGAACCGACGGCACATAAACTTCAAGTCAGGGATAGAGGGGGTTAATAAAGTTAAAGATGTTTGTTTGACAGCAGGTAGGCAGATGTGATAGGGCAATAGGCTAGGGGGCGTGTTATATGAGAGAGTGTGGGGAATCTACTGTTGAAAATCTGCCTCTTTGAATTTGATCTCCCACCCTCCCTCCCCTATTGTGTCTTGTGTCGGCTTTATTTCATTAGCAGGGAAAGACCGGCAATATTGAAGCGTCCATCTTGCAGCAGTAATAGCGGTGCGCACCCCTTCAATGCACTGATAGGCTGATTTCACCCTATTGGGGTCAGCGGCACCTCTCGACCGAGCAGGATGTATAGTGCATTGGCATGGGTGTTGGGGCCGCATCACTTGCTCTGAAAGGGAGAGTTGGCCCTTGCAAGTTTTAAAATCACCCTACCCTTGTCTGGGATAGTTGGTATACTTTTGGCCTAAGACAAGTGGGCGCTGGTTATTTGCCGTTCTTTCTCCTGCCACCATACCTACCATGTAACTAAATAAAGCTGACCAATTAATTTAAACGGCATAACTTGGTCTCATGTCTTTATTTTAGTTAAGTTTAGTTTAAGTTTATGGGTAACATCTATCATCTGACGATAGAAAGTTTATGTTTATTGAAGGAGACTATTTTAAATTGTGTTTACTTGTATTTGTATTATGGTCTTGTTTGGGGTTCATTGTTCATGTAATGACGGTCTCAGGGGCCTATCTATATTGGGTGCAGGGTGTGCGGGGAACACAGGCCCCTGGATCCAAGGGGGCCCCGTACCACACACCCTGCACCCATAATATTACTTACCTCTCTGGAGTCCCACGTTGGCGCGGGGGTCAGGTGCTGTAAAACGACTGGAAAATGGCCGCGGCTGCCATTTTCCCGGTGACCTGTGCATTCATTATAGACTCTGGGCACACTCTAGTGCCCAGAGTCTATAACTCCGGCGCTGGTCGCACACAGCTCAGTGCGCTGCCGGACGCTGGGCAGAGAGGAGGGGGCCCGTGTCAGAGACTGCACACAGGCCCCCTCCTTTCTAGAAATGCCCCTGGACAGGCTGCTTTACAACAGGAGTGGCGCCAAGCTACAATTGTGCCTGAGGGCATAATTTACAGAGCGCAAACTGGCCAAAGCTGTGGTGTGCAGTCATTTGCTCAGTTGTGTCTGGTTTGGTCATGGAAATATGAAGTAGGTTCTGCAATAAGACTGCGGTGAGGTAGGTGTATATTAGGACCATACATTGCTGGGTAGGAGGGTGCAAACCAAATATGAGCATAGTTGTAAAGATTTACACTGTTTCGGTCGAGGTGCGACGTATCGACAGTACAATCCGTTCCGTGGAATGCTGTGGGGCATATAAATGCAGACATAAAGTGCCTCCATCACAAAATGCAGTTACGCTAATTTGACGATCTGTTGCTTGCCACTCCGCCCCTGTAACGTCTGACACAGGTTTAGGCCATTGTAAATCAAAGATACATTTTTAAACATTTGTTTTTATTTCAAAATATGCACTCACCATTAGTTTTGAATAACAAAAAAACTAGTTGGGAACGCGACCCCTTCGCACTCAATGCCGGCGGTCACAATACCGACGCCGGAATCCCGATGGTGGAAATGCTGACTCCTGCAGGTAAGTAAACTTACCCTAACCCAGTGACGTGGGGTGAGGTATTTGGCTGTGGAGGCACTGGCTAGTATTAGAGCCAGATATACACATACATATATGACCCGAGGGTTCCTGTGGGCATTATACACAGATGCAGCAATATATAGTGCTGGAAATTTGGTGTTTTGATCAGG
The DNA here is from genome assembly GCA_031769625.1 of Taudactylus pleione. Taxonomy (NCBI): domain Eukaryota; kingdom Metazoa; phylum Chordata; class Amphibia; order Anura; family Myobatrachidae; genus Taudactylus; species Taudactylus pleione. The sequence continues at coordinate 14,881,476 of JAUIMM010000275.1, read as the reverse complement.
GATGTGCAGAAAAGCTAGTCAGGGGAGGCAGTGCCTCACCTGCCATACACTTTTTGCTCCACAGTTTTGACTATAAAAATTATTACAATAATACAAAGAAGATATTCATAATATTTTCTTTACATTTTTCTTATAATTTTTATAGCCAAAACTTTGGAGCAGGGCCGGGCCAAGGGGAGCCACGCCCTGTGCGGAACGGGACTTAGGCGCCCATTACATGCTCGAGACGAAGCTGTGTGCGGATGAAAATATGGGCGTGGTCTAATTACTATAGGCCACGTCCCCTAAATGACCTTATTTGGGGGGCGTGCCCATACGGCACGCCTCCAGTTAACTTCAGGCTGGGTGCAAGCCCAGCCTGAGGCCAGTAGATGGCCAGCCCACAGCCCTCTTCCTGCACTGAATGGATTCAGCGCGCATGCATCCACTCCTCTTCTCCGGGGCTGGCACCGTCGCACAGCTGCAGCAGTGGAGGTGCCCAAGCTCCCGACCACCAGCGGGACACTTCACCCAGTGGGTGGAACAGTGAGGCAGTGCCCGAAAAACGGGACTGTCCCGCTGAAATCAGGAATGGTTGGGAAGGGTGGACCATCTATGGGGTAGCGACCCTGTTCGACTGCACTGGTCGAACGTGCATCGAGCCGGCCCTGCTCTGGAGTATACCTAAATATGATAGGAAAGGCTCTGCCTCACCTGACCACCTGTTGGGATTCCAGCGTCGTATTGGGACCACCGGCATTGTGTATGCTGGGATCCCAACTACATTCCCATAAAAAAGCCTCTTGTATATAGAAAGTACTGTACAACTTTCCTTCTCATTTATGAATAAATAAAAAACCTTAATAAAATATGCCCACAAAATCATATAATACACACGAGACGTGCAAATGCAGTTTTTTTTTTTGCTTGCAAGGAAAACACTGGCTTCTCTGTAAGGTTCAAACAAATCCAAGGCAGCTTTGCTTTTACATGGAAATTAGCTAGGATACGCCATTTCGGAACTAGTGGCGGTTTAAGAGAGGAGGGGGCAGGTTCCCGCCTTTAATTCAATGGCGTAGTTGTGAGTAAACTCTGGCAGTGTGCCAGCGTCTACTGTGCATTCACTGGTCTCCAGGAACATGGCACCCACACCATGTCCCCAATGATTTAATTACCGTGCATGCGCAATTTTCTGGTAATATGGTAGCCACGCCATTTTTCCTGTGATTTGTGCAGCACCGATGCGGGACTCCGGAGAGGTGAGTATAATATATATGTGCAGTGAGGTCCCCCACACACTGTGTGCACTGCACAGGCTGTACCCATTACAGATACGCCACTGTTCCCATTGGGGCGGATACTGAGGTGAACGCAAGTGGAAATGTGGATGTATCGTATGGACATCTGCATACTGTGAATGCGAGGTAGAACGATATCGGTATTCACCATGTGGATACACGGAACTGTTCCGTCTGAGAGTGGGACTGTCATGGTTGAACCATGGATGTGTAAGCTGAGTTCTGTGCTCATTTGTAGCATGCGCACGTAGGTGGGACGCCTGTGTCAGCCTGGAAGATTTTCGCTTAGTACGTAGGCTGCCGCAGCCACATGGCATGGTGGTCATGGATGCGGCCGTGTCAGACCTTTAAATCGGCCCCAGCTGCAGTGCAACATGATTTTACCATGGTGCAAATTGTTCTTTTTTTTTGTTCGTTTCCCCCTATTTTTGATTTGCTCCCATCTCTGAATCAGGCTCTATCTCTGTTTCTGACCTGCTGCCATTTTAAGAAAAAGCCCCCATGCTGAATCCTAATCCATGTGAACGAACCAAATACAGCAAGGTAATTTATATTACTAAATGCCAACAATACGCGAAGATTACAGTCTATCAATACCTTTGCCAGGGCTATTTGTGTCCTTAATGTATTTGTCACCATCCACAAATATAAGGAACTGATCTAATACTCTATTTCAGCGTTGGAAATTCTGCATGTCAGTATTCAGACAAAGTGAACTTCCCAGAATAGCAACGTTCATCCTAAAAATAACAGAACCTGCATTTAGAAAAGGGTAACTTTCCATTTATTTATTTTTCGGGGGTGGGGGGATTAATCTACATGCCTGTATGCTTGATGCATTGATTGACAGCTAGACTGATGGAGTGACAGCAGAGTCTCACGTGTTATGGCTAATAATATCTGGCGAACCCTGATCTCTGGTTTCTGTACCCTAATGTGTTTTTTACTTTCTAACAACAAGAACTAGAGCAGCAAAGTCACCACAAAAGTGACGTTCTGCTACCCTCAATGGAGAACAGTTTACATGCTGGCAATATGTATAAGCTGTTTTTAACCAAATCCCCAAAAGGCGTGTCTGATCCTTAAAGGTGAACTTTGGGGTTTATGGAAGTGGAGTTGTTGCCCATAGAAACCAATCAGATATTACTTAACATCTATCTAGCACCTTCTAGAAGATAATAGCTAAATCTGATTGGTTGCTATGGGCAACATCTCCACTTCTAAAAACCCGCACTTTAGTAAATATACCACTACTGTACTGTAGCTGCCACAAAACTTAGGGCCTGTTTCAGAGGCGCACCCTGTTTGCGGCGAGTGGCCTGGCAATGGTCGTGACCATCGGCACTGCGAGGAGACCCTTGTGGTAGGGTCTCAGCACTCACAATGCCAAGTGGACTTCCTGCTCTAATAGAGCAGGAAGTCCACTACTGACATCACTGAGTGATGTCAGTAGGGCCGTCCACAAACGGCAAGCGTTCCTTCGGGAATGCCTCTGTTTGTCCAGCCACCCCCCCTCCCCGCCTACAAAACGGGGTGAGCTGTCGATCAACATCAAAACTGGGCGAGCTGTCGATCAACATCGACAGCATCGACAGCCGCCCCGTTTTGTAGCTCGCCCCGGAGCTTGCCCCGCCTACAAAACGGGGCGAGCTGTCGATCAACATCGACAGCCGCTGTCGATCAACATCAAAACGGGGCGAGCTGTCGATCAACATCAACAGCCGCCCCGTTTTGTAGCGAGCCACGGAGCAAGCTCCGCCTACAAAACGGGGCGAGCTGTCGATCAACATCGACAGCCGCTGTCAATCAACATCAAAACGGGGCGAGCTGTCGATCAACATCGACATCATCATCGACAGCCGCCCCGTTTTGTAGCAAGCCCCGGAGCAAGTGATTTCTCACTCGTTCCGGGCCTTGCGCACGCGCATTGCGCTTGCCGCGTGTGCGCACTGGCTGACCATCGACCCACTTGCGAGCGATATGCGCTCGCTAGAGGGTCTGATTCAGGCCCTTAATTTTAACTTACTACTGATTTTGGGCTCTCCCAGTCATGACGTCTCTCCCATCATGCAGAGCGGGCCTGCCCGGGAGGATGCTGGATGGAGGAGCAGATGCCGGAGCATGGATTAAGGTAAGTGGAGTTTTTTTTTTCTGTGTGCGTGCGTGTTTGTGTCTGACTGGGGGGTACTGCTGGGGGGGGGCTACTACTACTAAGGGCACTGCTGGGGGGGGATGGACTACTACTAAGGGCACTGCTGGGGAGGACTACTACTAAGGGCACTGCTGGGGGGAGGCTACTACTACTACTAAGGGAACTGCTGGGGACTACTACTAAGGGCACTACTGGGGGGGCTACTACTACTAAGGGCACTGCTGGGGGGAGGCTACTACTACTAAGGGCACTGCTGGGGGTACTATTGGGGGCTCTGCTGGTGGGACCACTACTGAGGGACACTGCATAGAGGGGGATTACTACTAGGGGCACTGCTGGGGGTACTACTAGGGGCACTGCTGGGGGTACTACTAGGGGCACTGCACACTGGTGGGACCACTACTGGGAACACTGCATGGAGGGGGATTACTACTAGGGGTACTGCTGAGGGGGACATGCTACTGGGGGCACTGCTGGGAGGACTACTACTGGGGGCACTACATGGGGGGGATTACAGCTGGAGGGCTACTACTGGGGGCACTGCATAGGGAGGGATTACTGCCGGGGACACTGCTGGGGGGACTACTACTAGAGGCACTGCTGGGGGAAGGCTGTTACTGGGAGGATTACTAATGGGGGCACTGCTGGGGGGGACTACTACTAGGAGCATTGCATCGTGGGGACCACTACTGGGGCACTGCAAAGGGAGGGTTACTACTGGGGGCACTATATAAAGAGCACTGCATAGGTGGGGGACTACTGGGGGCACTGCATTGGGGGGCCACTACTGGTGGCACTGTATAAAGGGCACCATATTGGGGGGACCACTACTGGGGGCACTGCATAGGGGTGACCACTACTGCTGGCACTACTGGGGCTCTGTATAAGGGATTGTGTAGCTATCAAGGGTGAGGGGGGGGGGGGGGCGTAAGGCTGAAGAAATGCCTAGGGTGCCAAAAAACCTTGCACCAGCCCTGTGTGCATGGAGGCTGTGGAAATGTGCACAGGTGGCTATTGTTGGATGCAGGAGGCAGGACTAAGAAGCAGGTAGCGGTGGTGAGATGAAACTGGGGCGAGTCGCTGATATATACATAAGAAGCACATGGCCTTCAGAGGGACAGAAACCCCTTTAGACAGGGGCCCCTCCCCCTATTGTCAGCCCCACCCACTGGCTATGCCCGCTGGTTGTGTGTCTCTGTGAGAAAGAGGCAGTGGTCTAATTTTCATAGAACACGCCCCTAGGGTGTGCTCGTATGGCACACCTCCCATTCTATGTCATGCCTGGGGCAAGCCCATCTCTTCATCAGCAGCTGGACTGTCCTCAGCTGTCTCCCTGCACTGAATGGATGCTGCGCACAAGCGGGTGATATCATTTCAGCTTCACCGGCACCGCTGCTCTCTACTTAGGCACTGCCTCAGCTTTGCTTTACTAAGTGTCCCCAACCTCCCAACTGCCCACGTGATACTTCAGCCTGCAGGTAGAACAGCGAGACAGTGGCCGAGAAACGGGACTGTCCGACTGGAATCCAGATGGTTGGGAGGACTGCACCTCTATTGGGTGGCGCCCCTGTTCGACCACACTGGTTGAACATCCCTAGACCCGGCCCTGTCATTCCTAGATCTTCCTTGTAAACCGCCCAGCTGTATAAAGAATCTAATACTCCCTCTTTTTTTATGCCAGGGAAATTACAGTAGAGTGACATGAGAGAAATGGTTTTGGCAGGAACAGTTTTGGTGGGAAAATGGGGGTGTGGTAACTGGATTGCCCATTTACAGCAAGAGCCAGTGCTATGGGCCAAGCACCTGAATTTAAAAATAGTCATGGGCCTAGCAGCTGATCTAAATGCAAGACAGGCCTAACAGCCGATCTGTACAAGGACACGGGCCAAATGACCAATCTATATGGGGCATAGGACTAATGGCCAACAGAGATAAGGTACGGGCCTAATGCCCAATATATATGAAGCACAGGTCTAGCACCCGACCTAACTAAGGGCATAGACCTAAATTTGCTATCTAAATGGGGTTACGGGCCCAATGACCAACCAAACTGAGGCTTCGGGCCTAACACCTGACTTAGTGGAGGGAATGGCCTACTGCTAGAATCCGTGGTGGTCTAGGGGGTTACAGATAGGTACACACTTCCCACTGCCACCTACACATTCTGAAGGGAGAGGAGACAGAGAGGGGGACTTCATAGCTCTAATACTTCCCACCACTGCTTTCTCTCTGGTCCTCAAATTCTCTGCTTGCCTCTCGGGGCTAGCCGCCATCCTCACTGCTCAGCAACTAAGTCTGGACTTTCTCCATTTGAGTCCTCTGTCTTCCTACTTGATCTTGGTGTCTTCCGGCTCTTCAAAGTGCCTCTGGATCTCTTTGACATCTTCAGAGCTCATCCGCTGTCTCTCTCTGCAGTCAGACTAACTGCAACCCCCTCGATTGGCTAGCTGAATGTTGTCCGCTATTGATTCACAATCTGCCACACTCAGATTGGTGGAGCTTGAATCTCTCTAAATTCAAGCTCCACAATGCCGACCGTGGTGTCAGACTTACCGGATGATTGCAGCTTGACTTTGACTCCTATATGGACCAATCCTTGGATGGCCTCTGCTGAAACTAGGGCCAGGTAAGTACATCCTGGGCTTTCTGCTGGGAACCTCTCTACACAATGCTGCGAGATATGAGTGCCCTGAAAATGCTAATAACGATTCAAAGGAGAACCTCATCTCATATGCTCTCACCTCAGCTCTCAGCTGTTCCTTTACATATATATCCTGTGGAAGTCTCTACTTTGTTCAGGCTGTAGCTCCATTAACATCTACAGTGAAGCACAAAGAGTCAAATGTATGAATACACCTACTGCTTTGCCGTTTGTCGTTGTGAAGCAGGAAGCTTTAGCACAGGATTGTACTAATAATACTATATATATATCAGTAACTGGGGTGAGGGAGAGAAAAATCCCAGAATGCCCTGTACCGCATCACTCCAGAACAACCCTGTTGTCCATGCGCGAGATTTGGGAACACACGCAAGATGTTATTTGACATGGACTGCGCATACACGGGGTCATCTGGAGCTGCCAGAAGAGGCAGCTTCATTAAGGCCCGCCCGCTCGCAGTAAAGTACCACAAATCCTGCATATTTAAGTAGGGGGCAGGGGCCGAGAATTGTGTCTTTTGGCCCCGCCCACTACTCTTGGCCCACCAATCCCCTGGAAAATTCTTGGCCCGGCAGTACTCTGAGCCCTAGGTGTAAAGTAAAATACAGGCTGCTTTAGAACAGGGTTAAACAGGTTATTTGTATGTTAGATGCAGCCAGGAATGATTGGACATGCTGATCGTTATATGCAGATATATGTGTGGGATTGTGTGTCAAGATGGTGGTCACTGTATGGAACCAAAAACATATTCCTTCTGAGGGGAGGAACCGTCTGGAGATGGGAGTAGTAATGTCTGATTAGTAAGAGGCTTTGCTTCACTTGGTGTCCGTAGCAATTGTCTGTTTACATCCGTTTCTCACGCCGATCTCATTGGCTACCGCCAGACATTGGCCACCAGTCCCAGGTCTGTCAGTCGTATAGTCATTATTCTTGCGATGACCATGAGGAGCGATAATGATAAGAGGACACCATAATAATTTCTTACATATAACTACTCAGACTGCATACCTATAGGTCCTCCCTTTTTGTCAAGCTACATTGAGTAGAGCTTACCAGAATGACCTTCAACTAATTAAATAGTATACTATAAGGCAGTCACAAGTCAATTATGATGCTGACAATAGAGAAAATGATATAATAAATCAGTGTGTCCTTATTGTAAATCTTCAAAATCTGTGCTTTGATGTGGGCTGAATGGTATATAGGTCACTTCATCAAAGAAGGATTATTAAGATTACTGAAAGCACTTAATAACCTCACAGTGTAAAAAATATATTTAGCCTAGTTCTGCAGCTCGACAGGTCTAAATGAAGTTTAAGTACAATGTATTAAGGAATTTATAAATATTCATTTTTAAAAAAAAATAAAATATACGCTATATGACACTTATATTGCTTTGAGGACAATGTAATTGTTAGATGCTGCATGAGATGGTAAGTGAACTGGAATCTTTCTGGTCCTGCACATAAACAACATACTGTTTGTGTTAGAAAATGCTACACTAAAAAAAATTGCACTCCCACAATTGTTATTGGACTATATTGGAAACCACTATTGTAGATATTCACTGCCAGAAAATTTAAATTTTTAAAAAATAAATTCTCCTCAATCATCTCCACCCCAACAGTGACCTCAGTTTGCCTCATGATAGGCATGTCTTATAAATTTTTGGGAATGTTAAACTAGCCACACAAATGGATTTCTCAGCCAATAATGGCTTTTTTGTGTTGACCCCTGAATGACTATTTAGAACATTACAAATGTAACTAAAAAACAGTGTACAACTCTTGGTTGGGCAAAGCAAGTAAAATTAAAATGAACTTATTACCTAGAGTACTTTACTTGCTCCAGATACACGTGCCTAGGAGCTGGTCTCTCAGCATTCACCATCTGGCGAGGGAATTTGTTTCTGGTGAACGACAACCATGCTTCCGACAGGCTCTTAGACATTTAGGTAGTTTTCCATAAGTGACTATCATCATTTGTTCGATGCTTGAGAATACAATTTTCCCTTTGCAAACTGTTACATCCTAATAGCGCCTTTGATCATATATCAGCACTTTCTTTGCGCTGTATCTAATTTTCTTTTATTGGGCAGGTTCAGATATTTGATTGGGCTGCTGTTTTGCACCATAGTCTTCCCCTGCACTTTGATTTATTTCGGTGGTTGTCATTTGCCCCGCTTCCCCACTTACTAAGAAGCGGAGTCTCTCAGTAGAGTCCTGGAGTGGTCTTGGCTAGAGATGTACAGACATTAATAAGCGATTGGAAATCAAGGGATCCATGTAAGCCTCTGGCTGGCGGCATGGCTACTGACCCTACGTTCTGTTGCTCATACCACTGCGGGCTTGACCCTGGCTCTATGGAGATCAATATGGAATAGACCTTGTATATGTCACATCTGTAGCAGAAGTATGGGAAACTGTAGGCCTTAGTTGCGGGTGGAAGTGGAGACGAGGGGCCTGGATATATGTTCTCCTAATCCACAGATCTTGGGTGTTGGCGAGACCTGGGCAAAGGTGCGAGTCTAACCCACAGGCTTTGAAATATAGCTGGTGCGTTGCAAAGACCAAAAGGCATTACAAGGTACTCGAAGTGCCCGTCTCTGGTATTAAATGCGGTCTTCCACTCGTCACCAGCCTTTATCCGAATTAAATTATAAGCACCGCGTAAATCTAATTTGGTGAAGAACTGTGCTCCTCGGACCTTGTCAAAAAGTTCAGAAATTAGAGGTAAGGGGTACTGTTTTTTTATGGTAATTTGATTTAAGCCCCGATAGTCTATGCAGGGACGGAGCCCTCCATCCTTCTTCCCTACAAAAAAGAACCCGGCTCCGGCTGGAGAGGAGGACGGCCGGATGAACCCTTTAGCCAGATTTTCTTTAATGTATTCTGCCATGGCAGCGGTCTCTGGAACGGACAAGGGGTAAACACGGCCATGTGGAGGGATCTTCCCAGGAAGAAAATCAATGGTGCAATCCCACGGTCGGTGCGGAGGAAGTTTATCCGCTGCCTGTTCACAGAACACATCAGCAAAGTCTTGATAGATCTCAGGTAAATAGGACTGAGAGGGAGTTTTAGAAATCTCGGAACAGGAGGACTTCACTGTTGGGCTGGTAACCATTGCTTGGCTACATATGGGAATTACCTTGCACAAACATCCCTGGAAACAATCTGGACTCCAGGACAGGATTTGCATCTGATCCCAATCAAATACAGGATTGTGTTTTTTTAACCAGGGCAATCCCAACACTAGCTCGTAAGACTTGGGCAACACAAAAAACTCCAGCATTTCCTGGTGCAGACATCCTACCTTAATCGATACGGTATGGGAGAGGAAAGAAATAGATTCCCCCAGAATGGTTTTGCCATCTAGACCGGAGAGTAATAATGTATTAGGTAGTGAAACAACTGGAATACCCAGAGTCCGGATTCGAATCTACTAAGGCCTTGATCCTTCTTGTCCTGGACTTATAGGAAAGCGATACTTGTAGAAGGCTATCTGATATTTGGGATGACTTAAGAATAACCTCCAACTGAATACTCCCTGCTTCAGTCAGGGTCTCGCATTTCCCGCAAGCAGAGGACAATTCTTCAGTATGTGGTCAGGTGCAGCGCAGTAAATACACAACTTGTTTTGAAAGCGTCGATTGTGTTCCGTAAGAGTGAGCTTGGATCTATTGACCTGCATCGGTTCCTCCTCACTAACCGAAGAGGGCAAGGGCTGGCTTGTGGAAGGAGACTGGACTTGAAAACGTTCACCTCTACCTCTACTGGCCCATCGCTCCCAGTGACGCAGGTCAATTTTGATGCAGAGAGAAATTACATCTGTGAAGGATTCTGGCAGATCTCTGGAGGCCAGCTCGTCCTTCATCCTCTCCGAAAGTCCGTGAAGGAAGGATGCCTTAAGGGCCTCCTCATTCCACTTTAATTCTGACTCCAGGGTCTGAAACTGGACTACATACTGTCCTCCGGATCGAGTCCCCTGAAGCACACGAAGCAGATCAGATGAAGCTGAAACAGAGCGACCTGGTTCGTCAAAAATTGTTTTGAATGCCGAAACGAATTCTTTGTAGGTAGACACGATGGGGTCAGCCCATTTCCATAGACGGGAGACCCAAAATAATGCAGCTCTGGTTAACAGAGAGATCACATATGCCACCTTAGCCCGAGAGGTGCGGAAGTTCTGAGGAAGGCATTCTAACTGGATCTCACACTGATTTATAAATCCTCGGCACCATCTAGGGTTGCCGTCAAACCTCTCCAGGGTCACCAGCTGGAGGCGGGGTTTGGGTACCGGAGGCCCCTGAGGCTGAACCGGAGGAGGGGATGAAAGAGCTGCAGCCGGAGGAGCTGGAAGAATAGAGTTCAGTATGGTTTGAATAGAAACCAGCTGTTTAGAGAGTTCCTGCAAATACTGAGCCACTTGCTGTTGGGCCACCTCTTGGTTATCCATCCGAGAGGTCAACTCTTGAAGGGACCCAGTTCCTTGGGAGCCCACAGCCTCCATTGGTCCTGAACAAACTGTCACGTCTGTAGCAGGAGTATGGGAAACTGTGGGCCTTAGTTGCGGGTGGAAGCGGAGACGAGGGGCCTGGATATATGTTTTCCTCATCCACAGGTCTTGGGTGTTGGCGAGACCAGGGCAAAGGTGCGAGTCTAACCCACAGGGTGGTGTTTGCCAGTGACCCCTCCAAGCGGGATTTGGGCTTAGCTGCACCCTGTAAGCAGGTCGCGGTCCTTTGACCAGGTACCCAAGCCCCGTGGGAATGGAGACACAAATAACAATGGCCCTGGGAGGACATGCCTAGAACAAGGCACTTAATAATACTTTCCAATAATAATGTTAGGACACTTGTAGTATAGGAAGCACGTTGGTAATGTGTAGTCAGGCACGAAGATCACTAGGAATGTTTGGCACACAGGCAGAGGTGTAAACACAGGCAGAAGTGGTCTTAAGAAGGCCCCCCGACCACCTACATCACTTCACATCTAACATTAATAGCTCCATGCATCAGATGGGGCCGGAAATGCAGCTGGTATTTCAGAGCCTGGTGTACAAGTTGGTCATCAGGGCGATGAGAAATAATTTATCGCCAATTACGCACATCGCTGACTCTCATCCCTGCCCACCTGCCTCTACTGCCTCTGTGATGCCTCCCACCCAGTCACAGCCTACTCCTCCACCCACTAACCCATTTACCTGAAGCCAGGCTATTTATAGCGCCCTTTTAGAATCTGAGGAGATTCCTGGCTTTTACAGCCTGTAAATGTTTCATTTTATTTTTTTATACAATTATCAACAAGTTTTTTCTTTCCCAATAGCTACTCTATGGTATGCTCCCATCAGATGCTGTTTATTGATTGCCTCAGCACAGTTTTGAAAAATTTATACTGGGTAATTTACAACTACTGCTATACTAAGAGCAATTTATCTAAAGGAAGTTAGGAATGTATTGTGAATCTGTGTTGGCCTCCCCCCTTCTCACAAATTGTTTATCTTAGACTTTATTGCATCCCAATTTAGAGGGGTATTCAATATGAAACGTTAACTTCACTGTTGAAGTTAACGTTTCATATCGGAGTTTTTACCTGCGTTAAAGTATTGGGCGCGCTCCCGCTTATCCCCGTGTTCAATATAAAATTAACGAAAACGGGATCCTCCGAAGTTGGATTTGCGTAAAGTTACGAATTTTTCCTTAAAAAAATTGTAAGACCCCCCTAAAGTTGTAAAAACATGGGGGATCACTATGGGTACCCCCGTTTTAGCCTTTAATTGAAAGTCGGGGATTTCAATAGCCGCAGCAGGTGTTTTTTTCCGACATTGAAGAAGTGATGCAGAAGAGCACTTAGGTTATTTTTTTCGTTTTTTTAAGTGGTCCCATCAAATTTAGGGTACATGAAAATGGGTACTAGCATATTTTTAAGTCCCCAAAGTAACTTTTAAAAAATTCTGCAATTGTGCACCTGTTCTAGAATACATCTGCCGCATACTTCCAGAATAGCCCTGAACCTATTTCCCTATTGTTAAACAATTTTTTCCCATTTTTTTCTTTTACCCCAATTTTTTAATTAATTTTTTGGGGTGTCCCTATTTTTTTAAAAAACTTTTTTTGACACAGTCCTTTTTTAAATGTCATTCCCAGGGGTGCAGGCTATTGTTTTTAAGCCTGCACCCCTAAACCCCAATTCTGCACTTTTTTTCGACACCTATTCAATGGTGAAAAGTTATCACCGTTTTTTATCAAAGACTTTACAAAACTGCGATAAGTCTTTGAAATTGAATACGGTGTAAAACTAAAACCTGCGATAATGACGTCATAAGTGCGATATTAACGCAAAAACGATGTTATCGCTCCCATATTGAATACCCCTCTTAGTGTGTGTTTGAGCTTTCGGGGTGGTGTCCCAATCAGTGAGCACAGAGACACATGTTTGTAACTTTAGATATTGCTGCTCACTCAGGCTGCATAGCCGGTGGCTGCCATAGTCTGTGTTAAGATTCAAAGTGTTCAGATTATAAGTGTAAATACAATTTGATCACTAAGTCGGAGTTATGCCGGAGGAAAACTGGAGGAAAACTGAGGGAAAAGAAACTCAAAACCAGAACACTTTCTACACAACAACAAGCAACATACTTATGTGAATGAACAAAATCAACATCTTCTGCTGTATGCATATCCAGGCAACTACTTACTGCACTCACTGCTTGGACACTGCAAATACTCCCCTATCTGTGTGCTGCTCTTGTTGATTGATCTTTGTTGATAAGAACACTTCGGACTGGATCAGCTCAGATACATTGTAATTTTGTCCTCATTCAATTTGTATTGCCTTTTCCAATTGTGTCACATCTATCCACTTTAATAATTTGTTTAATAACTAATTCCTGCACCCACTACTCACACACCTCTCTTTATATATCACTTTTGGAGCTGTGCTCATACATTAGCAGCACTGTTCTTTACATGTATTTTTGAACATTTAACAACTTTAATCCACACTGTCTCTATATCTCACAGCCTACACTCCAGTATACATCTCACTTATTACCTTGTCCACAGCATGAACACCCTTACTTCACAATAGTTGATTCAGGACGCAGGACATGCTTGGTCTAGTGTGTATGCACCTTGAGATTGCTTAGACCAGGCATGTCAAACATGCGGCCCAAATCAACTATTTCTGCGGCCCCAGAATGTGGGCTCACATATATATAATATGCGGCCCACACTCCTGCCACGATCGGAACACAGTTCCGATCTGGCAGTACAGGCTGGCAATGCTGGGTCTCCGAAGCGATCAGAAGCCTCTGATCGCTTCAGAGGCCAGCGTTCTCAGTGATGTAGCGCGCGGGTGACGTCATGACGTCACCCGCGATGAGCGGAGCCTGTGCCTGCCGCTCTGGATCTAATTAGATCCAGTTAGCGGCAGCGTCTATGCGGGACGGCGAGGACTGGAGCGGTGCCCAACGGCCGACATGAAGAAAGGTAAGTACTGCACAGACAGGTGAGTGGGGCCGTGTTCTATACTGGGAGGGGGCACAGCATAAGGGGCATTACTGGGGGCACAAAATAAGAGGCATTACTGGGGCTCTGCATAAAGGGGTATTACTGGGGGCTTTGCATAAGGGGCATTAATGGGGGACACTACTAAGGGCATTACTGGGGGCTCTGCATAAAGGGCATTACTGGGGGCACAACTTAAGGGGCATTACTGGGGGCTCTGCATAAGAGACATTACTGGGGGCACTACTAAGGGAATTACTGGGGGCTCTGCATAAGAGACATTACTGGGGGCACTACTAAGGGAATTACTGGGGGCTCTGCATAAAGGGGCATTACTGGGGGCACTACTAAGGGAATTACTGGGGGCTCTGCATAAGAGACATTACTGGGGGCACTACTAAGGACATTACTGGGGGCTCTGCATAAGGGGCACTACTAAGGGCATTACTGGGGGCTCTGCATAAAGGGACATTACTGGGGGCTCTGCATAAGGGGCATTAATGGGGGCACTACTAAGGGAATTACTGGGGGCTCTGCATAAAGGGGAATTACTGGGGGCACAACTTAAGGGGTATTACTGGGGGCTCTGCATAAGAGGCATTACTTGGGGCACAACATAAGGGGCATTACTGGGGGCTCTGCATAAGGGGCATTACTAAGAACATTACTGATGGCACAACATAAGGGGCATTACTGGGGCACTGCATACTGGGCACTACTAGGGCACTGCATAAGGGGCACAAATTCAGTGGGCATTACAAAAGGGGCTGTAATACAGGGTAGAATTGCATAAGAGGCACTGCTACAGGGGGCACTGCATTGGTTTTTATTAATAATAAACCTTTCAAAATTGAGATATGAGACCTTTTTTTTGTTGCGGCCCACACACTCATAGACCTTGAATCACAAAGTATGCGCTTTTGTTGTATCCATTGGATTCGGCCTGGTTGGTATTTTGAGTTTGACATGCCTGGCTTAGACATTTCAAGGGCAATTACTACCCTATATAATGATAGTACAGTACTATGTGGCGCTGTTTTACAACTGTCTGTGTGTGGATTCCGAGTAAGTCATAGCTTCCCTTATTGCTATTAAAAATAATAATTGTCTGTGCTTAATGTTTTGTAAGTAAAACATTTATTTACAGTCACTAGATTAGTAAATAAATTGAACAGATTTCTAAGTGTGTTACTATCAGGGCCTTATTGTCCGCAACAATGGGATTAAGGCTTATTATTAAAGAAGGGCACGGTTACTACCGGCAATGCAGAGGAGACTATTTATATTCCCTCTTTGCAAAAAATGAAACCTACAATTACATTGCAAAATTACATTTTTTTAAAAACAATTCAAAAAGGAACTGAACTGACCAAAAATTTTAATTCCACAATCAAAAAAAATGTGCACGCTGAACTTAAGGGAGCAATAAATTTTCATTAATCTAAAGTAGGGATGTGCGCCGGACCATTTTTGCCGGATTTGCATTTGGATTTGGTTCTAATTCGTCGTCCGGCTTTGTAATTGGATTTGGATTTGCCAAACTGCGGTGACTGGCTTTGGATTTGGATTTTTTTTCAAAAATTGACAAAAAAAGCTAAAATCACATAAATTGGTATTTTTTTTCTTCCTAGAGTATTATTAACCTCAATAACATTAATTTCCAGTCAATTTAGACCATATCACAGCTTATAATATTGTTTTCAACATTATTGGCCAAAGGTTGCAGTGAGCTGACTGGTTACTAAGCGACAAAGCAGCGGCACAACGACACAGACACCACAGTATAAAGCACATCTATGACACATTGCCACACAGCAGTGGCAGAAATGAAAAGTAGTGCACCCACCCAGTGGGGTACGGCCAGCAGAATCACAGTACTTGATTACAAAGAGGGCTACGGCCCAAGGAGTCACAGTGCACAATCTTATTCACATTACACCGCACATAGGGCCTGATTCACATAACACCATAAAGTAGTGTCTCTTATTTATGTTACGACACACAGTAGTGCCCCTTTTACACAATGCCCACAGTAGTGACCCTTTTACACAATGCCCACAGTAGTGACCCTTATACACAAAGCCCACAGTAGTAGTAGTGCCCCTTATACAATGCCCACAGTAGTAGTGCCACTTATACAATGCCCACAGCAATAGTGTCCCTTACACAATGCCTCCAGCAGTGGTGTGCCTTACACAATGCCCCCAGCAGTGGTGTCCCTTACACAATGCCCACAGTAGTGGTGCCCCCTATGCAGTCCCCTTAGTAGTAGAGCCCCCTATGTGTGCCCCCAATAGTAGTATGCCCCCCATTAGCAGGCCCCCAGTAGTATGCCCCCCCAGTAGTATGCCCCCCATTAGCAGGCCCCCAGTTGTATGCCCCCCCAGTAGTATGCCCCCCATTAGCAGGCCCCCAGTAGTATTCCCCCATAAGCAGGCCCCCAGTAGTATGCCCCCATAAGCAGGCCCCCAGTAGTATGCCCCGCATTAGCAGGCCCCCAGTAGTATGCCCCCCAGTAGTATGCCCCATAAGCAGGCCCCCAGTAGTATGCCCCCCCAGTAGTATGCCCCCCATTAGCAGGCCCCCCCAGTAGTATGCCCCCCATAAGCAGGCCCCCAGTAGTATGCCCCCCATTAGCAGGCCCCCAGTAGTATGCCCGCCCAGTAGTATGCCCCCATAAGCAGGCCCCCAGTAGTATGCTCCCCATTAGCAGGCCCCCCAGTAGTATGCCCCCATTAGCAGGCCCCCAGTAGTATGCCCCCCAGTAGTATGCCCCCCCAGTAGTATGCACCCCAGTAGTATGCACCCCAGTAGTATGCCCCCCCAGTAGTATGCGCCCCCAGTAGTATGCCCCCCATTAGCAGGCCCCCAGTAGTATGCCCCCATTAGCAGGCCCCCCCAGTAGTAGGCCCCCCCAGTAGTAGGCCCCTCCATTAGCAGGCCCCCATACACACATTAAAAAAAAAAAATTTACCTGTATCCCCGCTCCAGCCGCCGTCCGCTCTACTGCCACGCGACGAGGAGGGAGCCGGAAGACGGAGCTCCTGAGTGAGCTCCAACCGGCTCCCTCCGTGCAGAAGCCAATGAGAGTCTGCGTGACTCTCATTGGCTGCTGTAACAAACACAGCTGTGTGTTTGTTCTGTGTAGGGCAGACCGCTATCACAGCGTTCTGCCCTACACAATAGGAGCCCTGATGTCGGATTCTCTAGTGAGAATCTGACATCAGGCGGCCGCCGTTCGGCCCCAAACAGGGATCCGAGTCAGGCGGGTGGACTCGGATCCCTTATGTTTGGAGCGGTTCGGATTCCGTAGAATCCGAACCGCTCATCTCTAATCTAAAGCATGCACTTTTTTGTTTTTGGAATTCGAATTTCAGGTCAGTTCAGGTCCTTTCTCAATTTAAAAAATAACAAAACTAAATTTTGCAATGAAATTGTAGGTTTCTCTTGTACCGCTTTCACATATAAACCCAGCCTTTAACTCTGCTCAGACCCAGGACACTGAGCCCGGGTTGAAGCCAGGCTTTTCTGTACTTACCCCTGTTCACACATGGGTGATGCTTTTATATCCAAGCACCACTGAGCCGGCCAATCAGACCCTTTTAGGCACGACCCGGGTCATCGCAACCCGGGTTATGGCATTCACACTATAGGTGACCCGGGAATAACCCTGCCACCGAGCAGGGTCGCGGACCCGGGACTCCTACCCCAGTCGGCCACTTTCCCAAATAATCTAGACCTGGCTCGGTGCGTGTGCACCAGCAAAAACCCGGGTACTTAGACTATGTGTGAAAGGGGTATCAGTCATTTGTTTCTACCTTTTCATGAATTTTACCAGTACAACGCCATATTTTCCCAATCGGCAGATTTTAGAACTAAATTTGTATTTCATAGAATTCATCACCCCATGCTTTGTATAGTACACTTATGCCCCTTTTACACCAACATAAAAATACCGGGTTGATTTTTGTTGGTGTAAATGGATCCACCTGGGTCCAGGGACCAGGGGATCCAACTTGGGTACTTTGCAGTGATGGCCACGGGTCGTTCCCGTGCCACCGGTCATTCCTGTGCCACCCTGCAGTGTAAACAGCACAATCTGGGTCACGTGCCGCCCGATTGGCCGGCTTCAGTCTCCAAGCGGGTCACTGCAGATCCGGTTTCGGTGTGAACGGTGCCGACTCAGGAATATCCTGGGTCGGCGCCGCAATATGAAAGGTTTCTGTGCCGGGTCTGACCTGGATTGGAACAGTGGGCCTGATTCAGACCCTCTCGCAAGCGGCCGCTCAATTGGAGCGAGTGATGTTTTTCAATATGCGCATGCATACGCTTCGTATTGCGCGTGCGTGAACTGGTATGAGTGATGGGGAAACTCTCGCTCACCAAGCATAGACAGCCCAGCTGAATGATTGACAGGTCAAGCCGTTTGTGGGTGGTAACGGGTAGGCCACTGGAAACAGGGGAGAGGAGGTGCGAACGCAGGCGTGCCGGAGAAATTCAACGCCATTTTAGAGGCGTGCATAGTTAACATCCAGCGTCATAGGACATGTCACTTGCTTGAAATCTACACTGAAGGGCTTGCAGTACTTGCGGCAGGGTATAGTCAACCCCAAGCGCTGCAATCGCATACGATGGTGCACGATGTACCAATGGTTTCTTGCACTTCCTGGAGATGACGTATGCAAGTGGGCATATTAAGACAGGCTGGTGGGCGCGTACAAACAAAAAGTGATCGCTCGGCAATACATAGTGGGTGTGCTTATGACTTGCCCTGCGAGCGGCTATCTTGACGTCACTTAGCCAAATTTCCATACGCTGGGAGCGAGCGATCGTATCTAGCGAACGGGTCTGAATCAGGCCCAGTGTTCCAACCTGGCACTTTGGTGTAAAAGAGGTATTACTAAATTTGGTGGCACTCTGCCTGTTAGAGACAGCTCTGAATAAGGAGAATTAGGGCCACGCTGTGTATAAAATGTTGACAGCTGTGCTTTACTGGAAAAGAACAAGATATTCCATGTAATCGCTGGCAGAATATTTTATTTTAAATATATATATATATATATATATTAAGTATGCGAATCTGATCCAAGCGGCCATGACAGGCTCACAAGCCACAGAGAGAAATAAAGGCCAAAGAATCACAGTGCTGTAATCAGGTCACACATACACAAATATTCACATACACAGCCAGTGGGTTAAATAATTAATTTCTACATAGGCATATAAATTGTAACATACATCCTATGCTAGGCACCATTGAGGTTTGAATAGAACTTTGCATTCATGTAGTCCTAGTTTATGCATAGACTGGTCAGATTGACCTTTGGGGTCAGACAAGACAGGGGCCCCTGTACCTGTCATTAGTAGATATTAATGAGCCATTCATACCTTATGTGGTGTTATCAGTACACAGTTCACCACATTCCAGTGGGGTGACCATTGTAAGATGTGTAGAGACGCTAAGCATTATGGGTTACTGATAGTGATGTCCATATTCTCACACAGGGGCTTTGAAACTCCAGACATTCTAGGACGTCATAACTGTATTTATATTTGTATATGTTAGTGCATATGCAAGAGATAAGAATGGTCCATGCTATGTTGTACCAATCAGTGCTTGGTACCTAGTATGTAACTAATATGGGCTTAATATCCGGGAAGCCAACACCCAGACTATGGTATATAAATCATGACCTAGACAAAGGCTCTTCGGCTCGTGTATGGACCTGAGACTGCAGTAGGGTGCCTGCAATGTAATTTGGAAGACCTGGGCGTTGATTAAAACTAGGGTTCCTGAGAGTAGATGAAGATGAACAGGGACATTGCAGCACAGTAATAGAGATGAGTCCACATACATCTATCCTCCATGCGCTACAAGTTGCTCCACACATAGCGCAGGAGTGCTGTGTGACTCGGTAGCGCCAAGCTTTTTTTGTGCATCTTTTTTACCTTCAAATGCATCTTATTGGCACAATTAGCTTCTGCTGATTAAAATGATATGCAGCATGCCTATGTTGTGTGAGCGAGTGCGGGTGTATCTGCAAGCAAATCACTACGTTACAGTGTTACAGTCACTGATACTATAACGTAGTGTTTCACATGTAGATACTGTCTCACAGAACATAGGCATGCTGCATATCAATTTAATCAGCAGAAGCTGCTTGTGCTATCAATTCACAACGCTGTGTGAGTCAGATGCATTTGAAGGTAAAAAGTCATAATAAAGACGCTCGCGCTACCGAGTCACAACATATTAGTACAGTACATGTAAACATTCACCACATCTCAGTAAAAGCTGTACATGCCTGAGACCCCTGTCTGAGCCCTTGAGACAAAAATATATATGTTTTTTTTTTTTTAAAGTACAGGACTCACAGACATACTGTACTGTAATTATTTAATACTTTATTGCACATTCTTCTACAACCCTGATTCCATGACCAAAATGCTGTACTATAGTGTACCAAATCACAGTTTCTGTCAGTCAATCATCGGGCGGTGATACAGAAAATGCATTGGAAATCTGATGCATGTGCTGTGTAGTTTAGGAAAAGTGACAGCTGGTGGACAAAAAGTTGTATTACACAATATGACTTTTTTTCCAGTGCTACGCTACATTCCATTATGAAACATTCTGTGTGGCACGACTCAAGGCTACTGTGTGGCACAAGATGCATGGCGCGCTACATGGCTGTATGGAGCAACAAACTAGCTGGGCACATCTGTACATCTTATGTTGAAGATAATGAATCACTGGTGTCATCTGAATATATAGACAAAAGTATACTGTATACTTTGTATGTTAATTGTTTGTTTGTTGTTTGTTAGTTACTTGTAAATACTGTAAAGTGTGTTAATTTGTACTCACTGCAATGGTCACGTGTGTAACTATTCATTTCGATCAGAACGAAACCCACCATTATGCAACAACCGTGATGTAAGATATAAATGTCAATTTATTCAGTAATACACAGCTAAAATACTAGTATATCTAATAGAAGGAAACAATGTATCAGACAAATTGCTGTCAGACTAATAATGCCCAATAACTTGCCATGAGTATTCCCCTCTGAGGAAATCACCATGGTGACGTGCTCTGCACTTCAAATCCTTGGAGAACTTTGAATCTATCCACAGTTCATTGCAAATGTATGTGTAACCCTGGCTTGCTTGGGCAGTAATAGTATTATGCTCATCGCCTTCCTTATAATTACTCTCCCACCTGCGGGTCCTGTGATTTCAAGTCTACAAGCAGGTGCAATAGAAGAGATGTACTGCATATGCAGCAGGGATACTAATGCCCTGGATGAAACAATGGTTACCAGCCAGGTCATCTTTTGAATGGATAAATAAATTATAAAGATTTAAATATACAGCCTATGCTATATGTCAGTGGTTCCCAAACTGGGTGCCACGAGGTACTTGCAGGTGGTGGTCAAGGACCAAATCAAATTATTTATTGTCAATGTGATAGGCAAAACCAGTGCTGGTGGTCCCCAATCATAGATATATGAAGCTTTTGGCCTAGGGGTGCCGTATGCTAGGGCAACGTAATTCAAGTTTTGGGACCACTGCTACAGTATATGTACTGCCATGGGGGCAGGGCGGTCAGCTCCGCCGTCGGCTCCGGTAAGTGGAGCATTGCCCGGAGCTCCACAGGCTGCCTGCTCGGAGCATTCCTTGGACGCTATGGGCGGCTATGCAGTAGCGCTAGTGGTTGTAGTGTGCCGTTCCAGGCCCTCTGCAAGCCACATGCAGGTGCCGTGGTGCATCGGCGGCGCCCCCATAGGGCCCTATGCTCTGTGCGGCAGCAGGCACTCATGCACCCCAGTTACGGCCCTTATATAAGGCTCCTCCCAGAGCAAGCCAAAGCTTTCAACTTATATGTATATCAGGGTAGCAGCACCCTGCTCTGACCTTACACTCTGTCTCATCACTGTTGCAATCTCCATATCATTCGCTATGGGCAGAGGTGGTTTAAGAGAGGATGGGGTCTGCGTGCTGTCTCAGGGCCTGATTCAGACCCGGTCGAAAGGACTGAGCGCTCGCAACCGGGTCGATGGTGGCCCAGAGAGCACATGCGCACGATGGAGCCGGCTCCGTCGTGCGCATGCGCGAGACCCGGATAGAGACGGGCAATCCGTCGCTCCGGGTCTCGCACCAAAGGGGACGTGCTGTCGATGTTGAGTGACAGCTCGCCCCCTTTGGTGGGCGGGTCGGGGGGGTGGCTGCCCAAACAGAGGCGTTCCCATGAGAACGCCTACCGTTTCGGGCCGGCCCCACTGACATCACAAGTGATGTCAGTGGAGAGATTCCGGCTCTGTTAAAGCCGAAATGTCTCTGGGGCTTGCACAAGGGTCTCGTCACAAGCCCAATGGTCGCGATGGTCTAGACCATCGCGCCCATCATCATGGCCGCTTGCTGTAACTGTGGGCGGTCACCCACAGCTATGCGAGCGGCCAGGAGGCCGTTCTAAAAAAAAAAAAACCCGGCCCTGATTCAGAGCGAGCGCTCTGTCAGAGCGACTGGGTCTGAATCAGGCCCTCAGTGCGGCCCCCCCACTCTCGCTGACGCATGCACCCTGGCTTACTGTTCATGCGCCTGAGCCATCTGCACGGTGATTACACTGATGATTGCAAGTATACAGTAAGTATAGGTTATGGGTGTATATGTAGTGTGGCCTCCCCTGGACCTATTATAGAAACGCCTATGGCTATGGGGCCTATCCAATCACATGCAAGCTGCTGCTGAATGGTTCCTGGCCAGAGACAGACATTGAATATAGATATATCGGGAATATTGATATTAAGGGTCCAGTCTTGGTCCAATTTCCAATCAATATAGGCAATGTGGTATTATATCAGCCGGATCGATAACTGCGCTGTTTGCACTGGTAGAGAAGTGTTCTGTGTACAGAGGATACTACTGTGTGTGCACAGGTCAGTGTTTTTACAAAAAAAACTGTTTGGTTTTCCTCTGACAATAATCACGCCGATCGATTCACGATTAGCGATCTCATTTCGCTATAGACTCCCCGATCGTCCATCCCTACTTCCAGGCAGTTTTCGCAGGATGTGTCTCTTGTCACATTTATGCTAGATCAGCTACTGAAATTGCAGTTACGTGCGCATTGCGAGGCTCCGGTGCTCCTGAGTGCTGGGACACTGCATCCAAACTACTCTCCATTACACACCCAAACAGCATAATAGCAACTTACAGCGGAACCACCGTACTGGCTTGCCATAATGGCATAGCATCCCCAAGCGTCCCCCGAGCATGTGAGCACCAATTTTTAAACACTTGCCCCCTGCCAAACGTACACCCCTGCCTATCAGGGCCTCTCACTCGCTTTCTCATTCCACCATTGCCGTTCCATAAGGATTCGTTTGGGTGCAGTACTCTAGAGAACTGACTGTTACCCCCAGACACATGGGGGAGCCTATCGGAAACCACTGGACTCTGTGGTCATTCAAGAACCCCCAATATTTGTGCTGCTTGCAAGCATTTTGGAATCATATGGGGGATGCAATATGAGCAACCCCAATAGTTTAAAAAAAAAGTTGGCTCTCATGTTGGTAACTACAGGAGCCCCAAGCAGGGGAAAACCCACCCAGTTCTGCTCATCAGAAATTGGTTGATGAACATATATGAAAGGAAAAGGAAGTTCCCCATTAAACTAGTCATTTCTAGCCCACAAACAGACCTTGTGGGGTATATTTACTAAGGTGAGAGCTTTTAGAAGTGGAGACGTTGCCCATAGCCACCAATCAGATTCTAGCTATTATCTTCCAGGAGGTGCTAGATAAATGTTGAGTAGAATCTGATTGGTTGCTATTGGCAACATCACCACTTCTATAAAACCCGTACTTTAGTAAATATACCCCCCCCCCCCCACACCATCTTTTCCCATCTTGTAGGCATTGTACCAAACTATGGAAGGGGGGGCAGTTCTTCATATGACAACTGTGGGCCTGATTCAGAGATGGACACTAATGCGATCGCCGCCGCGATTTCATACACAACACAGCAGCGATAATATGCTAATGTTAGCAAAGATCACCCGAGCATAAAGACTCCCATTACTGCCTTCTTGCCTGCAGGTGACGACGCATACCCACATACTTGCCGACATTCAGCTCCCTCCTTCCGAAAATCGGGAGGCTCCCGGCCAAATCGGGAGGGTAGGCAAGCCTGCCCATGTGAATATCGGTAACATCGACGCACATATCGGCGCTCATCTTACCCTCGCGGCAGGTCTTGGGAGCTCTTCTGAAACCCAATGCTGCGTATGCAATCGCAGTGGCAGAGAAACGGACAGGCACGCCTGCGTTTTTTTCTGACTACTCCTCGTTACCACCCCAAGACGCCGACAACCTGTCAGTCACTTTGTGATGGGATCCTCTGCGTGCGTCCGTAATCGCAATGCGACCGCTGCGCACATGCGGCGCATACGCAATGGCAACTACTCGCTGCATCTGCGTGAAAATTGCATTAGCGTCTGTCTCTGAATCAGTGTGGTTGGCACTTGGTCCTTCTTGATAACCTTTCTGCAGCCGGTCCAAGTCGGCTATGTCATCTCTCTCAGTGACTGCAACCCTAGACAGTTCTGCTGACAGCAGTCAGTCTCCCTGCCAGCTCGCTGGAATAGACACAGGCACAAATTGGATCATGCTGAAAACATTCCTGCCCAGTGAAGTAAGACTGTTTGTATTTTAAGTTCGCCGGGACTAATGAATTAAAAGCCTTGAACTCCCGTTGGTTTGTCACTTTTTTTTTTTTTTTTTAAAGACTGTGGCAGGCGTATTTTTTTTTTTCTCTATGATTATTATTTTTTGTCGTTCCCCCCCTGGAGCATGACAACATACTGAGCCACGAGAAGGAACGGAAAGTAGGATAAGGGGATAGAGACGGAAAAAGACAGTGATTTTTCTTTTTTTATAAAAAGCAGAGCCAGCTAGCCTTGCAGGTAGCCTGCCCGCGCTGACAGCTGTTCCCAGCCGTTCATTCGCTGTCAGTGTTGCTATGCAGCAGGTGCAGGCTTTTGCCTGTATTATTGACTCCTTCCTCCATAAAGACAAGGACCAGCCAAGGAAGTGGCTGACCTAGGATTACTGAAGTGCAGACACGCTCGGCTGAGAGTGAGGTAAGGCGACAGGTGTGGACACTGGACTGGAGAGTTGAGGCTCTAACATCGCTTTAATCTGTGCTGCTATGATACACAGATTTTGCAAACAAGGCAGCTGGCTGTAGTGCTGAGTGCCAGGCTGTAGGCTCCCAGGAACCCCAGCCCCTATACACTATGGCTGCAATCAATGTGTGCCTGGAAAACAAAGGCAATTGCAAGGAAATCCAGATTAAGATCATCGTCTGGTTGCTCTGCCTTCCAATACATACAAATAAGGGCAACACCAGATAACACACTGCGTTTGATAAGGGAGACATTCAGTGTATTAAAAAGCGATTGGAATTAGACACATACAGGCTGTGTGTTTACAAGCCTGACAGCAGGCAAATTGGGTCATAATTCTCTTTTTCATTCAAAGCTATGAATAATAGCTGAGCCCTTTCCCAGAGTTTTTTTTTTTCAAGAAACGACTTGTTACCGCTGGAAGACAGAGACGTAAATAAGCATTTATACAATCAGGAGGTTTTTTGTTTTTTTTGTATACTGTACAATGGAGTTGTGTTTCTTTTAAATTTATTTTATTATTTTAAATACGGAATTGTAAATCTAAGTCTGCAATCTGCCGCCTCGATGAACGAATGAGTGCTATAAATTGTAGAATAAATATTAGGCATTGATTTATAGAAGAATAATGTTACTGCACCTGCAACAGATCATTTGTCTGCGGCTCATCAACTTAAAAAAAAAAAATGTTGTGGGATTCAAGAGAGGCCTGTACATATTCTGAGCGCCGACATCCGACCGCCGGGATTTGAACTACATCCCGTTACGTGTCATAGCTGCACCAGTGATGGTACTCCCACTGACAGTGGTGACGTCAGGTGCATAGCCAGGCCAGGCTACTTTATGGAGGGAATGCAATTCAGTGCAATGTGCGCGGAGGGCCTCCGGAACGGGGCGGGTGATGGCACTACGCGGCCAGTGCCTTGGCTCATTTATGTTAACACCTCATAGTGGTGCGTAGGAAAAATTAGTGAGGGTTGCCTACCGTAAAAATCGGTAATGTGCTCAGCCGGATATTGCTTTGTGTGTATCAGTGAAACATTTTCTGGATATATTGAGCTCGATTCAATTACCGCGATGTAAATAGCGTCGGGAGATAGCTCCCGGAGCTATTCAATTGTGCGCGGTGTTTAGTTGGAGAATGCCCATTCTCGCTGCCTAAACACCCTGTTTAAGGCGCGAGAACGGGCATTCCCCGACCAGTTTTCCAGGCGTGATGGGCAAAATACAGCCTTGCGCCGGGACTTTTGTCGGATTTCTGCTCGCATCCCCGGAGATTCTATTCTGTGCGGTGTATTGAATAGCTCCGGGAGCTGATTCCCGGAGCTATTCACGTCGCGCAGAATAGAATCGAGCCCATTGATGCAAATGTTTTGTAGAAATTAATGGAAATTGTCATTGTAATCACAATTGCTTAATTTTTGCCGTGATACATAGATTAGGCTCCTCGATCACTCAGGTGTAAACTGTACTCTGAAGATTTCAGACCAGTGTTTAGGTCTTGGAAATCCTTATAACTTGTCATGTTAAAGACTTAAATGTGACACCGTCATAAACTAAAGTGTAATAATTGCCCAGAATAAAGACCATTAAACAAGCTAGAGAGTAACATTTTGGGGGATTTATATAGGGAATTAGCCTCGGTAATGCTCAGAAGTAAAAATATGTTGCACTTTGGTCTATACTTGGCACCCACTGTTAGTAACTATCACCTGTGCCAATGGTGGCCATCCAACCAATGACCATTGTGAAATTTTATAAATAGGTTAATTGCAATGGAAAGGTCATTGTTGGCCATAGGTCAGGATTTCTGGAGTCTGGCCCTCAAGTTGTCTCAGCATGTCATAGATTCTGGATTTCCCCACACTGATGAATTAATGTATTTGACTGGATCATTTCACCGACCTGACAGTGTGAGATCCTTTCTATAATATCTGCTTCCAGTAACTGAGGACCTCCATGTGGAGACGTTTCTGTAGATTTTGCCAGTGTTAATCTGTAATACAGTGCTGTTAGATGGAGAACACTGGGGGAGCTTTATCAAATGTTGGAAAAGAGTAATGTACACACACAACGATTTTTTGAACGATTATACATAAAGAATATCGATTATCGTTCATCGTTGAAAAAATCGTTCACTTTCTAAGTTAAAATGATGAACGATTATCGTTCATGAGCGTTCACGTTTGTAGTTTGTAGTTCAGTCAGACTGACCAACTCAACGATTTTCATTAAGGGAATATGCAAAAATCGTTTGTAGTTCAAAAAATCGTTCATTACATTTAGTAAATGAACGATTTTAGCAAACGATTTTCGTTCATTTTTCCCTTTAACGAAAATCGTTTAATAAAATCGTTCATTTACAAAATCGTTTGTGTGTGTATGCAGCTTTATTCTAAAGTGGAGAGACATAAACAACCAACCTATCAGACTGTAAGGGGTATATTTACTAAAGTACAGGTTTTGAGAAGTTGCCCATAGCGACCAATCAGATTCTACTTAACATTAATCTAGCACAGTGTTGGCTAACCTTGACACTCCAGCTGTTATGGAACTACATAACCCAGCATGCACTGCTACAGTTTTGCTATTAGGGCATGCTAAAACTGTGGCAGGGCATGCTGGGATATATAGTTCCACAACAGCTGGAGTGTCAAGGTTAGCCAACACTAATCTAGCACCTTCTAGAAGAGAATAGCTAGAATCTGATTGGTTGCTACGGGCAACAGGTCCACTTCTTAAAACCCGCACTTTAGCAAGTGGAGATGTTGCCCATAGCAACCAATCAGATTCTAGCTATTCTCTTTTAGAAGGTGCTAGATAAATGTTAAGTAGAATCTGATTGGTTGCTATGGGCAACTTCTCAACTTCTAAAAACCCGCACTTTAGTAAATATATCCCCTATCTCTCATTTTACAGACTGCTAGAAAAATGACAGAAGTTGATTGGTTACTATGGGTAACTTATCCACTTTACCTCACTACAAGATTTGATAAATCGGTATGCAGTTGGGAAGCCGGCGGACCTAATCCCGACAGGCGGCTTCCTGACTGCTTTATCCTGGCGAGGGTTAAATGACAGGCGTCTAAATCTAGACGCCTGTCATTTTACCGACGCCGGGAGACCGGCGCCCGGCATCCCATTCGAAGGGATGCCGGGCGCCACTGCGGACAGCTGCGGGGGGGGAGAAGGTTAGGTTTAGGGCTCCCGGGGGGGACTTAGGGTTAGGTACCCCCCCGGGAGGTTAGGGTTAGGCTAGGGGAAGGGAGGGTTAGGGTTAGGCACCCACGGGGGGGACTTAGGGTTAGGCACCCCCTCCCAGGGGTTTAGGCAGTGGGGAAGGGGGGGTTAGGTTTAGGCACTTAGAGGGGGGATTAGCGTTAGGCACTTGGGTGGAAGGTTAGGGTTAGGCACCCTAAAGGAGGGTTAGGGGGTTAGAAATAGGTTAGCTAATACTTACCTTCGATTATCGGAATTTCCTCCTCTGCCGGACTCCTGGTGTCGGGATTCCAACCACCGGGCAGGGGTCAGACGGCAGACGGATCGTGTTGTCACCGCCGGCAATCGTGCCGTCCCTGCAGACCGCACGATATGCCGACTTCCCCCTCCTTCATCTGAATGGGATCGTACATCGCATCCCAGATCAGATGGTTTTGCTGGAAGATCTGGGGATTGATGTACAACCCCGTGGGAGCGCGCAGCACAATATCAGGTATGATATCGTGCCCATACACGGCACGATATAACACCTACATCGTGCCGTATATGGGGGCCTTTATTGGTATATTTTTTAATGATTTCATATTCGCGCATATCGGGGCAGTAAGAAATTAAATATTGCCCAAATGTATTAAATAATATATACAGTGACATGGGCTGCGATAGGTACTCATCCCTGTAGTGTGTTAGAAGTCAAGTGATCACTACAGGGCTGTTAAATGCCGGCCCAGGCCCGGGTGAAGGGGGCATGGCCTAATAGCGGGAGGCATGGCCACGCCCCCTAAAGAATAAAAAACCTAGCGGTGATGCTGAGCGCTGGGGAGGGGAACGCTGTGAGCCCCTCAGCCCCATGCAAATCAAGGGGGGCGCGACCAAGAAGATCACCTCCCCCATACAGGCAGAGGAGACTGCAGCTGCTCTGCAGCAGTAAGCAGTCTCCCTTTGCAGCCCAGCACACGGCAGCATGTGCTGGGCTGCTCTGCTGACAAGTAAGAGGAAGCTGGGAGGCAGGGGGCAGAATCGCACCCGGGCCCATCCAGCAAGTCCGTGCTCGGGTAATTAGTACTCACTCCCCCCCTCTTGGAGCCCCTGCACCCTTATAGAATTATACTTACCTATCTGTAGTCTTCAGGGTGCTGCTCTGCGGCGACCATTTTCCAGTACCGCTCATGCATAGTACTGCTGTCCCCGGGAAAATGGCACAGGCGAAAAATAGATACTGGCAAGAATCTACTGCACCGCGGCACCGCCAGAGAGAAGAGGTGGCCCCTCTGCACAAGGGCCACCTCTCTCTTACTACGCTCCTGATTGGATCCTATGTAAATTCAGCAATTAAGCAGTCCCCCCATAGAAACCTATTTGTTCTGCTTTTGCTGTCGAAAATTGGGGGCCACAGCAGATATCTCTGATACTGGCTGCAGTACCCCTTGCATACATCTGGATGGTACCTAAAATGTAGGGGTGAGCGGGTTCGGATTTCTGAAATCCGAACCCCCCCGAGCCCCCCCGATCCGAGTCCGATCCGAGTCAGGCTCGACTTTTCCCGCCTGACTCGGATCTGAAATCGAGGCAAAACGTCATCATCCCGCCTTCCGAGTCTCGCGGGTTTTGGATCCTATATAAGGTACCAGCGTCGGCGCCATTTTCTCACTCGGCTGTGGACAGTGAAGAGGGAGGGTGGGAGTTAGGGCTGTGTAGTGTAGTGTAGTGTAGTGTAGTGTAGTGCTGCTGTTGTCCACTACAAAGTCCATAGGGGCTGGCTGTGTTGTGCTGTGCTGCTGTTGTTAATAGGGGCTGTGTCCACTACTTCAAAGTCCATAGGGGCTGGCTGGACTGTGTTGTGCAGTCAGTTCTCCATAGGGGCTGTGTCCACTCCAAAGTCCTGTGCAGTGTCCCAGTCCTAAAGGAGTGCTGTAGTGTTGTCCAGGGGGTGCTCTGTCCATCAGGGGTGCTCCCCCCAAGTGCTAAAAAAATAATATATTTTCTGTGTTTGTGAATTGTGTGCGCAGTAGCCGCACGTGCATCAACAAAGTAGTGCCAAGCGTGCGCCTGTGTCATAAGTAAAGGGCCGGCTGGCTTGACCGTTAAAGGGTGCTGTAACCCCCGAAAGTACACTCCAGTCCAAACCAAAAAAAAATTATTTTCTGTGTTTGTGAATTGTGTGCGCAGTAGCCGCACGTGCATCAACAAAGTAGTGCCAAGCGTGCGCCTCTGTCATAAGTAAAGGGCCGGCTGGCTTGACCGTTAAGGGTGCTGTAACCCCCGAAAGTACACTCCAGTCCAAACCAAAAAAAAAATTATTTTCTGTGTTTGTGAATTGTGTGCGCAGTAGCCGCACGTGCATCAACAAAGTAGTGCCAAGCGTGCGCCTGTGTCATAAGTAAAGGGCCGGCTGGCTTGACCGTTAAGGGTGCTGTAACCCCCGAAAGTACACTCCAGTCCAAACCAAAAAAAAAATTATTTTCTGTGTTTGTGAATTGTGTGCGCAGTAGCCGCACGTGCATCAACAAAGTAGTGCCAAGCGTGCACCTGTGTCATAAGTAAAGGGCCGGCTGGCTTGACCGTTAAGGGTGCTGTAACCCCCGAAAGTACACTCCAGTCCAAACCAAAAAAAAAATTATTTTCTGTGTTTGTGAATTGTGTGCGCAGTAGCCGCACGTGCATCAACAAAGTAGTGCCAAGCGTGCGCCTGTGTCATAAGTAAAGGGCCGGCTGGCTTGACCGTTAAAGGGTGCTGTAACCCCCAAAAGTACACTCCAGTCCAAACCAAAAAAAAATTATTTTCTGTGTTTGTGAATTGTGTGCGCAGTAGCCGCACGTGCATCAACAAAGTAGTGCCAAGCGTGCGCCTGTGTCATAAGTAAAGGGCCGGCTGGCTTGACCATTAAAGGGTGCTGTAACCCCCGAAAGTACACTCCAGTCCAAACCAAAAAAAAATTATTTTCTGTGTTTGTGAATTGTGTGCGCAGTAGCCGCACGTGCATCAACAAAGTAGTGCCAAGCGTGCGCCTGTGTCATAAGTAAAGGGCTGGCTGGCTTGACCGTTAAAGGGTGCTGTAACCCCCAAAAGTACACTCCAGTCCAAACCAAAAAAAAATTATTTTCTGTGTTTGTGAATTGTGTGCGCAGTAGCCGCACGTGCATCAACAAAGTAGTGCCAAGCGTGCGCCTGTGTCATAAGTAAAGGGCCGGCTGGCTTGACCGTTAAAGGGTGCTGTAACCCACAAAGTACACTCCAGTCCAAACCAAAAAAAAAATTATTTTCTGTGTTTAGCCGCACGTATATATCAAATCGATATAACATAAATGGAGGACCAAACTTTCTCCGATAAAAATAAAATAGAGAAAGATCAAGAACCACTTCCTCCTAGTGCTGAAGCTGCTGCCACTAGTCATGACATAGACGATAACATGCCATCAACGTCGTCTGCCAAGGCCGATGCCCAATGTCATAGTAGAGGGCACATACAATCCCAAATGGCAAAGTTCAGGAAAATGACCTTGAAAAAGACATTTAAATCAGCTGAAGAGAAACGTAAACTTGCCAATATGCCATTTACGACACGGAGTGGCAAGGAACGGCTAAGGTCGATCCCTAGTATGTTCATGACTAGTGGTTCAGCTTCACATGACGATGGAAGCCCTCCTCCCACTAAAAAAATCAAAAGAGTTAAGCTGGCAAAAGCACAGCGAAGAACTGTGCTTTCTAAGAAGATATCACAAATCCCCAAGGAGAGTCCAAGTGTGGTGGTGGTTGCGATGCCTGACCTTCCCAGCACTGGACGGGAAGAGGTGGCTCTTTCCACCATTTGCACGCCCCCTGCAAGTGCTGAAAGGAGCACCCACAGTCCACTTGCTGATATGCAAATTGAAGATGTCACTGTTGAAGTACAACAGGATGAGGATACTGGTGTAGCTGGCGCTGAGGAGGAAGTTGGCGAGGAGGATTCTGATGGTGATGTGGTTTGTTTAAATCAGGCTCCGGGGGAGACAGTTGTTGTCCGTGGGATGAAAAAGCCCATCACGGTCATGCCTGGGCAGAAGACCAAACATTCCACCTCTTTGGTCTGGCAATATTTCTATCCAAATCCGGACAACAACTGTCTTGCCATATGTACCATATGTAAAGGTGAAATAAGTAGGGGTAGGGACGTCAACCACCTAGGAACATCCTCCCTTATACGGCACCTGCAGCGCGTTCATAAAAAGTTACTGTCAAGTTCAGAAACTTTGGCTAAGACCGTAAGCAGTCCAGGGACACCTAAATCCCGTTGTCCTGTTGTATCCAAGCGCCTGCAAACCACACCGTCAACTCCCTCCTCGTCAATTTCCTCCTTAGTCAGGATCGGAAGTAGTCCTGCAGGCCATGTCACTGGCATGACTGACTCTCCTATCCGGGATTCCTCTGGAGGATCCTGCATTGCTACGCCTACTGCTGCCGCTGCTGCTGTTGCTGCTGCTGGGAGTCGTTCATCATCCCAGAGAGGAAGTAGGAACACCACTACTTTTACTAAACAATTGACCCTCCAACAGTCCTTAGCGAGGAGGATGAAGTACGACAGCAGTCATCCTGAAGCAAAACGTATAACTGAGGCCTTGACTGCTATGTTGGTGTTAGACGTGCGTCCGGTATCCGCCATTAGTGCAGTGGGATTTAGACAATTGATGGAGGTAGTGTGTCCCCGGTTCCAAATCCCGTCTAGATTCCACTTCACTAGGCAGGCGATACCGAGACTGTACAGAAACGTCAGAAAAAGTGTCCTCAGTGTCCTGAAAAATGCCGTTGTACACAATGTCCACTTAACCACGGACATGTGGACAAGTGGAACAGGGCAGACTAAGGACTATATGACTGTGACAGCCCACTGGGTAGATGTATCACCTTACGCAGCAACAGCAGCAGCATCACCAGTAGCAGCATCTCAGAAATGCCAGCTCGTTACAAGGCAGGCTACGCTGTGTATCACCGGTTTCAGTAAGAGGCACACCGCCGACAACCTCTTAGAGAAACTGAGGGAAATCATCGCCCAGTGGCTTACCCCACTTAGACTCTCCTGGGGATTTGTGATATCTGACAACGCCACCAATATTGTGCGGGCATTACATCTGGGCAAATTCCAGCACGTCCCATGTTTTGCTCACACAATAAACTTGGTGGTGCAGAATTTTCTGAAAAGCGACAGGGGCGTGCAGGAGACGCTTTGGGTGGCCCGAAAAATTTCTGGCCACTTTCGCCATTCAGCGACTGCGTGCCGAAGACTGGAGCGCCAGCAAACACTCTTGAACCTGCCCCGCCATCACCTGAAGCAAGAGGTTGTGACGCGGTGGAACTCAACCCTCTATATGCTTCAGAGGATGGAGGAGCAGCAAAAGGCCATACAAGCCTATACATCCACCTATGACATAGGCAAAGGAGGGGGTATGCACCTGACTCAAGCGCAGTGGAGAATGATTTCCGTGTTGTGCAAGGTTCTCCAGCCCTTCGAACTTGCCACACGTGAAGTCAGTTCAGACACTGCCAGCTTGAGTCAGGTCATTCCCCTCATCAGGCTTTTGCAGAAGCAGCTGGAGAAAGTGAAGGAGGAGCTAAGACGGAGCGATTCCGCTCGGCATGTGGGACTTGTGGATGAAGCCCTTCATTCGCTTTGCCAGGATTCCAGGGTGGTCAATCTGTTGAAATCAGACCACTACGTTTTGGCCACCGTGCTCGATCCTAGGTTTAAAGCCTATGTGGTGTCTCTCTTTCCGGCCGACACAAGCCTGCAGAGGTGCAAAGACCTGCTGGTGAACACACTGTCAGCTGAAGCGGAACGTGACACGTCAACGGCTCCTTCTTCATTTTCTCCTGCAACTGGGGCTGCCAGGAAAAAACTTAGGTATCCTAAGCAACCCGCTGGCGGTGATGCAGGGCAGGCAGGACCAAGTTTGGACATCTGGTCCGGACTGAAGGACCTGGCAACAATTTCTGACATGTCTACTGTCACTGCATATGATACTGTCACCATTGACAGAATGGTGGAGGATTACATCGGTGACAGCATCCAAGTAGGCATGTCAGACAGTCCATACCTGTACTGGCAGGAAAAAGAGGCAATTTGGAGGCCCCTGTACAAACTGGCTCTATTTTACCTGAGTTGCCCCCCCTCCAGTGTGTACTCCGAAAGAGTGTTTAGTGCAGCCGGGAACCTTGTCAGCGAAAGGCGTAGGAGGTTGCTTCCACAGAATGTGGAGAAGATGATGTTCATCAAAATGAATTATCAGCTCTTCCAGGGAGACCAGCCTCCAGAAGGTACAGAGGGACCTGTGGTGGTGGATTCAAGTGGGGACGAGTTAATACTTTGTGAGGATGAGGATGTACACACTGAAGAGGGTGAGGAATCGGTGGATGAGGAGGATGAGGATGACATCTTGCCTCCATAGAGCCAGTTTGTGCAGGGACACATTAATTGCCAGCTTGTTTTGTGGGGGCCCAAACGAACCAATCATTTCAGCCACAGTTGTGTGGCAGACCCTGGCGCTGAAATGATTGGTTTGTTAAAGTGTGCATGTCCTGTTTATACAACATAAGGGTGGGTGGGAGGGCCCAAGGACAATTCCATCTTGCACCTCTTTTTTTTCTTTGCATTATGTACAGTTTGGGGCCTAGTTTTTCAAACTGCCATCCTGTCTGCCACTGCAGTTTCACGCCTAGATGGGTCACGTGTTTGTGCCGCCCACTCGTGTCGCTTAGCATAGTCATCCAGCTACCTCGGTGCAATGTTGGTTTTGGACATAAAAACACTATTGTGAGGTGTGAGGTGTTCAGAATAGACTGGAAATGAGTGGAAATTAAGGTTATTGAGGTTAATAATAGCATAGGAGCAGAAAAACCTACAAATTCTGTGATTTTAGCTGTTTTTATGCTTTTTTTAAAAAAAATACAGATCCAAAACACAAAACCCAGAACCCAGAACACGGAAGGGTGGTTTTGGCAAAACCAATCCAGATCCAAAACACGAAGAAAGATCCAGATCCAAAACCAAAACACAAAACACGAAAAGTGGCCGGTGCACACCCCTACTAAAATGTACAAAAAAGGTTATTTTCAGGGGATATCCCGCATATATTTGTTGATAAATAATATGCAACTTAGACTTTTATGTCCAGACTAAGGGGCTGTGTAGAGCTGGCTGTTCCAGTCATACTGTAAGTTTGAGACATGCGGTCTGCATAGGCGCATATGTGTGCATTCGCTTCTTAGGCAAATACAGTGAGAATTAGCGCTAGAAACGCTGTACAAACTCACTGTGAAACTGCCCCTAAACCTCTTTACCAATGGCAGTGCCCAGCAAGGACATATTGTGATCTGAAACATTATAAAAGTACAGACTATTATTGACAAGGAGTCTGTGCCAGTGCCTCAGCGTACCTCCAAACTCTTCTGATTTTGACAGGACTGTCCCAATTTCCCAAACTGGACATTTCCGGGTGGATGAAGGCGGGATTCGATTGGATCTGTAGATTGGGGATGTGGCCTATTTAACCTGATTCTGCACATTGAATGACAATATTGTCCATTTGTCAGTGGTTCCAAGTGTTAGGCTGCGTCCTCTGCATATAAAGTGCCTTATGTTGGGTACACACTTGTCAATATATCGTTCGATCGATCCACAAACGATATATTGCGAGTGCATCAGTGGTGTGTGTTCACCTGATATGTCAGATCAGCCATGCAGCTCAGCCAATGCCGATATACCTGAAAGATATATAGGTGCATGTGTGTACATGCCACCCCCTCTCACCGCCCAAACTCCGGCTGCTGGGACCGTATCACAACTGGGCGGCCAAATTTAAATGCCCTCCCAGCTGTAATGTCAGGCCAGACATTTTGAGCAGCCAATTGGTAAGTATGTATAGCTCACCAATCGGCCGCTGGGACGGAGGATTGGTCTGCTGACCGATGCGCCGTGTAAGTGTGCACCCAGCATTTGTGAAGTTACTACTGTCGTTTGTGCAGGAGTATATAGAATAGATTGCCATGAACATTTGTTTAGCTTACAACATGCTGTTCCCCTGCTCCCACTGTCTGTTGTGTGTACTTACAAAAAAAAATAGCATGCACTTTAGTACTTAGATAAAAAAAATCATATACAGCTTTTCAAACATAACAAATGAATCGTATACCAACGTCAGAAATGTAACTTTTATCTTGTAAAACACGCAATGCACAGAACATCCTATAAATAATTCTTATCTTAGTTTGCGAATACTATTAGATTCTCATGTACATCTCGTGGAGAAAATCTTCTATGATCTCTAGTTGATGCATATCGTCGCGCTTTTCTATTGCAATGTGTCAAAATGAGTTTTTCTTTCTGCATTACCAATTGTTTGTCTTTTATTATTCTCTTTTCAGTATTATTCCAGATAAGGTGGTTGAAGCCATTGTGTCCACATGATCACCACAGCAAGAGTTCCTGCTGATAAACCCGTACGAATTTCCTTCAGTCTTAATGACTCTACAGGTACTGATCCGTCTCTTCTGCCTGGCGAATGAGAAACAGCGACACATCCTGTGGCTGATTGTTATCTGTGATCGTCACATAGGCCTTGTTAGAACGCACGCATCCTGTATGGCATACTGTATGTAATGAGCAAACACACTATTCTGTTAAGGGGCCTATCCATTAGCAGATCTTTCTGACAGACAAAAGACAAAAGATTTACCTTTTGAAAATTCCTGGGGCTGCGGTGACAGATATCTGTCATGTACATGACAGATTTTTGCGAACGACGAACGATATTGCATAACATCATTCTGGGAGTGGATTTTTTTTTTTATGTTTCTATTCATTTTCATTATAAAAAATTGTTCGTCGTTCGTCGTTTACCGCGACAGATATTTCTAATATCTATCAGCGATAAACGATAATTGACCAACAAGTTGGAGAGGCAAAAGACCCAATTTTTCGGCCGTGGGAGTGCGCATTTTTATCGTTCAGATAAATTGAACGACTGAACGATAAATCGTTCATCGTTCCAATTTATCTGCTAATGGATAGGCCCCTTAAGACTTAAGTCTATCATACTTTGAAAGGCGGATGCACATAAAATCTACTGCTAGACTATAAACCTTAAAGTACTAAAGTTAAACAAAACATGTATGTTAAAAAGTAATGTTTACAATACAGACATGTTCCTGCCTTTTTGGGTACACATCTTACAGATATATCTGCAGATCTAGCGATGATAGTCGTTCATACACACTGACCGACCATCATCTGCATGCTGCAGCGGCTCGGGCCGAACTGGGGGCAGGTAGGGGGCGTGGCCTAATTGCGGAAGGTGTGGCCACTACCCAACGGGGAAAAAAACATCTGTGACACAGCCAGTGGGGGGTGATCAGGGTGATTGCTCCCCCCTTTGGCATAGGAGACTGCTCGGGCTGCTGCTTTAGCAACCTCGGTCAGTCTCCCAGTGCAGCCCAGCACACAGCAGCATTGTGCTGGGCTGCTGTGGATGGGGAGCTGTGCCGGACCCAGGTTAGTAGTACCCGCTCGCGCCCCCCCCCCTCTGCACCCCTGTGTATGGGCGATTGGCCGATCGCCTGTACACCGTGCCGATGGACAGATATGTGCAGCACAGCCACTGCGATATGTCTGTGATCGACGTTGTTCTCAGACATATCATCTGTACACACTGGCCGACGGGGGCAAGATATATTGGCCGATCAATTGATCGGCCAATATATCGGCCAGTGTCTGTGTACCCAACATAATCAATGACTGAAACAGGATTGTAAATTCAACAGTATTTAAAAAAAAAAAACCTAAAAAAAAAAAACAACTGGGGCATGTTTGCCAAAATTAAATTAGTGGAATTTGCAGCAATTCTCGTGGGATGTCCACAAATTTCAATCCTCCCCATAATGTACCTACATAGGGAATGACTGCAGCAGGTATCAAAAATATATGCCTTGGTCTTTGACCAAAGTTTGCCTATTTTACCAAACAGCGATTCTCCGGAACCCTCCGCGTCAGTCCCCACTGACGCAGCGTAATGCCATGCATTCGGATTACGCGCGCCAGGTCCTTACCCAGAAACAAAGTGATAGTGGCATGTTGTGCAACACTGGGTTAGATGCACTCTATTGAGTAATAATGAATTCCAGGTAAGTGCTCCTTTTATAGGGTATATTTACCTACAATCGCAATTTAACCTCGATAGTTAGAATTTCTTATTGGCGCATACATTATTACAGCAATACAGTAAGTAATTCATTATCTTGGCAATGTATAAAAAAAACACCTGCAGGGACACAAACTCCAACCCGGGATTCTTAGCCTGTGTGCACACTTGGCAATGTGTACCAGGACAATATGTCGGCCCGACAGGCAGACATATCGTACCATGGGTACAAATTGGGCGATGTAATGAACGACTGCATGACCCCTCATTCCGTCTATCATTACCTCTGGTTGTACGGCCGACCGGACGATATCGCATGCGACCGCGGGAGCGCGCAGATAGTCTGTACACACCGGACGATCTGGCCGATATGTTGTTTTGAATGCATAGGACATCACTGTGTCAGGAAAGTAAATCTGTTTCTATGCCAATGGAAAATGTGTTCTCATTCAAGGGTCACACTGTAGGTGGAGGTTTATTATATGGCTTTGTGACAGTATAGGCGCCATGTACTATTGGTGCCGATCATCACGTAAAGCTAAGGAAAATATGTTATTAATAATCTAGAACAAATTTAAGGCCACAGCTCTGCTGTTTGCTGAATAGCGCTGCTCTTAGTCTGGGTCTGGAGAAGCCTGTGTGGTAAGTACATGTCTGTTCTCACCAAGCATTTAACGACATTCTAAATACCAAAATAGATCGGCATATGACACAGCCAGTGCCGTGACTCACAAGTGAGGCTGTTGTGGC
The DNA here is from genome assembly GCA_031769625.1 of Taudactylus pleione. Taxonomy (NCBI): domain Eukaryota; kingdom Metazoa; phylum Chordata; class Amphibia; order Anura; family Myobatrachidae; genus Taudactylus; species Taudactylus pleione. The sequence goes on along the minus strand of JAUIMM010000275.1, from coordinate 14,842,557 downwards.
GGAGAAATGACTTCAAATATGTGATTGGAATCCCCCTTTAAAGGACCCCTGGTATATTAGCAGAACCTGTGTCGGCCTGGGGCATGAAGGACCCACCAGGGAAATACATTGGTAAGGGCCCATGCTTAAGGGGGTTTGGCCAGCCACCAGAGTATGTGGCCCAAGAGGCTTGGCTAGCCATTAGAGAGGACATATTCAGCCTGCAGAGAACATGGCTACTACAGTGACCAGTCTGAGCCCCTTTATAATGTATAGTATATAGATAATGCATCTAGTATAATGTACTAGATTGATAACAGCAATGCACTGTAGAGCATACACCATAGTCCAAGAATAGTGTAACAAATCTATATAATAAGTGGGAAATCGTGTCTGTCTGTCCTTCTTTTTGTCCTTTATGCACGGCCACAGTTTTTCACCTAGCTCCACCAAATTTGGCATGGTGGTGTAGTTTGACCAGAATTAGGTTTTTGCCTAGGTTGGAACTTTGGGCCTGATTCAGACCCGCTCGCGAGCACTAAGCGCTCGCAAGCGGGTCGATGTTGGCCCAGTGCGCATGCGCACGAGAGAGCTGGCTCCGTCGTGCGCATGCGCAAGACCCGGATAGCAATGGCTATGGGTCTCACTACAAAGGGGGCGTGCTGTCGATGGTGAGTGACAGCACGCCCCCTTTGGTGGGTGTGCCGGGGGCGTGGCTGACCAGACGGAGGCGTTCCCATGGGAACGCCTACCGTCTGGGGCCGGCCCCACTGACATCACAAGTGATGTCAGTGGGAGTGCTGTTGGCTCTGATAAGAGCCGAAAGCACTCCAGGGCTTGCGGCAGACAAGACCCTACCACAAGGGTCTCGTCGCAAGCCCGATGGTCGCGATGGGCTCGACCATCGCGACCATCATTTTGGCCGCTCGCTATAGCTGTGGGTGGTCACGTGTTGCGATCGGGTGGCCGACCGCCTGATATGCTGCCTCCCCCACGTTATAGCGCTGCATAGGATCGCACATTGCATCCCTTGATCGACTGAACCTGCAGTACAATCTGGGGGTGCGATGTACTACCACACAAGTGCGTGCTCTGGGCCTGATTCAGACCCGCTCGTGAGCGCTGAGTGCTCGCAAGCAGGTCCATTGTGCCCAAGTGTGCAAGCGCACAAAGGAGGTGGCTCCGTTGTGCGCATGCGCGAGACCTGAATAAGGACGGCTAAGCCGTCGTTATGGGTCTCGCACCAAAGGGGGCGTGCCTGGGACGTGGCTGCCCAGACAGAGGCGTTCCCATGGGTCCGGCCCCACTGACACCGCTAGTGATGTCGGTGGGAGTGCTTTTGGCTCTGATAGAGCCAAAAGCACTCCAGGGCTTGCGGCAGCGAGACCCTACCGCAGGGTCTCGTCGCAAGCCCGATGGTCGCGATGGTCTCGACCATCGCGACCATCATTTTGGCCGCTCGCTATAGCTGTAGGTGGTCACCCACAGCTATGCGAGCGGCCAGGAGGCCGCTCAAAAAAAACAGAGGGATGGCCCTGATTCAGAGCGAGCGCTCTGTCAGAGCGTCCGGCTCTGAATCAGGGCCTTTGTCAGGGCCACACACTGTCATATAATCTCTAAAAAAGGGGACACTCTTAAATTACACAGGTTATGGGATTCGCTCCAGTGGAAATTGGCAGTCTGCCAAAAACCTGTGAGAATGCAACAAAAGTATCCTTTTGACCTTAAGCAAACTTGATGACTCATGCAAGTTCAGTGGCTCCGTCGTGGCTCCGTCGTGCACATGCGCGAGACCCGAATAAGGACGGCTAAGCCGTCATTATGGGTCTCGCAAAAAAGGGGGCGTGCTGTCGATGGTGATTGACAGCACGCCCCTGGGCGTGCCGAGGGGCGTGGCTGCCCAGACGGAGGCATTCCCATGGGTCCGGCCCCACTGACATCACTAGTGATGTCAGTGGGAGTGCTTTTGGCTCTTATAGAGCCAAACGCACTCCAGGGCTTGCGGCAGCGAGACCCTACTGCAGCGAGACCATCGCGACCATCATTTTGGCCGCTCGCTATAGCTGTGGGTGGTCACCCACAGCTATGCGAGCAGATGGCCCTGATTTAGAGCGAGCGCTCTGTCAGAGCGTCCGGCTCTGAATCAGGGCCTCTGTCCGATATCATGCCCATACACGGTACGATAGAGCAGCCAAATCGTACCAATTCGTCGGATCAGCTGCTTTATCGTGCCTTGCATGGGACCTTTAGGCCGGCTACACACTTGCACGATATCTGCCCGATATGACTAAATCGGAATGACAAATCGGGCATATCATGCAGTGTGTAGGTCCGATTTTGGTACTCCCATGGTCACATGCGTTATCGGGTGATTGGCCTGCAGCACAGCCAATCAAACAATATCGCATATGAGGGTGTACATATCGTTCCGTCGTTCATTAAATCTTTTAAGTGTGTAACGGCAATCATGCGATGTTCAGGGTGAAGGCAAATTGGCATGAACATTGGCACGATTGCTGGTCATTCAGGTGTGTACCCACCCTTACACATTATGGCCCTCATTCAGAGGCGGTCGCAAGAAGCGATCGCTCTCTCTGAATGAGGGCGGCCGCTTCTTTTTTTTAGTGCGGCCTCCTCGTCGCTAGCTAAGCTGTGGGTTACCACCCACAGCTTAGCGACCGACCAGGTTGATGGTCGCGATGGTCAAGACCATCGCGACCATTGGGGCTTGCGACGAGACCCTAAGGTCTGATCGAGCAGGAAGCTCCCCACTGACATCACTGCTGATCTCAGTGTGGCCGCTCACAAAACGGCAGGCGTTCGCTTGGGAACGCCTCCGTTTGTGTAGCCACCCCCCGCTCCGCCTACAAAACTGGCTGAGCTGTCGATCAACATCGACAGCCGGCCCTTTTGTAGTGAGCTCTGGAGCGAGAGAGTTTCTCTCTCGCTCCGGGGCTTGCGTACGCGCAGTGCGGCCACTGCGCGTGCGCAGGGCCTTAACAACGACCCGGTTGCGAGTGCTTAGTGCTTGCGACTGGGTCTGAATGAGCTCCAATACCCTTTACAGATTATGTCACATAGTAGTAGTGCCCCATATAGCACATTATTCCACACATTAGTAGTGCACATTATGCCCCCCCCAAGCAACTCACCTCTCTGTGTCCCTCCAGCAGCCTTTCGCCTTCCCCTGTGTGCCATCAGCAGCCAGCAGGTGTGTATTTGTGGCCGGACAGCCAGCTAATTACAGCTGCCACTTCGGCAGACAGTGACAGACATGGATAGACAGTGCCGGCACAATTTGAATCTGGTGTTGGTCGCGAGCCAATCGGAGCGCGCGGGTCAGCAGCCAATCAGGATCCGCCACTGCAGTAAGCTCTGATTGCCTTACGATTGGCGGTACTGTCTCTCCATAGCTGCCTGCCGGTGTGCCAGCTGTAATCAGCTGGTGGGCCGGCACCAAATCATCATTGCTAACACCCGGGCCCCCCTCGACGGCCCTGACTGGAACGTCCCACCTTGTGTGTGTGACTGGGTCAAGGGGGAGCGGGCGGACCACAGAGGCAGCTCGGGCACCAAAGCAGCCGCACCCCTCGCATGTTAGCAAACAGTGGGGTCCCTTCGAGGATCAATGGAATGGGGTCATAGGCGAGGACAATGCTGCAGGTGTACTTCAGGGTCCAGTCTCCAACCCAGGCAAGGCAGGGTATCACAGCTAGTGTGTAATAATAATAAAGCCCATGATGGTGATCCTGTCTATATAAACCACATTATTCCACTGCACATCTGATGGGAGACCCCATACTCACTGTAAAAAATAGTTTATATTCTCTCAATTCTGACCACTGAGATCACATAAGTGTTGGTTACGTTTTAAATAGTTTTTTTTACAAAACGACATTCTTAGTTTGCAATATGCTGTATTTTATATGTTTATTTTCACACAATGGGGTCTATTCATCATTACATAATTATCTATGGTGATAATTATGGGGCATCCAGGTCGGCACAGCAGGGGGTGGCACAGCTTAAGGGGGTGTGGCGGGGGACTTGACGCGTTATTGAGGATAATGCGGGGGAGTGACCACGCCATTGCATCATTGTGGCCCCTCCCCCGCTACACAATGCCGGGAGACTTGCCACTCTTTTCCAGGGGACAGGGAGTGCCACCCGATTTTCAGGAGCCTCCCTGCCATTCCGGTAGAATAGGCAAGGATGACCCAGCGGTGGCGACACAGTGGTGTATTATGTACCGCAGTATGTCTATGGCACAGTCTCTCTCAGGAGACACTCAGGGGTAATTCCTAGTCCTATGGAGGATGGAGAGGAAGATGTGTGGTAAAGCATATGCAGAAGTGCATTAGGTTGGAGATCGCGTACATGATGTCAGTGCACCTCCATTACTATGGAAACTCTGCAGCACAGACAGTAGGAACGAGGAGAACCTTACCCCAGCTCAAGACTGTCTCTGTTTACAAAGCAACATAGGGCCTGATTCAGACCCACTCGCGAGCGGCTGTCCGCTCGCAAGTGGGTCGATGTTCTGGACTGAGCATGCGCACGACGGAGGGAGCTCCGTCATGCGCATGCGCCAGACGCGACGAGCGAAGGAAAGTCCTTCGCTCGTTGTGTCTGATCAAAGGGGGCGTGCTGTCGATGTTGATTGATAGCACGCCCCCTTTGGTAGGCGTGCCGGGGGCGTGCCTCCCTGACGGGGGCGTTCCCACGGGAACGCCTCCCGTCAGAAGCCGGCCCACTGACATCACTAGTGATGTCAGTGGGAGTGATTTTGGCTCTGATAGAGCCAAAATCACTCTGGAGCTTGCGGTTGAAAACCTCAACCGCAGGCTCCAGCTCGCAGTTTCGATGGTCGCGATGGTCAAGACCATCGCGGCCATCAAACTGCACGCTCGTATAGCCTGTGGGTGGTCACCCACAGCTATACGAGCGTCCAGAAGTACGCTCCATTTTCATGGAGGCCGGCCCTCATTCAGAGCGTGCGCTCTGCTCAGAGCGTACGGCTCTGAATGAGGGCCATAATACATTCCAGCTTTGGTTGCTTTCCTGTAGCCAAAAACACAGAAAGTTACACAAATACACATAACATGGCATAACACATCAACATTTCAAAATGCACTCCAGTCCATATTTTCATAGTGAGGCATTTAGCACATATGACATCAGAACATCACGGTTTCCCTCACTAGTCACATAATTCTCTCTGACTAAAGTGCTATATACCAGCTCTCTTATGAAATGGCATCTTATGGCAATGTGCTTAGTCTGACCATGGTGTATGTTGCTGGAAGACAAGTCAATTGCACCCTTGTTGTCACATGATAGTGTCATTTGGACTTATAAGTAGGGATGTGCACCGGACCATTTTTGACGGATTTGGATTTGGTTCTAATTCGTCGTTTGGATTTGCCAAACTGCGGTGACTGGCTTTGGATTTAGATTTGCATTTGGATTTGGGGCCTGATTCAGAGCAGCTCGTAAGCGGCCGCTCGTTCGTTCCGAGCGATGTTTGATCAACTGCGCATGCGTATGGATCGTAATACGCATGCGCGAACCAGTCAGTGCGGCCGAAAATCGTTTGTTCGCTAAATAGCGAATGCCTGCTATTTTGAGTGACAGCAGGAGGCGTATGTGGGTGGTAACAGGGGAAGGTGCTTGAAAACGGGGAGTGGAGATCCGAACGCAGGCGTGCTTAAAGGTCAAAACGGGCGTTTTATGGGTATGCATAATTAATACAGCAGCGTCATTGACCACGTCACTGGGTTATTTTATAGCCAGAACTGCTCGCAAAATTGTGGTAGCAAAAACCAACCACAAGAATAGCGAGCAGTTCATACGCTGGTCGATGTACTCAATTAATCTAATAAATAGCGGACATGACGTAGGATGCGAGCGGCCAGGGGGCGTTTTTTTCAAAATTACGTTCGCATGTTTTGTTCGCTCGTTCAGACCTAGAGGCGTGAACAGACCGCAAAGAGCGAACGGTTCATTTGAATAGCCACCCCTATTTTCTGGACGAGCGAGCGCTAATTGTGTCCGGCTCTGAATCAGGCCCTTGGTTCTAATTCGTCGTCCGGATTTGGATTTGCCAAACTGCGGTGGTGACTGGATTTGGAATTGGATTTTTTGCCAAAATTCGCAAAAAAATCTAAAATGACATAAATTGGGCTTTTTTTTTTCTTCCTAGAGTGTTATTTACCTCAATAACATTAATTTCCAGTCGTTTACAGTCAATTTAGACCACCTCACAGCTTAAATTATTGTTTTCACCATTATTGGCCAAGGGTTGCAGTGAGCTGACTGGTTACCAAGCATCAGAGCAGCGGCGCAGTGGCACAGACACCACAGTTTAAAGCACATCTATGAAACTATGCCACACAGCAGTGGCAGAAATGAGAGGTAGTGCTAGATGGAATTGTCCTTGGGCCCTCCCAATGTAATTTTAAATACAAAATAATGAAAGGTGCCCAATCGTAGCAAACCACATTCCAGTGCTTCACCATTGGAAGACCACAAACCCCACTGCACCTGGCTGCAGCTGTTTGGGTTGCTGTAGTTAAACTATAATAATGTTCCATATAAAATAACAATGAATATATATATAATAAAGACTATGGAGTATATGTAATATGTAAATACACTCACTGGGCTTATGCCCTTTCACGGAGCTTGTATTATACACACAGTGGGCTAAGCCCAGTCACGGAGCTTGTATAATACACACAGTGGGCTAAGCCCAGTCATGGAGCTTGTATAATACACACAGTGGGCTAAACCCAGTCATGGAGCTTGTATAATACACACAGTGGGCTAAACCCAGTCATGGAGCTTGTATAATACACACAGTGGGCTAAGTCCAGTTACGGAGCTTGTATAATACACACAGTGGGCTAAGCCCAGTCACGGAGCTTGTATAATACACACAGTGGGCTAAGTCCAGTTACAGAGCTTGTATAATACACACAGTGGGCTAAGCCCAGTTACGGAGCTTGTATAATACACAGTGGGCTAAGCCCAGTCACGGAGCTTGTATAATACACACAGTGGGCTAAACCCAGTTACGGAGCTTGTATAATACACACAGTGGGCTAAGGCCCTCATTCAGAGCCACTCGCTATTTGCGGTCGTTCGTTCTAAAACAAGGGGTGGCTATTCAAATGAACCGTTCGCTGTTTGCGGTCTGTTCACGCCTCTATGTCTGAACGAGCGAACAAAACTTGCGTTCGTTTTTTGGAAAAATACGCCCCCTGGCCGCTCGCATCCTACGTCATGTCAGCTATTTATTAGATTAATCGAGTACATCGACAAGGGTATGAACGGCTCGCTATTCTTGGGGTTGGTGTTTGCTACCACAATTTTGCAAGCAGTTCTAACTATAAAATAACTCAGTGACGTGGTCAATGACGCTGCTGTTTTAAATATGCACACCCATAAAACCCCCGTTTTGACCTTTAAGCACGCCTGCGTTCTGATTTCCACTCCCCATTTTCAAGCACATTCCCCTGTTACCACCCACATACGCCTCTTTCTGTCACTCAAAATAGCAGGCATTCGCTATTTTGCGAGCACATGAATTTCGGCCACACTGACTGGTTAGCGCATGCGTATAACGATCCGTACACATGCGCAGTTGGGCTAACATCGCTCGGAACGAACGAGCGGCCGCTTACGAGCGGCTCTGAATCAGGCCCTAAGTCCAGTCACGGAGCACACAGTGGCAAGAACTACTCTCTCTAACTGTAATCTAACTCTAGTCTAACCTTTCTCCTCTCTATCACAAACTAACTAAGCGTGACTGTTCCGACTGATAGTCACGCGAAATGGCGCTGACAGCCGGGCGCCGCGCCTTTAATAGAGGCCGAACGTCACCCGGCTCTTGCGAGGTGACGTTCGGCCACGAGGTGGAATCCGAGTCAGGCGGGAACACCCGAACTTGCGTTCGGGTGGACTCGGATTCCACCTGTTCGGAGTGGTTCGGATTGCTTAGAATCCGAACCGCTCATCACTACTTAGAAGATCCAATTTTACTCACACTTTTGTATGTGTTTATGCCCCATATTTAAAAGGGAAGTGCTATTAGTTACTAGCCGTGTCTTGCTAGAAAAAGCACTGCTCTTTTAAATATCGGACATTAACACAAACAAAAGTATACGGTTTTACAACCTGACACTTATTAAATAAACTTCAAAGTTTTCCTTCAGCAACAACGCCTCTTTCGGTGATTCTGCGAGCGTCATGTACTCAGCTGTGGCTGTAGACAAGGCAACAGTAGGCTGTTTCCTGCTAGCCCATCTGATGGCTGAATCTGCAAATGCAAACAGGTATCCAGTGGAGTAAGGCTGCGTCTGCAAATTCAAACAGTTATCCAGTGGAGTTACACCTATTATCCTCATTTTATCCCTAATCGGCATCACAGAAAGTCTGCATTTTCAAATTTCCAATTTTTGAAAATTTAAGTTTTAAGGAGCTTGTACTCTTCAAGTATCTATGAATATGTTTTACGGCAGTCCAGTGCTCCCATCCAGCAAACTGGCCAGCGCGATGTCACAAGCCGCCGCACTGCTAATTCTGTGCAAAGCGAATGCCAGGCCAGCGTTCGCTGAAAACTCCGCCTGCCTCCTGTCCATTCTGGGATCGATCAGGATTGGCTCCTGCGTCCATGTTACTCGGCTGTGAACACTGCTCCGATGCCGGTGATACCGTTTCACGTGTTTCCGGTTCTGGCATTGTCTCCTGTATCCAGTCGAGTATCCAGCCCTCCTGCTTGTCTCGTATATCTGCCGTTTGTGTCATCTGGGCGGCACGATTCGCATACTATCTACCTGTCGTTAGTGTCATCCAGCGTCCTCAGTACGCAAGCCAGAATACTCACGCTTGTGTCAACCTGGCGGCACAGGCCGCACTCCAGCACCAGTGGCTTGTGTCAACTTGGCGGCACGGGTCGCAATCCAGCGTGTTTCCTACAGTCTTCTGCTACAGCAGCCAGCCAAAGCACTTCCAGCCCTCAAGGCTGCTACCGGCCTAAAGACTGCTTCTCATCTTCAGGCCCAAAGGCCACAACCAGCCAAAGCAAAACCAGCCCTCAAGGCTGCTAGTGGCCCAAAGGCCGCATCTTATCTTCAGGCCCACCGGCCACAACCAGCCAAGACACCTCCAGGCCTCAAGGCTGCTACTGGCCTAAAGGCCGCATCTCATCTTCAGGCCCACAGGCCACAGCCAGCCAAGGCACTTCCAGTCCTCAAGGCTGCTACCGGCCCAAAGGCCATATCACATGCTTCAAACTCACAGGCTTCAGCCATTCTATCCTATCAGCTGTTTAAGCTGCTACACGGCAGCATCTAGCCAAGATATACCAGCCTTCAAGGCGGTTGCGGGACTTTCTTTCTAACATATTCCCACCTTCCTTAACACACGAATGACCAGGGCCAGATGGGGCGGATGGAGAAAAAGCTCCAGGCCTCCACATAAAAATAGGCCCATCAACATGACAGCATGATTACCAGCTACCTAACTGGCCATAAATAGTTTTTCTAGTTTTCCCCCTAAAAAAAATTATGCAATTTTGTATTTCTATGTAGTTAGGGAGACATTGTGCCTCATAGTGTAGGGGTGTACACACCAAGGTGACTTTGACCACACCCACACAGCACTAATCACAGCTCTTCTCCTTCTCAGTATAGGCCCTTGAACATTTTCAGCTGCAGGCCCATGTGGGCCTTAATCCGGCCCTGCGACTGACTGCATGAGTGAAGCATGGACCAATGCTTCCAATGGCACTTTAATAAGGAACTCTACTCATTTCCTCTATCTCTGCCTCTGACGTTGGACACATAGCTTTTGTTAATTTTGTAATTTTTTTATTTTTGCAATATATATATGTTTTTATCCAAAGCTTATTACAAAATAATCAAAAACATTACATCAGAATGCGGAATAAAAATGTTGCACAACATAGACTGATCATACAAATATGTACAAAACGTAGCCACAGTATCTAATATTATCCAGTCTAATATATATATATATATATATATATATATATATATATAAATATTAGAAACAAACAAAAATCTGACAGAAACTAAAACAACACAGAAAAGGAAGAGTTTGAGATGAAAGGGGAAGGAAAAGTGGGAAGAGAGTTGGGAACCCCAAAATACAAATAGAGAGAATTGTTAAGGAAGTCCTGCCGTCAGCCAAATCTACTATAAGAACTCCATCAGTGGAGAGATGTCCATGATTATACCACAGACTTTAGGTATGTTCCTGAAGATTGAAATTCCAGCCATGGAACTAGAGATGAACTCTTGTTTCCTTTCCATGGTCACAGGAAGGTCCCCAATAGACATGTACATGTCTATTCGGGCGAACCATTCCTTAAGAGGGGGGGGGGAGTAGACTGCCAGCGAACAGGGATAACAGCTTTTGCGACACTATTGATGAACTTTAATAGGGATTTTTTTATACGTTGCCGAAGGACCATGGCATAAATTAAGAAGCCAGAATGAGGGATCAGAGGGTGTCCCCGTGCCCACGACCGACTTGGAAATAGATATCACTTGGTCCCAGAAGGGGCGTAGAAGCCAGCAATCCCACCAAATGTGTAAATAGGGAGCCATTCTCAGCATTACATCGCCAGCATCTATCTGACACCCAAGGGAACATCTTAGCTAGGGTAAGGGGGCACCTATACCAACGTGATAGAACCTTAAATTGTGTCTCAATCACAGAGTAACTAACAGAACTAACAAATGTATTCTGAAAAATTCAGTTTGTAGTGCCTATTTTATCTTTGGTTGAAGTTGTTTCATGCACTAATACATCTCTTGACTTAATTAGCTTTTGGTTGTCAATGTCCCACAATCTGTATCCTGTCACCTGAACCCGGTGGCTACTTACCGGGTCTGGCAACATCGTGGTCTTGACTGGTGTGGGGCAGCGGACGGGGTTCCCTAGTGCCCGCTGCTTTTCCGGCTCCAAGCTCCTTCTCTCCCTTCACAGCAGCTGCAGTGCAGATGGCCACGGCTTCCCTAGGGGGCACACGCGCCGACCTGTAAGAAGATTTAAAGGGACATGCGCGCCAAACGTGACCTCACATTTGGCACAAGATTTGATTTACTCCCTATAAGAGGTTGTCTCAGGGCAATAAACAAGAGCCAGAGTATAGGCTCCCAACCATACTCCAGTATTCCTAGTGACTCCTGCTACTAAAATCCTGTTCGTGACTTCATCTCCTCCTTTGGTACTGCGCTTGGTTTTCCGGTTTGACTTTTCTCTGTGACCTGTCTACTTCTGCTTCCTGTTACCATCTTGTCCGTTTGGTTCTGACCCAGCTTGTTGACTACGTTTATGCCTTCATAGTACTCTGCTCCTATCCAGAATATACTAGCACCTCTTGTACAAGAGAACCAAGTCTCAGGGCCGCGACCTGCATGTCGGACACAGCTAAGTCCAAACTTCCTTGCGGGGGTCCCTGGTGAATACAGTCAGCACGTTAGACTCCGCACCTCACTGGGTCTCGCCAATCCTGAAGTACAGGCTAGCATCCACTATTCACCCGTGAGTTTGTGACTCTGGCCTACATGGATGCCACTAGTAATCTGTCAACTCAAGATCTGCTGGATAACCTCCTAGCCAGAGTCTAGAAGAACAAGACCAGAACCAGATTATGCAGTGCCTACAGAAGCTTATGCAACGACTCACTTCCACTCAACCACCTCCGGTACAACCAGCACCACCTCCCATGGTGGCAGTTCAAGCTGCAGGTGCTTCCGCCCCATTACGGATTCCGAATCCCTCGAAGTTCTCAGCTCCGAAGAAAAACTACACCATCCAGGATAAAGAACTGTTAGCCATCAAGCTGGCCCTGCAGGAATGGCAATGCCTGTTGGAGGGGGCAAAATTCCCTGTAATGGTTTACACTGATCATAAGAAGAATGCTCATTGTCTGAACAATGCCTGATCATCCTTGGACCCATATTTCAATGGACGATCTGCCGTTCTGTCAGGGCTTCAATACCTCTGGGTGGTAGTGGACAGGTTTTCTAAGGTGGCTCACTTCGTTCCATTTAAAGGCCTACCCTCGGCTCCAAAGCTATCAGAGGCTTTCATAAGGGAGATCTTCAGGTTGCATGGGTTCCTCAAGGACATCGTTTAGGAACATGGGGTGCAATTTACCTCCAAATTATGGAGGGCATTATGTAAGTGTTTTGGGATTAAGATAGAGCAAGTGAACTAGGATTTGGAAAAATTCATCCAAATGTACATGTCGGCTAGTCAAGATGATTGGGTCACCTTGTTGCCTTGGGCTGAATTCACTCAAAACAATTTGTTCCATGAGACATTGGGCCATCCTCCAATATTCATCCAGTACAGTCTGCACCCTGTATTACCAGAATCACCAGTCTTTCCGTCAGTATCACTTCCAGTCGTCTGTGACATGCAAAGCGGTTCTTGAAATTCTGGAAAGAGGTGAAAATTAATTTGTGCAGAACCTATTCGAGGTATAAGGTGTTTGCAGATAGGAAGAGGAATAGGGTTCCTTTACGGAGTGCTGGTGACAGTTTGGTTGTCGAACAAACATCTGCGATTGAAGGTGCCCACGATGAAGTTTGCTCCCAGTTTCAGTGGGCCATTCCAGATCCTCCAAGTGATCAACCTGGTGGCGTACTGCCTTAAGCTTCCTGGAATGCTTAGGATACCGAATTTCTTCCACAACTCCCTCTTGAAACCACTGGTTCTGAATTGGTTTCGACACCCTGTCACCTTCCTTCAGGTGTTTCAGAAGATCATCAGGAGGAGTATAAGATGAAATAGATTTTGGACTTTTGTTCCTCGAGGTACAGCCCAATTCCTTGTCTACTGGAAAGGATACAGGAACGTTATTGGGTCAAGGCCTTAGATATCCATGCACGTCAACTGCTTCGAAAATTGAATCAGTAGTTCCCTGGCAAGTATTTGTGGGGTGTTGGTGGCCACCCCTAGTGGGGGAGTATTGTCACAGTGCGGCCAAACCCGGTGGCCACTTACCAGGTCCAACAGTGCTGGGGTCTCGGCCAGCGGGTGGGGAGTGCCCAACGCCCGCTGCTATTCCGGCTCCTTCTATTTCCCTTCGCGGCGGCTGTGTGTACATTATACCGTCAGTAGGGGGTATACAAACCAATACAATATATTAGTAGCAAGGTGGAAAACCTCGAAGCAATGCAAACCTGTTTTGCTGAAACTAATGAGAAACAGTCCTCATTACTACATCTTGTTATCAATTCGCTTTTCAGTTTAGAATCTGTCTTCCAGTATGGCCTCACATCAGATGCAATTACCTTGGCGGTTTCCACAATGCAAGTCGTGCTCACTACTGCTGTGTTTGGCACCTGATGTAAATGTAGGCTTGGGCTCTGTGTACTCGGTCTGTCGGTCTGCATGTTCCTGGCTTCTCATGATGTCCCTTCAATGGGTCATAACAAGTGATCCCTTTTTAAAACCGGTAAATGCTACAAAACACATTGATTACATCTCGGTCTCTGTGGCTGCTGCTGAAATGCCGCAGGGGATCTGATGATAGGAGGACATTGTTATTAACGGTTAACAACTCTTATTTATATCACTCATACGTAACCCATGCTGCAGTTCTCTTGTCACAATCTTTTTGTTCTATAAAATGTTAGTCTTGTGGCAGTATGAGAATATATACTTGTACCATGCAGGGAAAAACGTGCTCTCAATGGCAGACGAAGAACAATGATGTCATTGATATTCCAAGTACTGTAGATAGTGTAAGATCTGTAAATACAATGTGTGTATTGTGAAAGTGAAGAAGCCATCTTGTTCAGACAGACTCCATCTTGTCTTAAACTTGCAGGTTTAACGTCTGCCTTTAGCAGATTCTATGTTTGCTTAGCAACTTGAAATGTATAAAGGAGAACTGGTAACCAAAAACGAACCAGATAAATATACTGATATCTGACTGTGCTGTGTGTTTCTCTCCGGTCGTAAGAGGCTGCCTTCCAAAGCACCTTGAGGGTCACCAAGAACTCATTCCATTTCTTCAGGGCATGGTCATCTTCCTCGGTGTATGTATATGTATGTTTGTGTGTATGTATGTATGTATATATATATATATATATATATATACTGTGTATTTATATATATATATATATTTATTTATTTTTTATGGTCCGTATTCAATTTGTTTCGCGCACGCGATAAAGTTTCGCCTGCTGGAGTTTTCGCCTACATTGCATCTTTTAGCTGCGAAAACTTATTGGGCGCGTACCCGTGATTCGCCCTATTCAATCCAAAAGACGCGAAAACGGAGACACGCGAAGTCAGAACAGCCGAAAAGTGGTGTCTGAATTAGGGGTGAGCGGGTTCGGATTTCTGAAATCCGAACCCCCCCGAGCCCCCCCGATCCGAGTCCGATCCGAGTCAGGCTCGACTTTTCCCGCCTGACTCGGATTCTGAAATCGAGGCAAAACGTCATCTTCCCGCCTTCCGAGTCTCGCGGGTTTTGGATCCTATATAAGGTACCCACGTCGGCGCCATTTTCTCACTCGGCTGTGGACAGTGAAGAGGGAGGGTGGGAGTTAGGGCTGTGTAGTGTAGTGTAGTGTAGTGCTGCTGTTGTCCACTACTTCAAAGTCCATAGGGGCTGGCTGTGTTGTGCTGTGCTGCTGTTGTTAATAGGGGCTGTGTCCACTACTTCAAAGTCCATAGGGGCTGGCTGGACTGTGTTGTGCAGTCAGTTCTCCATAGGGGCTGTGTCCACTCCAAAGTCCTGTGCAGTGTCCCAGTCCTAAAGAGGTGCTGTAGTGTTGTCCAGGGGGTGCTCTGTCCATCAGGGGTGCTCCCCCCAAGTGCTAAAAAAATAATATATTTTCTGTGTTTGTGAATTGTGTGCGCAGTAGCCGCACGTGCATCAACAAAGTAGTGCCAAGCGTGCGCCTGTGTCATAAGTAAAGGGCCGGCTGGCTTGACCGTTAAAGGGTGCTGTAACCCCCGAAAGTACACTCCAGTCCAAACCAAAAAAAAATTATTTTCTGTGTTTGTGAATTGTGTGCGCAGTAGCCGCACGTGCATCAACAAAGTAGTGCCAAGCGTGCGCCTGTGTCATAAGTAAAGGGCCGGCTGGCTTGACCGTTAAGGGTGCTGTAACCCCCGAAAGTACACTCCAGTCCAAACCAAAAAAAAAATTATTTTCTGTGTTTGTGAATTGTGTGCGCAGTAGCCGCACGTGCATCAACAAAGTAGTGCCAAGCGTGCGCCTGTGTCATAAGTAAAGGGCCGGCTGGCTTGACCGTTAAGGGTGCTGTAACCCCCGAAAGTACACTCCAGTCCAAACCAAAAAAAAATTATTTTCTGTGTTTGTGAATTGTGTGCGCAGTAGCCGCACGTGCATCAACAAAGTAGTGCCAAGCGTGCGCCTGTGTCATAAGTAAAGGGCCGGCTGGCTTGACCGTTAAGGGTGCTGTAACCCCCGAAAGTACACTCCAGTCCAAACCAAAAAAAAAATTATTTTCTGTGTTTGTGAATTGTGTGCGCAGTAGCCGCACGTGCATCAACAAAGTAGTGCCAAGCGTGCGCCTGTGTCATAAGTAAAGGGCCGGCTGGCTTGACCGTTAAGGGTGCTGTAACCCCCGAAAGTACACTCCAGTCCAAACCAAAAAAAAAATTATTTTCTGTGTTTGTGAATTGTGTGCGCAGTAGCCGCACGTGCATCAACAAAGTAGTGCCAAGCGTGCGCCTGTGTCATAAGTAAAGGGCCGGCTGGCTTGACCGTTAAGGGTGCTGTAACCCCCGAAAGTACACTCCAGTCCAAACCAAAAAAAAAATTATTTTCTGTGTTTGTGAATTGTGTGCGCAGTAGCCGCACGTGCATCAACAAAGTAGTGCCAAGCGTGCGCCTGTGTCATAAGTAAAGGGCCGGCTGGCTTGACCGTTAAAGGGTGCTGTAACCCCCAAAGTACACTCCAGTCCAAACCAAAAAAAAAATTATTTTCTGTGTTTGTGAATTGTGTGCGCAGTAGCCGCACGTGCATCAACAAAGTAGTGCCAAGCGTGCGCCTGTGTCATAAGTAAAGGGCCGGCTGGCTTGACCGTTAAAGGGTGCTGTAACCCCCAAAGTACACTCCAGTCCAAACCAAAAAAAAAATGATTTTCTGTGTTTGTGAATTGTGTGCGCAGTAGCCGCATGTGCATCAACAAAGTAGTGCCAAGCGTGCGCCTGTGTCATAAGTAAAGGGCCAGCTGGCTTGACCGTTAAAGGGTGCTGCAACCCCCAAAGTACACTCCAGTCCAAACCAAAAAAAAATTTATTTTCTGTGTTTGTGAATTGTGTGGGCTGTAGCCGCACTTGAATCCTCAAAGCAGCAGCGACAAGCGTGCGTCTGTCTGTTAAAGGATTACATCGGTGACAGCATCCAAGTAGGCATGTCAGACAGTCCGTACCTGTACTGGCAGGAAAAAGAAGAAATTTGGAGGTCCCTGTACAAACTGGCTCTATTTTACCTGAGTTGCCCCCCCTCCAGTGTGTACTCCGAAAGAGTGTTTAGTGCAGCCGGGAACCTTGTTAGCGAAAGGCGTAGGAGGTTGCTTCCACAAAATGTGGAGAAGATGATGTTCATAAAATGAATGATCAACTCTTCCAGGGAGACCAGCCTCCAGAACGTACAGAGGGACCTGTGGTTCCAGCAGGGACGAATTAATACTCTGTGAGGATGAGGATGTACATAACACTGAAGAGGGTGAGGAATCTGTGGATGAGGAGGATGAGGACGACTTCTTGCCTCCGTAGAGCCAGTTTGTGCAGGGACAGATTAATTGCCAGCTTGTTTTGTGGGGGCCCAAACGAACCAATCATTTCAGCCACAGTTGTGTGGCAGACCCTGGCGCTGAAATGATTGGTTTGTTAATGTGTGCATGTCCTGTTTATACAACATAAGGGTGGGTGGGAGGGCCCAAGGACAATTCCATCTTGCACCTCTTTTTTTTCTTTGCATTATGTACAGTTTGGGGCCTAGTTTTTCAATGCCATCCTGTCTGCCACTGCAGTTTCACGCCTAGATGGGTCACGTGTTTGTGCCGCCCACTCGTGTCGCTTAGCATAGTCATCCAGCTACCTCGGTGCAACCTTTTGGACATAAAAACACTATTGTGAGGTGTGAGGTATTCAGAATAGACTGGAAATGAGTGGAAATTAAGGTTATTGAGGTTAATAATAGCATAGGAGCAGAAAAACCTACAAATTCTGTGATTTTAGCTGTTTTTATGCTTTTTTTCAAAAAAATACAGATCCAAAACACAAAACCCAGAACACAAAACACGGAAGGGTGGTTTTGGCAAAACCAATCCAGATCCAAAACACGAAGAAAGATCCAGATCCAAAACCAAAACACAAAACACGAAAAGTGGCCGGTGCACACCCCTAGTCTGAATCAGGGAAATCAGCCTGAACCCCCCCAAAAGATGCGGAAACATTGGGGATCAATGTAGTAGTGCCCAATTAGCCCTAATGAAACAGTTTGGGGTACTTCAGTTCGCACAATTGCCTCTAATTAGCGTCTTTGCACAAGTGGTGAAGAAAAGCATTAAGCAGTATTTTTAGGAGAAAATAAGTAGTCCAGACAAATTTGGGGTACTTGAAAATGGGTGCAAGCATATTTAAATGTTGCTAGAGTGAAGTTATAAGAAATTTAAAAAACGCACCTTCAGCAAATACCTGCAATCAAAAAAACACCTCACCCATACTTGCAGAACCCCCAAAAGTCTATTCCGTAACTTTTTATGTTTGTACCCCCACTTTGCACTTTTTCGCACCTTTTTCAAAGTGCTTTTTTGGAGTGTTCCTCACTTTTTTTTAGTTTTTTTTTAATGCCTTTATCTTTTGGGGGGCTGTCCCAAGGCTGCTGAGTGGTTTCCCTACCTGTTTACCCCAAAATAGCGATTTTGCACTTTTTTTCTCCACCTATTCAGAGGCAAATCTTTTTCGCCTATTACATTGCATTGCGTTTTCGCGTACGCGAAAAGTGTTTGCAATTGAATACGGAGATAAGTTTCCAACTTGCGAAAAGTCGCACACACACACACACCATCAGTCATAACATTAAAACCACTGACAGGTGAAGTGAATAACATTGATCATCCCATTACAATGGCACCTGTCATGGGCTGGGATATAATAGGCAGCAAGTGAAAACTCAGATCTTTAAGTTGATGTGTTTGGAAGCAGGAGAAATGGGCAGGCGTAAGGATCTGAGCGACTTTGATAAGGAACATGCTTCTGATGAAGCCGCTGACTGTATGCTAAGGCGGAGAAATGCGTAAAAGAGCATATTTAGATGGCAGCCAGTGATTTGCTGTCTTGTATTGGTGAGGTCACAAGGTCCTGAAAACTTGACAGCCCTGAATGCAGCACTTCTGATAGGCCGCAATATATGGATTTTACCAGCAGCCAGGAGGGGAATTAAACTTTCTGCTCACTAGTGAGGAATCGCTAAAGGATCAACCAATTGTTACTGGCTTGCTCATTTTTACTTTTTAACATTTTACAGCTAGATTGGGACACTGTCACTACAGATGAAAATAATTGGAAATATTTTACTCCTACTAATGCAGAGACTTACATCATGTGGAATTAATTAGTTCCACCACTAACCAAATTACATCCCGGTTTCAACTTTTTATGTTTATACATAGGCCTTTTCTCTAATAATACTAAAACTGCAGTGATTATCTAATGTTTCACGCTAATATTGTATCTTTATATTAACTACACCAGCTGAGTGTCGTTTTATTGTATATGAATTTTTTATTATCATATTGCATTGGTTAATCTGACAACCAGCATTTCCTTTATATTTGTATATGCAGTTAGGTTTAAGCCGCGCTTAAGGTTAGGCTGTGGTTAGGGTTAGGCTGTTGTTAGGGTTAGGCTGTGGTTAAGGTGCGGTTAGAGTTAGGCTGTGGTTACGGTTAGGGTGCGGTTAGGTTGTGGTTATTACGGTTAGGGTGTGGTTAGAGTTAGGCTGTAGTTAGGGGAAGGCTGTGGTTAGGGTAAGGCTGTGGTTAGAGTTAGGCTGTGGTTAGAGTTAGGCTGTGGTTAGGGTGCGGTTAGAGTTATGCTGTGGTTAAGGTTAGGCTGTGGTTAGAGTTAGGCTGTGGTGAGAGTTAGGGTGTGGTTAGAGCTAGGCTGTGGTTAGAGTGCGGTTAGAGTTAGGCTGTGGTTAGGGTTAGGCTGTGCTTAGGGTTAGGCTGTGGTTAGGCTTAGGGTGCGGTTAGAGTTAGGCTGTGGTTAGGGTTAGGCTGTGGTTAGGCTTAGGGTGCGGTTAGAGTTAGGCTGTGGTTAGGGTTAGGCTGTGGTTAGGCTTAGGGTGCGGTTAGAGTTAGGCTGTGGTTAGAGTTATGCTATGGTTAGGGTTAGGCTGCGGTGAGGGTTATGCTGCATGGTTAGGGTGCGGTTAGAGTTAGGCTGTGGTTAGTGTTAGGCTGCGATTAGAGATAAGGTAGGATGCACAAAAATATTGACATTCTGATGTTCACACTTAGGGCCTGTTTCAGAGCCGGACGCTCTGACCAGAGTGCTCGCTCTGAATCAGGGCCCTCCTCCATGAAAATGGAGCGGCCTCCTGGCCGCTCGTAAAGCTGTGGGTGACCACCCACAGCATATGCGAGCGGCCAAAAAGATGGTCGTGATGGTCTTGACCATCGCGACCATCGGACTTGCGACAGAGACCCTGCGGTAGGGTCTCCCTGCCACAAGCCCTGGAGTGCTTTTGGCTCTATCTAGTGATGTCAGTGGGGCCGGCCCCATACGGTAGGCGTTCCTTTGAGAATGTCAGAGCCCAAATCACTCCCACTGACATCACTAGTGATGTCAGTGGGGCCGGCTTCAGATGGTAGGCGTTCGCATGGACATCGACAGCACGCCCCCTTTGGTGCGAGACCCGGAGCGATGGAAACCCCGTCGCTCCCCGGGTCTCGCGCATGCGCACGACGGAGCTCCCTCCGTCGTGTGCATGCGCAGTGGGGAACATCGACCTGCTTGCGAGCGTACTGCTGCTCGCGAGCGGGTCTGAATGACCCCCTTAATGTAGAACTTCTGAATGTTGAAATTTTTTACCACGCACGTATTACTATAAACTGCCTGTTCCTCAGCAAAACAACTCTCACAGCAACGTCACTCACCTCTAGTCACTTATACTAACTCCTATTTCTTTAAAGTTTAAATACTGTAGAATTCAACGTTTTCAAGATACATCAAACTCGTTTTAACCAACGGTTTGATAAATAGTAGAGATGTGCGGTTCTGTTCCCCAGTAATCCCAATCCACCCAAAATTTTGTGAATCAGAGTCGCAGTTTTGATCTCCTGAGGCGATCTGGGTAAATCTGAGTCGCGGTTCTGATATTTTCGTACTTCGGTATTCTGGTTTTAAAACCGAATTTCAGGTTTTGGATTGCATAAATTACATGATGTTAGCTGTTAAAAAATTTTTATCTTTTTTTTTTTTTTTTTAAATCCAGATCCAAAACCAAAACACTTGAGGGTGGTTTTGCAAAACCAAAACCAAAACACAAAGATGAATCCGGATCCAAAACCAACCAAACATTTGAACAGAAGCCGGGCATAATTATTACATTCACATTTGAATGCATGGAGCAAAATGCAGATGTTCGGCCAAAGGCTGAGCAGTACGTCTCCGTGCACTTGCACCTGCCCTGTCTTACGTTGGAGAGATTCATCTAAAAAACACAGTTCTGTATAGTCCACAATATTGCCAAAACAACCTCACTAAACTTCACCTATGTGCGAATGCCTCGGTACCACCCAGTTATGCCCCTTCACTCGCAAGTGCATTGTGTTTAAACAAAATCCATTTTCAGGGTCGTAACTAGGAGTATGCAACCGGTGCCGCCAGACAGAGCGCAGGACTCTGTCAGTGGCACTGTAACCCCTGCAGGCAGTATCGCTGTGGCAGTGGCGCCATAGCATCCCAGGGGCAAACGCAGGATTTTTAAGGGGGGGTTTCTATGTATATGTGTGTGTGTATGTATAATATAAATAAATTATATATATATATATTATCAGTATACACTAGGGGTGTGCACCGGCCACTTTTCGTGTTTTGTATTTTGGTTTTGGATCTGGATCTTTCTTCGTGTTTTGGATCTGGATTGGTTTTGCCAAAACCACCCTTCCGTGTTTTGGGTTCTAGGTTTTGTGTTTTGGATCTGTATTTTTTTGAAAAAACAGCTAAAATCACAGAATTTGTGGGTTTTCTGCTCCTATGCTATTATTAACCTCAATAACCTTAATTTCCACTCATTTCCAGTCTATTCTGAACACCTCACAGTTGCACCGAGGTAGCTGGATGACTGTGCTAAGCGACACGAGTGGGCAGCACAAATACGTGGCCCATCTAGGAGTGACACTGCAGTGGCAGACAGGATGGCAGTTTGAAAAACTAGGCCCCAAACAGTACATAATGCAAAGAAAAAAAAGAGGTGCAAGATGGAATTGTCCTTGGGACCTCCCACCCACCCTTATGTTGTATAAACAGGACATGCACACTTTAACAAACCAATCATTTCAGCGCCAGGGTCTGCCACACGACTGTGGCTGAAATGATTGGTTCGTTTGGGCCCCCACAAAACAAGCTGGCAATTAATCTGTCCCTGCACAAACTGGCTCTACGGAGGCAAGATGTCGTCCTCATCCTCCTCATCCACCGATTCCTCACCCTCTTCAGTGTTGTGTACATCCTCATCCTCACAGAGTATTAATTTGTCCCCGCTGGAATCCACAACCACAGGTCCCTCTGTACGTTCTGGAGGCTGGTCTCCCTGGAAGAGTTGATAATTCATTTTTATGAACATCATCTTCTCCACAGTTTGTGGAAGCAATCTCCTACGCATTTCGCTGACAAGGTTCCCGGCTGCACTAAACACTCTTTCAGAGTACACACTGGAGGGGGGCAACTCAGGTAAAATAGAGCCAGATTGTACAGGGGCCTCCAAATTGCCTCTTTTTGCTGCCTACTTGGATGCTGTCACCGATGTAATCCTTTAACAGACAGACGCATGCTTGTCGCTGCTGCTTTGAGGATGCAGGTGCGGCTACAGCCCACACAATTCACAAAGACAGAAAAAAAAAGAAGAGTTTTTTATTTTTTGTGGAGCGCACTTTGAGGGTTACACCACCCTTTAACAGACAGACGCATGCTTGTCCCTGCTTCTTTGAGGATGCAGGTGCGGCTACTGCACATTTCACACACAAAGACAGAAAACAAGAAGATTATTTTATTTTGGTTGGAGCGCACTTTGGGGGTTACACCACCCTTTAACAGACAGACGTACGCTTGGCGCTGCTGCTTTGAGGATGCAGGTGCGGTTACTGCGCATACATTTCACACACAAACACAGAAAAAAAGATTATTTTATTTTGTTGGAGCGCACTTTGGGGGTAACACCACCCTTTAACAGACAGAAGCACGCTTGTCGCTGCTGCTTTGAGGACAGTATCATATGCAGTGACAGTAGACTTGTCAGAAATTGTTGGCACCTCCTTCAGTCCGGACCAGATGTCCAAACCGGCCCTTGACTTATGACACAGGCGCACGCTTGGCGCTGCTACTGTGTTGATGCACATGCGGCTACATCGCACAAAAGTCACAAACACAGAAAAAAAATTGTTTTTTATTTTTTGGAGCACTTTGGGGGTTACACCACCCTTTAACAGACTTATGGGACACAGGCGCATGCTTGGCGCTGCTCCTTTGTTGATGTACATGCAGCTACAGTGCACACAATTCACAAAGACAGAAAAAAAGAAGAATTTTTTTATTGTTTGTGGAGCGCACTTTGAGGCTTACACCACCCTTTAACAGACAGTCGCACGCTTGTCGCTGCTGCTTTGAGGATGCAGGTGCGGCTACAACCCACACAATTCACAAAGACAGAAAAAAAAAGAATTTTTTTGTTTGTGGAGCGCACTTTGAGGGTTACACCACCCTTTAACAGACAGACGCACGCTTGTCACTGCTGCTTTGAGGATGCAGGTGCAGCTACAGCCCACACAATTCACAAAGACAGAAAAAAAAGAAGAATTTTTTATTTTGTTTGGAGTGCACTTTGGGGTTACAGCACCCTTTAACGGACAAGCCAGCCGGCCCTTTACTTATGACACAGGCGCACATTTGGCGCTACTTTGTTGATGCACGTGCGGCTACTGCGCACACAATTCACTAACACAAAAAAACATATTTTTTTATTTTTTTTGGAGTGCACTTTGGGGGTTACAGCACCCTTTAACGGTCAAGCCAGCCGGCCCTTTACTTATGGGACACAAGCGCACACTTGGCGCTGCTCCTTTGTTGATGCACGTGCAGCCACAGTGCACACAATTCACAAACACAGAAAATATTTTTTTATTTTGTTTGGAGTGCACTTTGGGGTTACAGCACCCTTTAACGGTCAAGCCAGCTGGCCCTTTACTTATGACACAGGCGCACGCTTGGCACTACTTTGTTAATGCACGTGCGGCTACTGCGCACACAATTCACAAACACAGAAAAAAATTATTTTTTTTTGCACTTGGGGGGAGCACCCCTGATGGACAGAGCACCCCCTGGACAACACTACAGCACCCCTTTAGGACTGGGACACTGCACAGGACTTTGGAGTGAACACAGTCCCTATGGACAACTGACTGCACAACACAGTCCAGCCAGCCCCTATGGACTGGAGGAGTGGACACAGCCCCTATGGACAACAGCAGCACAGCACAACACTACACTACACTACACAGCCCAGCCAGCCCTAACTCCCACCCTCCCTCTTCACTGTCCACAGCCGAGTGAGAAAATGGCGCCAACGCAGGTACCTTATATAGAATCCAAAACCCGCGAGACCCGGAAGGCGGGATGATGACGTTTTGCCTCGATTTCAGATCCTAGTCAGGCGGGAAAAGTCGAGCCTGAGTTGGATCGGCCTCGGATCGGGGGTGTTCGGATTTCAGAAATCCGAACCCGCTCACCCCTAGTATACACACAAGCATATATATACACATGCATATAGGTATGCACAAACATACATATGTCACAAATTACACACACACACCCATTACACATACACTTACGTGGCAGCAGCTGCAGGTTGTAGAGATGGGGACGGGACCTGGCACTGTCATTAGGGCAGTCGGGGAAACTCAGGCGTGCCAGTGCGTTCGCACGGCGTGCATAAATTAGCCACTGCGATGCCCTATGCATTGTGATGCCCCATAGCATGTGTGGTTGTTGCCAATTTCTGAGTAAGGTCTGGGCTTTTGCAAGTGTTCGTGAGGCTGCGATGGTACTCAATTGTACCGATGGTTTCGCTATTTTGCTAAGCATTAATGATGTGTGTAAGGTAAAGTGGGCATCCTTATGCGGTGCTGAGTTTGCATTGCAATGAATTAGCAAGCTATCGCAGTTGAACTGCGTGCGTACGAAATATCGCGATCCGTAGTGAATCAGGACCTTTGTCTTTTTAAGTTCTGTGAAAATGAGATTGGAAAAAGCTGCTAAAATGTGGACTTTTTATTTCCACCATAGACTAATGGTATAACAGACGCGCCAGACACCCTGACAAACTGCCGCCATCTCACAAATAATTATATCTAATGAAAGCTGTTATTGATTTTTTTTGAAGAATCAATTATGTTAAGAATAATTATTTAATCAATGCTAATTGAAAACTTACTCCGTTACGTTCTAGAGAACTTGGGTTTTCTTTTAATGATCATTTCTAATAACCAAGCGTCTATTCAGCAATATCACTTAGAATTGGCTAGGCTTTTTTTTTTTTTTACGGAAAATTATACTTAAAGTGCACCTGTCACCTACACACATCAGAGACGGACATTTTGCAGCCTGAATATGCAAACTATCAGTTCACTTAGAAAAATGGGCATAATTGAGGTATGAGGCACAGTATGTCTCATGTCTTATACCCCTTTCACACTACAGTTTATAACACGGGTTACTGAGCAGTATGAAAGGGCCAGGTTGAAATAAAGGTCACAAGCAGGGTTGATCACGAGTTCAGGGAATCTGCGTTCAGGGGTGCACTAGCATGCACTGCTGAATCAGGCCCTAAGCCTTGGAGAGATATAAAGTGGATGGAATAAAGTACCAACCAATCAGCTCCTATCATTTTTCAAACTGTTGGGATCTGATAGGTTGATTCTTTATCTCCATCTACTTTAGCTCTCTCCAGGGCTGGGCCTGATTCAGAAATGGACAGATTTACACAAGCGCTTGAATGCTGTGCAAATCCGTCCATCTCAGATGCAAACGCAGAAGGAGGTGTCAGACATCTGCGATCCCAGCACTGCAGCCGACGCCGCAGGCTGGGATAGTCATCACAATGCGATGGTCACTCTCTCGGTCAGGCTGCGGCAGATGAAGCTCCCTGCAACCTGACCGGGTGCTGGTGAAATAAAAGGCCAGGAATCTGCGACATGCCCCCTTTTCTGGGAACAGTGATCGGGCAGGGCCCCCTGATCCACCCCCCAAACACTACAGTATGTCAATCATGCTGCGGCTTGGGAGGTCTACAAGGGAGTTTGTGGCAAACATGCCTACCCTCCCCGGAATTCGCGGGAGGGTCACGATTTTTCGGGTAACCCCCCCCCCTGCACCTCCCACATTCTGCCCACTTCCCTGGTCTCCGTACAGGGGGCGGGGCTTAATGATGCAATTCTTCATGAATCGCGTCATTTGACCCCGACCCCTATTTAAGCCAATTTAACACAAGGGGCGGGGCTTAATGACAGGAATTGCCAGGCCCTGCCCCCGTCGCCGCCCTCCTGCTTCTCTTACCCGGGCTTCTCCCAGGAAGAGAAATAAAAAGGTAGTCAAGTATGGTTTGTGGGACCCGTTCTGCTCATGAGCAGACACAGACCACTAACAATCGGAGATGTACATTCATCGTCGGATGAACGTACATCTCTGAGGGGTCTATTTACTAAGCAGTGTTAGGAGACAGAGTGAAAAGTGATAAGATGCCAGCCAATCAGCTCCCAACTGTCATTTTTCAAACACAGCCTGTGAGATGACAGTTAGGAGCTGATTGGCTGGCACCTTATCACTTTTCACTCTGTCTCCTAACACTGCTTAGTAAATAGACCCCTGAATCTGGCACTTAGGGCCTGATTCAGACCCGGTCGCAAGGGCTAAGCGCTCGCAACCGGGTCGATGGTGGCCAGAGCGCATGCGCACGACGGAGCCGGCTCCGTCGCGCGCATGTGCGAGACCCGGATAGCGACGGGCAATCCGTCGCTCCGGGTCTCGTACCAAAGGGGGCGTGCTGTCGATGTTCAGTGACAGCACACTCCCGTTGGTGGGCGGGCCAGGGGAGTGGCTGCCCAAACTGAGGCGTTCCCATGTGAACGCCTCTGTTTGGGGCCAGCCCCACTGACATCACAAGTGATGTCAGTTGGAGAGATTTCGGCTCTGTTACAGCCGAAATCTCTCTGGGGCTTGGGGCAACGAGACCCTACCACAAGGGTCTCATCGCAAGCCCGATGGTCGCGATGGTCTTGACTAGGGGTGAGCGGGTTCGGATTTCTGAAATCCGAACCCCCCCGAGCCCCCCCGATCCGAGTCCGATCCGAGTCAGGCTCGACTTTTCCCGCCTGACTCGGATTCTGAAATCGAGGCAAAACGTCATCTTCCCGCCTTCCGAGTCTCGCGGGTTTTGGATCCTATATAAGGTACCCACGTCGGCGCCATTTTCTCACTCGGCTGTGGACAGTGAAGAGGGAGGGTGGGAGTTAGGGCTGTGTAGTGCTGCTGTTGTCCACTACTTCAAAGTCCATAGGGGCTGGCTGTGTTGTGCTGTGCTGCTGTTGTTAATAGGGGCTGTGTCCACTACTTCAAAGTCCATAGGGGCTGGCTGGACTGTGTTGTGCAGTCAGTTCTCCATAGGGGCTGTGTCCACTCCAAAGTCCTGTGCAGTGTCCCAGTCCTAAAGAGGTGCTGTAGTGTTGTCCAGGGGGTGCTCTGTCCATCAGGGGTGCTCCCCCCAAGTGCTAAAAAAATAATATATTTTCTGTGTTTGTGAATTGTGTGCGCAGTAGCCGCACGTGCATCAACAAAGTAGTGCCAAGCGTGCGCCTGTGTCATAAGTAAAGGGCCGGCTGGCTTGACCGTTAAAGGGTGCTGTAACCCCCGAAAGTACACTCCAGTCCAAACCCCAAAAAAATAATTTTCTGTGTTTGTGAATTGTGTGCGCAGTAGCCGCACGTGCATCAACAAAGTAGTGCCAAGCGTGCGCCTGTGTCATAAGTAAAGGGCCGGCTGGCTTGACCGTTAAGGGTGCTGTAACCCCCGAAAGTACACTCCAGTCCAAACCAAAAAAAAAATTATTTTCTGTGTTTGTGAATTGTGTGCGCAGTAGCCGCACGTGCATCAACAAAGTAGTGCCAAGCGTGCGCCTGTGTCATAAGTAAAGGGCCGGCTGGCTTGACCGTTAAGGGTGCTGTAACCCCCGAAAGTACACTCCAGTCCAAACCAAAAAAAAAATTATTTTCTGTGTTTGTGAATTGTGTGCGCAGTAGCCGCACGTGCATCAACAAAGTAGTGCCAAGCGTGCGCCTGTGTCATAAGTAAAGGGCCGGCTGGCTTGACCGTTAAGGGTGCTGTAACCCCCGAAAGTACACTCCAGTCCAAACCAAAAAAAAAATTATTTTCTGTGTTTGTGAATTGTGTGCGCAGTAGCCGCACGTGCATCAACAAAGTAGTGCCAAGCGTGCGCCTGTGTCATAAGTAAAGGGCCGGCTGGCTTGACCGTTAAAGGGTGCTGTAACCCCCAAAGTACACTCCAGTCCAAACCAAAAAAAAAAATATTTTCTGTGTTTGTGAATTGTGTGCGCAGTAGCCGCATGTGCATCAACAAAGTAGTGCCAAGCGTGCGCCTGTGTCATAAGTAAAGGGCCAGCTGGCTTGACCGTTAAAGGGTGCTGTAACCCCCAAAGTACACTCCAGTCCAAACCAAAAAAAAAATTTATTTTCTGTGTTTGTGAATTGTGTGCGCAGTAGCCGCACGTGCATCAACAAAGTAGTGCCAAGCGTGCGCCTGTGTCATAAGTAAAGGGCCGGCTGGCTTGACCGTTAAAGGGTGCTGTAACCCCCGAAAGTACACTCCAGTCCAAACCAAAAAAAAAATTATTTTCTGTGTTTGTGAATTGTGTGCGCAGTAGCCGCACGTGCATCAACAAAGTAGTGCCAAGCGTGCGCCTGTGTCATAAGTAAAGGGCCGGCTAGCTTGACCGTTAAGGGTGCTGTAACCCCCGAAAGTAAACTCCAGTCCAAACCAAAAAAAAAATTATTTTCTGTGTTTGTGAATTGTGTGCGCAGTAGCCGCACGTGCATCAACAAAGTAGTGCCAAGCGTGTGCCTGTGTCATAAGTAAAGGGCCGGCTGGCTTGACCGTTAAAGGGTGCTGTAACCCCCAAAGTACACTCCAGTCCAAACCAAAAAAAAAATTATTTTCTGTGTTTGTGAATTGTGTGCGCAGTAGCCGCATGTGCATCAACAAAGTAGTGCCAAGCGTGCGCCTGTGTCATAAGTAAAGGGCCAGCTGGCTTGACCGTTAAAGGGTGCTGTAACCCCCAAAGTACACTCCAGTCCAAACCAAAAAAAAAAATTATTTTCTGTGTTTGTGAATTGTGTGCGCAGTAGCCGCACGTGCATCAACAAAGTAGTGCCAAGCGTGCGCCTGTTTCATAAGTAAAGGGCCGGCTGGCTTGACCGTTAAAGGGTTCTGTAACCCCCAAAGTACACTCCAAACCAAAAAAATATATATTTTCTGTGTTTGTGACTTGTGTGCACTGTGGCTGCACGTGCATCAACAAAGGAGCAGCGCCAAGTGTGCGCCTGTGTCCCATAAGTAAAGAGCCGGCTGGCTCATTTCTTAAAGGGTGGTGTAACCCACAAAGTGCACTACTCTCCAGCAAAAATAAAAAAATATTTTCTGTGTTTGTGTGCGCTTTAGCCGCACGTATATATATCAATATAACATAAATGGAGGACCAAACTTTCTCTGATAAAAATAAAATTGGGAAAGATCAAGAACCACTTCCTACTAGTGCTGTTGCTGCTGCTGGGAGTTGTTCATCATCCCAGAGAGGAAGTAGGAACATCACTACTTTTACTAAACAATTGACCCTCCAACAGTCCCTAGCGATGAGGATGAAGTACGACAGCAGTCATCCTGAAGCAAAACGTATAACTGAGGCCTTGACTGCTATGTTGGTGTTAGACGTGCGTCCGGTATCCGACATTAGTGCAGTGGGATTTAGACAATTGATGGAGGTAGTGTGTCCTCGGTTCCAAATCCCGTCTAGATTCCACCTGCATCCTCAAAGCAGCAGCGACAAGCGTGCGTCTGTCTGTTAAAGGGTGGTGACACCCTCAAAGTGTGCTACACAAACAATTAAAATATTGTTCTTTTTTTTTCGGTCTTTGTGAAATGTGTGGGCTGTAGCCGCACCTGCATCCTTAAAGCAGCAGCGACAAGCGTGCGTCTGTCTGTTAAAGGGTGGTGACACCCTCAAAGTGTGCTACACAAACAATTAAAATATTGTTCTTTTTTTTTCTGTCGTTGTGAATTGTGTGGGCTGTAGCCGCACTTGCATCCTCAAAGCAGCAGCGACAAGCGTGCGTCTGTCTGTTAAAGGGTGTTGTAACTCTCAAAGTGCTCCAAAAAATCAAAAAAAATTTTTTAATGTGTTTGTGACTTGTGTGCGATGTAGCCACACTTGCATCCTCAAAGCAGCAGCGACAAGCGTGCGTCTGTCTGTTAAAGGGTGGTGACACCCTCAAAGTGTGCTACACAAACAATAAAAATATTCTTCTTCTTTTTTCTGTCTTTGTGAATTGTGTGGGCTGTAGCCGCACCTGCATCCTTAAAGCAGCAGCGACAAGCGTGCGTCTGTCTGTTAAAGGGTGGTGTAACTCACGAAGTGCTCCAAAAAATAAAAAACTATTTTTTTAATGTGTTTGTGACATGTGTGCGATGTAGCCGCACTTGCATCCTCAAAGCAGCAGCGACAAGCGTGCGTCTGTCTGTTAAAGGGTGGTGACACCCTCAAAGTGTGCTACACAAACAATAAAAATATTCTTCTTTTTTCTGTCTTTGTGAATTGTGTGGGCTGTAGCCGCACCTGCATCCTTAAAGCAGCAGCGACAAGCGTGCGTCTGTCTGTTAAAGGGTGGTGACACCCTCAAAGTGTGCTACACAAACAATTAAAATATTGTTCTTTTTTTTTCGGTCTTTGTGAAATGTGTGGGCTGTAGCCGCACCTGCATCCTTAAAGCAGCAGCGACAAGCGTGCGTCTGTCTGTTAAAGGGTGGTGACACCCTCAAAGTGTGCTACACAAACAATAAAAATATTCTTCTTCTTTTATCTGTCTATGTGAATTGTGTGGGCTGTAGCCGCACCTGCATCCTTAAAGCAGCAGCGACAAGCGTGCGTCTGTCTGTTAAAGGGTGGTGACACCCTCAAAGTGTTCTACACAAACAATTAAAATATTGTTCTTTTTTTTCGGTCTTTGTGAAATGTGTGGGCTGTAGCCGCACCTGCATCCTTAAAGCAGCAGCGACAAGCGTGCGTCTGTCTGTTAAAGGGTGGTGACACCCTCAAAGTGTGCTACACAAAGAATAAAAATATTCTTCTTCTTTTTTCTGTTTTTGTGAATTGTGTGGGCTGTAGCCGCACTTGCATCCTCAAAGCAGCAGCGACAAGCGTGCGTCTGTCTGTTAAAGGATTACATCGGTGACAGCATCCAAGTAGGCATGTCAGACAGTCCGTACCTGTACTGGCAGGAAAAAGAAGCAATTTGGAGGTCCCTGTACAAACTGGCTCTATTTTACCTGAGTTGCCCCCCCTCCAGTGTGTACTCCGAAAGAGTGTTTAGTGCAGCCGGGAACCTTGTTAGCGAAAGGCGTAGGAGGTTGCTTCCACAAAATGTGGAGAAGATGATGTTCATAAAATGAATGATCAACTCTTCCAGGGAGACCAGCCTCCAGAACTTACAGAGGGACCTGTGGTTCCAGCAGGGACGAATTAATACTCTGTGAGGATGAGGATGTACATAACACTGAAGAGGGTGAGGAATCTGTGGATGAGGAGGATGAGGACGACTTCTTGCCTCCGTAGAGCCAGTTTGTGCAGGGACAGATTAATTGCCAGCTTGTTTTGTGGGGGCCCAAACGAACCAATCATTTCAGCCACAGTTGTGTGGCAGACCCTGGCGCTGAAATGATTGGTTTGTTAATGTGTGCATGTCCTGTTTATACAACATAAGGGTGGGTGGGAGGGCCCAAGGACAATTCCATCTTGCACCTCTTTTTTTTCTTTGCATTATGTACAGTTTGGGGCCTAGTTTTTCAATGCCATCCTGTCTGCCACTGCAGTTTCACGCCTAGATGGGTCACGTGTTTGTGCCGCCCACTCGTGTCGCTTAGCATAGTCATCCAGCTACCTCGGTGCAACCTTTTGGACATAAAAACACTATTGTGAGGTGTGAGGTATTCAGAATAGACTGGAAATGAGTGGAAATTAAGGTTATTGAGGTTAATAATAGCATAGGAGCAGAAAAACCTACAAATTCTGTGATTTTAGCTGTTTTTATGCTTTTTTTCAAAAAAATACAGATCCAAAACACAAAACCCAGAACCCAAAACACGGAAGGGTGGTTTTGGCAAAACCAATCCAGATCCAAAACACGAAGAAAGATCCAGATCCAAAACCAAAACACAAAACACGAAAAGTGGCCGGTGCACACCCCTAGTCTTGACCATCGAGAGCATCTTCCTGGCCGCTCGCTATAGCTATGGGTGGTCACCCACAGCTATGCGAGCGGCCAGGAGGCCGTTCTAAAAAAAAAAAAGACCGGCCCTGATTCAGAGTGAGCGCTCTGTCAGAGCGACCGGCTCTGTATCAGGGCCTTAGTACATAGAAACCTTTAGAAACCGAATTGTACATGTTTGCTAAATATATATGGTCTGTTTCCCCTCACAATGCGAATGGCCGCACACGCGCAGTTTTAGCGCGATCACTTTGCTGCTAAAACTTATCAGATTCGCTGTCCCGGGAAGAGATTTTGGTGAAATACCCCTGATAATCGTTTCTTATCGCTGATGTAAGACATTTTATACTTTTCTGGCCCCACAGCCACCGATAATAAATATACGCATATGTAGGGTTTGGATTCTTTTCTCACAAACTCCGATTGCATATAGCATAATATCTTCATACAGTATATTTCCAAGGATCGGTAATACTGCTCTGATAATGATTGGAAATAAGACTGTTAGCCATTGCGCATGCTTGAAAGCCGCCATGAGCCTGCGCAGCAATTGTTTTGCAATCGCGCTCATTTAAAGGATTCACTCGCAACATGAGTGACAGTTACTGTAGTCAGCGTTTGGGGGAGGTAACGGGGCAGTTAGAAAAACGCAGGCGTGTCAGGACCATTTAAACTGTAATCAGGGCGTACATAAATTAGCCACTGCATCCTTGCTCGCAGCAGGAGAGCCCTCTGCGTGTCTGGAGGCACGCTGTGTCTGCGCCAGCTTAGACTTGCTCAGAAGGCGGATGGCAGCCTGATCTGTGCTCGACAATTTGAAGCAGTGGATGGCGGGTGATCCATTAGCATATTTTAGCAGTGGCGATCCGTGACATATCGCAGCTGCGATGGCATCTGCATGTGCGGATTCGGATCAGTCCCTATGTGAAAACCTAAATTTTTTTTATTTCAATTGTAAAAGTGCAATTAACTTAATTAATGTCAATTATTTTTATTATTATTATTATAATTAATATTATTATAACGTTGCAGTTTTTGTAGTAGTTCCTCCTTAATGTCATAGCGGTTTATTTACTAAAAGGCAGCTCTTCAAAGAATGCATGAAGAATTTAAAACCGCAATCCCGGTTTCCCACCTACTGTAATAACATTGCTGTATTAAATTCCGCCACGCAAAAACACGGCACTAACCGGTGACTTTTAAAGCCGCTGTTTAGTAAATAAACCCCTTGGACTTTCAGGAAAGACTTTTGCACATACTGCATAAAGCAAATGAGCCTTCATCGCTGTTGATATATGATTTTATCTTGCAAGTCTATCACCTTCTCAAATTAGGCTGCGCCGCAGTGGCCACCGGCCCATTAAGACATTTCCATGACACTGTATTCGCACCTAGCTTTAAAGATGTCTTGGAATGACTGAGCTTAAAATATAAATTGCAGCTGTTCAATAGACGCTCGGACAAGCCCATTATGAAATGTACTATGGAATGCAATAATGCTCGGCATAGCGATCGGGCTATTTTTGGAGCCATTGACTCAGTTGTTTTGTGCTTATAAAGTGCTCTTCCAGCCTGTTCAGGGAACTAATTACGCAATAAATTACTGATTTACGCTATAACGTTGCTGTGCATAGACTTTATTAGTACTGTGAATTCCTTCCAGTCATGGTTTTACTGTGAGATTGAAGATGGCTCAAAGTGTAAAAATAAGGAGACTTTCAGCAAGGTCAAACCTGAAAAACACTAAAAGTCATTCACACATTTATGTTCTATGTAGTGAAGAACAAAATAAAGAAAGTCAATAGGGACAGAGGCCCTGATTCAGAGCCGGACGCTCTGACAGAGCGCTCGCTCTGAATCAGGGCTGTCCCTCTTACTTTTTGGAGCGGCCTCCTGGCCGCTCCAAAAAGCGAGCGGCAAAAATGATGGTCGCGATGGGCTTGTGACGAGACTCTTGCGGTAGGGTCTCATCTGCCGCAAGCCCTGGAGTGCTTTTGGCTCTATCTAGTGATGTCAGTGGGGCCGGCCCCAGACGGTAGGCGTTCCTATGGGAACGTCTCCGTCTGGGCAGCCACGCCCCCGGCACGCCCACCAAAGGGGGCTTTCTGTCAATCACCGTCGACAGCACGCCCCCTTTGGTGCGAGACCCATAACGACGGCTTGGCCGTCGTTATTCGGGTCTCGCGCATGCGCACGACGGAGCCGCCTCCGTCGTGTGCATGCGCACTTGGGCAACATCAACCCGCTTGCGAGTGCTCGCTCTGAATAAAAGCGTTTTTGTTTTTTTTGTGTGCGGCCTCCTGGCTGCTCGCATAGCTGTGGGTGACCACCCACAGCTATAGCGAGCGGACAGGATGATGGTCGCGATGGTCAAGACCATTGGGCTTGCGACAAGAAACTTGTGGTAGGGTCTCATTCATCGCAAGCCCCAGAGAGCTTTCGGCTCTAACAGAGCTGGAAGCTCTCCACTGACATCACTCGTGATGTCAGTGGGGCCGCCCCAAACAGCAAACGTTCCCTCGGGAACGCCTCCGTTGGCAGCCATCCCTCAACATCGACAGCTCGCACCCTTTGGTACGAGACCCAGAGCAACGGATTGCCCGTCGCTAGCCGGGTCTCGCGCATGCGCACGACGGAGCCGGCTCCATCGTGCACATGCATTGTGGGCCACCATCGACCCGGTTGCGAGTGCTCAGCGCTTGGGTCTGAATCAAGCCCAGAGGGCAAGATGTACTAAAGGAAAATGCGGTAGAAACCCTGTTTTCGCGATTAATAAGGTTGCGGTGACTGGAGGAATGGTCACCGCAACCTTAGTACATCCCAGCCAGAATCATTTTAGATCAGTATTCAGAAAAAATGCGGTCGTGCAGAGTGTGTACTAGTTATTATTACAATTACTAGTTTATGGAAACCTGGGCAGGGGGCCCGTGTGCAGTCTCCGTCCAGGGGCCCCCACCTCCCTGCCCGACGGCTGGCAGCGCACTGAGCACAGCAGACTTCAGGCACTAGAGTAGTGCTATGACAGAGTCTACTGCAAATGCGCAGGTTGCTGGGGGAATGACGCGGCAGCCATGTTCCCAGTGAATTCCATACTGCGCCTGCAGAAAATGCTGGGAAAATGGCCGTGGCAGCCATTTTCCAGGCGATTTGTAGAGTGATGGTACCGCTGACGTGGGACTCTAGAATGGTAAGTATTTAATAAACGGGTGCAGGGTGCACCCATTATAGATACACCCCTGAACCTACAACACCTCAGTCCGCCCTGCCTCTGCCTCTGCTCTGTCCCGCCCCCCTCCCTGCGCAGAGTGGCCCACCGTCCAAGTCTGACCCGGTGCTAACTGTAGTGGGAGCTGTTGGAGGGTGGCGCAAGCCTCGGCTACCACTGCGCATGCATGTTAGAGACAGGACAGACCTT
The DNA here is from genome assembly GCA_031769625.1 of Taudactylus pleione. Classification (NCBI taxonomy): domain Eukaryota; kingdom Metazoa; phylum Chordata; class Amphibia; order Anura; family Myobatrachidae; genus Taudactylus; species Taudactylus pleione. The sequence continues at coordinate 14,807,302 of JAUIMM010000275.1, read as the reverse complement.
AGCGGATTATTATATAGATAAGTATTATAATTAGTATTGTTGTTGGCAGTGGTAGTGATAGTTGTAGTAGTAGCAGTCAGGGGCACTGACAGCTGAAAGAGGCCCGGTTGCTGGAGGGCGTGGCCAAGTCCCGGGGAGGTGTGGCCACACAGTCTCAAAATAAGGCACCAATGGCCACACAAAGGGACATTTGTCCCCCTCAGCATCACTGCAAAGGGGGACAATATCCCTTAGCTGCTGACCTGGTAAAATAAAAGAATATCTGGAATACTTATTTATATTATATAGACCCATATTTATGAGCATTTTCTGTTCATTTGTGAGGAACCGTGATTGTTACTGACCATCCTTCACTTCCCACAACCTCCATCTTGACCAGCTGCCGATACTGCTGCCCACTGCCCCCACTATCTCTGCTCCCGCTGCTGCTGGCTGTATTAGCTGCCGTCCGATCTGAGCTGAGCTGAGAGCTCCAATCGCGGTAGCAAGAGCAAAGGCGCAGTCTGCCTGTCCCGGTCCCGCCGTTGCCTGCTCTCAAGCTAAGCTGGCTCTAGGCTTGGAATGCATGCCCCTGTCAACGGTGGGCATTATTGGTATAATGGTGGGTACTGCTGGCAAAAAAAAGTTGTCAAAAAAGCTGTCACTGCTGGTGTCATGGCAATCATTGGAGGAATATAGTTGGACACCGCAGGTTATAATAATGAAGGGCCCCCTAGTAATGTATAATGGTTATCACTTTAGCATACAGTACAATGATGACTCCAGCAGGTTACAGTAAAGACGGGCACTTCTGGTATAATGGATGTCACTGCTGGCACAATGGTGAGCTTCGCTGGTTATGATAATGATGGCCACTGCTGGTATAATGGAGTACACTGAAGGTTATATTTATCAGCACTGCCCATATGATTGTGAGTGAGGGGCACTGTTGGGTATAATATTGATGAGCAGCATGATGTCCTGAAACTTATGGCATGACTGTGCTGGCCAGACCAGCTTCGGCTACACCCACTCTCCCTGACTTCTAAGTTTAGGAACTTCCAAGGCCCAGGCCATGGACCAACCTCAACATATTCACAATCACCTTTGACAAAAGTATTTCTACCCCACCTCCTTACCACACTGACAATGACAAGAGCTGGTTGGTTGGTACCTTATCTCTGTAGACTTTGGCCCTCATTCAGAGCCGCTCGCTATTTGCGGTCGTTCGTTCTAAAACAAGGGGTGGCTATTCAACTGAAACCGTTCGCTAATTGCGGTCTGTTCACACCTCTAAGTCTGAACGAGCGAGCAAAACGTGCGGTTGTTATTTTGAAAAATACGCCCCCTGGCCGCTCGCATCCTACGTCATGTCCACTATTTATTAGATTAATCGAGTACATCGAACAGCGTATGAACTGCTCGCTATTCTTGTGGCTGGTTTTTTCAACCGCTATTTTGCGAGCAGTTCGGAGTAAAAAAAACCCAAGTGACGTGGTCAATGATGCTGCTGTATTAATTATGCACTCCCTTAAAACGCCCGTTTTGACCTTTAAGCACGCCTGCGATCTAATTCCACACCCCCGTTTTCAAGCACCTTCCCCTGTTACCACCCACATACGCCTTCCTCTGTCACTCAAAATAGCAGGCATTCGCTATATAGCGAACAAACGATTTTCGGCCGCACTGACTGGTTCGCGCATGCGTATTAAAATCCGTACGCATGCGCAGATGTGCGAACATCGGTCAGAACGAACGAGCGGCCGCTTACGAGCGGCTCTGAATCAGGGCCTTTATCTCCATTCAAGGCTTAGTAAATAGGCCCCTATATACTAAGCCTTGGAGAAAGGTTAGAGCGGAGGGAGATAAAGTACCAACCAATCAGCTCCTATCTGCCATTTTTCAAACACAGCTTGTAAAGTGACAGTTAGGAGCTGATTGGTTGTTACATTATCTCCCTCCACTTTATGGGGTGTATTTACTAAAGTGCGGGGTTTTTAGAAGTGGATTTGTTGCCCAGAGCAGCCAATCAGATTCAAGCTATTATCTTCTATAAGGTGCTAGATAAATGTTAAGTAGAATCTGATTGATCACTCTGGGCAACATCTCCACTTCTAAAAACTCTCATTTAAGGGGTCTATTTACTAAGTTGTGTTATGAGATAAAGTGAACGGTGATAAGGCACCAGCCAATCAGCTCCTAACTGCCATGTCACAGGCTGTGTTTGAAAAATGGCAGTTAGGAGCTGATTGGCTGGTACCTTATCACCGGTCACTTTGAGCCAAATTCAATTACAACGGACCCGCGATACTTCTTCGCCTCCCCGGACTTTCCACCTACTTCGCCTGTTTTGTAGTCGGAAAAGTATCGCGCACGTGCCCGCTTTACCCTGTATTCAATTTCAAAGTAGGCGAAAACGGGACCACCCGAAACTTGAACAGGCAGAAAGTCCTGTCAGATTTGGGGAAATCAGCCTGACACCCCCCAAAAGATGCTCTGACATGGGGGTTAGCGATGGTTACCCCCGATTTGGCTTGCTGAAGGTATTTGGTGTTTTTAAACGGGCTCAATAGCTGCTAAATAGCGTTTTTGTATAATTGGTGCAGAATAGTATTTAGGAGGTTTTTTTTGTTGAAAATAACTTATCCCAACAAATATGGGGTACATGAAAATGGGGGTCAGCATATTTAAAAGTTGCTAAAGTAAAGTTGAAAAAATCGTGAAAAATCCACCTGCCGCAAGCCCCTGCAATGAAAAAACCACTTGGGGACCCCCTCAGAGTAAAGTTCGCTAGTTTTTAACTTTGTACCCCAACTTTTTTTTTTACGCCCCCAGATTCAAAGTGATTTTTTTGGGTGTTCTTAAGTGTTTTTTTTTTATTTTTTGACACAGTTTACCTTTGGGGGACTGTCTGAAGGCTGCATGGGGGTTCCCGCAACGTTGCACCCCAAAACCCAAATTCTTCAGTTTTTTCCGACCTCCTATTCATAGGCTAAACTTTTCCGCCTATTACATTGCATTGACTTTCAAATTGAATACGGAGTAAAATCAAAACAGGCGAAAATGACGTCTTCAGCAAAAAGTTTTCGCCAAAAACACGCGGAAACGGCTTTTTGCCTCAAATTGAATATGGCCTTTTATCTCCTAACACAGCTTAGTAAATAGATTCCCATGGCTTAGTACACATAGACCCCCAAGGCTTAGTACACATAGGGCCTGATTCAGAGCCGGACGCTATTTGCGGATGGTCGTTCCAAAAAAGGGGCTGGCTATTTAAATTGAGCGCTCGCTCTTTGCGGTTTGTTGACGCCTCTATGTCTGAGCGAGCAAACTAAAAACGCGCTCGCCATTTTGTAAAGACGCCCCATTGCCGTTCGCAACACACGTCATCTCCGGTATTTATTAGATTAATCGGGTACATCAAAAGGCATCTGAACTGCTCGCAGTGCTTGTGGTAGGTTTTTCTTACCGCTATCACTGCGAGCAGTTCAGGCTAAAAGACAACCAAGTGACGTGGTCGATGCTCCTTTACTAATTATGCACTCCCATTAAACGCCCTTTTGACCATTAGGCACGCCTGCATTCGGATCTCCACTCCCCCGTTTTCAAATACCTTCCCCTGTTACCACCCACAAACGGTACATTCTGTCAATCAAATTAGCAGCCCCTCACTGTTTTGCGTGCACACGATTTCCGACCGCAATGACTGGTTTGCGAATGCGCATTACGACCCATATGCACGCGCAGTTGTGTGAACATAACTCAGAGCGAACGAGCAGCCGCTTACGAGCGGCTCTGAATCAGGCCCATAGACCCCATAGCTTTATACATTGCTATAGAACAGTGTTGGCTAACCTTGACACTCCAGCTGTTATGGAACTACATAACCCAGCATGCACTGCTACAGTTTTGCTATTAGGGCATGCTAAAACTGTGGCAGGGCATGCTGGGATATATAGTTCCACAACAGCTGGAGTGTTAAGGTTAGCCAACACTGATCTAGAATATTGTGCTTCTACAGAAACATATTTTAGACCTGCAAGTTTTTCGGAACTGTTCAAGCACCATGAGTTAAGATTACACCAATGCAATTATCCACCATAGTGGCAACAGTGTGATGGATGATGACACTACCCACAGTGCCAATCTCTGCGCTAAAGGAAAATAAAAATAAAAACTGCACTAAAACGACTTGGCAAAGTGCGTACTAAGTAGCTGGAGGAGGCAGATGGAGTCTCCCCCAGCAACGCGTGATTCATTCCTCCACTTTTAGAACTTTCACCTATTTTTAAAGGTGGCAATTTGTGCCTTGGAGAGAGTTAAATTTACCAGCGATAAAATAGCAGTGAGCCATAGCTGTCATAACTGATATTAATAGTCAAGAAATAGAAAGCTAATATCCTTTTATCATCTTGTTTAGTCTTGTCCCTTAATGTTGCTGTTAATCCTTATCTAAGTCCTGCTATGTTGTCCTTTCATCTGTGAAATCATGCTGTCACTTTTTGCTGTAATTACTGTGTATTACTACTTGTAAAAATACTTCTGGATGAGGAATCATTTGTCATACCCAAAAAATTGTCTCCCCTTTTCTTATTTTCTTTCTTTTTCTTTGAAAAGAAGAATACACCCTACACAGGATTTATAGGAGGATCATTTTATACCTTATTCTGGGAGTGGCCAATACAATACAGCATGTGATAATTATAAGTCATTCGAATATCAACTTAATGCAAGTGCACGTAATAACTATGTTGACGGAGTTGAGCGATTATTTGCTTCCGCGTCTGTGCTAAATATTCTGGGATTCCTACAGTGCATGTGTTACCCTGTGTATGGACAAATGTGCTGTTGCATATGGGACCGCTGGTATGGGATTTGGAGAGGGAAAACCATGGACGTTCCTGGGTAGTGGCTGGGAGATGGCCTGAAGTGAACGCAAGAAGATTTGTCTCGTGGGCGTCTTATGGGAGTTTCGTGTGCGTGTCAGGGACAGCGGCTGCGTTCTCATATGCTGAATGCCTCCATTTTTAGAAGGAGACACTACACCTGCCATAAGGAGGTGCAAGTGGCGATGGTGCACGCAACGGTGGATTGTCCAGAACCACTCGCGGTATTGCAGTGTGCACGTGGACCGAAAGTGGGCATTGCAGTGTTTGCACGTTCCGGCGCTCTCTAGTACACAAGGTTGAAACTAGGGGTGAGCGGGTTCGGATTTCTGAAATCCGAACCCCCCCGAGCCCCCCCGATCCGAGTCCGATCCGAGTCAGGCTCGACTTTTCCCGCCTGACTCGGATCTGAAATCGAGGCAAAACGTCATCATCCCGCCTTCCGAGTCTCGCGGGTTTTGGATCCTATATAAGGTACCCGCGTCGGCGCCATTTTCTCACTCGGCTGTGGACAGTGAAGAGGAAGGGTGGGAGTTAGGGCTGTGTAGTGTAGTGTAGTGTAGTGCTGCTGTTGTCCACTACTTCAAAGTCCATAGGGGCTGGCTGTGTTGTGCTGTGCTGCTGTTGTTAATAGGGGATGTGTCCACTACTTCAAAGTCCATAGGGGCTGGCTGGACTGTGTTGTGCAGTCAGTTCTCCATAGAGGCTGTGTCCACTCCAAAGTCCTGTGCAGTGTCCCAGTCCTAAAGGGGTGCTGTAGTGTTGTCCAGGGGGTGCTCTGTCCATCAGGGGTGCTCCCCCCAAGTGCTAAAAAAATAATATATTTTCTGTGTTTGTGAATTGTGTGCGCAGTAGCCGCACGTGCATCAACAAAGTAGTGCCAAGCGTGCGCCTGTGTCATAAGTAAAGGGCCGGCTGGCTTGACCGTTAAAGGGTGCTGTAACCCCCAAAGTACACTCCAGTCCAAACCAAAAAAATAATTATTTTCTGTGTTTGTGAATTGTGTGCGCAGTAGCCGCACGTGCATCAACAAAGTAGTGCCAAGCGTGCGCCTGTGTCATAAGTAAAGGGCCGGCTGGCTTGACCGTTAAAGGGTGCTGTAACCCCCAAAGTACACTCCAGTCCAAACCCCAAAAAAAATTATTTTCTGTGTTTGTGAATTGTGTGCGCAGTAGCCGCACGTGCATCAACAAAGTAGTGCCAAGCGTGCGCCTGTGTCATAAGTAAAGGGCCGGCTGGCTTGACCGTTAAGGGTGCTGTAACCCCCGAAAGTACACTCCAGTCCAAACCAAAAAAAAAATTATTTTCTGTGTTTGTGAATTGTGTGCGCAGTAGCCGCACGTGCATCAACAAAGTAGTGCCAAGCGTGCGCCTGTGTCATAAGTAAAGGGCCGGCTGGCTTGACCGTTAAGGGTGCTGTAACCCCCGAAAGTACACTCCAGTCCAAACCAAAAAAAAAATTATTTTCTGTGTTTGTGAATTGTGTGCGCAGTAGCCGCACGTGCATCAACAAAGTAGTGCCAAGCGTGCGCCTGTGTCATAAGTAAAGGGCCGGCTGGCTTGACCGTTAAGGGTGCTGTAACCCCCGAAAGTACACTCCAGTCCAAACCAAAAAAAAAATTATTTTCTGTGTTTGTGAATTGTGTGCGCAGTAGCCGCACGTGCATCAACAAAGTAGTGCCAAGCGTGCGCCTGTGTCATAAGTAAAGGGCCGGCTGGCTTGACCGTTAAAGGGTGCTGTAACCCCCAAAGTACACTCCAGTCCAAACCCAAAAAAAAATTATTTTCTGTGTTTGTGAATTGTGTGCGCAGTAGCCGCACGTGCATCAACAAAGTAGTGCCAAGCATGCGCCTGTGTCATAAGTAAAGGGCCGGCTGGCTTGACCGTTAAGGGTGCTGTAACCCCCGAAAGTACACTCCAGTCCAAACCAAAAAAAAATTATTTTCTGTGTTTGTGAATTGTGTGCGCAGTAGCCGCACGTGCATCAACAAAGTAGTGCCAAGCGTGCGCCTGTGTCATAAGTAAAGGGCCGGCTGGCTTGACCGTTAAGGGTGCTGTAACCCCCGAAAGTACACTCCAGTCCAAACCAAAAAAAAAATTATTTTCTGTGTTTAGCCGCACGTATATATCAAATTGATATAACATGAATGGAGGACCAAGCTTTCTCCGATAAAAATAAAATAGAGAAAGATCAAGAACCACTTCCTCCTAGTGCTGAAGCTGCTGCCACTAGTCATGACATAGACAATAACATGCCATCAACGTCGTCTGCCAAGGCCGATGCCCAATGTCATAGTAGAGGGCACATACAATCCCAAATGGCAAAGTTCAGGAAAATGACCTTGAAAAAGACATTTAAATCAGCTGAAGAGAAACGTAAACTTGCCAATATGCCATTTACGACACGGAGTGGCAAGGAACGGCTAAGGTCGATCCCTAGTATGTTCATGACTAGTGGTTCAGCTTCACATGACGATGGAAGCCCTCCTCCCACTAAAAAAATCAAAAGAGTTAAGCTGGCAAAAGCACAGCGAAGAACTGTGCTTTCTAAGAAGATATCACAAATCCCCAAGGAGAGTCCAAGTGTGGTGGTGGTTGCGATGCCTGACCTTCCCAGCACTGGACGGGAAGAGGTGGCTCTTTCCACCATTTGCACGCCCCCTGCAAGTGCTGAAAGGAGCACCCACAGTCCACTTGCTGATATGCAAATTGAAGATGTCACTGTTGAAGTACAACAGGATGAGGATACTGGTGTAGCTGGCGCTGAGGAGGAAGTTGGCGAGGAGGATTCTGATGGTGATGTGGTTTGTTTAAATCAGGCTCCGGGGGAGACAGTTGTTGTCCGTGGGATGAAAAAGCCCATCACGGTCATGCCTGGGCAGAAGACCAAACATTCCACCTCTTTGGTCTGGCAATATTTCTATCCAAATCTGGACAACAACTGTCTTGCCATATGTACCATATGTAAAGGTGAAATAAGTAGGGGTAGGGACGTCAACCACCTAGGAACATCCTCCCTTATACGGCACCTGCAGCGCGTTCATAAAAAGTTACTGTCAAGTTCAGAAACTTTGGCTAAGACCGTAAGCAGTCCAGGGACACCTAAATCCCGTTGTCCTGTTGTATCCAAGCGCCTGCAAACCACACCGTCAACTCCCTCCTCGTCAATTTTCTCCTTAGTCAGGATCGGAAGTAGTCCTGCAGGCCATGTCACTGGCATGACTGACTCTCCTATCCGGGATTCCTCCGGAGGATCCTGCTTTGCTACGCCTACTGCTGCTGCTGTTGCTGCTGCTGGGAGTCGTTCATCATCCCAGAGAGGAAGTAGGAACACCACTACTTTTACTAAACAATTGACCCTCCAACAGTCCTTAGCGAGGAAGATGAAGTACGACAGCAGTCATCCTGAAGCAAAACGTATAACTGAGGCCTTGACTGCTATGTTGGTGTTAGACGTGCGTCCGGTATCCGCCATTAGTGCAGTGGGATTTAGACAATTGATGGAGGTAGTGTGTCCCCGGTTCCAAATCCCGTCTAGATTCCACTTCACTAGGCAGGCGTTACCGAGACTGTACAGAAACGTCAGAAAAAGTGTCCTCAGTGTCCTGAAAAATACCGTTGTACACAATGTCCACTTAACCACGGACATGTGGACAAGTGGAACAGGGCAGACTAAGGACTATATGACTGTGACAGCCCACTGGGTAGATGTATCACCTTACGCAGCAACAGCAGCAGCGTCACCAGTAGCAGCATCTCAGAAACGCCAGCTCGTTACAAGGCAGGCTACGCTGTGTATCACCGGTTTCAGTAAGAGGCACACCGCCGACAACCTCTTAGAGAAACTGAGGGAAATCATCGCCCAGTGGCTTACCCCACTTAGACTCTCCTGGGGATTTGTGATATCTGACAACGCCACCAATATTGTGCGGGCATTACATCTGGGCAAATTCCAGCACGTCCCATGTTTTGCTCACACAATAAACTTGGTGGTGCAGAATTTTCTGAAAAGCGACAGGGGCGTGCAGAAGACGCTTTGGGTGGCCCGAAAAATTTCTGGGCACTTTCGCCATTCAGCGACTGCGTGCCGAAGACTGGAGCGCCAGCAAACACTCTTGAACCTGCCCCGCCATCACCTGAAGCAAGAGGTTGTGACACGGTGGAACTCAACCCTCTATATGCTTCAGAGGATGGAGGAGCAGCAAAAGGCCATACAAGCCTATACATCCACCTATGACATAGGCAAAGGAGGGGGTATGCACCTAACTCAAGCGCAGTGGAGAATGATTTCCGTGTTGTGCAAGGTTCTCCAGCCCTTCGAACTTGCCACACGTGAAGTCAGTTCAGACACTGCCAGCTTGAGTGAGGTCATTCCCCTCATCAGGCTTTTGCAGAAGCAGCTGGAGAAAGTGTAGGAGGAGCTAAGACGGAGCGATTCCGCTCGGCATGTGGGACTTGTGGATGAAGCCCTTCATTCGCTTTGCCAGGATTCCAGGGTGGTCAATCTGTTGAAATCAGACCACTACATTTTGGCCACCGTGCTCAATCCTAGGTTTAAAGCCTATGTGGTGTCTCTCTTTCCGGCCGACACAAGCCTGCAGAGGTGCAAAGACCTGCTGGTGAACACACTGTCAGCTGAAGCGGAACGTGACACGTCAACGGCTCCTTCTTCATTTTCTCCCGCAACTGGGGCTGCCAGGAAAAAACTTAGGTATCCTAAGCAACCCGCTGGCGGTGATGCAGGGCAGGCAGGACCAAGTTTGGACATCTGGTCCGGACTGAAGGACCTGGCAACAATTTCTGACATGTCTACTGTCACTGCATATGATACTGTCACCATTGACAGAATGGTGGAGGATTACATCGGTGACAGCATCCAAGTAGGCATGTCAGACAGTCCATACCTGTACTGGCAGGAAAAAGAGGCAATTTGGAGGCCCCTGTACAAACTGGCTCTATTTTACCTGAGTTGCCCCCCCTCCAGTGTGTACTCTGAAAGAGTGTTTAGTGCAGCCGGGAACCTTGTCAGCGAAAGGCGTAGGAGGTTGCTTCCACAGAATGTGGAGAAGATGATGTTCATCAAAATGAATTATCAGCTCTTCCAGGGAGACCAGCCTCCAGAAGGTACAGAGGGACCTGTAGTGGTGGATTCAAGTGGGGACGAGTTAATACTTTGTGAGGATGAGGATGTACACACTGAAGAGGGTGAGGAATCGGTGGATGAGGAGGATGAGGATGACATCTTGCCTCCGTAGAGCCAGTTTGTGCAGGGACACATTAATTGCCAGCTTGTTTTGTGGGGGCCCAAACGAACCAATCATTTCAGCCACAGTTGTGTGGCAGACCCTGGCGCTGAAATGATTGGTTTGTTAAAGTGTGCATGTCCTATTTATACAACATAAGGGTGGGTGCGAGGGCCCCAGGACAATTCCATCTTGCACCTCTTTTTTTTCTTTGCATTATGTACAGTTTGGGGCCTAGTTTTTCTAACTGCCATCCTGTCTGCCACTGCAGTGTCACTCCTAGATGGGTCACGTGTTTGTGCCGCCCACTCGTGTCGCTTAGCATAGTCATCCAGCTACCTCGGTGCAACCTTTTGGACATAAAAACACTATGGTGAGGTGTGAGGTGTTCAGAATAGACTGGAAATGAGTGGAAATTAAGGTTATTGAGGTTAATAATAGCATAGGACCAGAAAAACCCACAAATTCTGTGACTTTAGCTGTTTTTATGCTTTTTTAAAAAAAAATACAGATCCAAAACACAAAACCCAAAACACGGAAGGGTGGTTTTGGCAAAACCAATCCAGATCCAAAACACAAAACACGAAAAGTGGCCGGTGCACACCCCTAGTTAGGACTTGGGACTACTATTGTATAATTAGTATTGCATAGCGATACAGAACATCTTTTGTTTTACATAATACAGTAAGCCAAGCTCCAGCACAACATCACTTTAATTGAAAATATTCTGGGCAGAACTCATTTTGCAAAGTGCGGTTTCACGATCTTTTCTCTTTACAGATGAATCGTCTGCAGAGACTGCCTTTCCCCTCTCCTTCCCAGATCTAGACCAGCAGCTTCAGGTAAGCACGGATGGCAAGTCATGCTAAGGAGATTTCCTTATGGGGGCACATGTCATGCCAACACCCGCTAACACATAATTACCTATTTTCCCGGAATGTCCAAGAGACTCTCAAATTTCGGGGAGCACTCAAGTAGGACCAGTGGAGTAGACCAAGTTCCTGTATCCAGCCCACTTCCCAAGTGCAGGGGGCAGTCCGAGGGCTAGATGGCACATTTGCCTTGTGGTCGTCCTGCCCTCCCTGCTCAATATGACAATGGTGGCGTTGAGAGGCGGGGACAGTGATGATGCAACTCATGGCGACATGTCCTCTGCACCTCCGATCATTGGCATACCCCACTCGGAATGTTGGCAAGTATGAGCAATCATAGGGATAATTGTGGATTATAAAGAAGGCAGGAAACTCATGGCCTGCTAAGTTTCCCCAGCTATTTATCACCTGTCTGGGGGTTGCATTTAAATTGTGTTTTTTATTGAAATTTCTGATATTTAGGGACGTATTTACTAAAGATCCAATGAGTGCTGTATTTAAAAAGGCAATAGAAATCGACACAAAGGGCCTGATTGTGACTTGTGAGTCGCACGCAATGCCGATATTGCATAAATGGCCTAGATTTTTCAACTGCGTATGCATCTAAATAGTTAAAAAGTTTCACAGTGCATGAGTCCCACGGTGTTTACACACAGAGGGGGTCATTCAGACCCGCTCGCGAGCACAGGACGCTCGCAAGCGGGTCGATGTTACCCCAATGCGCATGCGCACGACGGAGGGAGCTCTATCGTGCGCATGCGCGAGACCCGGACAGCGACAGCCAAGCTGTCGCTCCGGGTCTCGCACCAAAGGGGGCGTGCTGTCGATGGTGACTGACAGCACGACCCCTTTGGTGGGGAACGCCTACCGTCTGGGTCCGGCCCCACTGACATCACTAGTGATGTCAGTGGGAGTGATTTTGAGCCAAAATCACTCCAGGGCTTGCGGTCACCGAGACCCTACCGCAGGGTCTCGTCGACCATCGCGACCATCTTTTTGGCCGCTCGCATATGCTGTGGGTGGTCACCCACAGCTATGCGAGCGGCCAGGAGGCCGCTCCATTTTTAGGTAGGAGGGCACTGATTCAGAGCAAGCGCTCTGGTCAGAGCATCCGGCTCTGAATCAGGCCCAGAATCACAGTAGCAATTGAGGCGTACAGTCTCAGCAATGTGTGGGATCACTTACAGTAGAGGCCATATTCTGATGGAGATTCTGCACCTGCCGCTGGTGCAAGTTTCGATGGTGCACATGATGGTAGCATCTAAGGATACTCCAAAAAAAAAAAAAGATTCAGCCTCGCCCACTACTGAAGGTTCTCAGAAACTGACACTGTATGCTGCATGCGCGGTGTCAGACATTGTCCAATTCTCCAATGTGCCGGGAAGTATTCACAGGGCCAGCGCTTTATATAAAGTGCAGTCCCTGTGGACATGTTCAGTACATAATGGGCATAGGGCCTGATTCAGACGAGGTTTTGCAATGTGCGCATGCGTATAATTTGCAGTGCGCATGCGCAAGCCAGTATTTGCGAGGGGAAATCGACCACTCGTAGTACACAGACTGGCCGCTACTTTGAGTGACAGAATGTGCCGTTTGTGGGTGGTAACAGGGGAAGGTGCTTGTGAACGGGGGAGTGGTGCTGTGGACGCAGGCGTGTCTGGCTGTCAAAACGGAGTTTTGTGGGTTTGTATAATTAGCAAAGAAGCGTCAGAGTATACGTCACTTGGTTTTTACACTGAACTGCTCGCAGTGCTTGCTGGTGGGTAGAGTCTACCACAAGTGCTGCGATCCCTTCCGATGGTCCTCGATGTACCAATGTTTACACACACTTCCTGGAGATGACGTGCGCTAGTGGGCGTCTCTAGACACGCTATTGGGCTTATATATACACAAAGTGATCGCTCGCCAAGACATAGTAGGCGTGCTTATGACTTGTCCTGCGAGCGGATGTCTTGACGTCACTTAGCCGAATTTGCATACGCCGGGAGCGAGCAATCGCATCTAACTTTGTACAAAAGGACCATTCTCGCTGCAGTCAGGTTTGTTAATAATGGCAGCACTACCACGGTTATTAATACATAGGGGCCATAGTGATATAGGGGGTCATTCAGACCCGGTCGTTAGCGCCGATGCGCTCGGACCGGGTCGATGGCCCCCTACAGAGCATGCGCACGATGGCGCCGGCGCCGTCGTGCGCATGCGTGAGACCCGCTACGACCGACAGCGCCGGTCGTAGCGGGTCTCGATCCAAAGGGGGCGAGCTGTCGATGTTGATTGACAGCTCGCCCCGTTTGGAAGGCGGGCCAGGGGGATGGCAACCCAAACGGGGAACGCCTACCGTTTGGGGGCGGCCCCACTGACATCACTAGTGATGTCAGTGGAGAGCTTCCGGCTCAGACAGAGCCAGAAGCTCTCCGGGGCTTACGACAAGTGAGACCCTACCCTAGGGTCTCGTTGTAAGCCCCGATGGTCGCGGTGGTCTCTGACCATCGCGACCATCACCGGAGCGGTCGTTAGAGCTGTGGGTGTTAACTCACAGCCTAACGACCACAACAGAGGCGGGCGGTCAGGATGCAAGTGGCCACCCAGTTTCTGAGCGACCGCTTGCATCCTCCGACCGCCTCTGAATGAGGCCCATAGTACTATACTGCTTTTCAGTAAACTGTACCTCATATTTTCACAATGTATCTCACAGAATCTTAATATAGCATGGGGGCAGTAGTGAGATACATCTTCTTCCATTACCTTCAGTGAAATGCCCCATCCCCCATACCACCAGAGAACAAGGAAAATAAATAAGAAAGGCTTAAATACCTGTATACTACTCTCCTCTCTAGACTGCCATTGTCCTACATTAATGCATCATTCATCTTTGCTTCCAGCCTCTTCCGCCATGTAACACTTCCAAGGAGTCCATGCAGGTGTTTAAACAGCACTGCAAAATCGCGGAGGAGTACCACCAGGTGAAGAGAGAAATCACGCTCCTAGAAGAAAGGAAGTAAGTAGTTTAAGGTTTACATAACTTAGGCTTCGTAGGGTGACTTTATGGCAGTCAAGTGCACTAAGAAGTTCTTTTAATGAGGGGTGTAGTATTAGGAACACTGACAAGTGGTGTCTTTAGACAGGCACCTTTACATTGGACAGGGTGTGCCTAGGTAGAGATAGCATTCCCATCCGCACCTAGAGAGTTTGAACCAGGGGTAGCCAACCTTGGTCCTCGTGAGCTACCAACAGTTCACGTTTTCCAGGTCACCCAGCAGGTGCACAGGTGTATTCATTACTAACTAACACATTTGAAAAGATCCACAGGTGGAGCTAATTATATCACTTGTGATTCTGTGAGGAGACCTGCAAAACATGCACCGTTGGTAGCTCTTCAGGACCAGGGTTGGCTACCACTGGTGTGGACCAATGCTAAATAGCAGCACTGGGCAACTCCTGGTACCCCTGGCTGGTGCATGCATTCCGGTGTGAAAATGTTCATATGTAGTATCTGCACTTGTGACACTTGTAGTCCCAGCATGCAGTGCTGCAAACCTTCACTTATAAAACCACAATATCGGGCACTACAAGTGCTGGCTCCCATGTTAAATAAATGATATTGACCATGGCATCTACCTCCAGCTTAGTGATGTCACCTATGTTAGATCAAGATTTTCTTGTTCAGATCCTTGATCTTTGGAAACTGGGCCTCCTCGGGTTGCTTGGCATGTGTCTCGAGAAGTCCCATGGAGAGGATTATATACAGCAAAGTTTGTAGTAACCCATCACTGGGCTCCCAGGCTGTGAGCAGCCTCAAGAGATCAAGTTTCCAAAGAATAAGGATCTGAATGAGAAAATCTTCATAGGTGACATTAATACCCCTTTCAGACCTAAAATCCTGCTTTCAACACAGCTCGGACCCAGGACATTGAGCATGGGTGAAGTCAGGGTTGCCCCTGTCACACATGGGTGACGACGTGGGTTATACCCGGGTCGTCACCATTCACACTGGACCCAGGTCTTCCAGTGACCAGGGTCTTCCGGCATTCAGTAGGCACTTGGAGATTACATCATCTCAAAGAGCCTACTGAATGCCAGAAGACCCTGCTGTCCCCGGCCAATCAATTTACTTTTAGTCATCAAGACTTGGGTTGCATCTTTCAGACTTGTGCCGGGTCGTGGACCCGGGTTGCAGATCCCGGGAAAAACGCTGATAGTGACCAGAGTCGCGGACTCTGGACTGTCAACCCAGGTTGGACCTTTCACACATAAGACGTACTCAGGACCTCATTCAGAGTCTCTCGTTAGATGCGATTGCTCGCCCCCACCGTATGCAAATTTGTCAAAGTGACGCCACAGGAAGCGATCGCTCGCCAAGGCATAAGCACGCACACCATGTCTTAGCGAGCAGCCAGCGTACGCCCAATCTCACAGGCAGAGCCGCCCACCAACACACGTCATCTCCAGGAAGTGCATTAGAACATTGGTACATCGAGGACAATCGGAAGCGATCGCAGCGCTTGTGGTTGCCTTACCCTACCGCAAGCACTGCGAGGACTTCAGTGTAAAAAACAGGCATGTGACGTGTACTATGACGCTGCGTGTTAATTATGCATGCCTCTAAAACGGCGTTGAAACACTCAGGCACACCTGCGTTCGCACCTCCACTCCCCTGTTATTAGTGTCCTGCCCATTAGCACCCACAAACGGCCTCTCCTGTCACTCATTTCACTGGGCTGTCTTTGCTGGGCAAGCGAGCGGCCTGCGATCGCACAGAGTAGTTCGCACACGTGCAGAATGAAGCAGGCGCATATGCAAACCATCGGGCTGCTAGCGAGCGCACAGCGCTACCGAGAGACTCTGAATGAGGTACTCAGGTCAATGCGTGTTCATGTGCAAAAACCCAGTTTTTTGGCTGTGTGAGAAAGGGGTATAAGCTGGAGGTACTGTAGAGGCCATGGTCAATGCAGGATTCCTGTCTGTCAGGAAAGGAGAATATAATATACAGAGTACAGAAGTGGAATCAAAGACAAATAAATAAAATATATACCTGAAAAAAGCAGATCTGAGAGAGAATCGATTTGGAGAGATTATTTCTACAGGCGATTTACACTCTACTGTAAGAAGTTTGCACAAGGGAGAAAGTGTGGGACCAGATCCAAACGAAAAAGATCTTGAATGGGATGCATTATCACCAAACCTCCGAAAATGTAGTTTTTTAGAGGTTTGCCCGCATTCCGCATATGCACCATCTATAGATGCCTAATAGAATCCAATCTTTTTCTGAGATTTCCCAGAGAGGGATCCAATAGGATTCCTCCCAGGGTGCCCCGCTGCTCGCGCATGCGCTGGCTGACGGACGTACATGTGCAGAATGACGCCGAAGGACATTTGGGTCATAAACCCAGAAGTCCTCACACCACAAAGGACAGCTCTTATCAGGAGAGCTGTCCTTTGCTTAAATGCTCGTGTATATGGCGTTACTGAACACTGGTATGCGTGCGATCAATGGCGGGGTGCATTGCATCCAAAATGCGATGTTTGATGCATTCCGTCCTTATATGAACTAACTTTTTTGTATTGTGATATTATTATTATTATTATCTTGTTTCATCTGAAAGTGTGGTCATCATATCTAAACCCCTAATGATTGTTGTTTTTATCATTTTAATAATTTTTTTAATCTGTACTACAGTGGTTTCAATAAGAAATACATTGGTTTATTGCTTCTAACCCTTAACAACCTTGTTAAGATTACTTAACTTAAGCTAATAAATAACGACACAGACAACAATAGCTTGGCTAAAAAGATCACAGCTGTTATTTATAATTAATTAATTAACCTAACCAGGGTGGCAAGAGACGCTGCAGACTCAGTTCTAGCTTTCACCTCACTCAAGTACTCGGGGAATGACTGACACGCCCCCCCTCAAGGCGCACTAACAATGTGAGAGTCCCACTTCCCTCCTGGATCAATCCGAGACGCTTCCGTACAAAAGCGCCCATGGAGAAGGACAAATTCGCCAGGTTCTTCGAAGGCAAGTGCCCCCACAAAAGTTATCTTGCGCCACATAAAGCCACTGGGCTGCAGCGTACTCCCACCATGCTGCGCCTCCCCTAATTTGGGAAAAGAAAGGTTAGTGTGACACAAAATTCATTAATGGGTGGGATGGTGGGTTTCAAAGATCTATAACCAAAGAGGCTGTCTTCATGCAAACGAGCCCATATAAACCGACCACTACCTCAAGCAATATCATTGGCTCAAACAAACATCTGACCAGCCAGCACTATAAACTGCCCAGCAACAAGGCTGTCATAGCCAGCCATACAGCAAAACACCAGTAATCTTACATATACTCATGCTTATCCAGCCTTCGCCTACTATAAGGGCCACACCAATAGAGGCCACACCAATAATGAAGTCTGTTTGGTTCTATTTAAAGGGCTACGGGTCAGTTGTTTTTTTCCCCCAAAATTTCTAGTGTCCCATTATATAAATAATATCCAGTGCAGAAAGAAACACCCTGATCTGCCCACTTTTGTTATCCAGAATGAGCGAAATTTAGCATTGCCATACTAACACATGCACAAGCTGGTATAAAGCCATGCAGTCAGTAAAAGACGGGCTCACAACATCACAGGACACCTGATGAGCTGCAAGATGCTTATTCTTGAACCTTAGCACAGTATCCGTTTGATCTACCCTTTCCCCAAAACACGGTGGCATCGGCTACACTTAAGGATGCTTGCACCAAATGGCAAAGACAATGTGCGGATATATTTAGACACTATCCCGCTACACAAATGGTTGCTATTGGCGATACGCAGATGAATGTCAAACATAATGTTTCTGTCGTCTGATTCCTTGTAGGAAAGAGCTGATGGCCAGGCTGGATCAATTTGAAAAAGAAAATTCAGACGTTGCTCACTTAGCGGATGAATACGAGGACCTGAGTAAGGAGAACCAGAGCCTCAATCTTGCTCATTCCCGCTGCAAAGAGCAACTAGAGAAACTGAAAATCCAGTATCAGAAGCGTCCGGGGTCGTCCTAACAGTTACCTGATACACAACAACCCGCTACAAAGTGATCAACACATCAGCACTTTTAAAAAAATATATATATTATCGTGTCGCAAAACAAATTGCGCAACACTTTCTAAGTGATGCGAATGTGGCAACACTTACGGCAGCGAAGGACAGAGATTGAGAGCAACATTGGAGCTTATTTACCAACACACTACAGATGTGCAGCAACCCAAAGCAACCAATGAGCATTTAGGTTTTTACAGTCTCCTTTAACAAATAATTACACGATGAGATCAAAAATACGCAGATCCGCACTTTTTCTCTATGCGTGCAAGTGCGACGTCGGTCTGACTAGCGCCTTTCACAGCCATGTGGATTTTTCCTCTAAAATACAGGCCCCTTTAGCTTAATTTATGTCTTAAATTATTTGGGGGCTGAGAGGGGATATTTTGAATGTCTTATTATTATGTGACTTGTGTGTGTTTTATTACGTTGGTCGCAGGGCGTCTACAGGAGTGCACCCTTAAAATTACAGGGCAACAACTGATTTCTGGCACCTCAGATAACCTGGAAAGAGTAGGGGCCTCATTCTGAGTCGGGCACAAAACCGGCTGCATGGCGCAGCACATGCACAGTCATGCGTGAGCTGTTAATGATTGCAGGATGCGTCTACTTTCTGACTTTGCATCTGACTCAAAATCAGGTCATACAGATGTACCCTGCTACATCTTTTCTGCGTACGTAGCAAATCGTGCCATGCATGGCGTGAGGCGTGCGCCCGCGAGAGGATAAGTGCACTGCGTTCACACCCGCGACTCCATAGGAATGCAGGGTGTGAACACAGTGCGCGCCATAGTGTACGCTGCTGCAGGTGTTCTCATGGCGTGATGCTTGCGCACTTTTTTAGCGTGATCGGCAAGGATGTAAAAGGACACATCTGTAAGAGCTTTTATGGGCAGAAAATGCTGAGCTCCATTAGGGAACTTTCAATAAAGGCACCGTTTCTACACTTTTATCTCATTTAAATAATACTGCCCAGCAAAATGAAACTTTTGCGTATTGAGGCATTAAGTAGTTTTGGCAATGAACATCTTTGTTCCACTGCCCACTCCTCCCACTGGGTGGCGCAATTTCTCCACCCCAGCAGCCACAGTGAACCGTGCCCTGCAAATTAATGCACTTCCCAATAATACCTGGTGCACTTAGACATCACACATGATGTAAAAAAATGGTATTTGCGCTTCGCACCTCTGCGCTAATGAGCCTAAGCGTGGAAGCCTCAGATAGGTTGCTATGGGTTTTTGCACTTTTGAATTTTGTTTGTAAATAACCCCTTTGATCTTTATTTAAAGGTGAAGTGTAATGGGCAAAAAAATAATTTTCATATGTTACATAATATTAAATATAAATTGAATATTGTCCTGTCCTTGAAAATAAAATCCTTCATTTTTATAATATTTATTGTTTTATTTGGGTGCTCCCTTTTAGAAATGAAAGCCCTACTTGGACATATTTCGCAGGTTGTATGGCGGTGCTACTCAAGTGACTTTAAGCAATAATTTAATCATTTATTCTATTTTTCAAAAAAGTGCAATTTTATTTAATTTTACACAACATATTAAAGGGCGTTAGTTATGGAGTTTTTGCTTATTTAAATGGTAATTTCATGAGACCTGACTTATTGGATGCATTATAAATCTGTGAATATGTGTTTTTCTTCCAAACAGACTTATTTTTAAGAGATTTGTATGTCAGCTGCTGTGAGCCCTTTACCCTGCGTTTAGTGGCACCTACATGTCTCAACCCATCATTTCCGGATGCAGGCTGTAATCTCTTTTTTTCGGGAATTTGTTTGGGAATAGCCTGTCAAATTGGGGAACGTCTTCTATGTACTTTACCTGCTGCCTACACAACGTTACGTCGGCTATTCTGTGGAATGAACTCACCATCAGCCTTTCGATTCACTAGCAACATCAATGAGGCATGAGGTTCAGTGTGCATCATGCCTCAGTGATGTCACTAGTTCCTAATTAAATGGAAGGCTGATTCCTCGTGAATATTGGCCAGACCCACAAAATCCACTGAACGTGACAGGAAGACTTTCAGTATGCTGTTACTGCGGCTCTGTTGTTTTGGTGAGTAGGTGGTGGAACAGTAATAGATTATCACACCTTTATACATTGTTTTACTATTAGTCTGCATAAGTAAATTTCACTGGTGTACTGTACACATGTTATATTATACAGTGATTGTGAGAGGACAATTACAAAATATTATAATTAAAGGTTATCTTCTTCTTGGTTTTATGTTTTTTCCTCCATTTGTTATCAGACCATTAACTCCTAAATTTAAAGATATGGATCTTGAAGTTTAAATGCACTGCTCAGTGTGACCACCGGGTGAATGCAGTGGTAGGATCCCATGATTAAGGGGTGAGGTTATCCACCGGAAGGGTTGTGGCCAGTCACCCCTGATGCCAGTAGGCAAATCTTGGTGTAGTTTCTATAGAAGCTCCCATACTGATCAGTGATACTGCTCCACCAGATAGCTGACCATCTAACAGAGTAACAATTTATAGTTTGACATCTGGAACCTGACACCTTGAAGAGGGAGTGGCCCCCTAGGCAGTGGGGCCCACTGGGGATTTTCCCTGTACCCCTGTGGGCCAATCCATCCCTGAGTGTGACCCTGAGGGCTATTTCACACCTGCCGGCTTTCACCGGGCGTACAAAATCAGGGCTTTTTTTTCCAGTGGAAATTTTCCTTTCACACACAACGGTTTAGTGCTGTGTGTGCTGCATTTGCCGTGTGTTTTGTTTTTTCCCCTATCGTTAACATTGAGTCAGTGCCGTCTGAAAGGACCCATCTGTTTACATGCTTATTAAAATTTTAAAAACGCCCTGATTTTTGCCTCCCGGTGAGAACCGGCCGTCCTTTCAGACAGCACGGACACGGCACGGTCGCCATGTTACAGCCGGAAATAGCCCTGACACAGTTACTGAATCTCTGTTAAAAAGTGCAGTATTATCCCCTCAATCCATTATCCACAGCTGTAGCTCCTCCCATATCTTTAGGATAGTTTCCTGATAGGCTCCAATATATCACTCGCCCTGCCCCTGTCTATAAATCAACCAATCAACATTGGGCATTTACTCACAGCAAGTCTGCCAAGCTGTCAGTCACTCTCTGTCTGAGTTAGCGTAGCACCTCTCTGCTAACATGGCAGCCCGCTGCACAGGGGTGAAATGGTGAGAGAATGATGGAGAGCATGCTGGACACTCCATTTATTATGTCTATAAGCTGTATATTATACAGCTCAATAACACACCTCCTTCCATATAGATTAATCATACTTGCCTACTTTTCATATCTGGAAGGGGAGTAACGGAAAATAAGAGACCGGTCTACCATCAAGTTTGCATTGATCCATATTCGCATCAATGCAAAGTCATGCTCCTGTTCACTGAGGTTGGCATGGGTGGATAATATTGTGGGTGAATGGGGGTGAGACATCCTGCCTAATAAAGGGGAGATGTACTAAGCCTTGACAGAGAGATAAAGTGTATCGAGATAAAGTACCAAACAGTCAGCTCCTGTCACTTTACAGGCTGTGTTAGAAAAATGACAGTTAGGAGCTGATTGGTTGGTACTTTATCTCTGTCCAAGGCTTTGTACATTTACCCCTAAGAGAGGAGTCTTCTCCATCCACACAGCCAGTAACTTGCATGTGGGTGAGTTGGGAAGTTGCGTTTTAGTTTGAGAAAGAGGTTAAACTATTAGGAATCTGGTGATACTCAAATCTTCGCACCGTACAGTGATGTGATCTACAGTTTTGGTATTTCAATGTGTCTATAGCAATGCTGACGTTTTCAGCCTTCCTCCAATCCGTACCACTGGTTATCTTTACACTTCTTTCAAATACTTTGATATTTGTTAATCGTTTGTTCAAGTTATTATTATTGAAAGAAAACTGAAAAGCCCTGGAAGGATAAGCCTGTTATTCCACAGCCACCATCCTAGGGTTGGCAAGCGGAGGGTGAGAGTGCCCGCTGGGCTGGTCGCATGTAAGCCCCATCACTCTTTGGGTTTTTTATAGCGGAAGGGTCCAACAAGAAGTGGGAGATAAAATGCTGCCGGTCAGTTTGGCAACATATAATGACTATGGGACTGGAGATGGACGCAAATGTCATCGCAGCTGAGATCTCTCACGGATCGCAATTGAGAAAATATGCTAATGACTCACTCGCTGTCCAGCGCTTAGCAAAGCTCACTGACCGCATCGCACATCCGCCACTCACGCACAAAATCGGAAACATCGAACGCAGATCAGGCGGCCGTCAGCCTTCTGAGTAAGTCTAAGCTGCTGCAGACATAGAGGGTCTCCAGACACGCAGAGGGCTCTCCTGCTGTGAGCAAGGATGCAGATGGCTGAATCATGGACAATCAAAAAACAGTGTTACGCCTGCCACCCCCCAAATACTTGCCCCAAACGCTGACTACCTGCCACTCACTTTGCGAGTGGATCCTCTGTGTGAGCGTGATCACAATTCAATCGCTGCCGGTGCGGTAGTGCGGCTTACATGCATGCGCAATAGCCAACAAACGCTTAATCTGTATAAATATCGGCGTCCATCTCTGAATCAGGCCGTATGTATGATGACCTTGATGTGCATAGTGTGAGATTGTTATTAGACACTGCAGGACTCTATTAGAGAGAAAATCCTGCAGCATCACATTCACACTCACCAAGGCTGGCATTCTAGCTGGTTAGCCTTGTGTGCGCTTGCATGCTCTGAGCCGCAGCGGACCGTCCCCTGCTGCTAAGGAATAATGGGCCTGATTCAGACCCGCTCGTGAACACACAGCGCAAGCGGGTCGATAGTCCCCTACTGCGCATGCGCGAGATCCGGCCAGCGACGAGCGTTCCGTCGCTACGGGTCTCGCACCAAAGAGGGCCAGCTGTCGATGGTGATTGACAGCTTGCCCCGTTTTGGAGGCGGGCAGGGGGGGTGGCTGGGCAAACGGAGGCGTTACTGCAGGAACGCCTGCCGTTTGTGGGCGCCCCTACTGACATCACTCATGATGTCAGTAGGTGGACTTCCTGCTCTATTAGAGCAGGAAGTCCACTAGGGCTTGCGGCCACGAGACCCTACCACAAGGGTCTCGTCACAAGAACGATGGTCGCGATGGTCTTGACCATCGCGACCATCTCCTAGCCGCTCGCATAAGCTGTGGGTGGTCACCCACAGCTATGCGAGCGGCCAGGAGGCAGTCTTTAAAAAAAAAAAAGGACGCCCTGATTCAGAGTGAGCGCTCTCAAAGAGCGTCCAGCTCTGAATCAGGCCCAGTGTTTCGTCAGCAGGGCTTCCCACTGAAGCCCTGCAGATCTGGGAATTGGAGGGAAAATTTGTTAATTTGGGGATTATTACTCCTTTAAACTAGGGATGAGCGGGTTCGGATTTCTGAAATCCGAACCCCCCCGAGCCCCCCCGATCCGAGTCGTATCCGAGTCAGGCTCGACTTCTCCCGCCTGACTCGGAACTGAAATCGAGGCAAAACATCGTCATCCCGCCTTCCGGATCTCGCGGGTTTTGGATTCTATAAAAGGTCCCCGCATCGGCGCCATTTCTCACTCTGGCTGTCTATAGTGAAGAGGGAGGGTGGGAGCTAGGGCTGACTGGGCTGTGTTGTGCTGCTGTTGTCCATAGGGGCTGGCTGTGCTGTGTCGTGCAGCTGTCATAGGGGCTGGCTGGGCTGTGCTGTGCAGTCAGTTGTCCATAGGGGCTGTGTCCACTCCAAAGTCTATAGGGGCTGGCTGGACTGTGTTGTGCAGTGTCCCATAAAGGCTGTAGTCCTAGAGGGGTGCTGTAGTGTTGTCCAGGGGGTGATCTGTGCAACGGGCGTTTTATGGGTGTGCATAATTAATACAGCAGCGTCATTGACCACGTCACTGGGTTATTTTATAGTCAGAACTGCTCACATGATTGCGGTAGGAAAAACCAACCACAAGAATAGCGAGCAGTTCATACGCTGGTCGATGTACTCAATTAATCTAATAAATAGCGGACATGACGTAGGATGCGAGCGGCCAGGGGGCGTAGTTTACCAAAAAACGACCGCAAGTTTTGTTCGCTCGTTCAGAACTAGAGGCGT
This sequence comes from Taudactylus pleione, assembly GCA_031769625.1. Lineage (NCBI taxonomy): Eukaryota > Metazoa > Chordata > Amphibia > Anura > Myobatrachidae > Taudactylus > Taudactylus pleione. The sequence goes on along the minus strand of JAUIMM010000275.1, from coordinate 14,783,160 downwards.
GAACAGACCGCAAAGAGCGAACGGTTCATTTGAATAGCCACCCCTTTTTTCAGAACGAGCAAGCGCAAATAGCGTCCAGCTCTGAATCAGGCCCAAAGCCCACACAACTCACAAAGACAGAAAAAAAAATTTTTTTTTTTTTTTGGAGTGCACTTTGGGGGTTACAGCACCCTTTAACGGACAAGCCATCCGGCCCTTTACTTATGACACAGGTGCACGCTTGGCGCTGCTCCTTTGTTGATGTACGTGCAGCCACAGTGCACACCATTCACAAACACAGAAAATAATTCCTCCACCATTCTGTTAGTGGTGACCGTATCATATGCAGTGACAGTAGACATGTCAGAAATTGAAATTGTTGGCACATCCTTCAGTCCGGACCAGATGTCCAAACCGGCCCTTGACTTATGACACAGGTGCACGCTTGGCGCTGCTGTGTTGATGCACGTGCGGCTACTGCGCATACATTTCGCACACAAACAGAAAAAAAAGAATTGTTTCTTTTTTGTGGAGTGCACTTTGGGGGTTACACCACGCTTTAACAGACTTGCCAGCCGGCCCTTTACTTATGACACAGGCGCACGCTTGGCGCTACTTTGTTGATGCACGTGCGGCCACAGTGAACACAGGGCCTATTTCAGACCCACTCGCGAGCGCTGAGCGCTCGCAAGCGGGTCGATGGTGCCCTAGTGCGCATGCACACGACACAGGGAGCTCCGTCGTGCGCATGCGCGAGACCCGGGGAGCGACGGGGAAGCCGTCGATCCAGGTCTCGCACCAAAGGGGGCAAGCTGTCGATCTACAGCACGGCCCCTTTGGTGGGCGTGCCGGGGTCGTGGCTGCCAAATGGAGGCGTTCCCATGGGAATGCCTACCGTCTGGGTCTGACCCCACTGACATCACTAGTGATGTCAGTGGGAGTGATTTTGGCTCTGATAAAGCCAAAAATCACTCCAGGGCTTGCAGTCACTGAGACCCTACCGCAAGGGTCTTGTCGCAAGCCCGATGGACCATCATCATGAACGCTCGCATAAGCTGTGGGTGGTAACCCACAGCTATGCGAGCATCCAAGGGGCCGCTCCAAGTTGAGGTAGGAGGGCCCTGATTCAGAGCGAACGCTCTGGTCAGAGCGTCCGGCTCTGAATCAGCCCACAATTCACAAACACAGAAAATTATTTTTTATTTTGTTTGGAGTGCACTTTGGGGGTTACAGCACCCTTTAACGGTCAAGGCAGCAGGCCCTTTACTTATGACACAGACGCACGCTTGGCGTTACTTTGTTGATGCACGTGCGGCTACTGCGCACACAATTCACAAACGCAGAAAAAAATTTTTTTTTTGGAGTGCACTTTGGGGGAGCACCCCTGATGCACAGATCACCCCCTGGACAACACTACAGCACCCCTCTAGGACTACAGCCTTTATGGGACACTGCACAACACAGTCCAGCCAGCCCCGATACACTTTGGAGTGGACACAGCCCCTATGGACAACTGACTGCACAACACAGCCCAGCCAGCCCCTATGGACAACAGCAGCACAACACAGACCAGCCAGCCCCTATGGACAACAGCAGCACAACACAGCTCAGCCAGCCCTAGCTCCCACCCTCCCTCTTCACTGTCCACAGCCGGAGTGAGAAATGGCGCCGATGCGGGGACCTTTTATAGAATCCAAAGCCCGCGAGATCCGAAAGGCAGGATGATGACGTTTTGCCTCGATTTTAGTTCCGAGTCAGGCTGGAAAAGTCGAGCCTGACTCAGAAATCCAAACCCGCTCATCCCTAATTTATACAACATAAGGGTGGGTGGGTGGGAGGGCCCAAGAACATTTCCATCTTGCATCTCTTTTTTTCTTTGCATTATGTACTGTTTGGGGCCTAGTTTTTCAAACTGCCATCCTGTCTGCCACTGCAGTGTCACTCCTAGATGGGCGACGTGTTTGTGCTGCCCACTCGTGTCGCTTAGCATAGTCATCCAGCTACCTCGGTGCAACCTTTTGGACATAAAAACACTATTGTGAGGTGTGAGGTGTTCAGAATAGACTGGAAATTAGTGGAAATTAAGGTTATTGAGCTTAATAATAGCATAGGAGCAGAAAAACCCACAAATTCTGTGATTTTAGCTGGTTTTATGCTTTTTTAAAAAAAAATACAGATCCAAAACACAAAACCCAGAACCCAAAACACGGAAGGGTGGTTTTGGTAAAACCAATCCAGATCCAAAACACGAAGAAAGATCCAGATCCAAAACCAAAACACAAAACACGAAAAGTGGCTGGTGCACACCCCTACTTTAAACCACTGTATTTGGCGATAAAGATTGACGTTGCAATTAAAATGGGTTCTCCAGGGAATAAAGGACAACCTTATGCTACTGTGACTGATTATGCTCCCAGGTTAAGAGCTGAGAGAAGATTGAAAGTAAACACTCTGCATTGCAACACAATGCATGGGAGCTGACCAACCAGGGTATTCTCATGTCAGGCCCCTTTGCTCAAAAGACCTCCGAAAATCAGCAGAGATGGGTTTCCATATATTAGCTGCAGCGCTCTTAAGTACATGCCAGCATAGGTGGGTGCCCATGTATACTGTCCATTGCAAGGTCTATTAATATACCAGCAAAGGTGTGCCAGTTTTGCTTATTTTAATTTATTCATGATGTGGAAAAGAGGCGGGGCTATAATAGTGTACAGTAAGTTATGACTTATTAGACGCCTTCAGAACAAATAAATCACATTTGGATGTGTAATTCTTTGTGTTCTGCCAGTTGGTAATATATTTTTTTTTGTTACCACACTTCAGTCTCTTCCTCAAATCGAAAGTTATTTGTCATTAGTTGGGTTTGTGCTAAGATACCAAAGCCAAACAATTTTTTGTGTTTTAGGAATGTTCTGTTGATAATGACCATTAATCCTGTTACGGCACCTACTGTATGAGGGTTACTGCCAACTTTTGAGTTACTTAAGAAAGAGTATTACAAGTCAAAAAATAAATATCTACAACACCTGATTTTGAATGGAATTTTTAGGGTGCTGCGGGTGACTGTCAGTGTGTGAGGGGTGCTGCCGGGGTCTGTCAGTGTGTGAGGGGTGCTGCCGGGGTCTGTCAGTGTGTGAGGGGTGCTGACGGTGTCTGTCAGTGTGTGAGGAGTGCTGCCAGTGACTGTCAGTGTGTGAGGGGTGCTGCTGGTGACTGTCAGGGTGTGAGGGGTGCTGCCGGTGACTGTCAGTGTGTGAGGGGTGCTGCTGGTGACTGTCAGTGTGTGAAGGGTGCTGCCAGTGTCTATCAGTGTGTAAGGGGTGCTGCAAGTGTATTGCAGTGGTGTCAGTGTGTGAAGGGTGCTGCCGATGACTGTCAGTGTGTGAGTGGTGCTGTCGGTGTCTGTCAGTGTGTGAGGTGCGCTGCTGGTGTCTGTCAGCGTGTGAGGTGTGCTTCCGGTGTCTGTCAGCATGGGAGGGGTGCTGCTGGTGTCTGTCAGCATGTGAGGGGTGCTGCCAGGGTCTGTCAGTGTGTGAGCCGTGCTGCCTGTGTCTGGCAGTGTGTGAGGGGTGCTGCTGGTGTCTGTTAGTGTGTGAAGGGTGCTGCCTGTGTCTGTCAGTGTGTGAGGGGTACTGCCGGTGTCTTGCAGAGGTGTCAGTTTGTGATGGGTGCTGCCAGTGACTGTCAGTGTGTGAGGGGTACTGCCGGGGTCTATCAGTGTGTGAGGGGTGCTGCCGGGGTCTATCAGTATGTGAGATGTGCTTCCTGTGTCTGTCAGTGTGAGGGGTGCTGCAAGTGACTGTCAGTGTGAGTGAGGGGTGCTGCTGGTGACTGTCAGTGTGTGAGGGGTGCTGCCGGTGTCTGTCAGTGTGTGAGGGGTGCTGCCGGTGTCTCTCAGTGTGTGTGAGGGGTGCTGCCGAGGTCTGTCAGTGTGTGAGGGGTGCTGCCGGTGTCTGTCAGTGTGTGAGGGGTGCTGCCAGGGTCTGTCAGTATGTGAGAGGTGCTGCCTGTGTCTGTCAGTGTGTGAGGGGTGCTGCCGGTGTCTTGCAGGTGTGTCAGTGTGTGAGGGGTGCTGCCGGTGACTGTCATTGTGTGAGGGGTGCTGCCGGTGATGGTCAGTGTGTGTGAGGGGTACTGCCAGTGTCTATCAGTATGTGAGAGGTGCTGCCTGTGTCTGTCAGTGTGTGAGGGGTGCTGCCGGTGTCTGTCAGTATGTGAGAGGTACTGCCTGTGTCTGTCAGTGTGTGAGGGGTGTTGTCTGTGTCTGTCAGTGTGTGAGGGATGCTGCCGGTGACTGTCAGTGTGTGAGGGGTGCTGCCGGGGTCTGTCAGTGTGTGAGGGGTGCTGCCTGGGTCTGTCATTGTGTGAGGAGTGCTGCCGGGGTTTGCCAATGAGTGAGAGGTGCTGCTTTTGTCTGTCAGTGCGTGAGGGGTGCTGCCGGTGTCTTACAGAGGTGTCAGTGTGTGAGGGGTGCTGCAGGTGACTGACAGTGTGTGAGGGGTGCTTCCTGTGTCTTGCAGAGGTGTCAGTGTGTGAGGGGTGCTCCCAGTGACTGTCAGTGTGTGAGGGGTGCTGCCGGTGACTGTCAATGTGTGTGAGGGGTGCTGCCGGTGTCTGTCAGTGTGTGAGAGGTGCTGCCGGTGTCTGTCAGTGTGTGAGGGATACTGCCTGTGACTGTCAGAGTGTGAGGGATGCTGCCGGTGACTGTCAGTGTGTGTGAGGGATACCGCCAGTGACTGTCAATGTGTGTGAGGGGTGCTGCCGGTGTCTGTCAGTGTGTGAGGAGTGCTGCCGGGGTCTGTCAATGTGTGAGGGGTGCTGCCAGGGTCTGTCAGTATGTGAGAGGTGCTGCCTGTGTCTGTCAGTGTGTGAGGGGTGCTGCCGGTGTCTTGCAGGTGTGTCAGTGTGTGAGGGGTGCTGCCGGTGACTGTCATTGTGTGAGGGGTGCTGCCGGTGATGGTCAGTGTGTGTGAGGGGTACTGCCAGTGTCTATCAGTATGTGAGAGGTGCTGCCTGTGTCTGTCAGTGTGTGAGGGGTGCTGCCGGTGTCTGTCAGTATGTGAGAGGTACTGCCTGTGTCTGTCAGTGTGTGAGGGGTGTTGTCTGTGTCTGTCAGTGTGTGAGGGATGCTGCCGGTGACTGTCAGTGTGTGAGGGGTGCTGCCGGGGTCTGTCAGTGTGTGAGGGGTGCTGCCTGGGTCTGTCATTGTGTGAGGAGTGCTGCCGGGGTTTGCCAATGAGTGAGAGGTGCTGCTTTTGTCTGTCAGTGCGTGAGGGGTGCTGCCGGTGTCTTACAGAGGTGTCAGTGTGTGAGGGGTGCTGCAGGTGACTGACAGTGTGTGAGGGGTGCTTCCTGTGTCTTGCAGAGGTGTCAGTGTGTGAGGGGTGCTCCCAGTGACTGTCAGTGTGTGAGGGGTGCTGCCGGTGACTGTCAATGTGTGTGAGGGGTGCTGCCGGTGTCTGTCAGTGTGTGAGAGGTGCTGCCGGTGTCTGTCAGTGTGTGAGGGATACTGCCTGTGACTGTCAGAGTGTGAGGGATGCTGCCGGTGACTGTCAGTGTGTGTGAGGGATACCGCCAGTGACTGTCAATGTGTGTGAGGGGTGCTGCCGGTGTCTGTCAGTGTGTGAGGAGTGCTGCCGGGGTCTGTCAATGTGTGAGGGGTACTGCCAATGTCTGTCAGTGTGTGAGGGATTCTGCCGCTGACTGTCAGTGTGTGAGAGGTGCTGCCGGTATCTGTCAGTGTGTGAGGGGTGCTGCCGGTGTCTGTCAGTGTGTGAGGTGTGCTGCTGGGGTCTGTCAGTGTGTGAGGTGTGCTGCCAGGGTCTGTCAATGTGTGAGGGGTACTGTCGATGTCTGTCAGTGTGTGAGAGGTGCTGCTGGTGTCTTGGAGGGGTATCAGTGTGTGAGGGGTGCTGCCTATGTCTGTCAGTGTGTGAGGGGTAATGCCGGTGTCTGTCAGTGTGTTAGGGGTGCTGCCGGGTTCTGTCAGTGTGTGAGGAGTGCTGCCGGGGTCTGCCAGTATGTGAGAGGTGCTGATTGTGTCAGTCAGTGTGTGAGGGGTGCTGCCGGTGTATTGCAGATGTGTCAGTGTGTGAGGGGTGCTGCCGGTGACTGTCAGTGTGTGAGGGGTGCTGCCGGGGTCTATCAGTATGTGAGAGGTGCTGCCTGTGTCTGTCAGTGTGTGAGGGGTGCTGCCGGTGTCTGTCAGTATGTGAGAGGTGCTGCCGGTGACTGTCAGTGTATGTGAGGGGTGCTGCCGGGGTCTTTCAGTGTGTGAGAGGTGCTGCCTGTGTCTGTCAGTATGTGAGAGGTGCTGCCTGTGTCTGTCAGTATGTGGGGGTGCTGCCGGGGTCTGTCAGTGTGTGAGGGGTGCTGCCTGTGTCTGTCAGTGTGTGATGGGTGCTGCCGGTGTATTGCAGAGGTGTCAGTGTGTGAGGGGTGCTGCCGGTGACTGTCAGTGTGTGAGGGGTGCTGCCGATGTCTGTCAGTGTGTGAGGGGTGCTGCCTGTGTCTGTCAGTGTGAGGGGTGCTGCAGGTGACTGTCAGTGTGTGTGAGGGGTGCTGCCGGTGTCTTGCAGAGGTGTCAGTTTGTGAGGAGTGCTGCCAGTGACTGTCAGTGTGTGAGGGGTGCTGCCGGGGTCTATCAGTATGTGAGATCTGCTTCCTGTGTCTGTCAGTGTGTGAGCGGTACTGCCGGGGTCTCTCATTGTGTGAGGAGTGCTGCCGGGGGTCTGCCAGTATGTGAGAGGTGCTGCTTGTGTCTGTCAGTGTGTGAGGGGTGCTGCCGGTGTCTTATAGAGGTGTCAGTGTGTGAGGGGTACTGCCGGTGTATGTCAATGTGTGAGGGGTGCTGCCGTGGTCTGTCAGTATGTGAGAGGTGCTGCCTGTGTCTGTCAGTGTGTGAGGGGTGCTGCCGGTGTCTGTCAGTATGTGAGAGGTGCTGTCTGTGTCTGTCAGTGTGTGAGGGGTGCTGCCTGTGTCTGTCAGCGTGTGAGTGGTGCTGCTGGTGTCTGTCAGCGTGTGAGTGGTGCTGCTGGTGTCTGTCAGCGTGTGAGTGGTGCTGCCGGTGTCTGTCAGTGTGTGAGGGGTGCTGCCGGTGTCTGTCAGTGTGTGAGGTGTGCTGCCGGTGTCTGTCAGTGTGTGAGGTGTGCTGCCGGGGTCTGTCAGTGTGTGAGGTGTGCTGCCGGGGTCTGTCAGTGTGTGAGGGGTGCTGCCTGTGTCTGTCAATTTGTGAGAGGTGCTGCCGGTGTCTTGGAGGGGTATCAGTGTGTGAGGGGTACTGCCGGTGTCTGTCAGTGTGTGAGGGGTGCTGCCAGTTTCTGTCAGTGTGTCAGGGGTGCTGCCGGTGACTGTCAGTGTGTGAGGGGTGCTGCCGTGGTCTGTCAGTGTGTGAGGGGTGCTGCCACGGTCTGTCAGTGTGTGATGTGTGCTGCCAGGGTCTGTCAGTATGAGAAAGGTGCTGCCTGTGTCTGTCAGTGTGTGAGGGGTGCTGCCGGTGTCTTGCAGAGATGTCAGTGTGTGAGGGATGCTGCCGGTGACTGTCAGTGTGTGAGGGGTGCTGCCAGTGACTGTTAGTGTGTGTGAGGGGTGCTGCTGGTGTCTGTCAGTGTGTGAGGGGTGCTGCCAGTGACTGTTAGTGTGTGTGAGGGGTGCTGCTGGTGTCTGTCAGTGTGTGAGGGGTGCTGCCGGTGTATTGCAGTGGTGTCAGTGTGTGAGGGGTGCTGCCGATGACTGTCAGTGTGTGAGGGGTGCTGCCGGTGTCTGTCAGTATGTGAGAGGTGCTGCCTGTGTCTGTCAGTGTGTGAGGGGTGCTGCCTGTGTCTGTCAGTATGTGAGACGTGCTGCCTGTGTCTGCCAGTGTGTGAGGGGTGCTGCCGGTGTCTGTCAGTATGTGAGAGGTGCTGCCTGTGTCTGTCAGTATGTGAGAGGTGCTGCCTGTGTCTGTCAGTATGTGGGGGTGCTGCCGGGGTCTGTCAGTGTGTGAGGGGTGCTGCCAGTGTCTGGCAGAGGTATCAGTGTGTGAGGGGTGCTGCCGGTGACTGTCAGTGTGTGAGGAGTGCTGCCGGTGTCTGTCAGTGTGTGAGGGATACTGCCGGGCTCTGTCAGTGTGTGAGGGGTGCTGCCGGTGTCTTTCAGTGTGTGTGAGGGGTGCTGCCGGTGTCTGTCAGTGTGTGAGGGGTGCTGCCGGTGACTGTCAGTGTGTGAGGGGTGCTGCCGGGGTCTATCATTGTGTGAGGGCTGCAGCCGGGGACTGTTAGTGTGTGAAGGGTGCTGCCTGTGTCTGTCAGTGTGAGTGGTGCAGCAGGTGACTGTCAGTGTTTGTGAGGGGTGCTGCCGGTGTCATGCAGAGGTGTCAGTTTGTGAGGGTTGCTGCCAGTGACTGTCAGTGTGTGAGGGGTGCTGCCTGTGTCTGTCAGCGTGTGAGTGGTGCTGCCGGGGTCTATCAGTATGTGAGATGTGCTTCCTGTGTCTGTCAGTGTTAGGGGTGCTGCAGGTGACTGTCAGTGTGTGTGAGGGGTGCTGCCGGTCTCTGTCAGTGTGTGAGGGGTACTGCCGGGGTCTATCAGTGTGTGAGGGGTGCTGCCGGTGTCTCTCAGTGTGTGTGAGGGGTGCTGCCGGTGTCTGTCAGTGTGTGAGGGGTGCTGCCGGTGTCTGTCAGTGTGTGAGGGGTGCTGCCAGGGTCTGTCAGTATGTGAGAGGTGCTGCCTGGGTCTGTCAGTGTGTGAGCAGTGCTGCCGGTGTCTGTCAGTATGTGAGAGGTACTGCCTGTGTCTGTCAGTGTGTGAGGGGTGCTGTCTGTGTCTGTCAGTGTGTGAGGGATGCTGCAGGTGACTGTCAGTGTGTGAGGGGTGCTGCCGGGGTCTCTCATTGTGTGAGGAGTGCTGCCGGGGGTCTGCCAGTATGTGAGAGGTGCTGCTTGTGTCTGTCAGTGTGTGAGGGGTGTTGCCGGTGTCTTACAGAGGTATCAGTGTGTGAGGGGTACTGCCGGTGTATGTCAATGTATGAGGGGTGCTGCCGGGGTCTGTCAGTATGTGAGAGGTGCTGCCTGTGTCTGTCAGTGTGTAAGAGGTGCTGCCGGTGTCTGTCAGTGTGTGAGGGGTGCTGCCGGTGTCTGTCAGTATGTGAGAGGTGCTGTCTGTGTCTGTCAGTGTGTGAGGGGTGCTGCCTGTGTCTGTCAGCGTGTGAGTGGTGCTGCCAGTGTCTGTCAGCGTGTGAGTGGTGCTGCCGGTGTCTGTCAGTGTGTGAGGGGTGCTGCCTGTGTCTGTCAGTATGTGAGAGGTGCTGCCTGTGTCTGTCAGTGTGTGAGGGATGCTGCCGGTGTCTGTCAGTGTGTGAGGGGTGCTGCCGGTGTCTCTCAGTGTGTGTGAGGGGTGCTGCCGAGGTCTGTCAGTGTGTGAGGGGTGCTGCCGGTGTCTGTCAGTGTGTGAGGGGTGCTGCCAGGGTCTGTCAGTATGTGAGAGGTGCTGCCTGTGTCTGTCAGTGTGTGAGGGGTGCTGCCGGTGTCTTGCAGGTGTGTCAGTGTGTGAGGGGTGCTGCCGGTGACTGTCATTGTGTGAGGGGTGCTGCCGGTGATGGTCAGTGTGTGTAAGGGGTACTGCCAGTGTCTATCAGTATGTGAGAGGTGCTGCCTGTGTCTGTCAGTGTGTGAGGGGTGCTGCCGGTGTCTGTCAGTATGTGAGAGGTACTGCCTGTGTCTGTCAGTGTGTGAGGGGTGTTGTCTGTGTCTGTCAGTGTGTGAGGGATGCTGCCGGTGACTGTCAGTGTGTGAGGGGTGCTGCCGGGGTCTGTCAGTGTGTGAGGGGTGCTGCCTGGGTCTGTCATTGTGTGAGGAGTGCTGCCGGGGTTTGCCAATGAGTGAGAGGTGCTGCTTTTGTCTGTCAGTGCGTGAGGGGTGCTGCCGGTGTCTTACAGAGGTGTCAGTGTGTGAGGGGTGCTGCAGGTGACTGACAGTGTGTGAGGGGTGCTTCCTGTGTCTTGCAGAGGTGTCAGTGTGTGAGGGGTGCTCCCAGTGACTGTCAGTGTGTGAGGGGTGCTGCCGGTGACTGTCAATGTGTGTGAGGGGTGCTGCCGGTGTCTGTCAGTGTGTGAGAGGTGCTGCCGGTGTCTGTCAGTGTGTGAGGGATACTGCCTGTGACTGTCAGAGTGTGAGGGATGCTGCCGGTGACTGTCAGTGTGTGTGAGAGATACCGCCAGTGACTGTCAGTGTGTGAGAGGTGCTGCCGGTGACTGTCAGTGTGTGTAAGGGGTGCTACCAGTGTCTGTCACTGTGTGTGAGGGGTGCTGCCGGTGATTGTCTGTGTGGGAGGGGTACTGCCGGTGTCTGTCAGTGTGTGAGGGATTCTGTCGGTGACTGTCAGTGTGTGAGAGGTGCTGCCGGTATCTGTCAGGGTGTGAGGGGTGCTGCTGGTGTCTGTCAGTGTGTGAGGTGTGCTGCCGGGGTCTGTCAGTGTGTGAGGAGTGCTGCCGGGGTCTGTCAATGTGTGAGGGGTACTGCCGATGTCTGTCAGTGTGTGAGGGATTCTGCCGGTGACTGTCAGTGTGTGAGAGGTGCTGCCGGTATCTGTCAGTGTGTGAGGGGTGCTGCCGGTGTCTGTCAGTGTGTGAGGTGTGCTGCTGGGGTCTGTCAGTGTGTGAGGTGTGCTGCCAGGGTCTGTCAATGTGTGAGGGGTACTGTGGATGTCTGTCAGTGTGTGAGAGGTGCTGCTGGTGTCTTGGAGGGGTATCAGTGTGTGAGGGGTGCTGCCTGTGTCTGTCAGTGTGTGAGGGGTAATGCCGGTGTCTGTCAGTGTGTTAGGGGTGCTGCCGGATTCTGTCAGTGTGTGAGGAGTGCTGCCGGGGTCTGCCAGTATGTGAGAGGTGCTGATTGTGTCTGTCAGTGTGTGAGGGGTGCTGCCGGTGTATTGCAGATGTGTCAGTGTGTGAGGGTTGCTGACGGTGACTGTCAGTGTATGAGGGGTGCTGCCGGGGTCTATCAGTATGTGAGAGGTGCTGCCTGTGTCTGTCAGTGTGTGAGGGGTGCTGCCGGTGTCTGTCAGTATGTGAGAGGTGCTGCCGGTGACTGTCAGTGTATGTGAGGGGTGCTGCCGGGGTCTGTCAGTGTGTGAGAGGTGCTGCCTGTGTCTGTCAGTATGTGAGAGGTGCTGCCTGTGTCTGTCAGTATGTGGGGGTGCTGCCGGGGTCTGTCAGTGTGTGAGAGGTGCTGCCTGTGTCTGTCAGTGTGTGATGGGTGCTGCCGATGTATTGCAGAGGTGTCAGTGTGTGAGGGGTGCTGCCGGTGACTGTCAGTGTGTGAGGGGTGCTGCCGGTGTCTGTCAATGTGTGAGGGGTGCTGCCTGTGTCTGTCAGTGTGAGGGGTGCTGCAGGTGACTGTCAGTGTGTGTGAGGGGTGCTGCCGGTGTCTTGCAGAGGAGTCAGTTTGTGAGGAGTGCTGCCAGTGACTGTCAGTGTGTGAGGGGTGCTGCCGGGGTCTATCAGTATGTGAGATCTGCTTCCTGTGTCTGTCAGTGTGTGAGCGGTACTGCCGGGGTCTGTCAGTGTGTGAGGGGTGCTGCCGGTGTCTGTCAGTGTGTGAGGGGTGCTGCCAGGGTCTGTCAGTAAGTGAGAGGTGCTGCCTGTGTCTGTCAGTGTGTGAGCGGTGCTGCCGGTGTCTGTCAGTATGTGAGAGGTACTGCCTGTGTCTGTCAGTGTGTGAGGGGTGCTGTCTGTGTCTGTCAGTGTGTGAGGGATGCTGCAGGTGACTGTCAGTGTGTGAGGGGTGTTGCCGGGGTCTCTCATTGTGTGAGGAGTGCTGCCGGGGGTCTGCCAGTATGTGAGAGGTGCTGCTTGTGTCTGTCAGTGTGTGAGGGGTGCTGCCGGTGTCTTACAGAGGTGTCAGTGTGTGAGGGGTACTGCCGGTGTATGTCAATGTGTGAGGGGTGCTGCCGTGGTCTGTCAGTATGTGAGAGGTGCTGCCTGTGTCTGTCAGTGTGTGAGGGGTGCTGCCGGTGTCTGTCAGTATGTGAGGTGTGCTGTCTGAGTCTGTCAGTGTGTGAGGGGTGCTGCCTGTGTCTGTCAGCGTGTGAGTGGTGCTGCTGGAGTCTGTCAGCGTGTGAGTGGTGCTGCTGGTGTCTGTCAGCGTGTGAGTGGTGCTGCCGGTGTCTGTCAGTGTGTGAGGTGTGCTGCCGGTGTCTGTCAGTGTGTGAGGTGTGCTGCCGGGGTCTGTCAGTGAGTGAGGTGTGCTGCCGGGGTCTGTCAGTGTGTGAGGGGTGCTGCCTGTGTCTGTCAGTATGAGAAAGGTGCTGCCTGTGTCTGTCAGTGTGTGAGGGGTGCTGCCGGTGTCTTGCAGAGGTGTCAGTGTGTGAGGGATGCTGCCGGTGACTGTCAGTGTGTGAGGGGTGCTGCCAGTGACTGTTAGTGTGTGAGGGGTGCTGCCAGTTTCTGTCAGTGTGTCAGGGGTGCTGCCGGTGACTGTCAGTGTGTGAGGGGTGCTGCCGTGGTCTGTCAGTGTGTGAGGGGTGCTGCCGCGGTCTGTCAGTGTGTGATGTGTGCTGCCAGGGTCTGTCAGTATGAGAAAGGTGCTGCCTGTGTCTGTCAGTGTGTGAGGGGTGCTGCCGGTGTCTTGCAGAGGTGTCAGTGTGTGAGGGATGCTGCCGGTGACTGTCAGTGTGTGAGGGGTGCTGCCAGTGTCTTGGAGGGGTATCAGTGTGTGAGGGGTACTGCCGGTGTCTGTCAGTGTGTGAGGGGTGCTGCCAGTTTCTGTCAGTGTGTCAGGGGTGCTGCCGGTGACTGTCAGTGTGTGAGGGGTGCTGCCGTGGTCTGTCAGTGTGTGAGGGGTGCTGCCGCGGTCTGTCAGTGTGTGATGTGTGCTGCCAGGGTCTGTCAGTATGAGAAAGGTGCTGCCTGTGTCTGTCAGTGTGTGAGGGGTGCTGCCGGTGTCTTGCAGAGGTGTCAGTGTGTGAGGGATGCTGCCGGTGACTGTCAGTGTGTGAGGGGTGCTGCCAGTGACTGTTAGTGTGTGTGAGAGGTGCTGCTGGTGTCTGTTAGTGTGTGAGGGGTGCTGCCAGTGACTGTTAGTGTGTGTGAGGGGTGCTGCTGGTGTCTGTCAGTGTGTGAGGGGTGCTGGCGGTGTATTGTAGTGGTGTCAGTGTGTGAGGGGTGCTGCCGATGACTGTCAGTGTGTGAGGGGTGCTGCCGGTGTCTGTCAGTATGTGAGAGGTGCTGCCTGTGTCTGTCAGTGTGTGAGGGGTGCTGCCTGTGTCTGTCAGTATGTGAGACGTGCTGCCTGTGTCTGCCAGTAGGTGAGGGGTGCTGCCGGTGTCTGTCAGTATGTGGGGGTGCTGCCGGGGTCTGTCAGTGTGTGAGGGGTGCTGCCAGTGTCTGGCAGAGGTATCAGTGTGTGAGGGGTGCTGCCGGTGACTGTCAGTGTGTGAGTGGTGCTGCCGGTGTCTGTCAGTGTGTGAGGGATACTGCCGGGCTCTGTCAGTGTGTGAGCGGTGCTGCCGGTGTCTGTCAGTATGTGAGAGGTACTGCCTGTGTCTGTCAGTGTGTGAGGGGTGCTGTCTGTGTCTGTCAGTGTGTGAGGGATGCTGCAGGTGACTGTCAGTGTGTGAGGGGTGTTGCCGGGGTCTCTCATTGTGTGAGGAGTGCTGCCGGGGGTCTGCCAGTATGTGAGAGGTGCTGCTTGTGTCTGTCAGTGTGTGAGGGGTGCTGCCGGTGTCTTACAGAGGTGTCAGTGTGTGAGGGGTACTGCCGGTGTATGTCAATGTGTGAGGGGTGCTGCCGTGGTCTGTCAGTATGTGAGAGGTGCTGCCTGTGTCTGTCAGTGTGTGAGGGGTGCTGCCGGTGTCTGTCAGTATGTGAGGTGTGCTGTCTGAGTCTGTCAGTGTGTGAGGGGTGCTGCCTGTGTCTGTCAGCGTGTGAGTGGTGCTGCTGGAGTCTGTCAGCGTGTGAGTGGTGCTGCTGGTGTCTGTCAGCGTGTGAGTGGTGCTGCCGGTGTCTGTCAGTGTGTGAGGTGTGCTGCCGGTGTCTGTCAGTGTGTGAGGTGTGCTGCCGGGGTCTGTCAGTGAGTGAGGTGTGCTGCCGGGGTCTGTCAGTGTGTGAGGGGTGCTGCCTGTGTCTGTCAGTATGAGAAAGGTGCTGCCTGTGTCTGTCAGTGTGTGAGGGGTGCTGCCGGTGTCTTGCAGAGGTGTCAGTGTGTGAGGGATGCTGCCGGTGACTGTCAGTGTGTGAGGGGTGCTGCCAGTGACTGTTAGTGTGTGAGGGGTGCTGCCAGTTTCTGTCAGTGTGTCAGGGGTGCTGCCGGTGACTGTCAGTGTGTGAGGGGTGCTGCCGTGGTCTGTCAGTGTGTGAGGGGTGCTGCCGCGGTCTGTCAGTGTGTGATGTGTGCTGCCAGGGTCTGTCAGTATGAGAAAGGTGCTGCCTGTGTCTGTCAGTGTGTGAGGGGTGCTGCCGGTGTCTTGCAGAGGTGTCAGTGTGTGAGGGATGCTGCCGGTGACTGTCAGTGTGTGAGGGGTGCTGCCAGTGTCTTGGAGGGGTATCAGTGTGTGAGGGGTACTGCCGGTGTCTGTCAGTGTGTGAGGGGTGCTGCCAGTTTCTGTCAGTGTGTCAGGGGTGCTGCCGGTGACTGTCAGTGTGTGAGGGGTGCTGCCGTGGTCTGTCAGTGTGTGAGGGGTGCTGCCGCGGTCTGTCAGTGTGTGATGTGTGCTGCCAGGGTCTGTCAGTATGAGAAAGGTGCTGCCTGTGTCTGTCAGTGTGTGAGGGGTGCTGCCGGTGTCTTGCAGAGGTGTCAGTGTGTGAGGGATGCTGCCGGTGACTGTCAGTGTGTGAGGGGTGCTGCCAGTGACTGTTAGTGTGTGTGAGAGGTGCTGCTGGTGTCTGTCAGTGTGTGAGGGGTGCTGCCAGTGACTGTTAGTGTGTGTGAGGGGTGCTGCTGGTGTCTGTCAGTGTGTGAGGGGTGCTGGCGGTGTATTGTAGTGGTGTCAGTGTGTGAGGGGTGCTGCCGATGACTGTCAGTGTGTGAGGGGTGCTGCCGGTGTCTGTCAGTATGTGAGAGGTGCTGCCTGTGTCTGTCAGTGTGTGAGGGGTGCTGCCTGTGTCTGTCAGTATGTGAGACGTGCTGCCTGTGTCTGCCAGTAGGTGAGGGGTGCTGCCGGTGTCTGTCAGTATGTGGGGGTGCTGCCGGGGTCTGTCAGTGTGTGAGGGGTGCTGCCAGTGTCTGGCAGAGGTATCAGTGTGTGAGGGGTGCTGCCGGTGACTGTCAGTGTGTGAGTGGTGCTGCCGGTGTCTGTCAGTGTGTGAGGGATACTGCCGGGCTCTGTCAGTGTGTGAGGGGTGCTGCCAGTGTCTGGCAGAGGTATCAGTGTGTGAGGGGTGCTGCCGGTGACTGTCAGTGTGTGAGTGGTGCTGCCGGTGTCTGTCAGTGTGTGAGGGATACTGCCGGGCTCTGTCAGTGTGTGAGGGGTGCTGCCGTGGTATTTCAGTATGTGAGAGGTGCTTCCTGTGTCTGTCAGTGTGAGGGGTTCTGCCGGTGACTGTCAGTGTGTGTGAGGGGTGCTGCCGCTGTATTGCAGTGGTGTCAGTGTGTGAGGGGTGCTGCTGGTGACTGTCAGTGTGTGAGGGGTGCTGCCGGTGTCTGTCAGTGTGTGAGGGGTGCTGCCGGGGTCTATCAGTATGTGAGGGGTGCTGCCTGTGTCTGTCAGTATGTGAGAGATGCTGCCTGTGTCTGCCAGTGTGTGAGGGGTGCTGCCGGTGTCTGTCAGTATGTGAGAGGTGCTGCCGGTGACTGTCAGTGTGTGAGGGGTGCTGCCGGTGTCTGTCAGTATGTGAGAGGTGCTGCCTGTGTCTGTCAGTATGTGAGAGGTGCTGCCTGTGTCTGTCAGTATGTGGGGGTGCTGCCGGGGTCTGTCAGTGTGTGAGGGGTGCTGCCGGTGTCTGGCAGAGGTATCAGTGTGTGAGGGATGCTGCCAGTGTCTGTCAGTGTGTGAGGGGTGCTGCCGGTGTCTGTCAGTGTGTGAGGGGTGCTGCCGGGGTCTATCAGTATGTGAGAGATGCTTCCTGTGTCTGTCAGTGTGAGGGGTTCTGCCGGTGACTGTCAGTGTATGTGAGGGGTGCTGCCGGTGTCTGTCAGTGTGTGAGGGGTGCTGCCGCTGACTGTCAGTGTGTGAGGGGTGCTGCCGGTGTCTGTCAGTGTGTGAGGGGTGCTGCCGGTGACTGTCAGTGTGTGAGGGGTGCTGCCGGTGACTGTCAGTGTGTGTGAGGGGTGCTGCCGGTGTCTATCAGCATGTGAGGTGTGCTGCCAGTGTCTGTCAGCATGTGAGGGGTGCTGCCGGTGTCTGTCAGCGTGTGAGGGGTGCTGCCAGGGTCTGTCAGTGTGTGGGCGGTGCTGCCTGTGTCTGTCAGTGTGTGAGAGGTGCTGCCTGTGTCTTTCAGTATGTGAGAGGTGCTGCCTGTGTCTGTCAGTATGTGGGGGTGCTGCCGGGGTCTGTCAGTGGGCCTGATTCAGAGCTGACGCTCTGACCAGAGCGCTCGCTGTGAATCAGGGCCCTCCTCCATGAAAATGGAGCAGCCTCCTGGCCGCTCGCATAGCTGTGGGTGACCACCCACAGCATATGCGAGCGGTCAAAAAGATGGTCGCGATGGTCTTGACCATCGCGACCATTGGACTTGCGACGGAGACCCTGCGGTAAGGTCTCCCTACCACAAGCCCTGGAGTGATTTTGGCTCTATCAGAGCCAAAATCATTCCCACTGACATCACTAGTGATGTCAGTGGGGCCGGGTTCAGACGGTAGGCGTTCCCATTGGAACGCTTTCATCTAGCCAGCCACGCCCCCGGCACGCCCACCAAAGGGGGCGTGCTGTCAATCAACATCGACAGCACGCCCCCTTTGGTGCGAGACCCGGAGCGATAGAAAGCCCGTCGCTTCCCGGGTCTCGCGCATGCGCATGACGGAGCTCCCTACGTCGTGCGCATGCGCAGTGGGGAACATCGACCTGCTTGCGAGCGTACTGCCGCTCGCGAGCTGGTCTGAATGATCCCCAGTGTGTGAGGGTTGCTGCCTGTGTCTCTCAGTGTGTGAGGGGTGCTGCCGGTGTCTTGCAGAGGTGTCAGTGTGTGAAGGGTGCTGCCGGTGACTGTCAGTGTGTGAGGGGTGCTGCCGGTGTCTGTCAGTGTGTGAGGGTACTGCCGGGGTCTGTCAGTGTGTGAGGGGTGCTGCCGGTGTCTGTCAGTGTGTGAGGGGTGCTGCCGGTGTCTTGGAGGGGTGTCAGTGGGAATTGGTATGAAATATGGCCGGCGGTTCGATTCCCATCAGCGGCAGCCCGACAGGAGCATAGTGTGACGCAGCGGAAGCCCGACAGCTCTGGAAATCCCGATCGTGGATAGGTAAGTATTTATTAATCTAACCTAACCCCCCTAACCCTATCCCTCCTTAGGGGTGCCTAACCCTAATTTCCCCCCCAAGTGCCTAACCCTAATCCCCCCTCTAAGTGCCTAACCCTAACCACCCCCTTCCCCGCTGCCTAAACCTAAGTCCCTCGGGGGGGTGCCTAACCCTCCCTCCCCCTAGCCTAACCCTAACCCTCCCGGGGGGGTGCCTAACCCTAAGTCCCCCCCGGGAGCCCTAAACCTAACCCCCCCCCCCCCGCGGCTGTCCACCCGCGGCGCCCGCATCCCTACGATCGGGATGCCGGGCGCCGGTCTCCCGGCGTCGGGGGAAAGCGGGCGTCTACATCTAGACGCCCGGCATTTCACCCTTGCCGGGAAATGACAATCGGGAAGCCGGCTGCCGGTATTTAGGCAGTCAGCTTCCCGATTGCCTCCCTGTCAGTGTATGTGTCCCGTTTGTGTGATCAGGGTCGAAACTAGGATTTTTGTGACGTAATTTGGCAATTTGGTAATAGGGCAGAGTCACGGTGAGGGGCTGGCTGTGCTCTTACCTGGCCGCCGTGTGACTAGTGCAGCATCTCAGGTGGTGGTGGCAGCTGCTGCATGGACTTTGGGACTGATTCAGACCCGCTCGCAAGCGCTATGTGCTTGCAAGCGGATCGATGGTGGGGCACTGCGCACGCGCGGCGTGCACAAGCCCCGGAGCGAGTGAGAATTTCACTCGCTCCGGGGCTCGCTACAAACGGGGCGGCTGACGATGTTGATCGACAGCTCGCCCCGTTTTGTAGGCGGGGAGGGGGGGTGGCTGGCCAAACGGAGGCGTTCCCAAAGGAACACCTGCAGTTTGAGGGCGGCCCTACTGACATTACTAGTGCCGGAAGCTCACTGGGGCTTGTGGCAGATGAGACCCTACCACAAGGGTCTCGTCACAATCCTGATGGTCGCAATGGTCGCGACCATCACCTGGCCGCTCACAAAAGCTGTGGGTGGTCACCCACAGCTTAGCGAGCTGCCAGGAGGCCGAACCGCCCTGTTTCAGAGCGAGCACTCTAAAAGAGCGTCCGGCTCTGAATCAGGGCCTTTGTTCTATCGCAATCTCCAGCAGCAGTGGCAGATGGAAGGCAGCACCCGTGCACACACATACAAACAGCGATCGCAGCTCACTCACCTTCCCTGCTGCAGAGAGGGAGGCTTGAGGTGGAAGCCAGCAGCCCGGCAGCAGTGGCAGACAGAAGGTAGCAGCCATGCACACATACACCGTGATCGCAGCTCACTCACCTCCCCTGCAGCAGAGATGAAGGCCTGAGGATTCTTGTCCCATGTTCCCCAGCACTTAATCCAGCCCTGGTGTCAACGCGGCGCCCTTCAGATGCGGCACCCGGGTCACGTGCCCCCCTAGTTGCGGCCCTGGTGATACCCCCTCAGTAGAGTGTGTCCTGTGTGTGTACTGTGTGTGTGAGACCCCCTGTCAGTATTGTGTGTGTCCTGTGTGTGTGACCCCCTGTCAGTAGAGTGTGTAACCCCATCAGTAGTGTGTGTACTGTGTGTGTGAGACCCCCTGTCAGTAGTGTGTGTGTGACCCCCTGTTAGTACTGTGTGTACTGTGTGTGTGTGACCTTCTTCAGTAGTGTGTGAAACCCCGTCAGTAGTGTGTGTGTCTTGTGTGTGTGACTCAGTTAATAGTGCGTGTGTCCTGTGTGTGTGACCCCGTCAGTTGAGTGTGTGTGTTGTGTATGTGACCCTGTCAGTAGTGTGTCCTGTGTATGTGACACCCTGTCAGTAGTGTGTGTGTCCTGTGTGTGTGACCCCCTGTCAGTAGTGTGTGTGTGTGACAGGGGGTCCTGTGTGTATGACCCCATCAGTAGTGTGTTCTGTGTGTGTGGGTGACTCCCTGTCAGTAGTGCGTGTGTCCTGTGTGTGGGTGTGGCCCCTTGTCAGTAGTGTGTGTCCGGTGTGTGCGACCCCTTGTCAGTAGTGTGTGTGTGTGACCCCCTGTCAGTAGTGTATGTGACCCCGTCAGTAGTGTGTGTTTCCTGTGTGTGTGTGTGTGACCCTGTCAGTAGTGCTGGTGTCCTTGTGTGTGACCCCCTGTCAGTAGAGTGTGTGTGTTGTGTGTGACCCAGTCTGTAGTGTGTGTGTCCTGTGTGTGTGACCACCTGTCAGTAGTGTGTGTGTGTGACAGGGTGTCCTGTGTGTGTGACCCCATCAGTAGTGTGTTCTGTGTGTGTGTGACTCCCTGTCAGTAGTGTGTGTGTACTGTGTGTGTGACCCCCCAGTCAGTAGTGTGTGTGTTCTGTGAGTGGGTGTGACCTCCTGTCAGTAGTGTGTGTCCTGTGTGTGTGACCCCATCAGTAGTGCGTGTGTCCTGTGTATGTGTGTGACCCCCTGTCAGTAGAGTTTGTGTGTGACCCCCTGTCAGTAGTGTGTGTCCTGTGTGTGTGACCCCGTCAGTAGTGTGTGTGTCCTGTGTGTGTGTGTGACTCCCTGTCAGTAGTGCGTGTGTCCTGTGTGTGAGCCCCTGTCAGTAGTGTGTGTCCTGTGTGTGTGACCCCGTCAGTAGTATGTGTCCTGTGTGTGTGACCCCGTCAGTAGTATGTGTCCTGTGTGTGTGTGACTCCCTGTCAGTAGTGCGTGTGTCCTGTGTGTGACCCCCTGTCAGTAGTGCGTGTGTCCTGTGTGTGACCCCCTGTCAGTAGTGTGTGTCCTGTGTGTGTGACCCCGTCAGTAGTATGTGTCCTGTGTGTGTGTGTGTGACCCCCTGTCAGTATAGTGTATGTGTCCTGTGTGTGTGACCCCTTGTCAGTAGTGTGTGTCCTGTGTGTGTGACCCCGTCAGTAGTGTGTGTGTCCTGTGTGTGTGTGACTCCCTGTCAGTAGTGTGTGTGTCCTGTGTGTGTGTGACTCCCTGTCAGTAGTGTGTGTGTCCTGTGTGTGTAACTCCCTGTCAGTAGTGTGTGTGTCCTGTGTGTGTGACTCCGTCAGTAGTGTGTGTGTCCTGTGTGTGTGTGACCCAGTTAGTAGTGTGTGTGTCCTGTGTGTGTGTGTGACCCAGTCAGTAGTGTGTGTCCTGTGTGTGTGTGTGTGTGTGTGTCCCTGTCAGTAGTGTGTGTGTCCTGTGTGTGTGTGACCCCCTGTCAGTATAGTGTGTGTGGGCAGCCAGGTTGGACAAGAAAGGTGCATGGCGCGGTAGAGGGGGGCGTGGCCGGGGATTCTATCCAGCAATGGGATTTTCGGCATTGTGGGCCACAATGACACGATGACGCTGCGGGGGTTTTATTGTAATTGCGGGGTGCACTAGGGAGGCTTGCCTGCTTTTCCGGGGGGGCCAGGAGCGGCAACCAATTTTCGGGAGGCTCCCAGCTACATCGGGAGAGTAGGTAAGTATGGTGTGTGTCCTGTGTGTCAGACCCCCTGTCAGTAGTGTGTGTGTCCTGTGTGTGTCAGACCCCCTGTCAGTAGTGTGTGTGTCCTATGTGTCAGACCCCCTGTCAGTAGTGTGTGTGTCAGACCCCTGTCAGTAGTGTGTGTGTCCTGTGTGTGTGTGTGTATGTGTGTGACTGCCTGTCAGTAGTGCGTGTGTCCTGTGTGTGACCCCCTGTCTGTAGTGTGTGTCCTGTGTGTGTGACCCCGTCAGTAGTATGTGTCCTGTGTGTGTGACCCCGTCAGTAGTATGTGTCCTGTGTGTGTGTGTGTGTGTGTGACTCCCTGTCAGTAGTGTGTGTGTCCTATGTGTCAGACCCCCTGTCAGTAGTGTGTGTGTCAGACCCCTGTCAGTAGTGTGTGTGTCCTGTGTGTGTGTGTGTATGTGTGTGACTGCCTGTCAGTAGTGCGTGTGTCCTGTGTGTGACCCCCTGTCTGTAGTGTGTGTCCTGTGTGTGTGACCCCGTCAGTAGTATGTGTCCTGTGTGTGTGACCCCGTCAGTAGTATGTGTCCTGTGTGTGTGTGTGTGACTCCCTGTCAGTAGTGCGTGTGTCCTGTGTGTGACCCCCTGTCAGTAGTGCGTGTGTCCTGTGTGTGACCCCCTGTCAGTAGTGTGTGTCCTGTGTGTGTGACCCCATCAGTAGTATGTGTCCTGTGTGTGTGTGTGTGACCCCCTGTCAGTATAGTGTATGTGTCCTGTGTGTGTGACCCCTTGTCAGTAGTGTGTGTCCTGTGTGTGTGACCCCGTCAGTAGTGTGTGTGTCCTGTGTGTGTGTGACTCCCTGTCAGTAGTGTGTGTGTCCTGTGTGTGTGTGACTCCCTGTCAGTAGTGTGTGTGTACTGTGTGTGTAACTCCCTGTCAGTAGTGTGTGTGTCCTGTGTGTGTGACTCCGTCAGTAGTGTGTGTGTCCTGTGTGTGTGTGACCCAGTTAGTAGTGTGTGTGTCCTGTGTGTGTGTGTGTGTGTGTGTGACCCAGTCAGTAGTGTGTGTCCTGTGTGTGTGTGTCCCTGTCAGTAGTGTGTGTGTCCTGTGTGTGTGTGACCCCCTGTCAGTATAGTGTGTGTGGGCAGCCAGGTTGGACAAGAAAGGGACATGGCGCTGTAGAGGGGGGCGTGGCCGGGGATTCTACCCAGCAATGGTATTTTCGGCATTGTGGGCCACAATGACACGATGACGCTGCGGGGGTTTTATTGTAATTGCGGGGTGCTCTAGGGAGGCTTGCCTGCTTTTCCGGGGGGGCCAGGAGCGGCAACCAATTTTCGGGAGGCTCCCAGCTACATCGGGAGAGTAGGTAAGTATGGTGTGTGTCCTGTGTGTCAGACCCCCTGTCTGTAGTGTGTGTGTCCTGTGTGTGTCAGACCCCCTGTCAGTAGTGTGTGTGTCCTGTGTGTCAGACCCCCTGTCAGTAGTGTGTGTGTCAGACCCCTGTCAGTAGTGTGTGTGTCCTGTGTGTCAGACCCTCTGTCAGTAGTGTGTGTGTCCTGTGTGTGTCAGACCCCTGTCAGTAGTGTGTGTGTCCTGTGTGTGTTACCTCCTGTCAGTAGTGTGTGTGTCCTGTGTGTGTCAGACCCCTGTCAGTAGTGTGTGTGTGTGTCCTGTGTGTGTCAGACCCCCTGTCAGTAGTGTGTGTGTCAGACCCCTGTCAGTAGTCTGTGTGTCCTGTGTGTGTCAGACCCCTGTCAGTAGTGTGTGTGTGTCTTGTGTGTCAGACCCCCTGTCAGTAGTGTGTGTGTCCTGTGTGTGTCAGACCCCTGTCAGTAGTGTGTGAGTGTGTCCTGTGGGTGTTACCTCCTGTCAGTAGTGTGTGTGTCCTGTGTGTGTCAGTCCCCTGTCAGTAGTGTGTGTGTGTGTCCTGTGTGTGTCAGACCCCCTGTCAGTAGTGTGTGTGTCAGACCCCTGTCAGTAGTCTGTGTGTCCTGTGTGTGTCAGACCCCTGTCAGTAGTGTGTGTGTGTGTCCTGTGTGTGTCAGTCCCCTGTCAGTAGTGTGTGTGTCCTGTGTGTGTCAGACCCCTGTCAGTAGTGTGTGTGTCCTGTGTGT
Source organism: Taudactylus pleione (assembly GCA_031769625.1). Lineage (NCBI taxonomy): Eukaryota > Metazoa > Chordata > Amphibia > Anura > Myobatrachidae > Taudactylus > Taudactylus pleione. Next base: position 14,760,357 of record JAUIMM010000275.1, on the reverse strand, counting down.
GTTACCTCCTGTCAGTAGTGTGTGTGTCCTGTGTGTGTCAGACCCCTGTCAGTAGTGTGTGTGTCCTGTGTGTGTAAGACCCCTGTCAGTAGTGTGTGTGTGTCTTGTGTGTCAGACCCCCTGTCAGTAGTGTGTGTGTCCTGTGTGTGTCAGACCCCTGTCAGTAGTGTGTGAGTGTGTCCTGTGGGTGTTACCTCCTGTCAGTAGTGTGTGTGTCCTGTGTGTGTCAGTCCCCTGTCAGTAGTGTGTGTGTGTGTCCTGTGTGTGTCAGACCCCCTGTCAGTAGTGTGTGTGTCAGACCCCTGTCAGTAGTCTGTGTGTCCTGTGTGTGTCAGACCCCTGTCAGTAGTGTGTGTGTGTGTCCTGTGTGTGTCAGTCCCCTGTCAGTAGTGTGTGTGTCCTGTGTGTGTCAGACCCCTGTCAGTAGTGTGTGTGTCCTGTGTGTGTTACCTCCTGTCAGTAGTGTGTGTGTCCTGTGTGTGTCAGACCCCTGTCAGTAGTGTGTGTGTCCTGTGTGTGTCAGACCCCTGTCAGTAGTGTGTGTGCTGTGTGTCAGACCCCCTGTCAGTAGTGTGTGTGCTGTGTGTCAGACCCCTGTCAGTAGTGTGTGTGCTGTGTGTCAGACCCCCTGTCAGTAGTGTGTGTGTCCTGTGTGTGTTACCTCCTGTCAGTAGTGTGTGTGTCCTGTGTGTGTCAGACCCCTGTCAGTAGTGTGTGTGTCCTGTGTGTGTCAGACCCCTGTCAGTAGTGTGTGTGTGTGTCCTGTGTGTGTCAGACCCCCTGTCAGTAGTGTGTGTGTCAGACCCCTGTCAGTAGTCTGTGTGTCCTGTGTGTGTCAGACCCCTGTCAGTAGTGTGTGTGTGTGTCCTGTGTGTGTCAGTCCCCTGCCAGTAGTGTGTGTGTCCTGTGTGTGTCAGACCCCTGTCAGTAGTGTGTGTGTCCTGTGTGTGTTACCTCCTGTCAGTAGTGTGTGTGTCCTGTGTGTGTCAGACCCCTGTCAGTAGTGTGTGTGTCCTGTGTGTGTCAGACCCCTGTCAGTAGTGTGTGTGCTGTGTGTCAGACCCCCTGTCAGTAGTGTGTGTGCTGTGTGTCAGACCCCTGTCAGTAGTGTGTGTGCTGTGTGTCAGACCCCCTGTCAGTAGTGTGTGTGCTGTGTGTCAGACCCCTGTCAGTAGTGTGTGTCAGACCCCTGTCAGTAGTGTGTGGTCTGTGTGTGTGATTGGTGAGTGGAGCATCTGCAGCTGGGAGAGGAGCCTCGGAACACTGGTGAGTGTGGCCACATCTCCCCCGTGGGATTTTGCCTGCAAAAAACCCTACAACCATTTTTTTTTAAACGGCTACCGTGGGTATCGGGAACGCTTATATACATGTAATCTAAAATTGGTTGCGCGGTCCGCATAATTGTTTGCGGGAAAAACTTCGGGGCCAATTGGATATGCCACTAAGTCTCCCCGGCAGTGCGGCATGGCTTTTATCCCGGTGCACAGTTAACTGCTTGTCCAACTCAGAATCAGCCCCAAAATGTTCTTCCTTAATTAAAAATTTGAATACGCCCTAAAATGCGTGCAAACAAAAGCAGAAATGGAAACATATTGTTGAAATGAAAATGAATAGCAATGACTGTTGAGTCAACAAATAAATTCCCAGACTGTACTGAGAATGTTGCAATATTTCCTACCATTCAATGGAACATCTGCTTGTTGCATAAACTTCCAGTAGGGTTTATCTATATTATTTATACATAATCATTTTGCAATAAGGAAAGGTTTGGTTAATTACCATCGTTGCATTGTCAGTTTCATGAATAATGTATTTTTTTTTGTAATTTTACTTGATAAACAGTAACAGGCTGTATAATGCATCAAATTCAAAAATCACAGTTTCCCGTGCGATCATGAAAGGCTGTATGTACTATTTGCCATTGGGCAAGACAGATCATTTGTTTTATAATGTCTGTCATTGTGAGCTTTCAAGATTATCCATCAAATGACATAAGGGAGATTGAATCTCATAGTAGAATTCTTATCCAAGATGTCTGATATTTTGGTTATTTCATTCTTTATTTTCAGGTATTTAACATTTTGGCCAAAACCAGGGCCGTAACTAGGGGTTTGTGCAGGTGGTGACACCACACAAAGTAGCAAGCCCTATGGGCGGCGCCGTCGCTGGCCCATGGACCCTACTTCTGGCTGGCAGGGTGCAGCTAGAATCACTGATACGATGGCATCTGGAGCATTCTCTGTACCCTCCATACATGGAGACCACAGCCTATACAGCCCCCCAGAACAACCACAGAACGCTCCATCAGTGTCGGACTGGAGCAGGAAGGGCCCACATTGGGAAGGAAGTGGTAGGGGCCCATGCTTAAGCGGTGAGGCCATCCACCAGAGGGGGTGCAAGCCACAACAGACACTTGGCTAATCAATCTTGGTGTAGTTTCTATAGAATGGAACCAAGCCTCCATGTTGATCAGTGCTCCTGCTCCACCAGGTAAATTACATCTAATAGAGTAAAAATCTATCATTTGAAGTATGGAACTTAGGGGGTCATTCAGACCCACTCGCAAGCGGCAGCACGCTCGCAAGTGGGTCGATGTTCCCCACTGCGCATGTGCGCGACGGAGGGAGCTCCGTCGTGCGCATGCGCGAGACCCGTCGAGCGAAGGACTTTCCATCGCTCGGAGTCTCGCATCAAAGGGGGCGTGCTGTCGATGTTGATTGACAGCACGCCCCCTTTGGTGGGCGTGCCGGGGGTGTGCCTGCCAGACGGAGGCGTTCCTATGGGAACGCCTAACGTCTGAACCCGGCCCCACTGACATCACTAGTGATGTCAGTGGGAGTGATTTTGGCTCTGATAGAGCCAAAATCACTCCTGGCCTTGCGGTTGAGAAACCCGACCACAGGGTTTCACTCGCAAGTCCGATGGTCGCGATGGTCAAGACCATCGCGACCATCTTGTTGGACGCTCGTATATGCTGTGGGTGGTGACCCACAGCTATACGAGCGTCCAGGAGGACGCTCCATTTTAATGGAGGTGGGCCCTGATTCAGAGCGAGCGCTCTGGTCAGAGCATCCGGCTCTGAATCAGGGCCTTAACGCCTAGAAGTGGGGAATTTGCCCACTGGCAGTGAGGCCCACCGGGGATATCACCTGTACCCCTGTGGATCAGTCCAACCCTGTGCTCCATGCACTGCTGTTTCCCGGGCACTGGCGGCCCCACCCCCTTCGGCTTGACGTCACACACTCAAGGGGCCTGACCTTACACCGCGACGTTACTCCCAGTTACAATGCTGGCCAAAACAACACTCTCCACCATGGAATAATATGTATTGTGATAACGTTCCGGCGCTTTCAGCTTTTTTTCTGTTTGTTGTGGCAACAGCATTCTACAGGTAATAAATGACAAAGAAACAAGGTAGGGGTGTGCACCGGCCACTTTTCGTGTTTTGTGTTTTGGTTTTGGATCTGGATCTTTCTTCGTGTTTTGGATCTGGAATGGCTTTGCCAAAACCACCCTTCCGTGTTTTGGGTTCTGGGTTTTGTGTTTTGGATCTGTATTTTTTTTTTTAAAAAAGCATAAAAACAGCTAAAATCACAGAATTTGTGGGTTTTTCTGCTCCTATGCTATCATTAACCTCAATAACCTTAATTTCCACTCATTTCCAGTCTATTCTGAACACCTCACACCTCACAATAGTGTTTTTATGTCCAAAAGGTTGCACCGAGGTAGCTGGATGACTATGCTAAGAGATATGAGTGGGCGGCACAAACACGTGGTCCATCTAGGAGTGACACTGCAGTGGCAGACAGGATGGCAGTTTGAAAAACTAGGCCCCAAACAGTACATAATTCAAAGAAAAAAAAGAGGTGCAAGATGGAATTGTCCTTGGGTCCTCCCACCCACCCTTATGTTGTATAAACAGGACATGCACACTTTAACAAACCAAACATTTCAGCGCCAGGGTCTGCTACACGACTGTGGCTGAAATGATTGGTTCGTTTGGGCCCCCACAAAACAAGCTGGCAATTAATCTGTCCCTGCACAAACTGGCTCTACGGAGGCAAGATGTCGTCCTCATCCTCCTCATCCACCGATTCCTCACCCTCTTCAGTGTTGTGTACATCCTCATCCTCACAGAGTATTAATTCGTCCCCGCTGGAATCCACAACCACAGGTCCCTCTGTACGTTCAGGAGGCTGGTCTCCCTGGAAGAGATGATAATTCATTTTATGAACATCATCTTCTCCACATTTTGTGGAAGCAACCTCCTACGCCTTTCGCTGACAAGGTTCCCGGCTGCACTAAACACTCTTTCGGAGTACACACTGGAGGGGGGCAAATCAGGTAAAATAGAGCCAGTTTGTACAGGGACCTCCAAATTGCTTCTTTTTCCTGCCAGTACAGGTACGGACTGTCTGACATGCCTACTTGGATGTTGTCACCGATGTAATCCTTTAACAGACAGACGCACGCTTGTCACTGCTGCTTTAAGGATGCAGGTGCGGCTACAGCCCACACATTTCACAAAGACAGAAAAAAAAAGAAGAATATTTTTATTGTTTGTGGAGCGCACTTTGAGGGTTACACCACCCTTTAACAGACAGATGCACGCTTGTCACTGCTGCTTTGAGGACAGTATCATATGCAGTGACAGTAGACTTGTCAGAAATTGTTGGCACGTCCTTCAGTCCGGACCAGATGTCCAAACCGGCCCTTGACTTATGACACAGGCACACGCTTGACGCTGCTACTGTGTTGATGCACGTGCGGCTACATCGCACACAAGTCACAAACACATAAAAAAATAGTTTTTTATTTTTTGGAGCACTTTGAGGGTTACACCACCCTTTAACAGACAGACGCACGCTTGTCGCTGCTGCTTTGAGGATGCAAGTGCGGCTACAGCCCACACAATTCACAAAGACAGAAAAAAAAAGAAGAATATTTTTATTGTTTGTGGAGCGCACTTTGAGGATTACACCACCCTTTAACAGACAGACGCACGCTTGTCACTGCTGCTTTAAGGATGCAGGTGCAGCTACATCCCACACATTTCACAAAGACAGAAAAAAAAGAAGAATATTTTTATTGTTTGTGGAGCACACTTTGAGGGTGTCACCACCCTTTAACAGACAGACGCACGCTTGTCGCTGCTGCTTTGAGGACAGTATCATATGCAGTGACAGTAGACTTGTCAGAAATTGTTGGCACGTCCTTCAGTCCGGACCAGATGTCCAAACCGGCCCTTGACTTATGACACAGGCGCACGCTTGACGCTGCTACTGTGTTGATGCACGTGCGGCTACATCGCACACAAGTCACAAACACATAAAAAAAAAAGTTTTTTATTTTTTGGAGCACTTTGAGGGTTACACCACCCTTTAACAGACAGACACACGCTTGTCGCTGCTGCTTTGAGGATGCAAGTGCGGCTACAGCCCACACAATTCATAAAGACAGAAAAAAAAATAAGAATTTTTTTATTGTTTGTGGAGCGCACTTTGAGGGTTACACCACCCTTTAACAGACAGACGCATGCTTGTCGCTGCTGCTTTGAGGATGCAGGTGGAATCTAGACGGGATTTGGAACCGGGGACACACTACCTCCATCAATTGTCTAAATCCCACTGCACTAATGGCGGATACCAGAGGCACGTCTTACACCAACATAGCAGTCAAGGCCTCAGTTATACGTTTTGCTTCAGGATGACTGCTGTCGTACTTCATTCTCATCGCTAGGGACTGTTGGAGTGTCAATTGTTTAGTAAAAGTAGTGGTGTTCCTACTTCCTCTCTGGGATGATGAACAACTCCCAGCAGCAGCAACAGCACTAGGAGGAAGTGGTTCTTGATCTTTCCCTATTTTATTTTTATCGGAGAAAGTTTGGTCCTCCATTTATGTTATATTGATATATACGTGCGGCTAAGGCGCACACAAACACAGAAAATATTTTTTTATTTTTGCTGGAGAGTAGTGCACTTTGTGGGTTACACCACCCTTTAAGAAATGAGCCAGCCGGCTCTTTACTTATGGGGACACAGGCGCACGCTTGGCACTGCTCCTTTGTTGATGCACGTGCAGCCACAGTGCACACAATTCACAAACACAGAAAATATTTTTTTATTTGGTTTGGAGTGTACTTTGGGGATTACAGCACCCTTTAACGGTCAAGCCAGCCGGCCCTTTACTTATGACACAGGCGCACGCTTGGCACTACTTTGTTGATGCACGTGCGGCTACTGCGCACACAATTCACAAACACAGAAAATATTTTTTTATTTGGTTTGGAGTGTACTTTGGGGGTTACAGCACCCTTTAACGGTCAAGCCAGCTGGCCCTTTACTTATGACACAGGCGCACGCTTGGCACTACTTTGTTGATGCACGTGCGGCTACTGCGCACACAATTCACAAACACAGAAAAAAAATATTTTTTAGCACTTGGGGGGAGCACCCCTGACGGACAGAGCACCCCCTGGACAACACTACAGCACCCCTTTAGGACTGGGACACTGCACAGGACTTTGGAGTGGACACAGCCCCTATGGACAACTGACTGCATAACACAGTCCAGCCAGCCCCTATGGACTTTGAAGTAGTGGACACAGCCCCTATGGACAACAGCAGCACAGCACAACACAGCCAGCCCCTATGGACTTTGAAGTAGTGGACACAGCCCCTATGGACAACAGCAGCACAGCGCAGCACAACACTACTCTGCACTACACTACACTACACTATACAGCCCAGCCAGCCCTAACTCCCACCCTCCCTCTTCACTGTCCACAGCCGAGTGAGAAAATGGCGCCGACGCGGGTACCTTATATAGGATCCAAAACCCGCGAGATCCGGAAGGCGGGATGATGACGTTTTGCCTCGATTTCAGATCCGAGTCAGGCGGGAAAAGTCGAGCCTGACTCGGATCGGCCTCGGATCGGGGTGGCTCGGGGGGGTTCGGATTTCAGAAATCCGAACCCGCTCACCCCTAGAACAAGGTGTATTATTATTACTGTAAAGATAGTGCGCTTCTTACTAGCTATAATAAAACAACAAGAAGAAGCCATGGAGCAGATATGTATCAAATCAATAATGCTAATACATCAAAAACAGTGCAACAAACATTGTTAAAAAATACATGAACTCAGCCACATAAAAACTGTAAGCACACATATTAGTATTTCCTGGTATACTTGCTGGGCATCAAAGTAAATATTCAATTATTTCCGCACTTTGATCATTTCCACGGGGTCAGAGTGTAATAGTTACCACAATCTCTGATGAATAAAAATAGGGTCACATGCAGCAACAAAATCAGATTTTAAATATGTTGATCCACAATATATGTCCCAGGTGTGACTGGTGCACCCTATTGCTGGGAAAAGGTATACCTCTATATCCACACGGATGGACAAGGTTGGAGGGTTGTTCTGCCAAAATGTTTAAACAGTTATACGCCATCACTCACGTCAGGTGTGATGTTACTGGTTAGTGGATTGGGCGCCCCTGAGCATCCTCTCCGCTGGATCGGCTTCAGGCATCTTATTATGTATCCCGCTACGGTTAATTGAATTCACTTTGTTTTTAGTAAGTGCAGTAACTCCTAGATGGGCCCAGCAAGATAGAAACATTTACAGACACGTTTCGTTGTACATATGCAACTTTTTCAAAGACAATATATAAGCTGGGTGGTATCTGGTTAAATTTCCCCCTCTGATTAACTGGGGATTGAATGTACCTGCAGGTGCTTACATCATCGTATATCATCATGTGGTGAATTATGCCAGGGCTTGATAGAATGTTTCATAATAGTATATATATATATTTATTATGTGATAGTAGCACTGGTAAAGTGGTTAGTGGTAGATACATTTGTCCTAGGTTTTTGACCTATGTGTTCTAAAAAAAACCCAGGAGAGAGTCTGCAGTGAAGCAGTTTTGAGTGTCGGCTTTTTGGAAAAGCCGGTTTGGGACCTGGGGGTGTGGATGTGAGGACAGGGAGGGCTCCATCCACAGGGCACTCCGGGGTTTGTCCTTTTTGGCCTGATAGCAGGCTCATTAGGGTCTGCACCTGGAACTGGCTGATATAGGCTGTGTGTGATTGTAAGCTAGTGTCTCATACCTGGGAGAGCAAGCAGACTGGCTGGCTCAGAGACACTTTCTGAAAACTACCTGTAAGTCTTGTGCATACGCTTGTGTTGATGGTGGAGGCAGTAGGCCCCACTATTTCTTTAGAGAGGGAACCTCTTGTCTAGTTAGCGGCCGGACAGGGCTAGGATTTACTTTTAATGTTTTTGTTTTCCTTTTTTGTAGCACAATAAAGACTGGTACCGACCAGCTAGTACGAGACCCCAGACTGGTGTACTATTTTCCTGGCTGCCACGTGTGTGAAGAGGGAGTCCATCTACCCCAGGAGAGGGACCCCTATTCTGGTCCTGATATATATATATATATATAATTAGGGGTGAGCGGGTTCGGATTTCTGAAATCCGAACCCCCCCGATCCGAGGCCGATCCGAGTCAGGCTCAACTTTTCCCGCCTGACTCGGATCTGAAATCGAGGCAAAACGTCATCATCCCGCCTTCCGGGTCTCGCGGGTTTTGGATTCTATATAAGGTACCCGCGTCAGCGCCATTTTCTCACTCGGCTGTGGACAGTGAAGAGGGAGGGTGGGAGTTAGGGCTGGCTGGGCTGTGTAGTGTAGTGTAGTGTAGTGTTGTGCTGTGCTGTGTTGTGCTGTGCTGCTGTTGTCCATAGGGGCTGTGTCCACTCCTCCAAAGTCCATAGTGGCTGGCTGGACTGTGTTGTGCAGTCAGTTGTCCATAGGGCCTGTGTCCACTCCAAAGTCCTGTGCATTGTCCCAGTCCTAAAGGGGTGCTGTAGTGTTGTCCAGGGGTGCTCCCCCCAAGTGCAAAAAAAAAAAATATATTTTTTCGGTGTTTGTGATTTGTGTGCGCAGTAGCCACATGCGCATCAACAAAGTAGCGCCAAGTGTGCGCCTGTGTCATAAGTAAAGGGCCGGCTGGCTTGACCGTTAAAGGGTGTTGTAACCCCCAAAGTGCACTCCAAACCAAATAAAATAATATTTTCTGTGTTTGTGAATTGTGTGCACTGTGGCTGCACGTGCATCAACAAAGGAGCAGCGCCAAGCATGCGCCTGTGTCCCATAAGTAAAGGGCAGGCTGGCTTGTCCGTTAAAGGGTGCTGTAACCCCCAAAGTGCACTCTAAAAAAATAAAAATATATATATTTTTGTGTTTGTGAATTGTGTGCACAGTAGCCGCACGTGCATCAACAAAGTAGCGCCAAGCGTGCGCCTGTGTCATAAGTAAAGGGTCGGCTGGCTTGACCATTAAAGGGTGCTGTAACCCCCAAAGTGCACTCCAAACCAAATAAAAAAATATTTTCTGTGTTTGTGAATTGTGTGCACTGTGGCTGCACGTGCATCAACAAAGGAGCAGCGCCAAGCGTGCGCCTGTGTCCCATAAGTAAAGGGCCGGCTGGCTTGTCCGTTAAAGGGTGGTGTAACCCTCAAAGTGCGCTCCACAAAAAATAAAATATTCTCCTTTTTTTTCTGTCTTTGTGAATTGTGTGGGCTGTAGCTGCACCTGCATCCTCAAAGTAGCAGCGCCAAGCGTGCGTCTGTCTGTTAAAGGGTGGTGTAACCCCCAAAGAGCACTCCAACAAAAATAAAACATTTTCTTCTGTGTTTGTGAATTGTCTGCACTGTACGTGCATCCTCAAAGCAGCAGCGACAAGCGTGCGTCTGTCTGTTAAAGGGTGGTGTAACCCTCAAAGTGCACTCCACAAAGAATAAAAAATTCTTCTTTTTTTTCTGTCTTTGTAATTTGTGTGGGCTGTAGCTGCATGTGCATCAACAAAGGAGCAGCGCCAAGTGTGCGCCTGTGTCCCATAAGTAAAGAGCCGGCTGGCTCATTTCTTAAAGGGTGGTGTAACCCACAAAGTGCACTACTCTCCAACAAAAATAAAAAAATATTTTCTGTGTTTGTGCGCGTCTTAGCCGCACGTATATATCAATATAACATAAATGGAGGACCAAACTTTCTCCGATAAAAAGAAAATAGGGAAAGATCAAGAACCACTTCCTCCTAGTGCTGAAGCTTCTGCCACTAGTCATGACATAGACGATAACATGCCATCAACGTCGTCGGCCAAGGCCGATGCCCAATGTCATAGTAGAGGGCACATACAATCCCAAATGACAAAGTTCAGGAAAATGACCTTAAAAAAAACATTTAAATCATCTGAGGAGAAACGTAAACTTGCCAATATGCCATTTACGACACGGAGTGGCAAGGAACGGCTAAGGTCTTTCCCTATGTTCATGACTATTGGTTCAGCTTCACATGACGATGGAAGCCCTCCTCCCACTAAAAAAATCAAACGAGTTAAGCTGGCAAAAGCACAGCAAAGAACTGTGTGTTCTAAGAAGATATCACAAATCCCCAAGGAGAGTCTAAGTGTGGTGGCGGTTGCGATGCCTGACCTTCCCAGCACTGGACGGGAAGAGGTGGCTCTTTCCACCATTTGCATGCCCCCTGTAAGTGCTGAAAGGAGCACCCACAGTCCACTTGCTGATATGGAAATTGAAGATGTCACTGTTGAAGTACAACAGGATGAGGAAACTGGTGTAGCTGGCACTGAGGAGGAAGTTGGCGAGGAGGATTCTGATGGTGATGTGGTTTGTTTAAATCAGGCTCCGGGGGAAACAGTTGTTGTCCGTGAGATGAAAAAGCCCATCATGGTCATGCCTGGGCAGAAGACCAAACATTCCACCTCTTTGGTCTGGCAATATTTCTATCCAAATCCAGACAACAACTGTCTTGCCATATGTACCATATGTAAAGGTGAAATAAGTAGGGGTAGGGACGTTAACCACCTAGGAACATCCTCCCTCATACAGCACCTGCAGCGCGTTCATAAAAATTTAATGTCAAGTTCAGAAACTTTGACTAAGACCGTAAGCAGTCCAGGGACACCTAAATCCCGTTGTCCTGTTGTATCCAAGCGCCTGCAAACCACACCGTCAACTCCCTCCTCGTCAATTTCCTCCTTAGTCAGGATCGGAAGTATTCCTGCAGGCCATGTCACTGGCATGACTGACTCTCCTATCCGGGATTCCTCCAGAGGATCCTGCATTGCTACGCCTACTGCTGCCGCTGCTGCTGTTGCTGCTGCTGGGAGTCATTCATCATCCCAGAGAGGAAGTAGGAACACCACTACTTTTACTAAACAATTGACCCTCCAACAGTCCTTAGCGAGGAGGATGAAGTACGACAGCAGTCATCCTGAAGCAAAATGTATAACTGAGGCCTTGACTGCTATGTTGGTGTTAGACGTGCGTCCGGTATCCGCCATTAGTGCAGTGGGATTTAGACAATTGATGGAGGTAGTGTGTCCCCGGTTCCAAATCCCGTCTAGATTCCACTTCACTAGGCAGGCGATACCGAGACTGTACAGAAACATCAGAAAAAGTGTCCTCAGTGTCCTGAAAAATACGGTTGTACCCAATGTCCACTTAACCACGGACATGTGGACAAGTGGAACAGGGCAAACTAAGGACTATATGACTGTGACAGCCCACTGGGTAGATGTATCACCTTACGCTGCAACAACAGCAGCATCACCAGTAGCAGCATCTCAGAAACGCCAGCTTATTCCAAGGCAGGCTACGCTGTGTATCACCGGTTTCAGTAAGAGGCACACTGCCGACAACCTCTTAGAGAAACTGAGGGAAATCATCGCCCAGTGGCTTACCCCACTTAGACTCTCCTGGGGATTTGTGATATCTGACAATGCCACCAATATTGTGCGGGCATTACATCTGGGCAAATTCCAGCACGTCCCATGTTTTGCTCACACAATAAACTTGTGGTGCAGAATTTTCTGAAAAGCGACAGGGGTGTGCAGGAGACGCTTTGGGTGGCCCGAAAAATTTCTGCCCACTTTTGCCATTCAGCGACTGCGTGCCGAAGACTGGAGCGCCAGCAGACACTCTTGAACCTGCCCCGCCATCACCTGAAGCAAGAGGTTGTGACGTGGTGGAACTCAACCCTCTATATGCTTCAGAGGATGGAGGAGCAGCAAAAGGCCATTTAAGCCTATACATCCACCTATGACATAGGCAAAGGAGGGGGTATGCACCTGACTCAAGCACAGTGGAGAATGATTTCCGTGTTGTGCAAGGTTCTCCAGACCTTCGAACTTGCCACACGTGAAGTCAGTTCAGACACTGCCAGCTTGAGTCAGGTCATTCCCCTCATCAGGCTTTTGCAGAAGCAGCTGGAGAAAGTGAAGGAGGAGCTAAGATGGAGCAATTCCGCTCGGCATGTGGGACTTGTGGATGAAGCCCTTCATTCGCTTTGCCAGGATTCCAGGGTGGTCAATCTGTTGAAATCAGACCACTACATTTTGGCCACCGTGCTCGATCCTAGGTTTAAAGCCTATGTGGTGTCTCTCTTTCCGGCCGACACAAGCCTGCAGAGGTGCAAAGACCTGCTGGTGAAAACACTGTCAGCTGAAGCGGAACTTGACACATCAACAGCTCCTTCTTCATTTTCTCCAGCAACTGGGGCTGCCAGGAAAAAACGTAAGTATCCTAAGCAACCCACTGGCGGTGACGCAGGGCAGGCAGGACAAAGTTTGGACATCTGGTCCGGACTGAAGGACCTGGCAACAATTTCTGACATGTCTACTGTCACTGCATATGATACTGTCACCATTGACAGATTGGTGGAGGATTACATCTGTGACAGCATCCAAGTAGGCATGTCAGACAGTCCGTACCTGTACTGGCAGGAAAAAGAGGCAATTTGGAGGCCCCTTTTTTTTCTTTGCATTATGTACTGTTTGGGGCCTAGTTTTTCAAACTGCCATCCTGTCCACCACTGCAGTGTCACTCCTAGATGGGCCACGTGTTTGGACGGCGCTTCACAATGCAGATGGACAATGACCCGAAGCATACTGCAAAAGCAACCAAAGAGTTTTTTAAGGCTAAAAAGTGGAATGTTATGCAATGGCCAAGTCAATCCCCTGACCTGAATCCGATTGAGCATGCATTTCACTTGATGAAGACATAACTGAAGGGAAAATGCCCCAAGAATAAGCAGGAACTGAAGACATTTGCAGTAGAGGCCTGGCAGAGCATCACCAGGGATGAAACCCAATGTCTGGTGATGTCTATGCGTTCCAGACTTCAGGCTATAATTGCCTGCAAAGGATTTGCAACAAAGTATTAAAAAGTGAAAGTTAGATTTAGGATTGTTTAGTTTGTCCCATTACTTTTGGCCCCTTAAAAAGTGGGAGGCACATATAGAAACCGTTGTAATTCCTACACCGTTCACCTGATTTGGATGTAATTACCCTCAAATTAAATCTGAAAGTCTGCAGTTAAAGCACATCTTGTTTCTTTCATTTCAAAGTCATTGTGGTGGTGAATAGATGCCAACATATGAAAATTCTGTCAATGTCCCAATATTTATGCACCTGACTGTGTATATATATATATATATATTAGCGGTGTGCACCGGCCACTTTTCGTGTTTTGTGTTTTGGTTTTGGATCTGGATCTTTCTTCGTGTTTTGGATCTGGATTGGTTTTGCCAAAACCACCCTTCCGTGTTTTGGGTTCTGGGTTTTGTGTTTTGGATCTGGATTTTTTCTTAAAAAATAAAAAAACGCTAAAATCACATAAAATGGGCCTTTTTTTGTTCCTACGCTATTAATAACCCCAATAACATTAATTTCCACTCATTTCCACTCTATTCTGAACACCTCACACCTCACAATATTGTTTTTAGGCCAAAAGGTTGCACCGAGGTAGCTGGATGACTATGCTAAGCAACACAAGTGGGCGGCACAAACACGTGGCCCATCTAAGAGTGGCACTGCAGTGGCAGACATGAAGCCAATCAGCGTTATGGTGCCCATTTGCATGTAGCACGAACCCGGGAGATCCGTGCTACATGCATCTGTGTGATTGGCACAGAGCAATGACAGGTCCGTGAGACCCGTCTGTGCTGCTGTGGTAAAAAAAAAAAAAAAAAAAAACCTGTGTAAAAAAAGAAAAAAATGGCGTGCACCCCCCCAAAAAAGAGTAACCAGCCCCGGGCATTAGTAACCCAGTGCTGGGTGTGCTTAAATACAGGGGACAAACGACGTAGGGGTCCCCTGTACTTAAGCACAACCAGCACCGGGCTAGTCAGAACCAGCGCTGGTTGCCAAAATACGGGGAACAAACGACGTAGTGGTCCCCCGTATTCTGCGCAACCAGCTCTGGGCTCTGATCCGGTCCTGGTTCTGGAAATACAGGGGAAAAAAATTAGTAGGGTTCCCCTGTATGTTCCAGAACCAGCACTGGACTTTTTCTAGCGGGGGGCTGATGCCACAGCCAGGGGAGCCCTTTCACCGGGCCCCCCAGCCGCAGCATCAGCCCTGACCGCTAGTCAGCCCAGGCCGGGGATCCCTGGAGAGCTGGGGACCCCCCCAATAAAGGGGTCACCCTCTCCAGGGCACCCCAGGCCCAGGCTGATAGCCCGGGGCTATCCCCGCCACCCCTGGTGGCGGTGGGTGGCGGGTTGATTGTGTGGAGGACTTGGCAAAAAAAAAAACGAAAACGCGATCCACGAACTTAGTACCGTTCTATAGAACGGTACTTCCCGAATGAGAGCTTAGCGGCGGGGTATCACCATGGAAACCCCGCTGCTAAGCGTTCATTGGCTGAGAGAGGTCATCTCCCGTCTCTCAGCCAATGAACGGCTCCCTCCATTGTAGTCAATGGTGGGAGCCGCAAGGTTATTAAAGTTTACCCTGCGGTTCCCACCATTGACTACAATGGAGGGAGCCGTTCATTGGCTGAGAGACGGGAGATGACCTCTCTCAGCCAATGAACGCTTAGCAGCGGGGTTTCCATGGTGATACCCCGCCGCTAAGCTCTCATTCGGGAAGTACCGTTCTATAGAACGGTACTAAGTTCGTGGATCGCATTTTCGTTTTTTTTTTTGCCAAGTCCGGGGATGCCTACTTTGGAACGAAGAGGACAGAACCTCGCATAGGAGATGGTGAGTATGTTTTTTTTCACAGGTCCCCTATGGATACTTTACCGGACAAGTGGACGATGTTACATAGGTGAGTATGTGTACATGTGTGTGTATGTATGTTTAATAAACTTATACTGTCACGGTGTGTGTGTCCTGTGTTTTTTTAAACATTTTTTTTACAGGTGAACTACAGGTACTAGTGGGCCCTTAATGCCCTGCATGCTGGTACTTGTGGTTCTCCAAGTACCAGCATGCAGGGCAGGCTTGCTGGGACTTGCAGTTCTACTTGTAAAGACAATGTTTGATATTCTTTATTTACACCACACCACACAATCAACCCGCCACCCACCGCCACCAGGGGTGGCGAGGATAGCCCCGGGCCATCAGCCTGGGCCTGGGGTGCCCTGGAGAGGGTGACCCCTTTATTGGGGGGGTCCCCAGCTCTCCAGGGATCCCCGGCCTGGGCTGACTAGCGGTCAGGGCTGATGCTGCGGCTGGGGGGCCCGGTGAAAGGGCTCCCCTGGCTGTGGCATCAGCCCACCCGCTAGAAAAAGTCCAGTGCTGGTTCTGGAACATACAGGGGAACTCTACTAATTTTTTTCCCCTGTATTTCCAGAACCAGGACCGGATCAGAGCCCAGAGCTGGTTGCGCAGAATACGGGGGACCCCTACGTCGTTTGTCCCCCGTATTTTGGCAACCAGCGCTGGTTCTGACTAGCCCGGTGCTGGTTGTGCTTAAGTACAGGGGACCCCTACGTCATTTGTCCCCTGTATTTAAGCACACCCAGCACTGGGTCACTAATGCCCGGGGCTGGTTGCTCTTTTTTTTGGGGGGGGGGGGGGGGCACGCCATTTTTTTCTTTTTTTACACAGGTTTTTTTTTTTTTTTTTTTTTTTTTTACCACAGCAGCACAGACGGGTCTCACGGACCCGTCAGTGCTCTGTGTCAATGACACAGATGCAAGTAGCACGGATCTCCTGGTCCATGCGTGCATCTGTGTCATTGAAATACACAGCAGCACAGACGGGACTCACTGACCCATCTGTGCTCTGTGTCACTGTCAGTCACACAGATGCATGTAGCACGGATCTCATGAGTCCGTGCTACATGCAAATGAGCACCATAATGCTGATTGGCTGAGAGCCGTGACAGACGGCTCTGTCAGCCAATCAGCACTTTGCCCATTAAAGGCAAAGGCATTTTTTTTTAAATGGCCACTCGAGGCAAAACCTCGAGATCCGACAGCAGATCTCGAGGTTTTGCCTCGGGAGAGGGATCCGGGGCAGACAGGGAGATCCGAGCTTGGGCTCGGATCGCCCCGGATCCCCGAAGTTCGGGTGGGTTCGGTTCTCAGGGAACCGAACCCGCTCATCCCTAATATATATATATATATATATATATATATATTAGGGGTGAGCGGGTTCGGATTTCTGAAATCCGAACCCCCCCGAGCCCCCCCGATCCGAGTCCGATCCGAATCAGGCTCGACTTTTCCCGCCTGACTCGGATCTGAAATCGAGGCAAAACGTCATCATCCCGCCTTCCGAGTCTCGCGGGTTTTGGATCCTATATAAGGTACCCGCGTCGGCGCCATTTTCTCACTCGGCTGTGGACAGTGAAGAGGGAGGGTGGGAGTTAGGGCTGTGTAGTGTAGTGTAGTGCTGCTGTTGTCCACTACTTCAAAGTCCATAGGGGCTGGCTGTGTTGTGCTGTGCTGCTGTTGTTAATAGGGGCTGTGTCCACTACTTCAAAGTCCATAGGGGCTGGCTGGACTGTGTTGTGCAGTCAGTTCTCCATAGGGGCTGTGTCCACTCCAAAGTCCTGTGCAGTGTCCCAGTCCTAAAGGAGTGCTGTAGTGTTGTCCAGGGGGTGCTCTGTCCATCAGGGGTGCTCCCCCCAAGTGCTAAAAAAATAATATATTTTCTGTGTTTGTGAATTGTGTGCGCAGTAGCCGCACGTGCATCAACAAAGTAGTGCCAAGCGTGCGCCTGTGTCATAAGTAAAGGGCCGGCTGGCTTGACCGTTAAAGGGTGCTGTAACCCCCAAAGTACACTCCAGTCCAAACCAAAAAAAAAAATATTTTCTGTGTTTGTGAATTGTGTGCGCAGTAGCCGCACGTGCATCAACAAAGTAGTGCCAAGCGTGCGCCTGTGTCATAAGTAAAGGGCCGGCTGGCTTGACCGTTAAGGGTGCTGTAACCCCCGAAAGTACACTCCAGTCCAAACCAAAAAAAAAATTATTTTCTGTGTTTGTGAATTGTGTGCGCAGTAGCCGCACGTGCATCAACAAAGTAGTGCCAAGCGTGCGCCTGTGTCATAAGTAAAGGGCCGGCTGGCTTGACCGTTAAGGGTGCTGTAACCCCCGAAAGTACACTCCAGTCCAAACCAAAAAAAAAATTATTTTCTGTGTTTGTGAATTGTGTGCGCAGTAGCCGCACGTGCATCAACAAAGTAGTGCCAAGCATGCGCCTGTGTCATAAGTAAAGGGCCGGCTGGCTTGACCGTTAAGGGTGCTGTAACCCCCGAAAGTACACTCCAGTCCAAACCAAAAAAAAAATTATTTTCTGTGTTTGTGAATTGTGTGCGCAGTAGCCGCACGTGCATCAACAAAGTAGTGCAAAGCGTGCACCTGTGTCATAAGTAAAGGGCCGGCTGGCTTGACCGTTAAGGGTGCTGTAACCCCCGAAAGTACACTCCAGTCCAAACCAAAAAAAAATTATTTTCTGTGTTTGTGAATTGTGTGCGCAGTAGCCGCACGTGCATCAACAAAGTAGTGCCAAGCGTGCGCCTGTGTCATAAGTAAAGGGCCGGCTGGCTTGACCGTTAAAGGGTGCTGTAACCCCCGAAAGTACACTCCAGTCCAAACCAAAAAAAAAATTATTTTCTGTGTTTGTGAATTGTGTGCGCAGTAGCCGCACGTGCATCAACAAAGTAGTGCCAAGCGTGCGCCTGTGTCATAAGTAAAGGGCCGGCTGGCTTGACCGTTAAGGGTGCTGTAACCCCCGAAAGTACACTCCAGTCCAAACCAAAAAAAAAATTATTTTCTGTGTTTGTGAATTGTGTGCGCAGTAGCCGCACGTGCATCAACAAAGTAGTGCCAAGCGTGCGCCTGTGTCATAAGTAAAGGGCCGGCTGGCTTGACCGTTAAGGGTGCTGTAACCCCCGAAAGTACACTCCAGTCCAAACCAAAAAAAAAATTATTTTCTGTGTTTGTGAATTGTGTGCGCAGTAGCCGCACGTGCATCAACAAAGTAGTGCCAAGCGTGCGCCTGTGTCATAAGTAAAGGGCTGGCTGGCTTGACCATTAAAGGGTGCTGTAACCCCCGAAAGTACACTCCAGTCCAAACCAAAAAAAAATTATTTTCTATGTTTGTGAATTGTGTGCGCAGTAGCCGCACGTGCATCAACAAAGTAGTGCCAAGCGTGCGCCTGTGTCATAAGTAAAGGGCCGGCTGGCTTGACCGTTAAAGGGTGCTGTAACCCCCGAAAGTACACTCCAGTCCAAACCAAAAAAAAATTATTTTCTGTGTTTGTGAATTGTGTGCGCAGTAGCCGCACGTGCATCAACAAAGTAGTGCCAAGCGTGCGCCTGTGTCATAAGTAAAGGGCCGGCTGGCTTGACCGTTAAAGGGTGCTGTAACCCACAAAGTACACTCCAGTCCAAACCAAAAAAAAAATTATTTTCTGTGTTTAGCCGCACGTATATATCAAATCGATATAACATAAATGGAGGACCAAACTTTCTCCGATAAAAATAAAATAGAGAAAGATCAAGAACCACTTCCTCCTAGTGCTGAAGCTGCTGCCACTAGTCATGACATAGACGATAACATGCCATCAACGTCGTCTGCCAAGGCCGATGCCCAATGTCATAGTAGAGGGCACATACAATCCCAAATGGCAAAGTTCAGGAAAATGACCTTGAAAAAGACATTTAAATCAGCTGAAGAGAAACGTAAACTTGCCAATATGCCATTTACGACACGGAGTGGCAAGGAACGGCTAAGGTCGATCCCTAGTATGTTCATGACTAGTGGTTCAGCTTCACATGACGATGGAAGCCCTCCTCCCACTAAAAAAATCAAAAGAGTTAAGCTGGCAAAAGCACAGCGAAGAACTGTGCTTTCTAAGAAGATATCACAAATCCCCAAGGAGAGTCCAAGTGTGGTGGTGGTTGCGATGCCTGACCTTCCCAGCACTGGACGGGAAGAGGTGGCTCTTTCCACCATTTGCACGCCCCCTGCAAGTGCTGAAAGGAGCACCCACAGTCCACTTGCTGATATGCAAATTGAAGATGTCACTGTTGAAGTACAACAGGATGAGGATACTGGTGTAGCTGGCGCTGAGGAGGAAGTTGGCGAGGAGGATTCTGATGGTGATGTGGTTTGTTTAAATCAGGCTCCGGGGGAGACAGTTGTTGTCCGTGGGATGAAAAAGCCCATCACGGTCATGCCTGGGCAGAAGACCAAACATTCCACCTTTTTGGTCTGGCAATATTTCTATCCAAATCCGGACAACAACTGTCTTGCCATATGTACCATATGTAAAGGTGAAATAAGTAGGGGTAGGGACGTCAACCACCTAGGAACATCCTCCCTTATACGGCACCTGCAGCGCGTTCATAAAAAGTTACTGTCAAGTTCAGAAACTTTGGCTAAGACCGTAAGCAGTCCAGGGACACCTAAATCCCGTTGTCCTGTTGTATCCAAGCGCCTGCAAACCACACCGTCAACTCCCTCCTCGTCAATTTCCTCCTTAGTCAGGATCGGAAGTAGTCCTGCAGGCCATGTCACTGGCGTGACTGACTCTCCTATCCGGGATTCCTCTGGAGGATCCTGCATTGCTACGCCTACTGCTGCCGCTGCTGCTGTTGCTGCTGCTGGGAGTCGTTCATCATCCCAGAGAGGAAGTAGGAACACCACTACTTTTACTAAACAATTGACCCTCCAACAGTCCTTAGCGAGGAGGATGAAGTACGACAGCAGTCATCCTGAAGCAAAACGTATAACTGAGGCCTTGACTGCTATGTTGGTGTTAGACGTGCGTCCGGTATCCGCCATTAGTGCAGTGGGATTTAGACAATTGATGGAGGTAGTGTGTCCCCGGTTCCAAATCCCGTCTAGATTCCACTTCACTAGGCAGGCGATACCGAGACTGTACAGAAACGTCAGAAAAAGTGTCCTCAGTGTCCTGAAAAATGCCGTTGTACACAATGTCCACTTAACCACGGACATGTGGACAAGTGGAACAGGGCAGACTAAGGACTATATGACTGTGACAGCCCACTGGATAGATGTATCACCTTACGCAGCAACAGCAGCAGCGTCACCAGTAGCAGCATCTCAGAAACGCCAGCTCGTTACAAGGCAGGCTACGCTGTGTATCACCGGTTTCAGTAAGAGGCACACCGCCGACAACCTCTTAGAGAAACTGAGGGAAATCATCGCCCAGTGGCTTACCCCACTTAGACTCTCCTGGGGATTTGTGATATCTGACAACGCCACCAATATTGTGCGGGCATTACATCTGGGCAAATTCCAGCACGTCCCATGTTTTGCTCACACAATAAACTTGGTGGTGCAGAATTTTCTGAAAAGCGACAGGGGCGTGCAGGAGACGCTTTGGGTGGCCCGAAAAATTTCTGGCCACTTTCGCCATTCAGCGACTGCGTGCTGAAGACTGGAGCGCCAGCAAACACTCTTGAACCTGCCCCGCCATCACCTGAAGCAAGAGGTTGTGACGCGGTGGAACTCAACCCTCTATATGCTTCAGAGGATGGAGGAGCAGCAAAAGGCCATAAAAGCCTATACATCCACCTATGACATAGGCAAAGGAGGGGGTATGCACCTGACTCAAGCGCAGTGGAGAATGATTTCCGTGTTGTGCAAGGTTCTCCAGCCCTTCGAACTTACCACACGTGAAGTCAGTTCAGACACAGCCAGCTTGAGTCAGGTCATTCCCCTCATCAGGCTTTTGCAGAAGCAGCTGGAGAAAGTGAAGGAGGAGCTAAGACGGAGCGATTCCGCTCGGCATGTGGGACTTGTGGATGAAGCCCTTCATTCGCTTTGCCAGGATTCCAGGGTGGTCAATCTGTTGAAATCAGACCACTACATTTTGGCCACCGTGCTTGATCCTAGGTTTAAAGCCTATGTGGTGTCTCTCTTTCTGGCCGACACAAGCCTGCAGAGGTGCAAAGACCTGCTGGTGAACACACTGTCAGCTGAAGCGGAACGTGACACGTCAACGGCTCCTTCTTCATTTTCTCCCGCAACTGGGGCTGCCAGGAAAAAACTTAGGTATCCTAAGCAACCCGCTGGCGGTGATGCAGGGCAGGCAGGACCAAGTTTGGACATCTGGTCCGGACTGAAGGACCTGGCAACAATTTCTGACATGTCTACTGTCACTGCATATGATACTGTCACCATTGACAGAATGGTGGAGGATTACATCGGTGACAGCATCCAAGTAGGCATGTCAGACAGTCCATACCTGTACTGGCAGGAAAAAGAGGCAATTTGGAGGCCCCTGTACAAGCTGGCTCTATTTTACCTGAGTTGCCCCCCCTCCAGTGTGTACTCCGAAAGAGTGTTTAGTGCAGCCGGGAACCTTGTCAGCGAAAGGCGTAGGAGGTTGCTTCCACAGAATGTGGAGAAGATGATGTTCATCAAAATGAATTATCAGCTCTTCCAGGGAGACCAGCCTCCAGAAGGTACAGAGGGACCTGTGGTGGTGGATTCAAGTGGGGACGAGTTAATACTTTGTGAGGATGAGGATGTACACACTGAAGAGGGTGAGTAATCGGTGGATGAGGAGGATGAGGATGACATCTTGCCTCCGTAGAGCCAGTTTGTGCAGGGACACATTAATTGCCAGCTTGTTTTGTGGGGGCCCAAACGAACCAATCATTTCAGCCACAGTTGTGTGGCAGACCCTGGCGCTGAAATGATTGATTTGTTAAAGTGTGCATGTCCTGTTTATACAACATAAGGGTGGGTGGGAGGGCCCAAGGACAATTCCATCTTGCACTTCTTTTTTTTCTTTGCATTATGTACAGTTTGGGGCCTAGTTTTTCTAACTGCCATCCTGTCTGCCACTGCAGTGTCACTCCTAGATGGGTCACGTGTTTGTGCCGCCCACTCGTGTCACTTAGCATAGTCATCCAGCTACCTCGGTGCAACCTTTTGGACATGAAAACACTATTGTGAGGTGTGAGGTGTTCAGAATAGACTGGAAATGAGTGGAAATTAAGGTTATTGAGGTTAATAATAGCATAGGAGCAGAGAAACCAACAAATTCTGTGATTTTAGCTGTTTTTATGCTTTTTAAAAAAAAAATACAGATCCAAAACACAAAACCCAGAACCCAAAACACGGAAGGGTGGTTTTGGCAAAACCAATCCAGATCCAAAACACGAAGAAAGATCCAGATCCAAAACACAAAACACGAAAAGTGGCCGGTGCACACCCCTAATATATATATATATATATATATATATATATATATATTGTGATGACACAGGGGTAATTAGCTTGATAGAGGGTGGATTGGTGCAGTGTTTAGGTGCTTTAATGAGGGTCCACACGCAACTTCCGTGGTAGAATCAAATAAAGGGAGCTTTACGTCAGCAAGAATCAATAGTGAACAGAAAATAATAAACAGCCTAGCCCCTATTTAGGACATCAAACTCACTGACTCCTGACTATAATGGTGCAGCTAGTCTGCCAATAAAGTCTCTGCCTGCGTCTCTGCAGGTCTATCGCCAGCTCCAGCCTGGCTTGGCTGCCACAGCTATACAAACACAGTCAGACAGATCTGTCGCACGGGGGTGGTGCACGTGCCGACATTAATAATGACAGTTGCAGCTGTGGACGGAAGTCTCTGGGTTGTATCGGTTCCCCGCGTGAAGCCACATGGATCCTGGCATTATCCCTACGAAAACTCACATTAGCAGAAAATGGTAAATCAGGTTTCTGCCATATCACGCAAAAACAGCCACTTTGCACCAGTCAGGATTAGCGCCAATGTGCTCGCCTATGTCCCCAGCACACGTGTGAACCTCAAAGTAGGCCCTCGCCAACAGAAATGTTCTATTTAGATACTCACATCGCTGTACTGGAGGGGCACACGTTTGATAGGATACTGCATCCATTTATAGTAAGGTCTGAGCGTCATTGGAATACTAAACATGCTGAACATACTATGCAGCGGCTCTAACTTCCACCAGCCCATAATTGCACCGCTGTCACAACACAGTCCCCATTTTAGTCACAGAGGGACAGCTGACGGAGATAGCAAATTGCTTCATTAAGTTTCTGCTATTTGTAGGGTGCAATAATAGCAAAGCAGCCTAATTGGAAGGTGGTCAATTATTTGCCTGTATCTGAGACCAGCCCCATGCACATGTCATCTGAGCAATTTGACAGCTATTTTATAAATGAACACACACAGGGAAAGAACCCCAGCGCTAATAAGCTAGAGCAATCTATTACCAATGCAGCAGTGAAAAAGAGGTGATTGTCAACCTCACTGACACCAATAGAACAAAAAAACACTGCGCTCTAGTAACTATGTTGGGACATAGGCCCTCATTCAGAGCCGCTCGCTATTTGCGGTCGTTCGTTCTAAAACAAGGGGTGGCTATTCAAATGAACCGTTCGCTCATTGCGGTCTGTTCACGCCTCTAAGTCTGAACGAGCGAGCAAAACTTGCAGTTGTAATTTTGAGAAATACGCCCCCTGGCTGCTCGCATCCTACGTCATGTCCGCTATTTATTAGATTAATCGAGTACATCGAACAGCGTATGAACTGCTCGCTATTCTTGTGGCTGGTTTTTTCAACCGCTATTTTGCGAGCAGTTCTGAGTAAAAAAAAAACAAGTGATGTGGTCAATGACGCTGCTGTATTAATTATGCACACCCATAAAACGCCCGTTTTGACCTTTAAGCACGCCTGCGTTCGGATCTCCACTCCCCGTTTTCAAGCACCTTCCCCTGTTACCACCCACATACGCCTCATTCTGTCACTCAAAATAGCAGGCATTCGCTATATAGCGAACAAACAATTTTCGGCCGCACTGACTGGTTGGCGCATGCGTATTAAAATCCGTATGCATGCGCAGATGTGCGAACATCGGTCAGAACGAACTAGCGGCCGCTTACGAGCGGCTCTGAATCAGGCCCATAGACAATACTACACATGTGTATAAAAATATAGTCTAAATTGACCAATTTATTCAACCTTAGTAGGATTAAACACATACAATACAATATAGATAAAATGCTAATACCTATCAGTTGGATAGAGGACTGGAATTGATCAGGTTCCTAGTCCACATAAACATAGATGATGTACCACTATACCAATAGGTAAAGCTCTAAATACAAATAATAAATGACTAAGAATAATAATGCCATAAAAATATATAATTCGACTATTACGTGTATCACAAGTAAATGCAAATTTATTAGGACACGTAAGACATATTCATAATCTGGAGAAGTTCCAATTCAAATCCCTGCAGGCATTAATATATCCCGTGTATGAGGCACTTATTATAGGTAAATAGCAGTGGAATCTATAGATGAAATAGCATATCCCGGGAAGGTCACAATTCGGCCTGAGTACCTCCCACAGACTGAGACTCCTGTCTCTAATCAGACCAAATGCCGGGGATCATTCTACTCCGTGCCAGAAGCAGTCGGGCACTTGCACTGTGTATATAGGCGGCTCCGTGGATAAGGAGAGATCTGTCCCAAGAGTGTTGGACGGGGCGGCTATGGGATAGTCGCGGTGAGCGGTCAGTCGTCCCGTCTCGCTCACCAAGCACAGCCGGGGGACAAGCAGCGGTCAGCAGCCAGCAGCTACCCTGTCACTGACCTACCAATAGAGAGCACGATCAGGTGGTGAATACTGACGGGGAGAGCCGCATGTAGTAAATCCCAGGTCCGCGCCCTTCTCCATCACGATCTTGCTTTCTCCACCAAAATCTCACGCCAATAAGCAATTGATGAATCCTCGTACAAGCAGGGAAGGAATCCAGGAAATCCTTAAGGAGAGGCAACAGCAGCAATGCGTTTCGGCTACACTGTAGCCTTTTTCAAGCTATTTTATAAATACTTGGAGTGCCGCATTTATAGGGGTTATTATGAATGTGAAGCTGGGTAAACAAACTGAATATTATACCTCGCTGAGGTGATGGAATATCACAGACGATATGGAGTTCATTTACTGAAGGTCGATTTTAATCCATTACAAATTGGCCTAAATCGATTGATGTTGTGTTTCAGGGGCTATACAGGTATCACACATTTACTAACACTTAAAAATAGATATTAAAAAAATCGTCTGTTAGTAAATGTGTGATTAATGGTGCATACACACGGTCAGATTTCCCTGGTCGATTTGAACGATAACGATATTGATATATCGTTATCGTTCAAATCGAACAGGTTTCTGGCACCTTCAAATGACCAAACGATGGTCAATGTACGGGCACGGATGGTCGATATCGACCATCGCCCATGCTTGCAGGCCAACCTGGTCGATATCCTGTTTTCTATAGGGTCGTTAATCGCGGGTGGTTATAGTCGGTGGTTATCATCGATATCGAACATCCAGCACATGCAGGACAATCAGACAATGATATCTGATCATTGTCTGATCGTTCCGTGTGTACGGGCCATTAGCCCCTGAAACACATCGATGTTGATCGATTTAGATTCATTATTAATCGACTTAAAATCAACCTTTAGTAAATGTTTGTGTTACTTATTAGTAGGGATGTGCAGGCTCGGATAGGTTCGAGTTTGCACGCCAAGTTCGGATTTTTCCCTCCAAAAAAACGGAACTCAGAAAGAGGCAAAACGTCATCTTACATGGACAAACATCATCATTCCTGGACAAAGTCCAAGCACAGTCACCCTTCCAAGAACAGCGACCACAGTCATGACCTACCAGTCTGCCTGAAGTACCATCAGCCGCTTAACACCTAGCAATCACCTGAATTGGCGTGTAAGCCTCTACAGTCCCGAGTTTAAGTCCAGATGGCAACGTAAGTACCAGTGAGCAATCCAAGCTATAAGGGAACAACGGGGGGATGTTATTGGCAGAAGACCTCACCACCGCGACTCTAGAGGTCTTACATAGAGGTTTTCAGGTGATCGTAACAGACACTACCACATGAAAGAATAGCTCCGTGCGATTGCAATATCATCGCCCAGATCCTGCCCTGAAACGCTCATTTCACACAAAGATAGACCCAGCTAAGTTCCGTTCAGTCTATCCAGTGATCTCAGTTTACTTTTAAAGTTCTCCCAGCTATCAGTCCGGGATGAGCTACCACTTCCGAGGAGAGTGAGTAACTTCAGATTGGAGCAGAACATTGGTGAAATATGGCGCCAGAGAGGAGTTTTCCTGGTTAAGCTGTTGGAGTTTACTTTACAGAATCTAAGGATTCTCACAGGAAACTACTCACCTCATTCATCTCTTATATTCCCTTCTGACATCAAACTTGCACTTATACCCACCTAAAAAATCCATTAATTTCCTACCTATTGTATTATTGATACTTGCCCTCTCCCACAATGCCCGCAACCACCTCCCAAACCCCACGCGCACAGCTCCCCCTCACTTACCTGGTGGTCTGGCGGAATACATTTCAATTGGAACGAGATTCCCAGGTGCTTTATCTCCTCCTGCCAGCAGAGGGGGCTACTACATGTTCACAATGTTATATTAGCAGCACCTATGAACCCAATATTTTGTTTAAACTGTATGTACTCACGATCTACAGGCCACTTCCAAAGTATGATTATGCTAAAACAGATATGCAAAAGCCATAACGAGAGTAAGATATTGTTGGAATACACATAAAAAACAGATTTGCAGCTTGACAGGGTTAGTAGTAAATGCGAAAGTTTCATTACTCTGTTCATACACCATATAATGCAATGAAGTGTCGCATACACAGGCTTGAATTGTGCCTTGGCAATTTTTTTCCCATATAAAATCTAATGATATATAAAGAAGATCGCTTTATGAATGCAATAAGTCTAATGGCAATCCTCTTTCCTGCACTAGTCCAAAAGGAACTGACAGATAAGTAATCCGAATAGAGGGCTATATAGTAGGGATGTGCGCCGGAACATTTTTGCCGGATTTGGATTTGGTTCTAATTCGTCGTCCGGCTT
Source organism: Taudactylus pleione (assembly GCA_031769625.1). NCBI lineage: Eukaryota > Metazoa > Chordata > Amphibia > Anura > Myobatrachidae > Taudactylus > Taudactylus pleione. The sequence continues at coordinate 14,733,114 of JAUIMM010000275.1, read as the reverse complement.
TGGATTTGGATTTGGATTTTTTTACAAAAATTGACAAAAAAAGCTAAAATCACATAAATTGGTCTTTTTTTTTCTTCCTAGAGTATTATTAACCTCAATAACATTAATTTCCAGTCAATTTAGACCATATCACAGCTTATAATATTGTTTTCAACATTATTTGCCAAAGGTTGCAGTGAGCTGACTGGTTACTAAGTGACAAAGCAGCGGCACAATGACACAGACACCACAGTATAAAGCATATCTATGACACATTGCCACACAGCAGTGGCAGAAATGAAAAGTAGTGCACCCACCCAGTGGGGTACGGCCAGCAGAATCACAGTACTTGTTTACAAAGTCACAGTGCACAATCTTATTCACATTACACCGCACATAGGGCCTGATTCAGAGCCGCTCATTCGCTCCGAGCGATGTTCGCACATCTGCGCATGTGTATGGGTCGTAATGCGCATGCGCCAACCAGTCATTGCGGTCGGAAATCGAGCGCTCGCAAAATAGCGAGTGCCTGCTAATTTGAGTGACAGGATGAGGCGTTTGTGGGTGGTAACAGGGGAAGGTGCTTGAAAACGGGGAGTGGTGATCCGAACGCAGGCGTGCCAAAAGGTCAAAACGGGCGTTTTAACGGTGTGCATAATTAACAAAGCAGCGTCATTGGCCACGTCACTTGGTTGTTTCTTAGCCTGAACTGTTCGCATGATTGCGGTAGGAAAATCCAACCACAAGCGCTGCGAGCAGTTCAGACGCCTTTCGATGTACTCGATTAATCTAATAAATAGCGGAGATGACGTAGGATGCGAGTGGCCAGGGGGCGTCTTTACAAAATAGCGAACGCATGTTTCGTTCGCTCACTCAGACATAGAGGCGTCAACAGACCGCAAAGAGCGAGCGCTCAATTTAAATAGCCGGCCCCTTTTTCTGAACGAGCGAGCGCAAATAGCGTCCGGCTCTGAATCAGGCCCATAGTGCCCCTGGTTCACATTACACCATAAAGTAGTGTCTCTTATTTATGTTACGACACACAGTAGTGCTCCTTTTACACAATGCCCACAGCAGTGACCCTTTTACACAATGCCCACAGTAGTGCCCCTTTTACACAATGCCCACAGTAGTTACCTTTTTACACAAAGCCCACAGTAGTAATGCCCCTTATACAAGGCCCACAGTAGTAGTGCCACTTATACAGTGCCCCCAGTAGTGGTGCCCCCTATGCAGTCCCCTTAGTAGTAGGGCCCCCTATGCAGTGCCCCCAGTAGTAGTATGCCCCCCATTGGCAGGCCCCCCCATTAGCTGGCCCCCAGTAGTATTCCCCCCCAGTAGTATGCCCCATAAGCAGGCCCCCAGTAGTAAGCCCACCCAATAGTATGCCCCCATAAGCAGGCCCCTAGTAGTATGCCCCCCCAGTAGTAAGCCCCCCATTAGCTGGCCCCCAGTAGTATGCCCCCATAAGCAGGCCCCCCAGTAGTATGCCCCCCATTAGCTGGCCCCCAGTAGTATGCCCCCCCAGTAGCATGCCCCCATAAGCAGGCCCCCAGTAGTATGCCCCCCCAGTAGTATGCCCTCCAGTAGTAGGCCCCCCATTAGCAGGCCCCTGATTAGCAGGCCCCCCAGTAGCAGGCCCCCTGTAGTATGCCCCCCCAGTAGTAGGCCCCCCAGTAGCAGGCCCCCTGTAGTATGCCCCCCCAGTAGTAGGCCCCCCTGTAGCAGGCCCCCTGTAGTATGCCCCCCCAGTAGTAGGCCCCTCCATTAGCAGGCCCCCATAAACACATTTAAAAAAAAAAACTTACCTGTATCCCCGCTCCAGCCGCCGTCCGCTCTGCTGCCATGCGACGAGGAGGGAGCTGGAAGATGGAGCTCATGAGTGAGCTCCAGCCGGCTCCCTCCGTGCAGCAGCCAATGAGAGTCTGTGTGACTCTCATTGGTTGCTGTAACAAACACACAGCTGCCGCTGGCGGCTGTGTGTTTGTTCTGTGTAGGGCAGACTGCTATCACAGTGGTCTGCCCTACACTCGAAGAGCCCTGATGCTGGATTCTCTAGCGAGAATCCGACATCAGGCGGCCGCCGTTCGGCCCCGAACGGGGATCCGAGTCAGGCGGGGAACACCCGAACAGAGTTTGGGTGGACTCGGATCCCCTATGTTCGGAGCGGTTCGGATTCCACAGAATCCGAACCGCTCATCTCTACTATATAGTATAGCTGCAAGGCACAAGAATAAAGTAGGCATCTATAGGCAAGCAGCCAGTCAAAAGCAGTTGCCATTGCTGTCATCATCATCGCTATCATGATCCGGTGCCTACACAAGATACGCTGCTTAGTCATCTTTTCTTTACAAGGAGCCACAAGGGTTCTGTAGATAACATAGGTACAAAGGGCCTGATTCGGATATGTACACAAACCTGATTGTTTATGGACAAATCCGATGGCTCTGGTTAGGCGCGAAGGCGAATGACCGTACTTACCTACTCTCCCAAAATGGTCGGGAGCCTCCTGAAAACTCGGTGTCGCTCCCTGCCTCACAGAAGAGTGGGTAAGTCTCCCGACCGGCGCCGATCGCCTGCAACCCCCGCCGGCGTTTAACTCCTGCCTTTGATAATTGACCGGTCTGGAGGCAGCTGATGAGCCATTCATGCTGAATCCATCACCGTGGCCCCGCCGGTAATCTCGGCATTGTGTATTGGGATTTGGGCTGTGATGACACGTTGCCCGGTAACGCCCCTCGCCCTTGCCCTCAAAATTGTGACACGCCTCCACCAGCTATGCCGAGCTGGCTGCCTCTCCCGAAAGAGGCAGGCTGATTTTCAGCAAACCTGTACATGACCCACATGTGCAGAATGGGTCCTGCGCAATCGCCTGTAGTCCTCCCTTAGTTGTAGCATGATTGACATGCTGCAGCATTTTGGGGGTGGTGACCAGGAACGTTCTACAAAATGGGAAGGTGTCAGCCCCATTTTGTAGGCGTGCCATGTCTGGTCGCTTCCCTCCGATGTTTACAAAGTTGAGCAGTGTTCAGCTACTGTGTATGCGCGGAGAATCTGGGGAATCGTTTACTGCGCACATGCAAACCCAAATGTCCTATACCGTTCGCAATTCTGTATGACACCTGAGGAGAGGTTTTGCGATCCCTGGGTGTATCAGGATGGAGACTGGTAGATGACCTAATGTAATCGTAAACAAGGGTCCTTTTATGGGCGTGTTAGGGGGGTGTCACGGGTGTGTATGGGAGACTGTTGCATTCCCAATTGCAAATCCACAGCTTCAGAGGCCATGTTTAGTTGGATTTGAGGAAAGGAGCTAAAGTATGCCCTAGGATGAGATTAGCAATTACAAATTTCTGCAAGCGCTATTGAGAGAGTGACTGTTGTGGTACCCCGCTAGTCTTGGGCTGCCCACGCTATGTAATAAGCAGCTATGTAAGCATTCATTTATTGTAATAAAGGGACTGTTTGTATTTATTGTAGAATACTGGACTCTGCACTTATGCTAATTGTTTTGGGGTAATGGACAATTTATTGACGTCCCACTTCAGTGGCCAGCACCATAAGACTCTTATTAGGCTGAGGTTTGCAGTGGCAGAACTTTGTGGATGACTGGCATTCTGGGCATGGGTATGGTGGGCAGGAGCTGGCATTATGCAGCAGTGAAGACAGTTGAACTGCCACGGACTCCCAACTGTAGTGGTGACTGAGGGGAGTGGTGAGACGCAGCACACTTACCTGAGACAGACCAGTGTTCCCGGCGACCGGAGATCAGCGGTGTGAGCAGTGGTGTAACTAGGGTATTTGGAGCCCAGGGCAAATTTGAAAACGGAGCCCTCCCCACCCCTTAACATACCGAAAAAATGGGCGTGGTCACTTAAAAATGGGGCGTGTCAACATGACACACCCCTTTATTTTCACGCTGAACATTCCTATCCATATGCACCTTAACCCCAGTAGTACCCCTTATACAGTACCCCCAGTATGCAGTTGTGGTCCCTCTTATGCAAGCCTATAGTAGTGCCCCTTATACAGTATCCCCAGTAGTGGTCCCCCTTATACAGCCCCCAATTAGTTCCCCTTACTCAGTACCACCAGTAGTGGCCCCCCAAATGCAGTGCCCCACGTAGTGTTCCCCCTTATGCAGTGCCCCCAGTAGCAGTCCCCACAATGCAGTGCGCCCAGTAGCAGTATCCCCTTATGCAGTGCCCTTTATATGGTGCCCCCAGTAGTAGTCCCCCCCCCCTATGCAGTGCCCTTTATATAGTGCCCCCAGCAGTAGTCCCCCCCATGCAGTTTTCCCAGTAGTGGTCCCCTTATGCAGGCATCCTGTAGTGATCCCCCCTATCCAGTGCCCCCTGTAGTGGCCCTTCCTATTATTGCCCCAGTAGTGGTCCCCCGAGTGCAGTGCCTCTAGTAGGCCCCTTTTATAATGCCCCCAGTGGTAGTTCCCCCCCCAAGTAGTAGTCCCCAGTAGAGTAGGTCCTCCCAATGGTGCCCCCAGTAGTAGCCACCCCTCCCCCAGTAGAGGTCCCCACAGTAGTAGCCACCCCTCCCCCAGTAGAGGTCCCCCCAGTAGTAGCCACCCCTCCCCCAGTAGAGGTCCCCCCAGTAGTAGCCACCCCTCTTCCAGTAGAGGTCCCCCCAGTAGTAGCCACCCCCCTCCCCCGTTGTGCAGATAGGTAAAATATATATATATATATATATATATATCATATCTATAAAAATATACTTACCTGAATCTCTGCTCCTGGTCCTGGTCCTGCTCGCGACGCCGCTTCTGCCCGGGCGGGCGCGCTCAGCATTATGGGACAGACGTCATGACGTCAGTCCCATTACCCACTGCAGAAGCCGGACGGAAGTCTGGCTCTTGCAGTGGGTGCTGCAGCAGTCAATGAGAGTCTATCTGACTCTCATTGGCTGCTGTTTAACACACGCATCGCCGCCAGCGCTGGCGGTGATGCGTGTGTTATGCACAGCCTGAGCCCGCCTCCTGGCGCTATTGGGCAAGCGCTCAGGGGAAGGGAACGGGCTCAGGCGTGCAGCACAAAACCCGGCGCTGGAAGCCTAGCGCCGGTCCTGTGTAAATGTGTAGGGCTGACCGCACTCATTGCGGTCGGCGTTACACTGGCTAACTAGGGCGGGCGGGCGGGCCGGTACCGTGGCTGGCGGCGCCCCCCTGCGCCGCCGGTCCAACGGCGCGCAGGGCACGAACCCCACACGCCCTGTCCTAGTTACGCCACTGGGTGTGAGACCTAGGCTGTTAGAGTGACCGGAGATCGGCAGAGCGGCTCTCAGACAGCAGCGGTGATCGGCAGCAGTGGGTCCCACATCTTCCGGCCAAGCAAGCAGCTTCTTCACTCCCAGTGGAGGTGGGCAGAGAGGCGCCCTCTTCTCCAGTACAACCGCTGGTGAGCAATACATTGAAGGGGCACAGCTTCCTACATAATTGACTGCCAGAGGGAGGAACATCAGATCATTGGGTAGGTCCTGCCAGCTCAGGGGGGCAAAGCAAACACTTAGATGGAGGTTTGTAAGCCCCAGGTAACTGACTACACTTTCCTGCATCACTAAACAGTGAGAGCCCCAGCGATTACCACGTAACCCAGCAGACTGTGCTACAGATGTCTTATTGCAAGAATGAAGGACTAGTATATCATCATACAGGAGTGCACTGTTTAAATCCAAACTATTAGGAAATCAGCCCTCTTACTACCAGCATAGACTGTGAGGTTAATAAGAGCTAATATAAAGGTGTAGGCATACCCAGGGCCGGTGCTAGGCTTCTAGGCACCCTAGGCAAAACTTCTGCATGCGGTTCCCCCCCCCCCCCCCCCCCCCGTACTCATTTAGCCCTTCAGGTGAAAATGACCTTGCACAGGTGAAGTGGTGGATAAGTTTTGTGTTAAAAAAAATATATATTTATTTATATATATATATATATATATATATATATATAAAAGCGAAAATTTGTCCTCCTGTCTTTCTATACAAATCCACAGTTTACAAGCCAAGATCGTGAAATTTTACATACGAGCGTATTAAAATACGGCGGAGGCAACTAATAGAATTTGAAATTGAAATTACTGTTCATTTTTCATTAATTAAAAACCACAATTTTTGCATAGCGTTCGCCCTCTACAGGTCAGGTATGGAATTAGAAAATGATTTAGGTTATCTACTATTTATTTTTTTCTATCTCTACTATCTACTATATAAAAGCGAAGTTTTTCCTTCTGTCCTTCTGTCTTTCTATACAGTCCACAGTTTACAAGCCAAGATCTCTCATGGTTCTACACCTATAACATCAAAGAAGAATAAAAGCATTGTCCTGTTTGGTTTATTGTTAGATGCAGATTTGGACACCATTCTTCTTGGGCCATCTGCAAGGTCAATAATAAAAATATTAAAATGTTATTTTTGTTTAATTTCATAATTTTATTTTATAACATGCATTTTGCTACATACTATGGAATTATGGAATTTTATTCTGTAGCATATAATCTAAGTCTCTGAACATCATTTACTATGGCTCTCGCGTGGAGTTTACAGTACCTTGTAAATGCTATATGAATTTATAACCGCTATTGATATTAAGCCAGGCTTATTAGTCTGAATATGGTAAAAAGTAGTTTCTGCATCCATGAGGAGAGATCCATCTGATTTAGAATCAGGCCCATAAAGATGGCAACTATACCTGGATGCAAAAACGCAGCTCTGCAGCACAAATGTTTATTTATACTTGCTCATGCATGAGCTTACATAACTAGATGGTGTCAACAGTGGCGACCAAACTTTTTTGTCTACCTCCTTGGTTGCTGGACCGCACTATGGAATGCACAGAGGCTACTTCCGGTTCATTCCTTTGTCAGCCGCTGATGGGTAAAACCGATTGGATGAATCTTATACACAGTCATCCTGGTATCAGAGCAACAGAAGCTCTTGGCCGTGTTTACACTGTACATCGGACAAATTTTGAATGCTTCTATCTCCGAAGTTTGCTTTACACCATTACAGGTCCTACTTCCTCCGAAGACCTTAGGACTGTTGATGGGGAAGTTTGTCACACATTTCGTGAGGCCTGCCTAAGGAGAGGTCGGTTGGAGGATGATGTGTAAACAAACATTCTTAAAATCCCGGGCAATGCCGGGTACTCCAGCTAGTATATATATATATACTCAGTTAGCCCCTCAGGTGAAGATGACTTTGCACAGGTGGAGTGTTTTATATTTATACAGGTTGAGTCTCCCATATCCAAATATTCCGAAATACGGAATATTCCGGATTACGGAATAATTTTGGCATGACTGAGATAATAAAACCTTTGATTTTTGATGGTTCAATGTACACAAACTTTGTCTAAGGCACAAATTATTAAAAATATGGTATAAAATTACCTTCAGGCTGTGTGTATAGGGTGTAAATGAAACATAAAATTATTTCATGTATGTATACAAACTTTGCTTGAGCCACAAAATTATTGCTAATATTGTATAAAATGAGCTGCAGGCTATGTGTATAAGGTGCATATAACACATATATGCATTCTGTGTGTATATTGGGGTCCCATTCCCAAGATATTTCATTATGATATGCAATTATTCCAAAATACGGAATATTCCGTTATCCAATATACCCCTGGTCCCAAGCATTTTGGATATGGGAGACTCAACCGGTATATATATATATAGTACCAGTCAAAAGTTTGGACACCTTCTCATTCAATGGTTTTTGTTTATTTAAATTATTTTCAACATAGTAGATTAACACTGAAGACATCAGAACTATGAAAGAACACATATGGAATTATGTTGTAAACAAAAAAGTGTTAAGCAAATCAAAATATGCTTTATATTTTAGATTCCTCAAAGTAGTCCCCTTTTGCTTGGATGGCAGCATTGCACACTCTTGGCATTCTCTCAATCAGCTTCATGAGGTAGTCTCATGGTATGGTTTTCCAACAGTCTTGAAGGAATTCCCAGAGGTGCTGAGCACTTGTTGGCTGCTTTTCCTTTACTCTGCGTTCCAGCTCATCCCAAACCAGCTCAATTGGGTTTAGGTCAGGTGATTGTGGAGGCCAGGTCATCTGACGCAGCACTCCATCACTTTCCTTCTTGGTCAAGTAGCCCTTACATAGCCTGGAGGTGTGTTTGGGGTCATTGTCTTGTTGAAAAACAAATGATGGTCCCAGTAAGGGCAAACCAGATGGGATGGCGCTGCAGAATGCTGTGGTAGGCATGCTGGCTAAGTGTGCCTTGAATTTTGAATAAATCACCAACAGTGTCACCAGCAAGGCACCATCACACCTCCTCCATGCTTCACAGTGGGAACCACACATGCAGAAACCATCTGCTCACCTTCTCTGCGTCTCACTAAGACACGGCGTTTGGAACCAAAAATCTCAAATTTGGACTCATCAGACCAAAGTACAGATTTCCACTGGTCTAATGTCCATTCCTTGTGTTTCTTGGCCCAAACAACTATCTTCTTCTTGTTGTTCATCCTCAGTAGTGGCGTCTTCGCAGCAATATGACCATGAAGGCCTGATTCACGCAGTCTCCTCTGAACAGTTGATGTTTAGATTTGTCTGCTACTTGAACTCTGTGAAGACTTTATGTGGCAAATGGGGGGTGCGATCGGAGGGCCGGGCGCCCTCTAGTGGGCACTCCTTGGAAGCTGCCTAAGCTTGCCTAGTGGAAGCGCCGGCCCTGGGCACACCACCCGTATAAGTTCAGTCAGAATGCTAAAACGTGGACAGCAGCTCTCCTCAGTCTGTGTAGTACACAGTAGCACAATAAAGTACAGCATAGCCTCAGCATTACGTAAAGGACTCAGGTAGTTTTGCGTGTGGCAAGAGCTGCAAATCTTTCCTTCAGGAGAAAGAAACATTAACTTCTGAAATTGAGAAAGTTATCCAGTTCTTACACTTTGATACTCAATTTTACGACTCTGGATTAGAGACCTCATCTTTATAAAGTAACATTGTTAAAGTGTTACATGTAGAGGTCTATTACATAATGTGATGTTCCTTGTAATTGTATGCTATTGTAAATGAAAGTGTTTTGTGTGACAACTTTAAAAATCCTGCAAAAGAGAAGTGTTGTCACAATAAAGTTGAGTTCTCATTTGGAAAGTCCAATTGAGACTGTTCTGAATTGAAGTAGACGTCTAACTATTCAGATGGAAAATAGAAGAATTTGTCACCGAGTCCTGAGTATCACACTGCGATCACGGCTGCATCACCAACCTTCTCTATATCAGGCCCACAGACAGGTTTATTAGCAGAGATATCTATGACAACACTCTGACCCCATAACCTATTGGAAGAGTATAGAATTAACAAGATGCTTAAGAGACTGGGCACTGAGCCTATGACTTTCTCAGTGGAGTGTGAAGTACGAGCGGCTGATTTGCTGGGTATAGTAGTCCTCCAGACAAATTGCTATGCCTGGATATGATATACTTGGCCAAGTTACACGTGGTGTTGAATATACAATGCAGGTGTTTGGTGCTGGTGGCAGTTAGTCCACACATGGTACAGCTTAACCAGTTGAAAATCAGGTAGAACAACAAGTAGCATAAGACACAGGAATGTCATACAGTAGGTGTAACAATGCATACTTGCCTACTTTTGAAAACTACTTTCAGGAAGACTATAGTTGGTAGTAGAATGTCCCTTACCCATGTAGTGTCCAGCATACACTCCTCATACCTACACAGTGCCCCGAATACGCACAACCCCCATACCATACAGTTCTCAGGATACACTCCCTCATACCAACACAGTGCCCTGCATACACCCCCCATATCCACACTCACACAGTGCCCAGCATACATCCCCCATATCCACACACTCACACCGTGCCCAGCATACATCCCCCATATCCACACACTCACACAGTGCCCAGCATACATCCCCCATATCCACACACTCACACAGTGCCCAGCATACACTCCCCATATGCACACACTCACACAGTGCCTAGCATACACCCTCCCATACCCACATACTGTACTTACACAGTGCTCAGCATTGACACACCCCATACCAACACAGTACCCAGTATATACCCCTCATACCCATACAGTGCTTAGCAACCACCCCCATACCCATAGTGTTCAGTATACACACCCATACTTACACACTGCCCAGCATACACCCCCCATACCCATACAGTACTCAGCATGTACCCTCCCATACCAACACAGTGCCCAGCATACACCCCCCCATACCCATACAGTACTCAGCATGCACCCTCCAATACCCATACAGTGTCCAGCATACAGTGCCCCATACCAACACAGTGCCCAGCATACACCGCTTCAAACCCATACAGTACTCAGCATACAACCCCCATACCCATACAGTACTCAGCATACACCCCCCATACCCATACAGTACTCAGCATACTCCCCTGCATACCCATACAGTACTGAGCATGCACCCTCCCATATCAACAAAGTGCCCAGCATACACCCCTCCATGCCCATACAGTACTCAGCATACACCCCCATACAGCTACAGTACTCAGAATGTACCCTCCCATACCAACACAGTGCCCTGCATACATCCCCCCATACCCATACAGTACTCAGCATATACCCCCCATATCAACAAAGTGCCCAGCATACACCCCCCATACAGCTACAGTACTCAGAAAGTACCCTCCCATACCAACACAGTGCCCAGCATACACCCCCCCATACCCATACAGTACTCAGCATATACCCCCCATATCAACAAAGTGCCCAGCATACACCCCTCCATGCCCATACAGTACTCAGCATACACCCCCCATACAGCTACAGTACTCAGAATGTACCCTCCCATACCAACACAGTGCCCTGCATACATCCCCCCATACCCATACAGTACTCAGCATGCACTCCCATACCAACACAGTGCCCAGCATACACCCGCACATACCCATACAGTACTCAGCATGCACCCTCCCATACCAACACAGTGCCCAGCATACACCCCCTCCATACCCATACAGTACTCAGCAAACACCCCCCCATACCCATACAGTACTCAGCATGCACCCTCCCATACCAACACAGTGCCCAGCATACACCCCCTCCATACCCATACAGTACTCAGCATACACCCCCCCATACCCATACACTACTCAGCATACATCCCCAATACCCATACAGTACTCAGCATATACCCCCCATACCCATACAGTATTCAGCATGCACCCTCCCATACCCATACAGTACTCAGCATACACCCCCTCCATACCCATACAGTACTCAGCATACACCCTCCCATACCAACACAGTGCCCAGCATATACCCCCCATACCAACACAGTGCCCAACATACACCCCCCATACCCATACAGTACTCAGCATACACCCTCCCATACCAACACAGTGCCCAGCATATACCCCCCCATACCAACACAGTGCCCAGCATATATCCCCCATACCAACACAGTGCCCAGCATACACCCCCCATACCCATACAGTACTCAGCATGCACCCTCCCATACCAACACAGTGCCCAGCATACACCCCCTCCATACCCATACAGTACTCAGCATACACCCTCCCATACCCATACAGTACTCAGCATATACCCCCCATACCAACACAGTGCCCAGCATACACCCCCCCATACTCATACGGTACTCAGCATGCACCCTCCCATACCCACACAGTGCCCAGCATACACCCCCTCCATACCCATACAGTACTCAGCATACACCCTCCCATACCCATACAGTACTCAGCATATACCCCCCATACCAACACAGTGCCCAGCATACACCCCCCCATACCCATACGGTACTCAGCATGCACCCTCCCATACCCACACAGTGCCCAGCATACACCCCCTCCATACCCATACAGTACTTAGAATGCACTCCTCCATACCCATACAGTACTCAGCATGCACCCTCCCATACCCATACAGTACTCAGCATGCACCCTCCCATACCCATACAGTACTCAGCATGCACCCTCCCATACCCATACAGTACTCAGCATGCACCCCCCTCCCATACCCATACAGTACTCAGCATGCACCCTCCCATACAGCTACAGTACTCAGAATGTACCCTCCCATACCAACACAGTGCCCTGCATACATCCCCCCATACCCATACAGTACTCAGCATATACCCCCCATATCAACAAAGTGCCCAGCATACACCCCTCCATGCCCATACAGTACTCAGCATACACCCCCCATACAGCTACAGTACTCAGAATGTACCCTCCCATACCAACACAGTGCCCTGCATACATCCCCCCATACCCATACAGTACTCAGCATGCACTCCCATACCAACACAGTGCCCAGCATACACCCGCACATACCCATACAGTACTCAGCATGCACCCTCCCATACCAACACAGTGCCCAGCATACACCCCCTCCATACCCATACAGTACTCAGCAAACACCCCCCCATACCCATACAGTACTCAGCATGCACCCTCCCATACCAACACAGTGCCCAGCATACACCCCCTCCATACCCATACAGTACTCAGCATACACCCCCCCATACCCATACACTACTCAGCATACATCCCCAATACCCATACAGTACTCAGCATATACCCCCCATACCCATACAGTATTCAGCATGCACCCTCCCATACCCATACAGTACTCAGCATACACCCCCTCCATACCCATACAGTACTCAGCATACACCCTCCCATACCAACACAGTGCCCAGCATATACCCCCCATACCAACACAGTGCCCAGCATACACCCCCCATACCCATACAGTACTCAGCATACACCATCCCATACCAACACAGTGCCCAGCATATACCCCCCCATACCAACACAGTGCCCAGCTTATATCCCCCATACCAACACAGTGCCCAGCATACACCCCCCATACCCATACAGTACTCAGCATGCACCCTCCCATACCAACACAGTGCCCAGCATACACCCCCTCCATACCCATACAGTACTCAGCATACACCCTCCCATACCCATACAGTACTCAGCATATACCCCCCATACCAACACAGTGCCCAGCATACACCCCCCCATACCCATACGGTACTCGGCATGCACCCTCCCATACCCACACAGTGCCCAGCATACACCCCCTCCATACCCATACAGTACTCAGCATACACCCTCCCATACCCATACAGTACTCAGCATATACCCCCCATACCAACACAGTGCCCAGCATGCACTCCTCCATACACATACAGTACTCAGCATGCACCCTCCCATACCCATACAGTACTCAGCATGCACCCTCCCATACCCATACAGTACTCAGCATGCACCCTCCCATACCCATACAGTACTCAGCATGCACCCTCCCATACCCATACAGTACTCAGCATGCACCCTCCCATACCCATACAGTACTCAGCATGCACCTTCCCATACCCATGGGAGGGTGCATGAAACTAGTACAGTCAGTTTCTAATACAGAGATCCCACTTTCACTGTGTGACTCCCAACCCACTGGGCATGCGCAGTGCTATGATCTTCCATGGCATAGCGCGAACTGGCATATGGCACGGATCCAATGGGCATGCGCCAGAGATCTCATTGCAACCCCTCCACTGGGCATGCGCCAGAGATCTCATTGCAACCCCTCCACTGGGCATGCGCCAGAGATCCCATTGTAACCCATCAGAGCTGACAGCCACCACAGCGCTGACGTGCCGACATTGCAGAAAGTTTGCGGTTTTAAACCGCAATTAGTTTGTAATACAGAGACCTCTCTCTTAAACAGAGCCCACTACTAGTTTTTAAAGTCATGAAATCACTATGGTGTCAAAGTCTGGGACAGCACCGACAGTTCCGCAAGTGTGCAACATCAACCGCACAGTCAGTTTCTAATACAGAGATCCAACTTTCACTGTGTGACTCCCGACCTACTGGGCATGCACAGTTCTATGATCTTCCATACGCCATGGCATAGCGCGAACTGGCGTATGGTGCGGCTCCACTGGGCATGCGCCAGAGATCCCATTGTAACCCCTCAGAGCTGATAGCCACCACAGTGGCGACTAGTTTCTAAACTATTACAAACTGTGCGTTTAAAACCGCAAACTTGCGACAGTGTCGGCGCTGTGGTGGCTGTCAGCTCCGCAGGGTTACAATGGGATTTCTGGTGCATGCCCAGTGGAGCCGCTCCATACGCCAGTGGCGTACGGAAGATCATAGTACTGCGCATGCCCAGTGGGTTGGGAGTCACACACAATGGGATCTCTGGCGCATGCCCAGTGGAGCTGCGCCATACGCCAGTTCGCGCAATGCCTTTGCATATGGAAGATCATAGCACTGTGCATGCCCAGTAGGTCGGGAGTCACACACAGCGAAAGTGGGATGTCTGTATTAGAAACTGACTGTGCGGTTGAAGTTGCACACTGACGGCGCTGTCCCAGACTTTGACACCATAGTGATTTCATGACTTTAGAAACTAGTAGTGGGCTCTGTTTATGAGAGAGGTCTCTGTGTTACAAACTGATTGTGCGTTTAAAACCGCAAACTTGCTGCAATGTCGGCACGTCGGCACTATGGTGGTTGTTAGCTCAGGAACTTGACATGGGATCTCTGGCTCATGCCCAGTGGAGCCGCTCCATAGCTGAGGTGTAAGGAGGCTCATACAGTAGTAATGCATATGCCCAGTGGGTCGGGAGTCACTCATAGTGCATCAGGTCCCTTCCCCCAAAGGAAGCAAGAGACTTCAAATGATCATAATAAAGGATGCTCTGTTAGACATTTACTGTAAGCTGTCAGCTCAAGATCTGCCCTTGTGTCCTGAAAAGGAGAGGAATGGTGACCATTGCCAAGGACGCCATCCGCCATCTGCTTGGACAACTAATATTACGCTATGAATGTGTCGGTTTCTTATAATCTGTGCATTTTAAGATGCACACTTGCGGAACTGTCAGCGCTGTCCCAGATTTAGACACCATAGTGATTTCATGACTTTAGAAACTAGTAGTGGGCTGTCTTTAAGAGAGAGGTCTCTGTATTACAAACGGATTGTGCATTTAAAACCGCAAACAAAAAGTATGGTGTTCACTCATATCAGCTTAATGACATAGCACAGGTGCTTGTAAAGGGCGGGGTTTACACTGAACACAGAAAAAAAGAGATTTGCCCTCCAGCACACTTCAGCAAAATCAACAAAAAATACTTAAATCCTACATGATAATAGAGATTCAGAGGTATTAGTTACATACATTTGCAAATATATGAATAAGCACCAGGCCATCGTCAAGGCTCCTCTATACTGGCGTCCCTAACATTACGGGGTTCACGTCCGAGAAGCAAGGTACCCAAAAAAATTCCAACCATAGACCATCCCCAGGGCATCACATGAAAATGGGAAAATAGGATGATAATGAAGTGTAAAGGATAGATGTGTAAAGATAAATCAATAAGTGCAAATGTATGTAACTAATACCTCTGAATCTCTATTATCATGTAGGATTTAAGTATTGTTTTTGATGCAGTTTGCTGGGGGGCAAATCTCTCTTTTTTCTGTGTTCAGTGTAAACCCCGCCCTTTACAAGCACCTGTGTTATGCAATTAAGCTGATTTGAGCAACTACCATATTTTTTTGCAGTTTGGAGAGGCATGAAGGGAGTCAGCATTAAGAGGATGTGCTGATCCTTATAGTGCCATGTGGAGGTTTTTTGGGGTACCTCCAAGGTAAGTTAGCTCTCAGCTTATATATGTACTGTTATCATGCAGTACACCAATTATAATTATATGACCCAGAGTGGGTGCTACAATTATGTAGCAATAATTATTTTGGGGTGAGCGTTTGGGAGTGGGGCCCCCGGGGGGTTCTGACTGGGCCTTTCTCATGGCATCACCACTTAATTCACATAGAATACTTTTATCACTTCTCTATTTGTTTGTATATTATTTATATCATTTTAATTCTTTCTCATTTCATTAACACTTATTGATTTATCCTTACACATCTTTTCTTTACACTTCACTATCACCTTTTTCCCTTTTTCGTGTGACGCCCTGGGGATGGCCCTAGGTTGGAATTTTTTTGGGGGGGCCTTGCTTCTCGGACATGAACCCCTTAATGTTAGGGACGCCAGTATAGAGGAGCCTTGACGATTGGCCTGGCACTTCTTCATATATTTGCAAATGTATGTAACTAATACCTCTGAATCTCTATTATCATGTAGGATTTAAGTATTGTTTTTGCTGCAGTGTGCTGGGGGGCAAATCTCTCTTTTTTCTACATCCAAGAAGAGATAGCATAGAGACAGTTGGAGATACAAGTCAGTAGAGAGGGGGAGAGATCAGGTGAGGAAAGGTAGATCTGAGTATCATCA
The DNA here is from genome assembly GCA_031769625.1 of Taudactylus pleione. Taxonomy (NCBI): domain Eukaryota; kingdom Metazoa; phylum Chordata; class Amphibia; order Anura; family Myobatrachidae; genus Taudactylus; species Taudactylus pleione. The sequence continues at coordinate 14,716,823 of JAUIMM010000275.1, read as the reverse complement.
GCATAGAGATGATAATTGAGGTCAAAAGAGTGGATGAGTTTACCTAGAGAGAATGTATAGAGAGAGAATAGGTGAGGTTCAAGAACAGAACCTTGGAGAACACCTACCTTAACAGGCTGTGGGGGGAGAAGGAGTCGTGAGAGGAACCAGAGAAGAAACGGTCAGAGAGGTAGGAGGACAGCTAGGAGAGAGTAGTGTCATGTAGACCATAGTGTGAAGGATATGCAGCAAGAGAGGGTGGTCCACAGTGTCAAAAGCAGCAGAGAGGTCAAGGAGAATGAGCAGGGAGATTTGGCAGCAAGGAGGTCATTGCTGACTTTCGTGAGGGCAGTCTCAGTGGAATGGAGAGAATGGAAGCCAGACTAAAAAGGGTCAAGGAGGGAGTGGGAGGAAAGACATGTGGTGAGGCGATTGTAAACAATACGCTCAAGGAGTTTGGAGGCAAAAGGGAGGAGAGAGATGGGTCAGTAGTTTGAGAGAATGTCTTGATCAAGGGTAGATTTTTTTAAGAATGGGGGAGACAAGGGCATGTTTGAATGCAGAAGGGACAGTACCAGAAGAGAAGGATAGGTTAATGAGGTGGGCAAGATGGGAGCAGGCAGAAGGAGAAAAGTAGGGGATGGGGTCAAGGGGAGAGGTGGAAGGGGGAGAGGACTGGATGAGGGCCTTTACTTTCTCTCCAGATACAGAGGAGAAGGATGTCAGAGTCGGTAAAATGGATGGGGAGGGGTTATCCTGGAAAGGTGGAGGTGGAGTGCTGGAGGACTGGTGGGATATGATGTCCTGATGTATGGAATCAATTTTAGATGTAAAATAGATAACAAAGTCAATGGCAGAGAGCAAGGAGGGGAGACGAGGAGGGGGTGGGCAGAGGAGGGAGTTGAAGGTGTAAAAGAGACGCTGGGGATTTGAGGACTGGGAGGAGATGAGATTCTTGAAATATGGCTGTTTAGAGAGGGAAAGGGCACCACTGTAGGATGACAGTGTGGCACTTACAGACTCTGGGCCCTAGAGTGCCGTTTTTAAAGCGCAGACACTGGCGCCGATGTGGGACTCTGGAGAGGTAAGTATAATATGGGTGCAGGGTGTGCGGTGTGGCCCCCCCTGCTACAGTGCAGCACCCAGATCCTGTCACTGGGGAGGAGTCGGCACTTTGGTGTCACCCCTCGGCGGGGAGGTAGTTGTAATCCTGGTTGTTGGGATGCCGGCACTCAGAATGCTGGAGATGCCATCCCGACGGTAAGTAATGGACAGTTAGAGTTAGGGTTAGGCACTAGAGGGGGATGGTTAGGTTTAGTTACAGGGGGGGAGGTTTAGGGTTAGGCACTAGTGGGGAGATTAGGTTTAGGGTGCGAGGGAGGGTTTGGATTAGGAGTATGGCTAGGGGTAAGGTTAGGATACTTACCGACAGGAGTCGGTATCCTAACCCTGTCAGGATGCTGGTGTCGGGATTCTCAGCGTCGGGATCCCGTCAAGCATGCGACCCAGTGGTGCAAACTAGCTTAAATATTAAAACCTGAAATACAAGTGCTACTTATGGGAGCCAAGAGGCGGGCATCTTATACATCCAGCTTGCAAAGGGAGCGCTCCTCTATAACTATGCATTTAAATTATGTTATCATTAATGTTATATGACTACCCCTGCCTTAAATCATAAATCTTACGCTTGAGGCTACTAACTAACTATGTTTGTTTTAATGTCCCTGTACAGGTTGGGAAATGCTTTTTCATGTGGAAAGCACTACTAGAAGTCTTCCTGGTGCCCTTCTGGGATGAGAAAATCAATTCCCAGCTGCAGCAGCAGCCATGCTCAAGGATTCTTCTGTAGCAAGGACTGATGTGAATGTATCACTTTTTTTTGTAAATGCCTCCTCCCCTCCCCTTCTCCCTCATAAATTTTCTTTGGAATCAAAAAATGTAATTAAATTTACTAGTACCAATCACCCTTCCTGTCCCTGCTGTGCCTTTATCTACTCTAACTCCCTTAGGCCTCTCTTGAGTAGTAATAGTGTTTCCTGATGTGCCATGTTTGAAGTTGAACTGCCATGTGTTTGTGCTGCCCACTGCTGCCGCTTAGCTTAGTCAGCCAGCTAGCTTGGTGCAAATTTTAGGCCTAAAGTGGATGAAAACAATATAGTGAGCTGTGAGGTGGTCAAAATTGTCTGGAAATTAGAGGAAATAAATGTTATTGAGGTTAATAATACTGTAGGAACAAAAAAAGGCCCATTTTATGTGATTTAGCTGTTTTTATGATTTTTTAAGAAAAAATCCAGATCCAAAACCAAAAAACAAAACACGGAGGTGAGGTTTTGGCAAAACCCATCCAGATCCCAAACCAGGGGAAATCCAGATCCAAAACCAAAACACGGGGGTCAGTGCACATCTCTAGTAAATCAGGCCCCTTGTCCTTTATTTTCTTTTGCTTCTAACTCTCAAACCACTTAACTGGCATCATCGCTTGGGATGTGACCGCAGCCAGCAGTGCTTCAGCTGGTAACGTCTCATCACATGCGCCCGCGCTGCCACACTGCTTCTCACAGATTTTGCAGAGGAGATCCATTCTGCACTTGTGCAGAACGAATCTCCTCCGACGCCCCGGACCCACTGCAAGTGATGCAGCGGTCTGTGACCACCAACATCACTTCCAGAATCGAGCCCCAGAATGCCACGGGAGCGGCACTCCGGGGAGGATTTTCCGGGTATCACAGTGCTTAGTTCCCCTCCAAGCACTGTATGGTTGATCTCTGCAAGTGCAAAGATCAGCTTCAGCTGGGGGGACTGATCATCAATAGTTAAATAGTAAAAAAAAAAAAAAAATGATACTGGCCACAGGGGAGGAGGAAGGGGGTGGAGAGAAAGGGTCTTTTTAAAGGGGGGGGAGTATTGGTTTAGAAAACAGGGATTTTATTATTTTTATTTTTAGGATTTATTACACCTGGGGAGTCTATTGCCTTTAGGGGGTGGGCAGTAATTTTATAATGGGGGCCTATGGACACGGAGGGATGGGGGGGTTGCGAAACACCCCATAGATATATATTTTTAAAATAAAAAAATTACAAATATTATAAAAAAAAAATGTTAAACTTTATTAAGTAATAAAAAAAAACGTCCATGAGCAGTTTTCTGGGAATTAAATCATCAGTTAAGTGGTTAATGAATGAAGTTCGGACCTGCAGTTATAGGGTTGAGTTGAAGGTTCTGTTGAATTTAAGTAAACTGGCCAGAAAGTTCTATAAACCGAAATGTGTGTAAATCACTCACCTGCAATAATACCCTGCACGAAAAACGACAGTATGCACAATGTAATACTTCAGCGGGAGGACGTTTGCAGAATTTATATAATTTCACTTTTTTTTATAATTAACTGTTGAGCTGAAAAATTGAAATGAAAATGTCATTATAGGAACTTCTATGGGTCTGCTTTGATAATGCTGAAAAAAAATATGAAAAAGATCATCAGTAAGCAACAAAAAAATATCAAAACCAATGAAGGAAGTGACATAGAAATGCGGAAATTAAAAGAGATCTCTAAATTCAGACACAACATGGGTAATAATTAAGACTATAATAAAAAAAAATACAAAAGTAAACAAGAGAATTAAAGAATCAGGACATGGGAACTCCCCAACTTTCTCCCACTCACAAGGAGTATCTAATTTACAGATGCGGTTCTGCATGAGATGAATCAATTGTCTGAATAGAATCACTGATGGGGATACAGGAGGGGCAGGATTTTCCTGTAATAAAGTTGGATCTTTATTGTTGTTTTATTTAGGTTACCATTACCCAAGTATCTGAATCATGGGTTCCTGTATCTAAGCAGGGAAATCAGAATATTTATCATTATATAAAACTCAGCCCCACACACCTGATAGGCAACCAGAGCCTGTCACTTATGCCGTATAACACAAAAGAAACCATTTAACCTTATGCTGTCCTTTCTCCCCCAAACCAAGGCGCTTATGTGTATTCACATATGAATCATCACTCATTTGTCTAAAGAAACGGGAATCAATCGGGAAGCCGACTGCCTATATACCGGCAGCCGGCTTCCCGACTGTCTAATCCCGGCATGGGTGAAATGCCGGGCATCTAGATGTAGACACCCGCATTTCCCCAATGCCCGGCGCCCGGCATCACGATCGTAGTGATGCCGGACGCCGCGAGCGGACAGCCACGGGGGGGAGGGTTAGGTTTAGGGCTCCCGGGGGGGACTTAGGGTTAGGCACCCCCCCGGGGGACTTAGGTTTAGGTAGCGGGGAAGGGGGTGGTTAGGGTTAGGCACTTAGAGGGGGGATTAGGGTTAGGCACTTGGGGGGGAAGTTAGGGTTAGGCACCCCTAAGGAGGGTTAGGGGGGTTAGGTTAGTGGATACTTACCTATCCACGATCGGGATTTCCAGCGCTGTCGGGCTTCCGCTGCATCGCACTCTGCTCCTGTCGGGCTGCTGCTGACGGGAATCGAACCGTCGGCCATGCGGCCGGTGGCATTTCATACCCATTCCAAAGAAACTTAGGCACCTGTCTTGGGACCGCTGAACGCTGAGGGCCCAGATTACTATGTTTGTTTTAATGGGCGAGACCGCTGGGGCCCAGGAGCTTAGCTCCCAGCGCCCCAGACTTAAAAGGCAGCTAAGGCATAGTCCGAGGTTGCAGAGCTAAGTGCCATACGCTGCGGATTGGGAGTTCGGCTCCCAGTGCCCCAGCACTGCAGGGTTGTTTTAGCAAAGCTCAGCGCTGGGCACAGTATAAAAGCACGTATATAAAAATAATGTTGAATAAAATGTATAACTGTGCTCAGGCATGTATGTGCAGCCTTGAGCCGGGCACACAGATCACGAGCTGCAGTGCAAGGCACCAGACACAGAGAGTGTCTATATATTTTAATGTAAAATATTTTGAATGTATAATTTAAAGTTAAAATGCACTTACCTGCTGGCCCCCAGCCACCATCCCTGGTAAATTAAAAGCAGATTCAGGAAGTAAGTTTTGGAGGAAACTTTTTTCATCCCAGATTGTGATGGCACCTGGGCATTGACGAGCCATGCTGGTGGGCTCAGGCACAAAACAGCGACCACTCCCCACTGTCCATTAGGAACAATGTTAAAGGTGAGCATGCCTTGTGCATGCTAGGCACATGCACTTAACTGTATTGGGAAAAACCACAGGGCAGACTTACCCCCTGTGGTAATGTGTATTGGATTAGGATAAAGGAAGGCCTGCGAGTCTGGTTTGTGTGTATCTTTTGAACATCAAGAAGGATTGTACTGCTGGGAACATCTGTATGCTGAACCCCCTAAGCCAAGGGGAGGAGCCTTTTTGAAGACTATTTGAGCAATAAACATCTTGCCTTTACAATTACTGCATCTGAATCCTGTGACAACAGAATTGCGCCAAACATTATTCCATTCTCTGGCTGTTTTGGATTGAGCCCAGTGTCTCCAAGCTCAAGCCCTCTGCCAGCTACCATGCAGGGCCTGGTCCATTGCGAGGGATCAGTGAGTATCAGCTGACACCAATTAGGAGGTGTGGTCACAGCCAGTGCCGCCAACAGCCGTGCCAGGCCCAGGTAAGAGGGGGCATGGCCTAATAATGGGAGACGTGGCCTCGCCCCTTTAGAGAAAAAAATCTTGAGCGCTGGGGAGGGGGGCGCTGTGTGCCTCTCAGCCCGGCGCACAGCCAATGGGAGGCACGATCAGCATGATCGCTCCCCCCATAGGCATAGGAGACTGCTCTGGCTGCTGCTTTAGCAGCCACGAGCAGTCTCTCAGTGCAGCCCAGCACACAGCAGTGCTGTGTGCTGTGATGTAGTAGGGAGGGCGAGCGATTCCAGAGACGGGCCCCCGCCAAGCCCCTCCAGCAAGCCCGGGCCTGGGTACTTAGTACCCGCCCCCCCCTCTTGGTGCCCCTGGCCACAGCTTGTCTATGCATACACAACAGAAGCGGTTTCAGGTGCCGATGGTAGGAGCCTGGGAGAAGCGGTTCCAGGTGCCAGTGTAGGAGCCTTAGTGTACGTAAGCGGTTCCAATCGTAGGAGTTTGGAGGTGGCAGCGTGTTAACCATTCATGGCACAGTGGCAGAAGTCAGTAACAGGTGGTTACTGATGGTAAGAGGGAATCCCTAGTACCCCAAGATCCAGTGGGATCAAAACTAAATTGTGGCCGCTTAGCGGGAAAGAGGTCATCCGGTCACACGATGTAAAACATGAACATTGACAGTGGTTTACAAAAACCATCCCTATCAAAACCATTGAATAGTAAATACAGTGGTTTGGTACTTGAGCCCCTGAGGAACCAACGGTTGGTAAACAGTTACTAATCTCCTCCAAGCACAGTTTTGCATGGTATGGTTTCCAATGTTGGTCTGCAGAGATTTCTGCTCGGCAATGATTTCTGTTCTGCTCTGTTTTCTGAAAACACAGTAATTTCGGAAGCTATTCTGATTTCTGTCCTGTAAATAAAAGCTGGAGGTGGACTTCAAAGTTCATTCTTCCACCCGGTCAATGCCAGGCATCCCAGCTAGTCTGTAATATATGTCTGGCAATTGTAGAGGTATGTAAAAGATTGGTGGCAATTTACTGGTTATATGTTGGATAGGAGAATGGCGGTCATTGCTAAGTATGAGGTGTGATGTTACAGTGTCCAGGACATGTATGTGTTCTTTGAAAGGTCATTAGAAAGAAAATAGACAAACCCCGAATAAAAACTAAACAACTATTTAACATCATCACACCTACTAAAATATCTACCATTACCCATGATTCTCTCACCAGTAATCACTGGCAGAGCTCATTGCACTGGTATCGGGAGCTTTAGCAGAACTTTAATGACAACTGTTTTCATTCCACTATCAGTAAAGGACTTCTGCTTCCAGACTGCGTTACTGTGGCTATGACTCATAAATGCAATTAATAAAACTGATTTCCTTGCCGTGTAATTAAACAGGAACATAGGAAATAAAAACAGTCTGCTGCTAAGTGGAAATGAAACTAAACAGAACTGATTAGAACCCACTAATTAAATGATTCTTTGTAAATTGCCTTTAAGGCTAACTAGTAATATGATACAGATATACATCCCAGATTTCAGAGCCGGATTATCCACAGAGCAGCACAGGTGGCTGTCAGGTGCCCACGCACTGGGCGATTTTAGGCAAGATTTGCACGAAAACAATGCATTGGAACGATACATCATTTAAAAACGTGCAAATAGTGCAGCCTCCAGAAACGATAACGATCCGTTGTGTGGTCCCGCAGGTCGTTTGTCGTATCTTCAGATCTTACCTACTGCAGGTAAAATCTGGCAATCTCCTTAACGATGCAACTGGAAATCATTAAGGACACACGATAGGTCGTTAGTCACATTGCACAGTTTAGCAAGATATTGTCTGTGCAGGACTGCCGATGAGTTGCCAGGGGAGTTCAAGGGAAATCGTTGACGACATCGCATCTTTTGTGAGTTGTCCAGTGTGTGGGCACCTTGAGGTTCGTCTGCTGCCAGTATGTGTTGAACAGAATGTTTTGTTTTGTGGGGCGGTTGGGACAGGCGGTTCTATCGGCTGCTGCTAGGGTTGACTTTGTGCTATAACTTAGCCATTCTTGTCAATAGCAATTTAATTTAAATGAAGTTCAAAGATATGAGTAGGCCATTGAATTTGATAGGGAAGTGAATTATTGGGTATTGAATGAAGCTAGGATTATAGCAGGGAGTCCTTGGTACTTCAATTACCATCAGCCAATCGCATCATGGCTAGTATTGGAAACAGTAACTTCAGTCACATGCATTCTGAGGAGGGGCTGCTCGCAGAATCCAAAAAGAAGAGATACCCATTTATTAAAAGAAGAAATTATGAGGATTACTAATAAAGAACATTTTCCGACCATTACAAGTAGGGATGTGCAGGCTCGGATTAGTTCAGATTTTTCTGCAAAATTCGTGTTTTTTCCCGCCAAAAATCGGTTCTCAGAAAGAGGCAAAACGTCATCTTTCATGGACAAACATCATAATTCCTGGACAAAAGTCCATGAAAGATGATGTTTGTCCATGAAAGATGATGTTTTGCCACTTTCTGAGACCTGATTTTTGGCGGGAAAATCAGAATTTGGTGGGAAAATCTGAACTAATCCGAGCCTGCACATCCCTAATTACCAGTAGACCCTTCGTATTACAAGACCACCCCCCCCACCTCATGGGTAATTCAATATTTCTAATTTACTAGTTTTTAAACCCCAAGAGCCAATGCACTTTCCTGAATGGGTAGTCATTGGGACTGGGAGCCATATTGCCCCCACCCATACAGACTGCACCCTGAACCATAAGCACCTGATCTAATTCTGTCATTACAAGGGGATTCCATGCTGCTATTGATAATGGGTGGCTGGCTAGGAGTGGGAACTAATGCTCATTGCCCCTCAGTTGTTGCGGGAACCAGCCTAGGCTGTCTAGTGCTAGGGCTCTTTGATCAGTTTGGGGTGAGGAAACCACTGCCTGGTTTTAGTTATTTTTATTGTCCAGAGATTATCCTATTAATTTCCAAATCCCATTCATTTCGATTAGGTTTCTACATCTATCATACCCTGGATAATCCATTAAATGACTGGGCTATTGGAATTATTGGGAAATGTCCAGCGAATATAAGTCATAAGCATATCGCATGTGATCTGCATATCAAAAGGATGCATAAATGCACAGTGTCCAGGAATGATGATGTTCGTCCATGTAAGATGACGATTTGCCTCTTTCTGAGTTCCGTTTTTTGTGAAGGGAAAAATCCGAACTCCACGTGCAAACTCGAACCTATCCGAGCCTGCACATCCCTAATATATATATATATATATATATATATATATATATATTGTGACAGGGACAGCATTCTTTCACATGAAGTTAATGTGGAGCAGCAGGTTTGCGCAGAGATGGAGCAATAAACAGCATGGTAATGAGATCCAGTCCAGATTTTCCTGGGATCACTTGTAAGCCACAAGCAAGGCTAATTAGCAGCACCTGTTATCTGTGTTTAAAGTTGTGTCAGTGCAAATCCACAGTGATCCTGATGGTGAGTGAGCTTATAGGCCTGGGGGGGGGGGGGGGGTGACTAGTTTTAGGGATCCTGGACCTAGGGGTGCACTAAAAGAACTGTGTTGTGTATGGAAGATTCGGTATACCTGCTATAACATCTTGCCTGTAAACACTGCACTGACTTGTATATCTGCCTGTGGTGAGAAAATAAAACTTTTGATGGATTTTACTCCAGTCTATGTGATTCTTGTCACGTTTGGCGCCCAACGTGGGGCCTTGCTGGATGCTACTGCACAGCAGGAGCCCAGATACAGTGACCGGATCCACCCACAGCGGCAGTGAGATGCATTGCACGCTACCAGCTGCGCATCTGCTTGGTGAGTGTGGCAGCACAGCCATAAAATGGCAGTTGTTCACAGTTATAATCTGTCCATGTGTATATGCAAATTGTGCACAATATAAAACTGCTTAATTCTTGTGTATGGGGCTGGGAGCTCAGGGAATGTAGAGCAGTTTTAAGGGAAGCCAGCTGATATAGTTAATTAAGCCTGCTATATTTATCCACAAAGTGGAAAAGCAGTGTAATATGGAGGAGCTTTTGAAGAGTTTTGCTGAGCTGGCTGCAGGGCAGCAAACTCTGGCAAGCAGGGCAGTAAGCACAGGTGCAAGGACAGCAAACTTTGATACAGGGTCAACAGACTCAAATTCAGTTATTACATGAGGAATTAACTGAAATGAGGAAAGATGGGCATGAGCTACGGGTGTTACAGAAGTTTACCCCATCTGATGATGTTGAAGCTTTCCTGTGTACCTTTGAGTATACTGCTGCACGTTTAAAATGGCCCGAGGAGGAGGTTCCCCTGTCTCACAGGGGAACCTCAGAGAGCATATGTCAATTTGACTCTGGCAGAGGCAGACTCCTATCCTCACCAGAAAAGGTTGGAGTGACAGGCCCCAGCAAAGCTCAGGAGTTTCAGGAATGGCGGCTGAACTAGTCTGTGCCTCCAAGGGTCCAATTGGCAAAACTGGCCAAAGTATAGCCTGGTTGCAGCCAGATAAAAAATCTGCACAGCATGTGGTGGAAATGATTGCTCTAGATCTAGATCATGCTGTACGAATATTAGACCGTGTGGTACAACAATGGTCCCTACAGGCTGATCCTCAAATGTTTGAGGAGTTAGTGGTGGTGATTGAACAGGAACTGACTCTTGACCAAACAAGGTTTCCAGTCAGTACCTAAGCCCAGAACTCAGGTCTCAGTTCTTAAAGCGAACAACCCACCTTCAGCTGTGTGTTTTGACTGTGGCAAGCCCAGTCATGTGCACCGGGACTGTACAAAGCAGGGCGAGTCGATGGACTGCAGTGCGGGGAAAAACAACTCAACCGGTGCTCAGCATGGCTGCTGGAAACATTTCCCCGGTGGAGACCACCTTATATCGTTTGATGGTGCAAGTGGAAGGCAAGAAGATCTGGGCCATAGTGGATACTGGCAGTGAATGAACTATCATCTCTGCTAACATGGTTCCACCCGGGGCTGATCAGGTGCTACCCCTGGTAAAGGTTATATGTGTACATGGGGACAGAAAAATGCTCCCGAGTGCACCTCCCGGTAGTGATAAAAGGGTGATCTCTGAAGGTGGTAGCTGCAGTAGCTACCAGACCAAACCACCCTACCCATAGATCCTAGGTCGGGACTTTTCGTTACTACAAGAGGTAGTTACTTGGCATGATGACAGCAGACGGACCACATCAGAGGTGTCCCAAGAGCCAAGCTCTGCAGTATCCCAAAGTTTGGTGGCTGTAACTCCCTCCTAGGCCAGTGAGCAGCAGGATGGGAGTGGGACAGAGTGGGTTCCCATCGGCAAAGAAGTGTCTTTACATGACTTTGGCCAAAACCAACAGAATGATGGGAACTTGATATACGCATTTGAAAATGTTGTAGAAGTAAATGGTAAAGTAATTACGGCTTTACCAACAGAAGGTGTACCATACTTTGCATTGAAAAATTATTTGTTATATCATGTAACATATTTGCAGGGTAAAAATGTACACCAACTGTTAGTTCCACGGAAATACGAGCAGTTGGTGTCGAGGGCGGCTCGTACACACCTGTGGGGTGGCCATTTAGGGGAGGGGAAAACTCTCCAGTGGATTCAGTTAAGATTCTTTTGGCCCGACATTCATGCAGCAGTAAAAAAATATTGTCAGGAATGTCCAGTGTGTCAGAAGACAGGACCACAGCCAGGGTCTCGGGCACCCTTGGTTCCCCTACATGTCCTTTCTGTACCTTTGGAGAGAATTGGTATGGATCAGATAGGGCCGGTAGAAAAATCTGCTCGTGGGCATCAATACATATTAGTGGTAGTAGATTATGCCACCCGGAGGCCATAACGCTACATAATATGACATCTAGCACTACAGCATGATATTGTTACTCCTCCCAGGGTGATAATAAAGCAGAAACCCTATCGCATACCTGAGGCAAAACGGGCAGCAGTAAAATGAGAGGTGGAGAAGATGTTGCAGTTAGGGGTCATAGAGGAGTCAAACAATGAATGGAATAGGTCCATTGTCTTAGTGCCTAAGCCTTTGGGGGCTTTAAGATTCTGAAATGACTTTTGCAAGTTAAATAACATTTCTTAGTTTGATCCTACCCTATGCCCCAGGTTGACAAGCTGGTGGAGAATCTAGCAAAAAGCCAGTATCTCACCACTCTTGATTTGACAAAAGGGTATTGGCAGATTTCTTTGACTGAAGCTGCTAAAGCAAAAACAGCCGCTCTACCCCAGAAGGCTTGTTCAGTACAAAATGCTGCTTTTTGGTTTGCATGGAGCCCCAGCAACTTTCCAGAGGTCTATAAGTTGCTTCGGCCAAACAGGGAGTATGTAGCTGCATAGTTAGACAACTTCGTCATCTTTAGCTCTGACTGGGAGTCACACCTTTTATGGGTAGAGGCAGTGTTACAGTCTTTACAGGCACATGGGTTTATCGCTAACCCTGAGAAATGAGCCATTGGAATGGTGGAGGCAAAATACTTTGGATATGTCGTAGGCAGAGGGCAAGTTAAACCTCAGCTCAGTAAAGTGGAAGCAATCCTCACCTGGCCTAAACCCAAATGGGCGGTTACTATCACAGGTTCATACGTGATTTTGCCACTAGGTTGGCTCCACTGACTGAGGGCCTGATTCAGAGCCGCTCGTAAGCGGCCGCTCGTTCGCTCCAAGCGATGTTCGTACATCTGCGCATGCGTATGGGTCATAATGTGCTTGGGCCAACCAGTCAGTGCGGTCGGAAATCGAGCGTTGCAAAATAGCGAGTGCCTGCTAATTTGAGTGACAGGATGAGGTGTTTGTGGGTGGTAACAGAGGAAGGTGCTTAAAAACGGGGAGTGGAGATCCGAACGCAGGCGTGCCAAACGGTCAAAACGGGCGTTTTAAGGGTGTGCATAATTAACAAAGCAGCGTCATCGACCACGTCACTTGGTTGTTTCTTAGCCTGAACTGTTCGCATGATTGCGGTAGGAAAATCCAACCACAAGCACTGCGAGCAGTTCAGACGCCTTTCGATGTACTCGATTAATCAAATATATAGGGGAGATGACGTATGATGCGAGCGGCCAGGGGGCGTCTTTACAAAATAGCATGTTTCGTTCGCTCGCTCAGACATAGAGGTGTCAACAGACCGCAAAGAGCGAGCGCTTAATTTAAATAGCCGGCCCCTTTTTTGGAACGAGCGAGCGCAAATAGCATCCGGCTCTGAATCAGGCCCTGAGTGCCTTAAGAAACAATCCCCAGATCAGATAATGTGGTCTAGGCCAGTAGAGACTGCTTGGCAAGATTTAAGACGAGCCTTGTGCGTAGAGCCTGTTTTGCAAGCGCCTGACTTTAAGAAGCAGTTTGTGTTGCAGACTGATGCCACTGGGATCAGGCTTAGGAGAAGTCCTTTCCCAGGAGGTAGATGGGGAGAAGAAACCTACACTCTATCTTAGCCGGAAATTGCTGCCCAGAGAACACAAGTACTCAACTGTGGAACAGGAGTGCTTGGCGATTACGTGGGCAGTAGAGTCGCTAAAATACTATCTGTTGGGGCGAGAATTATATCTAATCACAGATCATGCTCCCTCACAGTGGATGCACACAAACAAAGAGGTGAATGCCCGGGCGACCCGCTGGTTTTTAGCATTACAGCCATTCAAATTTAAGGTACAGCATCGACCGGGAAAACAGCACCTCAATGCCGATGCAATTTCCAGAGGGTTTGTGGGTCGCACACCTCAGAGCAACCAAATGGTGAAGCTAGGGGAGGAAGAGAGGATGCAAGGCGAGCTTGTCAAAGTGGTAGAGGATTGTGTTCCCTGTCGGATGACGCAAATAGAGGTGGGCGAGGCAGAGAGCTAGCCCTGAAAAAGTTTTGGCTTCACCAGGGTGGTTGAAGCTAAGGTGGAAGGAGTGTGACAGGGACAGCATGCTTTCACATGACATTAATGTGGAGCAGCAGGCTTGTGCAGAGATGGAGCAATAAACAGCATGGTAATGAGATCCAGTCCAGGTTTTCCTGGGATCACTTGTAAGCCACAAGCAAGGCCAATTAGCATCACCTATTATCTGTCTTTAAAGTTGTGTCAGTGCAAATCCACAATGATCCTGATGGTGAATTAGTGGCCCAGGTTATAGGCCCCGGGGTGACTAGTGTTAGGGATCCTGGACCTAGGGGTCCACTAAAAGAACACTGCACTGACCTGTATATCTGCCTGTGTTGAGAAAATAAAACTTCTGTTAAATTTTACTCCGGTCTATGTGATTCTTGTCACAATAAATATATATATATATATATATATATATATATAAGAATTTCCTTTTTTCCCATTCATATACATTTTTATGAACAATTTTTATATTTTTCATTTTTATAATTGCGTGCTTTTTGAATGATGTTATATATGGGCACAGTTACATTGTGGACCAGTCTATGATGCTCACAACATTAGTGACATGATTATATTCTGAAGACAAAGAGTTTGGGTGAATTCCACAGTATGATACATCCTGAAAGTGTCTCTCTCTCGTCAGCTGACTCCCACACTGCTGGCTGCTGGAGATTAGCACAGGCAATACTCTCACTTACTACTTTTTCCCTTTTAGTTATCTCTCCTTAATATTTCAACAGAACACTTTTCTCCCATAACAGATGAACACGCTTCCCGAGAAAGAACCCAGAGGAAGCGCCACATTTATTGGAAGCAAAATTGCAGTTTGGAAGTGAAGACAGAATATTTCACAAGGTCGGTATTGATATATAGTCTTGTAGGGAATTTACTGCCTAGATATAGAGGGATGAAATTAACTGAATGTAGGGGGTAGGTATATAGTGAATGGTTTTGAGTTAGGTCTATAGTGAATGGTTGGAGGTAGGTATTCAGTGAATATAGGGGTAGGTACGTAGTGAATGTTGTGGAGGTAGGTGTATATAGTGAATGGTTTGGAGGTAGGTGTATATAGTGACTGGTTGGAGGTAGAGATACAGTGAATATTGGGGTAGGTACATAGTGAATGGTTGGAGGTAGGTGTATATAATGAATGGCTGGAGGTAGGTCTATAGTGAATGGTAAAGATGAATGAAAAATGAAAAATTGGCTGAGCTAATTCTCTATAATGAATACATTTATTTACCAAAAAGACACTATAAAAATTCATAATAAAATGATGACAGGAAAAAATAAGTAAATTAAAAAAGTAAAAATAAAGTCTTGAAAAATGATTCAAAGATTTTGTGAAGAAGCCTGTATGTGCAGAATATTGTCTTAGGTATGGATGAGGTTTTAGTCGGTTGAGAACAATACAGCTGTATTATTTATGCACTTGCATATATATTGTTTGTGATCCGGCACAATCAAAGTCACTGGATATATATATATATATGTCGGGAATCCGATGGACTGAATCTCGACCGTCGGCTTCTCGACTGTATAATCCCGGCAAGGCTTAAATGACAGGTGTCGAAATCCTGCCGCCTGTCATTTTCCCTACACCGGGGGACCGACACTCGGCTTACCGATCGAAGGTAAGCCGGGCGACGGGAGCGGACAGCCACGGTGCGGAAGGGTTAGGCACCCCTGGGGGGAGGGTAGGGTTAGGCACCCCCTTCCCCCGGGGACTTAGGTTTAGGCGGCGGGGAAGGTTTGGTTAGGTTTAGGCACTTAGAGGGGGGATTAGGGCTAGGCACTTAGGGGGAGAAAAAGGGTTAGGCACCCTTAAGGGAGGGTTAGGGTTAGGGGGCCGAATAGGTTAGAGAATACTTACCTTTGGACGATCGGGATTTTCAGTGATGTCAGGATGCCGCTGTCGGGATTTGAATCTCCGGCCACATATATATAAACAAATTTCAATTGGATTAAGAACCGAGGTGTATAATAATCATTTGTTATGCCGGCATAAAACAAAACTGATTTGGGCCCTGATTCAGAGCTGCTCGTAAGCGGCCGCTCGTTCGTTCTGACCGATGTTCGCACATCTGCGCATGCGTACGGATTTTAATACGCATGTGCGAACCAGTCAGTGCGGCCGAAAATCGTTTGTTCGCTAGATAGCGAATGCCTGCTATTTTGAGTGACAGAAGGAGGCGTATATGGGTGGTAACAGGGGAAGGTGCTTGAAAACGGGGGTGTGGAATTCGAACGCAGGCGTGCTTAAAGGTCAAAACGGGCGTTTTAAGGGAGTGCATAATTAATACAGCAGCGTCATTGACCACGTCACTTGTTTTTTTTTTACTCAGAACTGCTCGCAAAATAGCGGTTGAAAAAACCAGCCACAAGAATAGCGAGCAGTTCATACGCTGTACGATGTACTCGATTAATCTAATAAATAGTGGACATGACGTATGGTGCGAGCGGCAAGGGGGCGTATTTTTCAAAATTACAACCGCATGTTTTGCTCGCTCGTTCAGACTTAGAGGCGTGAACAGACCGCAATTAGCGAACGGTTCATTTGAATAGCCACCCCTTGTTTTAGAACGAACGACCGCAAATAGCGAGCGGCTCTGAATGAGGGCCTTGGTTTGTTCTAAAATGAGCTCACCCACTTTGAAGTAGCAGCGCAGAATCTGTGAGATGTCCCCTCATCAGACTGAGGGGCCTATTCATCATAAATTCACTGAAGGTAATTAGGTTTAGAACTCGCATGGAGTTCTACCTAATTACCGGGGGAATTCATCATTCCTCCTCCCCATAACTATCTATTCCGAAAAGCTGTCATTTTTACGATGACAGCTTTTCAGGAAATAGCTAGTTTTCCCTCTCTACTCTACCTTACCGCAGCTGTAATCGGTGCTGTTACATTCGTAAAACCAGCGCATGCGCAGCGCTGCCTACAGCTGCGGTAATTTTGTGTAACCCTCCCCCCCCCCTCCAAAAACCTCCCCACTGTCCCGCACTTATCTGCGGCTGCAGCGCCTCTGGCTCCGGCGGCTGCTCGGACACTGTGTTCTCCCAGCTGACCCCAGTACAGTTTAGAAAAAAAAAAAGTTTACAGAGGTAATATGTATACATGTTAATCCACAAGTATTGTATTCTGAGCTAAGTTCCTGTTTTGACGAATGTCCATTCACGTTTGCACTAGGGATGTGCGCCGGACCATTTTTGCCGGATTTGGATTTGGATTTGGTTCTAATTCGTCGTCCGCTTTGGATTTGGATTTGCCAAACTGCGGTGACTGGCTTTGGATTTGGATTTGGATTTTTTTACAAAAATTTACAAAAAAAGCTAAAATCGGGGATCCGAGTCAGGCGGTGAACACCCGAACAGGGTTCGGGTGGACTCGGATCCCCAATGTTCGGAGCGGTTCGGATTCCACAGAATCCGAACCGCTCATCTCTAGTTTGCACTAGTAGTTGTTATATTTTGTCGTGAGCCTCTCGTGAGTGCTTAAATAGGAACTACATTATTTTAAAGGAACACTAAAAAAATATTTAGTATATTTTTGTGCTACAGTATAAAGGTTCATGTCTTGGAAGACTGGGATACTCACATGTTTTAGAATGGAATGTGGTCAATAATCTGGCAAAGGGGATGCCGGCACCTAGAATACCGGTGCCGTAATCACAACACCTGTCAGAATCCTGGCGCCGGCATCCCAAAGATAAGTAGCGAGATTAGGGGAAGTGTTAGGCACTAGGGAGAGGGTTAGGTTTATAGGTTTAGGCCAGGCTTGCCTACCCTCCCGATATTGCCGGGAGCCTCCCGAAAATCGGGTGCAGCTCCCGGTCCCCCGGAAAGGCAAGCAAGCCTCCCGGCAGCTACCTTGCCCCCGAACCCCCCCCAACCCCCCACCCCCCCCCCGCGATTAATAGTTAAACCCCCACAGCGGAGGGAGCCGGTGATGCGATTCACACTGAATCGCCTCATTTTGGCCTGTCCTTGCTCCACATTGCCTGTATTATCGGCATTGTGTAGCAGGGCGGAGCCAAAATTACGTGATTGCGTGGTCACGCCCGCAAATTCTCATCACCCACCTGGTCACTCCCCCTTGTCCCGGCCACGCCACCCCATCCTGCCAATCTGGCTGCTCCCTCCCTGAAGGAGCAGACAGAAAGTCAGCAAGTATGGTTTAGGCGCTGGCGGGAGGGTTAGGTTTAGGCAGTGGGGAGGGAGGGTTAGGGATAAGGGTAGGAGATGGGTTAGGACACCTACCGACACTTGTTGGTATCCTAACCCTGACAGGATACCGGCTTCGGGTTTCTGAACGCCGGGATCCCGAGCGCTGGTATCACATACCCAACCCCTTAGAGATGCACACTTTAGGTTACAAACAGCTGGTAAAACATAGCTTGCTGGGCTTGTCTCTTGGTACTCAACTGTTAGCATGATAAATAAAGAAGGAATGTGTAGGCAATATGTTCTGTTAGTGAACTGTGGGCCTCATTCACAATTGTACGCCAATGCCGCCGCCGCTGCGTCTGTGTAGGCAGCTGCTGCGCGAAACTATGCAAATGTCACAGGCGCTGTGGAATGTATTGGGTCGCCCACCAGCGGCTTTGCAAATCCAAGCCCCTGCCTACAAAAGCGCAGCTTCGGTCGCAAATCCTTCAATATAATCGGTCTTCTGAGTAACCCTATGGTGGAGCAGAATGAGCCGCTTGTACTGAGACGATGGAGCCATTTTTACTGTGCGGGATCGCAGGCGCAGGAGGTGACCCGCCCCTCAAAACGGTTGTGGAATGCTTACATTCTTTTGCGGCCACTCCGTTACCTCCCCCGAAACACTCCCTGACTGTCCATCACACTGCGAGTAAATAATCGCTGCGCACGACTACAGCAATGTACCTTGGGGCATACCAAGTGCGACTCAGGCGCATGCGCAGTATTCTGATAATCGCTCAGCTGTGAAAATCAGGCCCCATATCTTAATGTTCCGGTAGATCCTCTGTTGCACTAAATGACATTGGTGTTGCGTTGTCAGGACGCCTCCACGGCACTGCACACTGGCGAAGGTGTTCCCAAGCCAAAAACGTCATATACTGTATAACAGTACAGATATATACAATATATGGTGGTGTGTCTTATACTTTATTATTCGATGTTAGAGACAGTTTGGTGGTCAGGGATGTTCACGTTTTCATTATTTTGTTCTATTTAGCATCTCCCTGTGTTATATATGCTCTGGGCTGTGAAATACAGCAGCTCATTATAAATCAACAAACTGGGCGGTCTAATCTAAGCGTTCTGCTGTGGCTCTGAGGCGAGACCTTGCTGCAGGCATTGCAAATGTGGGCAAGGAGATAAACGGCCAAACCCATTTATCGCATGTAAATAACTATACACGTAATACAGTATATCAAATAACAGAGCTTTACTTAAATACGCATAAATACTAAATGCTATGTTAGTACTATACACAGCACTTATAAATATGCTACCAGCCATCACCCACTTCACCAAGGATGGACTACCTGTATACTGTAGGTCAGTGATTCCCAACCTCGGTCCTCAAGGCACACTAACAGTCCTGGTTTTAGTTATATTCATGATTGTGCACAGATGGTTAAATCAAAATAACTGAGGTACTAATTAAGGCCCTCATTCAGAGCCGCTCGCAATTAGAGCTCGCTCGTTCAGAAAAAGGGGGTGGCTATTCAAATGAACCATTCGCTCCTTGCGGTCTGTTGCCGCCTCCATGTCTGAACGAGCAAACAAAACATGCGGTCGTTTATTTGATAAAAACGCCCCCTGGCCGCTCGCATCATACGTCATGTCCGCTATTTATTAGATTAATCGAGTACATCGAACAGCGTATGAACTGCTCGCTATTCTTGTGGTTGGTTTTTCCTACCGCAATCTTGCGAGCAGTTTTGGCTAAAAGACACCCAACTGACGTGGTTGATGACGCTGCTGTTTTAATTAAGCACACCCATAAAACGCCCGCTTTGACCTTTAAGCACGCCTGCGTTCGGATCTCCACTCCCCGTTTTCAAGCACCTTCCCCTGTTACCACCCACATACGCCTCATTCTGTCACTCAAAATAGCAGGCACTCGCTATCTAGCGAACAAACAATTTTCCGCCGCACAGACTGGTTCGCGCATGCGTATTACAATCCGTACGCATGCGCAGTTGTGCAAACATCGCTCGGAGCGAACGAGCAGCTGCTAACGAGCGGCTCTGAATCAGGCCCTAAGTCACTTGTGCTCACGTATGGCTATCCTTAAAACCTGGACTGTTAGTGTGCCTTGAGGACCGAGGTTGGCTGCTGTAGGTCATGAGTTTTGTGCAACCATTCTGATATTGTTGTTTTATTATTATTATTATTTTTATTATTATTATTATTATTAATAATTTATGATGTGCCCCAAATTTACCCAGCGCTGGGCAGATCACAAATAAAAAGCAGGGTAAACGGAATAAAACAATAAAATATAAACATCATTACAAGTATACAGTAAACCAACTGGCTAAGATTATGGACATACGGGGAGGGTTGAAACAAGAGAAGGGGGAGGGATTTTGCTAGTAAGAGCTGGCATTCTATTAGGAAAAGGAAATAGGAGTGTTTTTTGGGAGATACAAGGGGTTGAATGCTCAATACTGGCTGAATTACAACTTGATGAGATGGTAACTTAGGGGCCTATTCATTATGTTAATTAACATCCTAACTCTCCGCGGATTCCGGATTTATTTCATCATTGCTCCGGCGTGGTGACAGCTGATCCGAAAATCAGCTGTCCCGCGAGCGGCTTCACTGCTCATTTCGGAGCAGTGATGGGAGTGCGCATGCGCAATCTACGGGTCACCCATGCGCACAAGAGCCCCGACGTCCGGAGGAAGGAGCCTGGGACTTCTTCCCATCGCGACCTGGGACTCAATCCCAATTGCGATCCATGCTGAATCAGGCCTAAGGTTTGATACAAATTCAAAGAAAATGTTCAGATGACACTGGCTACTCCTTATGTCTCTGTATCCAATATAAAGCAGTTGCTAACATGTCCGGGGGTGAATTATGAGACTACCACCAGTTGGCTTAGCAGCACCAGGTCAGGATGTTTTACTGTAACTGCACCAATTGCAGAACATGCCAAGGGATGCTCAAAGGCACGAGTGCCTGCACACACACAACACAATGGTAGAACGATTAAAATAAGAGGTTTGGTATGATATGTCGACACACTGTAATGCCCACCCAAGAATGCAGAGGCGGTAGTAATGTTACCTAAAGCATTTTAACTGTGTTGGCGTTATAACCTTAAACCTGTAGATCATGTTTAAAGTTATAATGCTGAGACAGTTAAAATGCTTTAAGTAACAGGACTTGTTTCGGGCTGCACCCTTCCTGTGGAATGCCCTCCCATGCACAATAAGACTTTCCTCTCGTCTCCAAACCTTCAAGCATTCCTGAAAACTCAATTCTTCAGGCAAACTTATCAATTCCCAGAACCACCCACATGCCATAAGTTAGCTTACCCAATTACATCCCCTATATACAGTCCAAACAATTTCCTGACCCTAGGCCAAAATTCCTGTGTGACTGGTTTATACAGTCCACCAAGAACCTCTGCAATCTGGCTGGGCCATCATGCTACGAGCAGGGCCCTCTTACTTCTCTGTCTGTCTTTTTATTTCCCCATTATTGCTCTGTTACTGTTTGTTCCCAATTGTAAAGCGCAATATGCTGGCGTTATATAAGGAGCTTTTAATAATTAATAACAATCCTACCGCAACAGCAATGTCAGTTCCACATTACGATGTCGTCAATTTAACCATCGACAGCTTAAGTGTTGACCAATTAAGTATCTCACAAAATAAGACACAGGTTTACGTGCAACATGAACCATGTTATATGTATTCTCATGAGCTCATGCGGGTAATTGTACAGTAAGTGGGCAAAACAACTGGGAACGTCTGACAAATCATGGGTCAGCAATAACTGTTGTAGCTGTGTCTTGCCTAAAATTTGTTATAATGCGCAAACGAAAAACCTGCATCGGCATTTAGCGCTGGACGTATCTACCACTTGTTTCACTTGGAGAGTCAGGTTGGGGTGTTAACATGTAGATGCAGCGCATTAAGGGTTGGATTCAGAGCTGGACTTAGAGTTGTTTTCGGGCGTAAGCCACCGATGTTTCCAGCCTGCACATGGGTCCGAGTCATACTGCGCATGCATCCCGATAGTCACCGCCTGTGCACGCAGAACAAATTTGGACGCAGAGAGAGACAATTTCAGTGGGAGTTCCTAGTTGGTAACAGGAGGGCGGCTAGCTAGATGAAGGCGTGTCGCTGACAGTGATAGCGTCTTTTTTGATAGTTGCACTGGTAGCAGCGGCCATGTTCTGACGCACATTCTGAGCAGTCGTAGGGCTGCTCTAATGTCCGATGGTGCAACTGATGTGCATCCAATTATGTGACTTTGGGCCTGATTCAGCAAGGAACGCAGATGCTAATACGCACGCAATCGGTCGATGTTTGTGCTCTGTGCATACATATGCATCGCAGTGTGCGTGCGCAAACTAGCAAAAGCAACCGGAACTGCGATTGCAAGGACTATGCAGACCCAGAGCAGAGTGGTTGACAGGAAGCGCCGTTTGTGGGTGGTAACCGGGGGGTGGTCGGGCAAACGCAGACGTGCCAGTGCGTTTCAACACCGTTGCAGGGATGTGCATAAATTATCCACTGTGTGGCCATAAGCAGCCATAGCACTGACAGCGTGCGTGGCTGTTAGCAATTTCTGAGTAAGGTCAGGGCTTGTGCAAGTGTGCATATGGGTCCCATGTTACCGATGGTTGCTATGTTCCCCTAGTATATGGATGTGAGTGAGGGGAAGTGGGCGTCCTTTTGTCAGAATGCAATCGCAATGTGAATGCAAACATTTATATATCACCACTGATATTAGCAACTGCGGTGCGTGTGTATAAGCAGAGTAGCGATCCATAGTGAATCAGGCCCTTTTTGCGCATAGTGGAGGATTAGCTGCCGGGTCCGTCGCTTATGAGATCGGTACACACTAGACACCGGCCTTTAGAAATAGATTGTTCCACTAATCACAAATGTTCTCATCTCTGTTGCTATTTTTTGAACCACTGATAATTACCAGGCAATTTGTGAGATGTGGAGTTAGGATATTTTGGACTTTTTAGCGATGAATATATATGAAATGGTTGTGCAGTAGTCCTCACTATATTACATAGCACCTATTTTTTTGTCCCTCAACAGTGACACTGCAACGTTGTTTTATCAAGGTGCAATACTGCACATTTTAGGTGGATTTACTCTTAGCTCTAAATATCACATTTTCCAAAGACAACTAGTGGAGAAATTGCCCGTAGAACCAATCAGATTATATGCTGTCATTATATAGGATGTGCTAGATAAATACTAGATATAATGTGGTTGGTTGCTATGGGTAACATCTCCACTTGTCCTCTTTCAAAGGTTTGATGAATCTCCCTGTTTAATAAAGCTCTTCACCAGTTCCTAGTTAATAAGGAATAGAGGGCCTGATTCAGACCCGCTCGCGAGCGCTCGCAAGCGGGTCGATGTTGGCCCAGTGCGCATGCGCGAGACACGGATAGCGACGGGCAAGCCGTCGCTCCGGGTCTCGTACCAAAGGGAGTGTGCTGTCGATGGTGAGTGACAGCACGCCCCCTTTGGTGGGCGTGCCAGGGGCGTGGCTGCCGAGACGGAGGCGTTCCCATGGGAACGCCTACCGTCTGGGGCCAGCCCCACTGACAAGTGATGTCAGTGGGAGTGCTTTCGGCTCTGATAAAGCCGAAAGCACTCCAGGGCTTGCGGCACCGAGACCCTACCACAAGGGTGTCGTCGCAAGCCCGATGGTCGCGATGGTCTTGACCATCGCGACCATCTTCCTGGCCGCTCGCTATAGCTGTGGGTGGTCACCCACAGCTATACGAGCGGCCAGGAGGCCGCTCTGAAAATCAAGAAGGACGGCCCTGATTCAGAGCGAGCGCTCTGTCAGAGCGTCTGGCTCTGAATCAGGGCTAGATTTACTAAAACTTTGAAAAAGGGAAGAATGTTGTGTTGCCCATAGCAACCAGAGTTTAACTATTGTTTATCTAGTCACTAGGAAACATCAACATCTTTTCCTTTTAGAAGTTATAGTAAATCCACCCCTAAGAATTATAATCAGATCTAAGATTCTCATGATGGTGGGGGCATATAAGCCTGGTGCTAGATCTAGATAGGTAGTTAGCTATAATGCAGGCTTGTGGTAGCTGTTAGAATCATTTATTTCAATGTAGATTCAATGAAGAGTACACTGGAGGGTGACACTGGATTTAAAAATGTAAATTTTAATTTATAGTGTCATATAATGTGGGGTTTTCAGGCAGGAATCAACCACAAAGAAACTGACCTTGTACCAAAGAACATACGCAATACTTGCCTACTCACCCAGAACGGCTGGGAGGCTCCCGAAAATCAGGTGATGCCACTGGCCGCCCAGATGAGTGGGCAAGTCTCACAGCCGGCTGCCCCCCTCCCTGACAGTGTCCACTTTTCCACTGCAATCGTCCACTTATACAATACAAGTGGGTGGTCTGGGGGGAGCTGATGACGTGATTCATACTGAATCGCGTCATTGTGGCCCGCCCCCCCTGCAGAATACCGGTAATCTTGGCATTGTTTAGCGGTGGCAGGACCGCAATATAACCCGGTGGGCATTTAAATTTGCCCACTCAGTTGAGATGTCAGTCACCGGCAGGTTCCTGCAGTGATACTTTTATTTGCACTTAACTGTTATTAACTTTTCTGCAGTTTCTTGGTGGAAAAAATGAGCATATATTAAAATTGTTGTTGGTGTGAAGTTCCCGTTCCCGGTATTAGATTCAGGCATTAGCAGATCCACAAAGACAAATCTCCAGACAGCGCTCACCCACTCATTCTATCTCAGTTCCCTTATTAATAACTACTAGAGAAGAATACCACTTTCTTCAACAAGATATACAGTCAGGTGCATAAATATTGGGACATTGACAGAATTTTCATATTTTGGCCTCTATTCACCACCACAATGGCTTTGAAATGAAACAAACAAGATGTGCTTTAACTCAGACTTTCAGATTTAATTTGATGGTAATTACATCCAAATCAGGTGAACGGTGTAGGAATTACAACGGTTTCTATATGTGCTTCCCACTTTTTAAGGGGCCAAAAGTAATGGGACAAACTAAACAATCCTAAATATAACTTTCACTTTTTAATACTTTGTTGCAAATCCTTTGCAGGCAATTACAGCCTGAAGTCTGGAACGCATAGACATCACCAGACGCTGGGTTTCATCCCTGGTGATGCTCTGCCAGGCCTCTACTGCAAATGTCTTCAGTTCCTGCTTGTTCTTGGGGCATTTTCCCTTCAGTTTTGTCTTCATCAAGTGAAATGCATGCTCAATCGGATTCAGGTCAGGTAATTGACTTGGCCATTGCATTACATTCCACTTTTTAGCCTTAAAAAACTCTTTGGTTGCTTTTGCTGTATGCTTCGGGTCATTGTCCATCTGCACTGTGAAGCGCCGTCCAATGAGTTCTGAAGCATTTGACTGAATATGAGCATATAATATTGCCCGAAACACTTCAGAATTCATTCTGCTGCTTTTGTCAGCAGTCAAATCATCAATAAATACAAGGGAACCAGTTCCATTGGCAGCCATACATGCCCACGCCATGACACTACCACCACCATGCTTCACTGATGAGGTGGTATGTTTTGGATCATGAGCAGTTCCTTTCCTTCTCCATACTCTTCTCTTCCCATCACTCTGGTACAAGTTGATCTTTGTCTCATCTGTCCATAGGATGTTGTTCCAGAACTGTAATGGCTTTTTTAGATGATGTTTGGCAAACTCTAATCTGGTCTTCCTGTGTTTGTGGCTCACCAATGGTTTACATCTTGTGGTGAACCCTCTATATTCACTCTTGTGAAGTCTTCTCTTGATTGTTGACTTTGACACATATACACCTACCTCCTGGAGAGTGTTCTTGATTTGGCCAACTGCTGTGAAGGGTTTTTTCTTCACCAGGGAAATAATTACTCTGTCATCCACCACAGTTGTTTTCCGTGGTCTTCCGGGTCTTTTGGTGTTGCTGAGCTCTCCGGTGCGTTCTTTCTTTTTAAGAATGTTCCAAACAGTTGATTTGGCCACACCTAATGTTTTAGCTATCTCTGATGGGTTTGTTTTGATTTTTCAGCCTAATGATGGCTTGCTTCACTGATAGTGACAGCTCTTTGGATCTCATATTGAGAGTCGACAGCAACTGATTCCAAGTGCAAATGTCACACCTAGAATCAACTCCAGACCTTTTACCTGCTTAATTGATAATGAAATAACGAGGGAATAGCCCACATCTGTCCATGAAATAGCTTTTGAGTTGATAGTGCCATTACTTTTGGCCCCTTAAAAAGTGGGAGGCACATTGTAATTCCTACACCGTTCACCTGATTTGGATGTAATTACCCTCAAATTAAATCTGAAAGTCTGCAGTTGAAGCACATCTTGTTTGTTTCATTTCAAAGCCATTGTGGTGGTGAATAGAGGTCAAAATATGAAAATTCTTTCGATGTCCCAACATTTATGAACCTGACTGTATACCTATTTGTGTAGTTGTACCACAAATGTATTAGCAGATCCACAACTGGGCACATCACAAACCTAATATATGAGCAACTAGCAGCCAACTACATCAGGGAATATCTTATAACTTAAAGATCCAAAACCTGTATAGATGTATCAATACCAAATTGCAAAAAAATAAAAATATATCTGAAGGGGATGTATTTAATAGACCAGCGGACGCAATGCCGCCGGTCTAAGCGGGTCGATGTTGGCCAAGTGCGCATGTGCACGACGGAGCCGGCTCCGTCGCGCGGCTCCGTCGTGCGCATTTGCGAGACCCGAATAACGACGGCCAAGCCGTCGCTATAGGTCTCGCACCAAAGGGGGCGCACTGTAAATGGTGATTGACAGCACACACCCTTTGGTGGGCGTGCCAGGGGCGTGGCTGCCCAGATGGAGGCGTTCCCATGGGAACGCCTACCGTCTGGGGCCGGCCCCACTGACATCACTAGTGATGTCAGTGGGAGTGCTTTTGGCTCTGATAGAGCCAAAAGCACTCCAGGGCTTGCGGCAACGAGACCCTACCGCAAGGGTCTCGTCGCAAGCCCGATGGTCGCAATGGTCTTGACCATCACGACCATCATTTTGGCCGCTCGCTATAGCTTTGGGTGGTCACCCACAGCTATGCGAGCGGCCAGGAGGTCGCTCTTAAATTCAGAGGGACGGCCCTGATTCAGAGCGAGCGATCTGTCAGAGCGTCCGGCTCTGAATCAGGGCCTAAATCCTGACACTACCTGCCCGTCATGGGTGTTAAGATAGGTGTCGAAATACAGATGCCTATCTTAATCCTGACGCCGAAGACCGACCCCCGCCATCCTGATCGTCGAGTGCCGGGTAAGTTTAACACTTAGCCCGGGGATGGGGTGGGGTTAGGTTTAGGGACCTCCAAGGGGGCTTAGGCAACCCCCCAGGGAAGGTTAGGGTTAGGCTAGGGGAAGGGGGTTTAGGATCAGGCATCACCGGGGGTAGGTTAGGCAGCCCACTCCCCCGGGAGGGTTAGGTTTAGGGTGCGGAGAGGGGGGGGCTTAGGTTTAGGCACCCCTGGGGGGAGGTTAGGCACTAGGGGGGAGGTTAGGGTTAGGCACCCCTAAGGGAGGGTTAGGGTTTGCTTACTTACCACCGGGCGTCAGGATCTCCTACTTTCAGCCTTCCACTGTCGGGAATTGAACCGGGAGCTGTTGAGCCTTCGGTATTTCAATCCCATTCCATCTGAAGGCTTAGTTCCACCGTAATCACATATAACTCCTGTATACAAGGACAGATTAAGGTTTGTGGGGGCCCCTACCAATAAAATTGTCAATAAGAAATGCTGGTGATGTTATTAAAAAGTATAGTCTGTAAATCATGCTTACCTACTTTCTAAAAAGCATTTCAGGGAGATTGTGAAAATAACACCTATGAGCGCGGCGGTAAAGTGGGCGTGTACTGCTACATCTAATGCTGGCCACAGACATAGCGATGTGCTCACAATCAGCCGATGTGTACGATTTCCCTTCAAACTCTCCCCGGCAGCTCTGCACATGATCTCCACACGATCTGCACACGATTTGGTGTCCAATCTTCTTACGATCTCTCCTGCATCCAGACTTTCACAGTGCATCGGGGCCCAGTTTGCCAGATCTGCCTTACTGCACGGCAGATCTGAAGATGCGATGTGCGACCTGCGCATCGCATCGTGAGTGGGGACGATTTACTCTCAATTTGGCCATATTTTACACAATCTGTCGTTCCAGATGATGTTACTATACGCCACTCTCAGGTGGCATATAGCAGGTTACACTTACCTGCTGTCAGCTGGGCAGGTCCTCCTCCGGCACACTCCGTCACTCCCTCCTCCGGCTCCGGCTGCTGCTCCGACTGTTGTTCTCCCGGCAGAACACAGTAACATTTTAAAAAGATATGTATATATATTTTACTTTACTGTTTTCTCCTCTTCAGACCGGAGGTCTTGGTCCGTGGCTGCAGCGGCCAAGTAGGTGGGGTAGGGGGAGGTGAGCGGTGGGGGGGGGGGGGAGTTGGTGGGGGACACAGAATTACCGCAGCTGTAGGCAGTGCTGCGCATGCACCGATTTTGTAGATGTAACAGTGCATGTGCAGCACTGATTACAGCTGCGGTAAGGTAGAGCAGGCAGGGAAAAGTATCTATTTCCTGAGAAGCTGTCATCGCAAAAATGACGGAATAGATAGTTATGGAGAGGAGGAATGATGAATTCCTCCGGTATTTGGGTAGAACTCCATGCAAGTTCTAAACCTAATTACCTCCAGAGAGTTTTTAGTTATGATAAATAGGCCCCTAAATCTCTTTTTTAACAATAGAAATTTTTTTTTATTTGTCGTCTGTTCTTTTACTAAAATAAGAGCACATTTTTTATTTAAATAACATATTGCACATTCCAGTCGCATTTCTGGTAATTGTGCTGTAACCTGTGATGAAATATTCAGGATTGCACAACGGCTTCAGTTCTGTGGTAGGAAATGCTGATTCATCCTTTATCAGCACTTCACAGTGAATCAGCACCACGGGGTCACTTCAACACTAATTGTTATCTGTCCACAATACCGGCTCAACCTCTTTCCTTTTCCCCTGTTTAAACTTACTGAAATGGACCCATATTGTTGAAACAAATAAAATGAATGTAGTTATTAGGAACTGTATGCTTACGCAATATATATTTGTATATTACACATTGCTTACTGAGTATATGTGCTTGGCCTTACATAGCAGTTTAGGACACTTCAGCGTCAAGGCTACTTATTGTGGCATGTAACAGTAATGTATAAAATTGCTAGTATAAGCATCGCTGGATCATCCATTAGGCAACCTAAGGCCCAGTGTGCAGTAAGGGACTCAGGGCCTGTTCAGACCCGCTCACTAAGCCACAGACGCACGCTTTGGGCGGTAGTCGCCGGTTTGAGCATGCGTCAATATGTGCATGCGTGCGTCACTCAGTGCGTTCGGGAATCATGCGCTCGTAGTACACAGACTGGACGCTATTTTGAGTGACAGAGAGCGCCATTTGTGGGTAGTAATAGGGGAAGGTGCTTGTGAACGGGGGAGTGGTGCTGCAAACGCAGGCGTGTCTGGGCGTCAAACCTTAAGGGTGTGCATAATTAGCAAAGATGCGTCATTGTACACGTCACTTGGTTGTTTTTCAGCTTGCAGTGATTGCAGTGCTTGCGGCAGGGTAAGGTCTACCTCAAGCGCTGCGTGCAGCTCCGATGGCTCTTGATGGTTCCGATTGTTCCTACACTTCCTGGAGATGACGTGTTATAGAGAAAAGTGGGCGTCTTTATACCAACATGCGCTCGCTCTGCCGTCGCTAACACATAGAGGGCGACCAAACACCAGACAGTGCGATCACGTCATTTGCATACCCGGACCCTTTTAGCTGCGTGAGAGCGCAGCTTAGTGTCCGGGTCTGAATGAGCTCCTCAGTTTACCATAAAATATTAGTATACAAGCTGGCGTACCCAGCGTTGCACGGGATTTTAAGAATGTTTGTTTACACATCATCCTCCAACAAACCTCTCCTTAGGCAGGCCTCACGAAAAGTGTGACAAACTTCCCCATCAACAGTCCTAAGGTCTTCGGAGGAAGTAGGACCTGTAACGATGTAAAGCAAACTTCGGAGATAGAAAATTTGTCGGATGTACTGTGTAAACACGGCCAAGAGCTTCTGTTGCTCTGATACCAGGATGACCATCTACAGCGACTCCCTGTATTCTGCACAGAAAAACTTTGAGAAGCATTCCATGTGTAATATTTTGGCAGCTCACAGTACAGCAGGATCCTTGCAAAGTCATCATTTTGACTCAGTTAGAAGGAAGAAGTCAATGTTGTTGCGTAATTTGGTATAGTCAGAGAGCTGAGAATGCTGGGAAAGCCTGCAACAGCTCTCTTCGATAATAAACATTAAGATCATGACAAAACATGACAACACAAAACGCTCACTCCGAAGCCCTACCCATATGCAGTGAGGCCCCACAATGAGCGTACAGCAAAAATTTTGGTTTTCAAATAATTATAAATTAACAGTAATTAATTTTGATATAACATTTTTTGAGTTGCCTCGGCTTTGTTTTAATACGCTCGTATGTAACATTTCACGATCTTGGCTTGTAAACTGTGGATTTGTATAGAAAGACAGAAGAACAAATTTTCGCTTTTATATAGTAGTTTTTCTTTTTAGTTTTTTTATGTAGGAAGGTTGTCAAATCCAGTATGTTGCCTAGGGCCTATGTGTAAATTGTTCTCTATATAAAGGGCATTTATAAAAGGGTTTTACAAATATTGGGGTATATTTATTAAATAATGCGGGATAACCCTGAATGTAACAAGAGAGCGCAGCAGATCAAGGCCGTCGAGAGCATTGATGGACCCCGGTACTGGGGGCATGGGCAAATCAAGGTGGTGTGGTCCCTCCACCGTAACACTTGCAAGGAGAGAGAAGATTGCAGCAGCAGAATCCCTTGAACCGTCACCGCCCAGAACAAAAGGCCTGATTCAGACACGGTCGCAAGCGCTGAGCACTCGCAACCGGGTCGATGGTGGCCCACAGCGCATGCGCACGATGGAGCCGGCTCCGTCGTGCGCATGCGCGAGACCCGGCTAGTGACGAGCACTCCGTCGCTCCGGGTCTCGCACCAAAGGGGGCGAGCTGTCGATGTTGAGTGACAGCTCGCTCCGTTTGGTGGGCAGGCCGGGGGGGGTTAGCTACCCAAACGGAGGCGTTCCCATGAGAACGCCTGCCGTCTGGGGGCGGCCCCACTGACATCACAAGTGATGTCAGTGGAGAGCCTCCGGCTCTGTTAGAGCCTAAAGCTCTCTGGGGTTTGCGATGGGCGAGACCCTACCACAAGGGTCTCGTCGCAAGCCCGATGGTCGTGATGGTCTTGACCATCGCAACCATCATCCTGGCCGCTCGCATTAGCTGTGGGTGGCCACCCACAGCTATGCGAGCGGCCAAGAGGCCGCTCCAAACATAAAAAAGCCCTGCCCTGATTCAGAGCGAGCGGCTCTGAATCAGGCCCTAAGTGCCACTGAGCAGCAGCAGTCTCCTCTCTCTCTACCTGCCCAGTGTGCTACTGATCTGGGCCCTGGCAAGTTAATTATACTAAAGTCGCATGAAAATTGTAATTTTCCCTATGCGAATTTAATGGTTATATTATCAATTTTGATAAATGGGCCCCATAGTACTCGCAAATGGCGGCCAGTAGAGTACCATAGAAAATAAAATCAGGCATTGATGGCAGCAGGACCCGAGCATGATAGCTTATTTGTGGGAAAAACCTTTTTCTAAATATTTGGCAATATTTCATATTATTTGAAACAGCTCTAATTTTGCACAGCTTTTTATACAAAAATAATAATTATATTCCACCCTTTGCATTTTAATGCGTGAGCCTTTTTTATACTATTGGAGGTGGATATATATTTATTGACAATTTTTTTTTTTTGCCTTTTTTAACACAAACTGCAGTATTTATGAATTTGCAGTTTGCCGGACTGCCAAGAGCTTTGTCAGACCAAGCACTGTGACTCTCGTCAGAATTTCTTTGCCACCTACTGTAAGTGGGGCGAGTTTACACCTCCGACAGGATCCAGGCCTGGGTACTTTGGGCCTGATTCAGAGCTGAACACAACTGGAAATCGCACACAGATCGAGCGATTATTTGCCATTGCGCATGTATTCCAGTGAGCGTGCGGGATGGCAGCAGTGCGTTCGCTGTGTGTTCACGCAGACCATGGAGGCCCATTGCAGATTGATTGACAGGAAGTGACCGTTTGGGGGTGTTGACAGGGGGTGGTTAGCGAAACGCAGGCATGCCGGGCCATTTGAACGCCGTTACGAGGGCGTGCATAATTTAGCCACTACAATTGCATACGCAGCTCTGCGTGGCAGAAGAGCTCCCAAGACTGCGTCAGGTCAGACATGCGGCAAGGGTAAAATGGCCGCTGATGAACTTCGATGGTACTGATGTTTAAGTAGGTATGCGTAGTTGTGTGCAGGTGAGAAGGCAGTAGTGGGCGTCTTTATGCTCGGGTGATCTTTGCTAACATTAGACGCAGTTGCAGTCGCATTAGCGTACATCTCTGAATCAGGCACTTTGTTCCCACCCCAAGCTTGGTGCCTCTGGCGGTTTGTGATTTGCAGATTTGAACAAATAGGGCCTAATGTGTGCTTTGTACTTTAGTAGAAACTGCATGAAGAGATGCATCTGAAATTGCGATTTGCAACCATATATATATATATATATGTGTATGTATATATGAACTGTGCATGTTACAGGAGATACATACATTGTGTCAGCAGTTCTAATGCAGCACACAGTAAGTGAACTACATAATGACGACTTGTACTGCATATCAACAGAGAACATCGACATCTCCATTGTGTCGACATTCACGGCGACTTGCAACACGTTGACGACGCCGTAATGTCGACATCTAAACACTACAATAATGCCTGTCGACATTATAATCATGTCAGAATTACAGCAATCAACATTATAGTGTCGACATTATGAATGCGTCTTTGTGAATTCATACCCAGGTAACTAGGGAGGAAATACGTGATAAAAAAGCTATGTGCTAAATTGTTTAGCTATTGACAGCTACAATATTCCTTTATCTATATAGATCAGGCTTAAGCACCCTGTGGCTCTCCAGCTTCTTGGAACTACAAGTCCCAGCTTGCGGACTGTGGCTTGCTGGAACTTCTAGTTTCACAGCAGATTGCATGCTGTACCTTTTCACCTATGATCTTTCTATACTGCTGGCAACTGCACTTGGTTACAAACACTCTATTCTATAACATTCTATATTCTATGCCCTGTCTAATGCAATAACAGCCATGCTTTATTGGGAAACACTGTTTAGGTGACTGAGGTTTGCTGTGAGACTGTCAGTGCCAGCTCCTCCTCGTACAAACTGCACAGTGCACAGCTCAGTATGACACAGCTCTCAGTATAACACAGCTGGAGTGGTGGCTGCGACGCGTTCGAAAGTGAAGACATTTGTGCCAGGCGAGCGCCCGTAGCCGGTGACATCACCCTATGACGTCAGTACAGGAGGCCCCCAGACAGGCCAGGAAGCTGGCAGAGTACTAGGAAGAAGAGTCTGTGGCTCTGTGCTGACATGTATCCATCTCCCCGGCTGTGGTGAGTCCGTGTAATCCGGGGTCTGTCCTGTGCTGGAGAGGCGGCAGTGAGGGCAGAGAGTCCGCTCATTTTCTGCTCTGCTGCCAGTAACCCTTGTGTGCCTGACAGATCTCCCCAGCTGTCTTCCTGGGAAGGGGTTATTATTGTACATGCAGTGCCAGGAGGCTGGTATTGGGGGGTTATTATTGTACATGCAGTGCCAGGAGCTGGTATTGGGGGGTTATTATTGTCCATGCAGTGCCAGGAGCTGGTGTTGGGGGGTTATTATTGTACATGCAGTGCCAGGAGCTGGTGTTGGGGGGTTATTATTGTACATGCAGTGCCAGGAGCTGGTATTGGGGGGTTATTATTGTACATGCAGTGCCAGGAGCTGGTGTTGGGGAATTATTATTGTACATGCAGTGCCAGGAGCTGGTGTTGGGGAATTATTATTGTATATGCAGTGCCAGGAGCTGGTGTTGGGGGGTTATTATTATACATGCAGTGCCTGGAGCTGGTATTGGGGGGTTATTATTGTACATGCAGTGCCAGGAGCCTGGTGTTGGGGGGTTATTATTGTACATGCAGTGCCAGGAGCCTGGTGTTGGGGGGTTATTATTGTACATGCAGTGCCAGGAGCTGGTATTGGGGGGTTATTATTGTACATGCAGTGCCAGGAGCTGGTGTTGGGGAATTATTATTGTACATGCAGTGCCAGGAGCTGGTGTTGGGGAATTATTATTGTATATGCAGTGCCAGGAGCTGGTGTTGGGGGGTTATTATTATACATGCAGTGCCTGGAGCTGGTATTGGGGGGTTATTATTGTACATGCAGTGCCTGGAGCTGGTATTGGGGGGTTATTATTGTCCATGCAGTGCCTGGAGCTGGTATTGGGGGGTTATTATTGTCCATGCAGTGCCAGGAGCTGGTATTGGGGGGTTATTATTGTCCATGCAGTGCCAGGAGCTGGTGTTGGGGGTTATTATTGTCCATGCAGTGCCAGGAGCTAGTGTTGGGGGGTTATTATTGTACATGCAGTGCCAGGAGCTGGTATTGGGGGGTTATTATTGTACATGCAGTGCCAGGAGCTGGGGTTGGGGGGTTATTATTGTACATGCAGTGCCAGGAGCCTGCTGCTGGGGGTTAGTATTGTACATGCAGTGCCAGGAGCATGGTGACGGGGGGTTATTATTGTACATGCAGTGCCAGGAGCATGGTGACAGGGGGTTATTATTGTACATGCAGTGCCAGGAGCCTGCTGCTGGGGGTTAGTATTGTACATGCAGTGCCAGGAGCATGGTGACGGGGGGTTATTATTGTACATGCAGTGCCAGGAGCATGGTGACAGGGGGTTATTATTGTACATTCAGTGCCAGGAGCCTGCTGCTGGGTTTTTGTATTGTACATGCAGTGCCAGGAGCCTGGTGTTGGGGGGTTACTATTGAACATGCAGTCCCAGGAGCCAGGTATTGGGGGATTATTATTGTACATGCAGTGCCAGGAGCCAGGTATTGGGGGATTATTATTGTACATGCAGTGCCGGGAGTCTACAGCTGGGGGGGTTATTATTGTACATGTATCAGGAACCTGCAAGTGAGATATGTACTTGTAGCTTTTACGGGAGAAGAACTCTTCTGTTGGTAGGTTTCTCTGCTACACATGTGTTTGGGGTAGATGTACTAAGCCGTGGAGAGATAGAAAGTACCAACCAATCGACTCCTAACTGTCATGTTTTAAACACAGCCTGTAATGACTTCCATAGGATAATATTCCAAGGTGTTGTCCTATATAATCAGCAAAGAGTTATATTACTTCACATAAAACAAACACACTTATTAGTAGCAGGAAATGGTGCACTCTACACCCCTTCTGATTGAGATTGTCCAGTCTGCACTCAGAGAACCTGGGTACTATGGACTAAGCCGTGGAGAGAGATAAAGTACCAACCAATCAGCTCCTAAGTGTCATGTTTCAAACGCAGCCTGTAAAGTGATTGCCAGGAGCTGATTGGTTGGTACTTTATCTCTCAACTTTATCCTTCTCCAAGGCTTAGTACATCACGTGTGATATGTATGACTCTCCTGGGGTGTCAGTATTTTTGGGATCACTAGTGTGTGGTAGGTTTAGTATTATTGGTTTAAGTGTCATAAACATGTCTCTCCTGGTATGTTATGGGCAGAACTTTGGTACACACGTGCTCTGAGTATTCTATAAATGTGTTCAGGTGTCAGTAGCTTGTAAGACAAACGTTTTTCAAGCGCGTTTCATTTTTGTCTGTTACGTTGTATTCCGTTTGCTTTTTTTTCCATGTAGTTTACAAGGTCACACCCTTTCTGTAGGAATGCACTTTAAAAAAAAAAAAAAAGTACAGTGATCTATGTATACTTGCTCTAGTTCTGGAATATGGCTCTTTAAGTGGCTGTGGATTGACAGAGCACTATACACCTCCAAATCGCTGCATGTATATAATTTATCATGCATGTACAGATATGTCCACATACATCTTACCTCAGTGTGCTACAAGTCAAGTTAAAAATAACGCGTGAGCGTCGTGCGACTTATTAGCGCCGAGTGTCTTTTCCTGCCACTGTTTCCCTTCACATGTATATTATCCGCAACGCGGCTGTGACAGTGTAACGAAGCATTTCGTATGCAGATACACCCTAGCTGCACACAGAATATAGGCATGCCGCATTTTAATCAACAGAACCTGCTTGTGCGTCCTATGTGTATTGCGTTGCGAATCATCATCGCGACCACGATCGTCTGATGTGTACCCAGCCTAACTTTGGTTACTACTCATTGTATACCTGTTTCTTCATATTCCCAGTGGGGAGTTCAATTAAATTTTGTTGTTGCCGCAGCTGCCATCTTCTCTGGCAGGAGCTGTGCTATTGTGTGTGCCGCTGGGCGCAAGTGCCATGGGCGACCATTACATATTGCTGATTTCTCTTCACAGTCTCCTGAGGTGCGAGCAGAAATCCAACCAACTTATAGGGCTTTTCGGCGCTTTAACCTTAATTCACTAATAGTTTACTAAGTACTTAAGGTGCATACACACAACGATTTTTTTAACGATTTTGTTCAATCATTGAAAATACTGTTCACTTTCTGAGTTAAAACGATGAAAGATTATCGTTCATGCGCGTTCACGTTTGTAGTTCAGTCTGACTGACTGACTAACTCAACGATTTTCAGTAAGGGAATATGCAAAAATCGTTTGTAGTTAAAAAAAAATTGTTCATTACATTTAGATTTTTGTAAACAATTTTCGTTAATTTTTCCCTTGAAAAAATGAACGAAAATCATTTGCTAAAATCGCTCATTTACTAAATCGTTGTGTGTGTATGCAGCTTAAGGATTAGTATTTTTGTCACAAACCACTTGGTATAAGATCTGTAAATAATCTTGTAGAGGACCTATCCCATTGTTTTGGATTAAGTTGACTAATTAAAAGCAGGAAACTCTCAGCGCCACAGGTGTAGTGGAGGCATCTGAGGCGTCTGTCATCTGCAACTGACATATTTTAATTGTGACTCAAGCTCTTGACTCGCACAGAGGACCTGAATCAGGGCCGGCCTTCTCGTATTTTAGAGCGGCCTCATGGCCGCTCGCACAGCTGTGGGTGACCACCCACAGCTATAGCGAGCGGCCAGGAAGATGGTCGCGATGGTCAAGACCATCGCGACCATCATGCTTGCGACAAGACCCTTGTGGTAGGGTCTCGTTGCCGCAAGCCACAGAGAGATTTTGGGTCTAAAAGAGCCGAAATCTCTCCCACTGGGGCCGGCCCCAGACGGAGGGAACATGGGCACGCCTCCGTCTGGGCAGCCACTCCCCCGGCCTGCCCACCAAAGGGGGCGTGCTGTCACTCAACATCGACAGCACGCCCCCTTTGGCTTAAAACCCCAAAACTCAGAAAGATCATTTGGCCCCTCTTTCTTCACCCTCATTCTTGATCTGTCAGACAAAACCTGAGAGCTACGTACCCACGACGCCTAAAAAATAATGACAGCTGGTGGCTAACTTATTGGAAACTTTTTTTATTGGGACCAATTGATGTAAACATTCCCTGGCACCATAAAATGCTCCTAGATTTTCCTAATAAGCTCCTGAATTCCTTGTGGGGAATTCAATTGGTATTTTTGTGTGCCCGTTAGTAATGGGCGCCCTACGAATCGATACAGTTGCTTCGATCGGACGTGAGTGCCGGAGGTGCCCAGATTTCTGCTCGTATCCTCGCACTCTTGTTTAGGCACTGTGACCAGGACCGGTTTAGCTGTTTTACATGGCGATAGTGCATGAGGGCACATCTTTATGGCAAGTTTAGTGGCCCTGACTCACAAACTGGATTGCTGGACTCAAGTTTCCTGTTGCTTAACTGAGTAAGGAAATTGATTTGAATTGTAGTTTTCTGTAATTTTTGAAATGTAACCTGAGTTGAGCTGTCAGATTGAGTCCTGTTGGCTTCCTTAATACTCCCACATGTGTACCCGGTAATGGGGGAAAGGCGCTTAGTAGTAAAATGGCAAAAAAAAGATGCTGACAGGGTCTCTTTAAGAGATCTGTAACCCCCTCAATTGAAATCTTTAGATATGAATCAGCCGGCTAATATATATTTATCCCTGTGCTAGGTCGGACACCTATTGGGTGTGATTTATGGCCTTATATGGAGGTGTACACATTGCAACATGCCGGTAGGTCTGCACCGGTTGCATGTGCGCCCTGTTTACTCGCATACAATTGCAACCATGCTTTTAGCAGTTTGTTTTGCTTGTAAAACACACATTGCCCATGGGTTACAAATAAAACTGAAAAATCCTCTCTAATACAGTAGGTGTAAATCACGGGCGCAAAAACATTATCTGTGCCCACATAACAAAGTCACTATAACAGAGCTGGACACATTTTCTGTAAAATCTTGAAGACAGTTTAAAAAGTTTAGGAGCCAGACCAAAATGTATGAAAACTTGTATAAACCATAACGCATGCCCAGGGTCGGACTGGCCCATAAGTGTACAGGAGAAATCCCTTGTGGGCCCCACCTCGTCCTCTGTGGGTCAGTAACTTTTTATAGTGTAGGATCATGGATGAATTTGGGTGCTTGGTTTCTTTCTATGAACCAAGTTTAGCCCTGCTACCATT
Organism: Taudactylus pleione; assembly: GCA_031769625.1. Lineage (NCBI taxonomy): Eukaryota > Metazoa > Chordata > Amphibia > Anura > Myobatrachidae > Taudactylus > Taudactylus pleione. Next base: position 14,678,415 of record JAUIMM010000275.1, on the reverse strand, counting down.
CGACGTGGGAGGTCCTGACACACCCTGCTCCCTCCTTTATAAAGTGGGCCCTGTTCTTGGCATTCCTCTCTTATGGTTGGCCAAGTCCCTCTGTGGTGGCTGGCCACACCCCGTCTGGAGTTGGCCAGATTAAGTTTGGGCCCCTACCACTGCTTTCCTTGGTTGGTCCTTCATGCCCCAGTCTGACATTGCCCATGCCCCCTCAATGCCCTTCAAGCTCTCCACATACCATCAGACCACCACACTCGACCCCTTCAATGCTTATCAGATACTGCCACATGCCCATAACGGGCCCCTCAATTCTTAATATGTCATGTCCCTAATTTATAGTGTAGGGACTAAGGCCCTGATTCAGAGCCGGACGCTCTGACAGAACGCTCGCTCTGAATCAGGGCCGTCCCTCCTTCATTTTGGAGCGGCCTCCTGGCCGCTCGCATAGCTGTGGGTGACCACCCACAGCTATAGCGAGCGGCCAAAATGATGGTCGCGATGGTCAAGACCATCGGGCTTGCGACAATACCCTGCGGTAGGGTCTCGCTGCCGCAAGCCGTGGAGTGCTTTTGGCTCTATCAGAGCCAAAAGCACTCCCACTGACATCACTAGTGATGTCAGTGTGGCCAGCCCCAGACGGTAGGCGTTCCCATGGGAACGCCTCCGTCTGGGCAGCCAGGCCCCCGGCACGCCCACCAAAGGGGGCGTGCTGTCAATCAACATCGACAGCACGCCCCCTTTGGTGCGAGACCCATGACAACGGCTTGGCCGTCGTTATACGGGTCTCGCGCATGCGCACGACGGAGCCGGCTCCCTCATGCGCATGCGCACTTGGGCAACATCGACCCGCTCGCGAGCGGGTCTGAGTCAGGCCCTAAATTCTTAGTATACAACACGCTACAGCTTCATTTCCTTTCACCTTTCAGCCTGTCAAGACCCATCAGATCCTGAATGGGAGCAATATCCTGAGGTCTTGCAAAATGCAGATGCTAAGTCACCTCCTCGGATAATGAGGAACCTCCTCTAAAGTAAAAATTAAAGAAAGACTGGTCTAGTTCCAGTCCATCAGCAAATCTGGAGCTGTGAGACCGGAGACAGATCTGCATTGGTACCATCCCCTGCTGCGAAAGTGAAAACTGAAATATCCAGTCCCACCCCTGGATCTAATCCTGTCCCCAGGGAGCCTGGAGCTGCTGGTGGTGGGACAGTAATCATGCCCCACTATGTGTCTGGGTGTGAAGCGTCTCTGACCCACAACTTTTCTGAGATCCAGGCCAAGATGTCAGGACTAGTACACAGACATTTGAAACGAGGGCAAGCAATTTCTTCTGCTGGCTTGGGTCCTGTATGGTTTTAATGTAAAATCCCTATTAATATCAATAACTGTTATGTACACACTAAATGGGAGACAAATGTAAGACGAGAGCTGTAGCTCTTGGAACCACTAGGCTACCAGTTTTTGATCAGAGGACAACGCACCCCAAGAAGAAACTAGAGAGGCGTAGTACCCCAGCCCTGACCATAAAACAAGAGGATGGTGTCAGCGTAGACAATGAAACAGCCAGACTCTCAGCTCATTAGAGATGTGACCGGCACGCCACGACTCACCCACTGCTGTAACCGCCTTCGGAGCAGCAAATTTTTTTTTCTTTGACAATTAACTTTATTCGCTGTCTTTTGTAAAAACCTTGTTGCCTATACTAAAATCTTAGTCGCATGGCGAGCTGGCGACTGGGATTTGTCGAGCCCTGACCTACCCTGACGTACCCGCATCTATGAAGTCAGTCAAGTCAGAAGCTTTTAGCTAGTGCTGTTGACTGTCCTCATCATTGGCATGTATTCGTACCAACCCTCAAGCACTAACAATAGATGGCTTTTTGTGGTGTAAATGCATCTCCATGTTGTCGAACTTGTATGCCCGTTCCCTCCCTCATTCTGCTACCAGCCGGCCTAAGTGGCAGTTTCAGAAGTAAACGTTAATAGTACTACACCTCTGCTATTACAGTCAGTCAGCTGAAGCCACAATTTTATTTTTTTTTCAGACCCTTTTCTATGGAGGTGTAAATCAGGTAAAATAGAATAGAACGGTCAGATAAGCTGCTGTGATATCATCGTCTTTGATCTGTTAACTCATGGGGAGCGCCTCAATTGTCTAAACCAGTCTAAAGTAATTTCTGCTCGACTCATCAAGAGGGGGTGAGCTGAAATGCCGACACCGGCGGCTGGTCGAATTGCTCCGTCAGGCACCTGGCACTGACAGCCAGCGGCGAAAACATGTGAATCGCCCCCATGCAGTGGGTTTCTGCAGAGCAAGACCATAAGCTTGTCACACAGTTCTAAAAAGCACAGTAGTAAAATATAACTGGGTATTAAACAAACTACGCTAGCAATCTATAACATGGCATAGTAATGCGGAGGGTTAAATAAATGCATGATAGACCTATTTAGTTCATTAAAAACAGTTCAATTCTTTAATGTGTTTTATTGTGAACACTTTCTATATACCAATATGTATTTGCTTGCTTTTTAACACACCGCATCTTGTCTACTCTGAGCTGTTTACCCTAAGGGGCTGCTATATTTAGAAAACGGGATGTAGTTATGAGAGCCGCCAGTCTCAATACCGACATCCAAATCCCGACAAGGGACTTAAGATAGACGTCAAAATACAGACACCTATCTTAATCCCGACCCCCGGAACGCGAAGGACGCCAAGCCGAACGAGCTAAGTCTGTGGTGCCCTTAGCGTTAGCCACGGGGGGTGAGGTATAGGGAGCATAGCGGAGTAAGGATTAGGTTTTGGGGGGGGGCGGGTAGGGTTAAGCACCCCTAGAGGGGAGGGTTATGTTTAGGCACGAAGGGGGGGGGGTTAGGTTTAGTCATTAATGGGGAGGGTTAGGTTTAGGCTACAAGAAGGGAGCGTTAGGGGAGGAATGGGGGAGGGTAAGTATACTTACCCGACCCCTGTTGGGATACCAACCATCAGGGTGCCACTGTCGGTATTTTGACAGGAGACATCCCGACAGCCGGCATTACATACCCATTCCGTTTACACCCTACTAATGAGCAAGACCATGTTGCACGTGCTTTAAGTGCCCATTACGCACGTAAGTTGTAAACGTGCTGCGCTTCTCCAGCTGGGAACTTCTATAAAAATGAGGTATCAGTGTTAGTAGAAAGAGCCCCCATGTGCCCACTACCCTTTCTCGCACTGTGAGGTTGGTGCGCACTGATGTTTTCAGCATGAGCAGTTTAAATTATTATTGTCTATTATCTTAAGTCTGCTTTTCCAGGTGATATGAAAGCATATTTAGGGGCATATTCAATTAGGTGCGAAAAGTCCCGTACTTTTCGCATGCCGGACTTTTCGCCGACATCACTGGTTTTCCATGCGGAAAAGTATCGCGCTCGTCCCCGCTTATCCCCGTATTCAATTAGAAACCGTCGAAAACAGGACCCGGCGAATTCGGACCTGGCAAAAAGCCTGACACCCCCCAAAAGAAGCACTGACATTGGGGATCACTATATATACTCCCGAATAGCCCTGCTGTAGGGATTTTGGGTACTTAAATGTTCTCAATAGCTGCTAATTAGCGTCTTTGATGAAGAATGGCATTTAGCAGTTTATTTGGCAGAATATAAGTAGTCCCAGCAAATTTGGGGTACATGAAAATGGGTGCTAGCATATTTTAAAGTTGCAAAAGTGAAGTTTTTAAAAAAACTCTAAAAAGCCACCTGCCACAAGCACCTGCAAACTTAAATACACCTGGGGCATAGGGGGCCCCCCTGGAGTTTATTTCACTAGTTTTTAAGGTTGTCACCCAACTTTGTACTTTTTGGCCCCCTTTTTCAAAGTAATTTTTTGGGGTGTTAAGTATTTTTTAAATTTCTTTTAACAGTTTACCTTTTGGGGGGCTGTCCCAAAGGTGCAGGGTGGTTCCCGATAGTTTGCACCCCAAAACCCCAATTCTGCACTTTTTTTCGACAGCTTTCATAGGTGAATCTTTTTCGCCTATTCCAATGCATTGCCTTTGAATACGGGGAAATTACGTCACCGGCGATACTGACTTTTCGCACCTAATGGAATATACCCGTTATTCTGATGTGTTCCTGCAGGGTTGGGCACGGGATGCTGGAGCTCGACATGCCGACAGGGTTAGGATACCGACCGTTGTCGGTCAGTATCCTAACCCTCCCTCCCCGGTGCCTAAACCTAACTCCTCTACTTACCGTCGGGATACCGGCACCAGTATTTGACAGGTTTTGTGATTCTGGTGCCGGCGTTCTAGCTGCCGGTATCCCAATTGTCTGTATTATAACTACCTCCCATTCTTATAAAATGTATCTAAAGTCATTTTATAAATTAATTTGGGTTGACTATGGAATAATTGTTTTCGCCATTTTAACCAATTCATACCACACACATGAAACCTGGTCTGATCAGTTATGTGCATAGCGGCCATAGGGGTTAATTTCACAAAACTCACTGATTTTCAAAAAATCCACGTCATTTAAAGCTGCGAGATTTTTACTTCTTTCTTTATAATTGTATGTTCCGAATTTAAGGAACCAGCATCGTTTTACTGTGTTCGCTACTAAAATTAAAGCGGCAATCAGTTACAAGGCTTGTTTTGCCTTATAACTAATTGGCGCTTTAATTTTAGTAGCGAACTCACTAAATACGCTACCGTTGCTAAACTCAGAACTCATTACGTAACTCGGTTTGGCTATTGTTTTTAAAGTGATTTAGCTCGTAGATTTAACCAGGTTGGTTTTTGCCTTTAAGGGGGGAATAGATGTGACCGTAGTTCCCATCTAAAGTGATGGGAGCTATTCATTTGTGTTTGCCGCTGGGTGCCCATTACTTTATCGTGGCTGTCGAAGCCAAATACACCAAATTACTGGTCACACCGCCCAAACAAACAATTGAGTAACTCCTGGTCTCTTAAGGTGGGAGCTGCTGTAGTGCAAAGCTATTGAATCCTCCACCAAATCTATGGGCTAAGGGCCTGATTCAGAGCTGAACGCTCTGACCAGAGCGCTCGCTCTGAATCAGGGCCCTCCTACCTTTTTTTGGAGCGTCCCCATGGACGCTCGCATAGCTGTGGGTTACCACCCACAACTATAGCGAGCGTCCATGATGATGGTCGCGATGGTCTTGACCATCGCGACCATCGGGCTTGCGACGGAGACCCTGCGGTAGGGTCTCGCTGCCGCAAGCCCTGGAGTGATTTTGGCTCTATCAGAGCCAAAATCACTCCCACTGACATCACTAGTGATGTCAGTGGGGCCGGCTTGAGACGGTAGGCGTTCCCATGGGAACGCCTCCGTCTGGCAGGCACGCCCACCAAAGGGGGCGTGCTGTCAATTAACATCGACAGCACGCCCCCTTTGGTGCGAGACCCGGAGCGATGGAGAGACCGTCGCTCGCCGGGTCTCGCGCATGCGCACGACGGAGCTCCCTCCGTCGTGCGCATGCGCAGTGGGGGAACATCGACCCACTTGCGAGCGTACTGCCGCTCACGAGCGGGTCTGAATGACCCCCTAAATCTTCCGAATCACGCCGGTACCTGCAACAGGCTGTTATTTGTTTCTTTGAGGCCCATTTATCAATAAATATTTGCGGCTTCTTCCCCCAAAACACCCTTTTTTATGGGGGAAACCTCAAGTATTTAATATCCCCTGAATGTGTGGCCGGCAGCCGTTACCCCGTTTCTATGGTGGATGCGATGCTGCTATATTTTCCCCTGCAGCTCAGCTACCTCCATCTGAAGATGGCAGTAACCCGCTGTAGTCTATTTGCTACATATTACACATTTAGCCAGAGGAGGGTTCCCTCAGAACCCTCCTCGGCAATGGCGGCCAAGCATGTGCGGGAATGCGCATGCACAGTAGTCCCAGCAGCACCCAGAGCACACCCAGTGTCGGACTGGAGCATGAAGGGCCTACCAGAGGAATGCAGTGGTAGGGTTAAGCACCCCTTGGGGGGAGGGTTATGCATTAGGGCGTGGTCAGTTACCACAGGGGATTAGGCCAGCCCCCACAGAGCTTGGACAGAAATGAGAGGACATGTATCTGACCCTCAAATAGAGTAACAATGTATAATTAAAGTGCACAGTCTGGAACCTGACACTAGAGCAAGTGGTGGGGCCCACCGGGATTTCCCCTGTACCCCTGTGGGCCAGTCTAACCCTGAGCACACCGCAGGGACGGGCTCCTTTCGGAGACTCTGTTCCTGCGAGTGCCTGTTGATGCATGCCACCGGTAAAATCGCATTCTGCAAAGCGATCTTGGGTGATAACATTGGGCCTGATTCACAATGGATCGCTATTCTGCTTATATGCACGCAGCGCAGTTGCTATTATCAGCTGTGATATGTGAATGTTTGCATTCGCATTGTGATCGCAGCCTGACATAAGGACACCCACTTCCCCTTACTCACATCAGTATACTTTGGCAACATAGAAAAACAATCGGTAACATTGGACCCATATGCACAGGTAAGGCAGGTCAGACCTCACTCAGGAATTGCTTACTTCAGGGCATGCTATGAGGCCTCAGGCTGCGTATGGTATCGCAGTGGATAATTTAAGCACACCCCTGCAACGCCGTCCCAATGCACTGGCACGCCTGCTTTCGCCCGACCACCCCCCAAACGGAACTTCCTGTAAATAACTCTGCCATGGGTCTGCTTAGCCTCTGCAATCGCTGTCCCGATCACAGTGGCCGGCTTGCGCACGCACACTGCGATGCATGCGCAGTTTGCAACAATCGGCCGATGACGTGCGTATAAGCAACTGCGATCCTTTCTGAATCAGGCCCATTGCGCCCAGATCACATTGGAAATGCGATTTTTTGATAAATACCGCCCTTTGTGTTAACAAAAATGGCTATGCTTTTAATCTGTGTTCTGCTGCTCCAAAGACAAGTGTTTTATTCCCATTCATTAAGTCGGCTACTCACTGACATTATTAATGATGGGCTTACCAGCTTTTTTATTACTGTTAGTAAGAGTTATCTGTACACTAAGGGCCTGATTCAGACCCGGTCGCAAGCGCTGAGCGCTCGCAACCGGGTCGATGGTGGCCCACAGCGCATGCGCACGATGGAGCCGATCCTAAAAAAAAAACAGCGTCCACCCTGATTCAGAGCGAGCGCTCGCTTTTTGCGAGCGCCTCTGAATCAGGCCCTAAGGTCCTAATGATTCCACTGACCTCACCTTCAGTCCTCTTTTGCTCCTGCTAGTGAACACAAAGGATCAGAGGGTTAATGCGGGGGGGGGAATTAACCACCCTAACGTGGTACACGTTAGGACTTTGTGTCTTCTTAATCTAAAATGTGAAAAGCTCTAAAATGTGTCCGGATGTCTTGCACATTACCTGCTATTTATGAGACTGAATGGTTTTAGCCTGCAACAGAATCGGAATTACAGGGTGGAAATCCCGAGTGGGATGATGATATTTACACATTCCTGCTGCCAAATTTCTTCCAATGTTTAGTTGCTGGAAGCCCTTATGGCCGGTCACCTGCCGGCGATGTAAGAACGCCAGTGACACTGCGTGTTTAATGTCCTTGTGTTTTGCATATGGTGGTAAATAGTGCTTGCACTCTGGGGTTAGGAGGTCAATGGAGGACAGACATCACATTGATCCCATTGTATTTGCTGGCTGTGAGCTCAAGCAAATGACAGACAGGGCCTGGTTCAGGCTGAATGTGAAAGGACTAATGCTGGGTACACACTAAACGATGTGTACCCAGCGCGATGTCTCGTGCGGCCAGTGTTAATTTTGTTGATGAAAATTTTACTATTCGGGCCCCGTCCCTTTCCCGGGAAAGTCCACAATTTCGCGTGTCCGCGAGGAAGGGGTGGGGGAAAATGAGATTTGTGGCATTGAGCCCCGCCCCTTCCCTACTGACCCGCAAATTTCCCATCCTATCTTCCATCCTGCCCGCTTCACTAGGAAGTGGACAGGATGTGGAAGATCTGCCTACAGGTGCGGGGAGCTACCCGAAAATGCTTCAAGTTCTCAGGGGAATTTTAGAGAAAAGTTCTTCAGTAAAATCCATTACAGTATCATTAAACGGATGGCAAAAGCTATGAGTAAAATGAGACTAATGAAAACTAAGCTCCGCCGACTACATCTGCTCTAAAACAAAGCAAAAAAGAGGCTAAAATTTTAGTTTAAACCAACTATAATTTTAAATAAGACTAAAACTAAATTTAAAATCCTTGTCAAAACTAACACTGCGTGTGGCAGGTCCCGGCATCGGCAAGTGCGTACACACTTGCCGATGCCGAGAGTGACGGCGGGGACCATGCTGCATGTGGAGACATAGCCGGTACACGCTGCCCGATGTGGACAATATGTCGTCCGATCTGCCGGATCGGACGACATATCGTCTGGTGTGTACCCGGCTCAAGACAGCGACTGTCAGCGTCTCTATAGCTGGTGTAGCCCTATAGCTGGTGCAGTTTCTCTGTATGACTATGGACTCCGATGTCAGCAGCTGTGCGTCTGGGAATGCCGACACTGTCACTGACACGCCCGCAGTCATCAGGATTGCTCATCACTTTCCCAAGACATTTCTGATACCTTGCGTATTGTTTGCAACAGCACCTCTGTGCCGTCCAATCTATGTAATGCCTGTGCCGTCCAATCTATGTAATGCCTGTGCCCTACAGTCTATGTAATGACTGTGCCCTACAACCTATGTAATGCCTGTGCCCTACAACCTATGTAATGCCTGTGCCGTACAGTCTATGTAATGCCTGTGCCGTACAGTCTATGTAATGCCTGTGCCGTACAGTCTATGTAATGCCTGTGCCGTACAGTCTATGTAATGCCTGTGCCGTACAGTCTATGTAATGCCTGTGCCGTACAGTCTATGTAATGCCTGTGCCGTACAGTCTATGTAATGCCTGTGCCGTACAGTCTATGTAATGCCTGTGCCGTACAGTCTATGTAATGCCTGTGCCGTACAACCTATGTAATGCCTGTGCCGTACAACCTATGTAATGCCTGGGCCGTACAACCTATGTAATGCCTGGGCCGTACAACCTATGTAATGCCTGGGCCGTACAACCTATGTAATGCCTGGGCCGTACAACCTATGTAATGCCTGGGCCGTACAACCTATGTAATGCCTGGGCCGTACAACCTATGTAATGCCTGGGCCGTACAACCTATGTAATGCCTGGGCCGTACAACCTATGTAATGCCTGGGCCGTACAACCTATGTAATGCCTGGGCCGTACAACCTATGTAATGCCTGGGCCGTACAACCTATGTAATGCCTGGGCCGTACAACCTATGTAATGCCTGGGCCGTACAACCTATGTAATGCCTGGGCCGTACAACCTATGTAATGCCTGGGCCGTACAACCTATGTAATGCCTGGGCCGTACAACCTATGTAATGCCTGGGCCGTACAACCTATGTAATGCCTGGGCCGTACAACCTATGTAATGCCTGGGCCGTACAACCTATGTAATGCCTGGGCCGTACAACCTATGTAATGCCTGGGCCGTACAACCTATGTAATGCCTGGGCCGAACAACCTATGTAATGCCTGGGCCGCACAGTCTATGTAATGCCTGGGCCGCACAGCCTATGTAATGCCTGGGCCGCACAGCCTATGTAATGCCTGGGCCGCACAGCCTATGTAATGCCTGGGCCGCACAGCCTATGTAATGCCTGGGCCGCACAGCCTATGTAATGCCTGGGCCGCACAGCCTATGTAATGCCTGGGCCGCACAACCTATGTAATGCCTGGGCCGCACAACCTATGTAATGCCTGGGCCGCACAATCTATGTTATGCAAGCAGTGTTTTCCCCAGAAAAGTTTTCTAGCCGGGTGGCATCTAGAAGTAGCCGGGTGGGGGCCTTCACAATAATAAAATGTTTTAAACCCTGACCTTATAATGATTTAAACTTGAAATAACATTATATATATTAATTCTACTCTTATTAGAGGCCCAGTTGTCGGATTATGAAAAAGATGCAAAGTCTGTAGGATCTGGTCCTTTTTATACAGCTCCCAGATACTGTCCCCACTTGCAGGCTCCCAAAGTGCCGGGTGGTGGCTGTTTCTTGCCGAGTAGGGTGCACGCACAAAATACAGCCTGGGGTGCACACTGGCATGTGACGTACAATCTATGTAATGCGTGTGCCGTGCAAGTTTTTAGGAATTTTCGCACTTCCGCAGTTTGCGTTTTTTTTTCTCATTATTAATTGCCCTTGATCGGCAACTTATAAGAGGTTCTACAAGTATCCTCTGTGCTATGTTTATGAGCAGAAGTAGCGCAAAAACTATTCCACTTACAATATCATTTACTATAAAACACAGCAGTCAGTGTTTATCATAAAATGTATCCGTTCAGAATGTCGACCGGTTTTGAATGTCGCCATGGTCAACAAGCAAAATGTCGACATGTTTGTAATGTTGATACCAGAATGTTGACAGTACATTTTTTAGTTACTTTTTAGGGCTAGACTAAAATATGCAAAAAACTGTATGTTGACAATAGGGAGGCCCATTGTTCAGGTGTGTACCCAGCATAAGTTGCAAAGTCTGTGAGACGCTAAATGAGGCTTTTTTTGTTTTGTTTGAGGGTACGTATATATGAAACACCTCCTGTATGCGAGTTCTCATGAGGGTTCTGTCCTAAAGTTTTGGGAGGTGCTTTTATTGCCTATATTCGAGGGGAGGTAAATGATTACAGCAAATTGTCAGGTGTACCCTGTATAATCACAGCATTTGGCCCCGCCCCCTATGTAAATGGTGCCCAATCGCGGCAATTTTACCGCGAGGGGGCGGTGCTTAATTACGCGAATCTTCAAGCCCCGCCCCCGTCGGCCCCCTGCTGCATTTCTTACCCGGGCTTCTCCCGGGAAGAGAATATTAAAGGTAGGCAACCCTGCCCTGTATTTTATCTGTATGGCTCCATGGCCTTCCACCTTGTGGTTTTATGGTCCTTTAAGTAAAATAAGCACGTTCCAAAACATTGATTGCTATTACACTATGCCAAATGAGGCAGAAATGTACTACAGGTTAAGTCTCCCATATCCAAATATTCCCGAAATACGTAATATTCCGAAATACAGAATTTTTTTTAGCATGACTGACATAGTGAAACCTTTGCTTTTTGATGGTTCAAAGAACATAAACCTTGTTTAAAGCACAAATTATTAAAAATATTGTATACAATCACCTTCAGGCTGTGTGCATAAGGTGTATATGAAACATAAATTAATTTTATGAATGTACACAAACTTTGTTTGAGCTAGAAAATTATTGAAAATGTTGTATAAAATGAGCTGCAGGCTATGTGTATAAGGTGTATATAGAACATAAATGCATTCTGTGTTTAGATTTGGGTCCCTTTCCCAAGATATTTCATTATATTATACAAATATTCCAAAATACGGAATATTCCGATATTCAAAATACCCCTGGCCCCAAGCATCTTGGATATGGGAGACTCAACCTGTATTGTGGTAATGAGATCACCTACAAATAACAATGGGAAGATTTACATTCTGGATATGGAGATATGTACAAGGGATTCCTTTTAAACTTATATGTAACTATTTATGTCCACGTAAAGTAACCTAATGTATCCTTGGAGATGAGATGAAGACGCAGCATTCTTGGCAAGCTTGTTCCCGCCCAGGGACTGTGTAAGTGATACATGCCGCAGTACACGGGACTCCGGCACTCAGACAGTTAAAGCCAGAAGCAAATAAACCGGTAGCCCCAGCTGGGAATTTCCATGTGTTCATTACGTATAGGTAAAATGCACTTAGCAAATGAAAAGGTGAGGTGGTTCTGTATGTAATACCTCGGCTAAACTAGTCGTTTTTCAATGATCTGATAACCCCTGGATATGTTTTGGCTGCGACGGCTTCAGCTTCACTTGTGCCCTCTGTCATCGTGTCAATGCCAGGTATAGACCTACGGGCCAGATTATGACCACTGGAGCTAGGTAATCAGTATGCAGTTATACTAATAGAGTGCTCGGGAAGTAAGACTCTCACCGGGCAGTGCCTGACGGGAGCCATGAGAACACGCTGGGTGCTGTACATCAGTTACACCATTCTCTTCCTAGTCACAGAGGTACAGTAGGTCTACTTACAGTATCTGGTGCAGAGATCACAGGCCGAGGCGGCAGGGAAGCTATAGAGCGCAGATCTCTGCCTTGGGAACATTGCCATAGTTTTTACTTATAGTAAAGGTCATTGTGTTAGATTCTGAAGAGAAGTCGCAGACATTTCAGTAACTTGAGTTAAAGAATTCTGAAGAGGACTTTTTTTTTTTTTATTATTTAAAACTAATAATAACTTAAATAAAAGAACAGAAACCTGCAAGTATGTAATTACTGAACTGGTCAAAATGGTATTCCCCACCTCCAGCTTCCCTGGCCAGCATCCAACATCCTAGAAGTTCTCACGAATGCTCGAACGGTGGATACACTTCTATTATGCTATATGGATTATATTTCAGAGCAACGCCGACAGTTTAGTATTTACCTTTAATGATAAAGTATCCTCCAATTCTGCAGAGCTGTGCTGCAAAGAACTATAATAATTGAAAAGTTTTATATCAGATTGTCAGCTCACAGGACCAGGGTGCTCCAACGTCGTCCACCTGTTCATCCTTAGTACTCTGCATTTTGTGTGTTCTGAATCATTCCTTTGTTTTATACATCTTACCTATTAAGTTTGGTTTTATATTTGCATTTGCTTGTTTTCTATCTTGTCTGTTTATCCTCCTACGTTTTTGCACTATGTTGAATGTCCATGCTGTATGGTGTATGGTGCTACCGAATTTTGTGATACCCCATAAAAGTTTTAGCGATATATATGCTTGCACACAGGTAACTTCATTAGTACCTGGGTCATTTTGATTTATCAAAAAATAAAGCATTGATATCACTGAAACCTGGACTGTTAGGTGCGCATGATTACTGGATTTGGGAAACGTAATCATAAGCTAGCAGTAATAATTATAACAATATACAGTATTTATAATGAATATCGGCTATATGCTTTTCAAACTATTTATAGTTGTAAACTTTACTTTGAAAACTGATCCTGATTGTTCTGTGAGTATGTTTTGCTCTAAAACAAAACATAGTGAGAAACGAATTGGAAATGGGATCTGGATTAGACTGTAGGTAATTACACTTATTATATTATTATATTGCGCAGCGCTGCACGGAGTAGTTTAGCCACGCTAAAAAGCTGCTTCTGCACCATCTCAGTAATAGTAGTAATAGTAGTAGGGGCACCAGTCTGCAAAGCTGCCTTTTCCTTCAGAGCATTATAGAGTAGCAATGATTATGTGCAGGACGTTATCGGAGTCTGGACGCAGACAGCTACTACCAGGACAAAGTACACACGCCTGCAGCAAACTTTGCCCCTAGAACTGGGAATAAGCCATGTCACCCCACAAATGGGCATCACAATTTTGTTTTGCCAGCTAACTGGTTCCACAGCTTAACCAATGCAAGTTCGGGGCTTTTATATATCACAAAGATACATTGCGTAACTTTAAACAGATCATACAGCAGAAGAATACATGAATAAATAGGCAGTTATTCTTCCCATAGTTTCTTTTGCACAATTTGTGCAGCTACAGGGAGTTGCCTGGATTAGCAATGATCTTGTTCCCCTTAGTATTGAGGTGCTATGTATGGGTAATGTGTGTGGTATTTGTCCCATCTATATGGCACATGTATTATTATTCCCTTTTTTCCTAACTAAGGGAAGCTGCGTTAGCGCTGATGGATTAATGTGCAAATTCAATTAGCCACAATAATTAACCATGGTCTAATTCAGGGGTCTTCAACCTTGGCCCTCCAGCTGCTGTGGAACTACACATCCCAGCATGCACTGCCATCGCTTTAGCATGCTGTTATATCAAAAAGGTGGTAGTGCATGCTGGGATGTGTAGCTCCACAGCAGCTGGAGGGCCAAGGTTGAAGACCCCTGGTCTAATTGGTCGGCCTGGGTTATTCAATTACAGCCCGTGATACGCCCACAGGCTGCACTTAACACGGATTTCTATTCGCGCCTGAGGAAGGCTCGATCAGATATTTGCTGTAAGTGCCCTTATCACGGGTGCCACAAACACATCCCAGAACTCATGGGTTAACGCATGTTAACCGCGCGAGGAAAAGGGGTTGAATACGCCCAAGGCTTACACCCTTTTTTCCCCCCATGCGGTACATTACCGCGGTTAATTGAATCCATCCCTAAGTGTAAAGGTGCGTACACACGGTACGATAACTTTGAACGATATGAACGTTACCGATATCATTGAACGATATATCGTTCAGTTTGTATGCAATGAACAACCAACGATGCGCATGGATGATAACGATATATCTTTGGTCGTCCGTACATGCAGACCAATCTGGACGGTGTCGTCAAGAATCGCCTGCAATCGCTGCTCTGATCTCATCTCCCTTCACTCTCCTGTCTGCCCTTTTCGTTCAACTAATGCCCGCCACCTCTCATGCCAATTGATTACTTCCTCCCACCCCGCCTCCAAGATTTTGCTCGCGCTGCTCCTCACCTTTGGAACTCTCTCCCCGCTTCCCATCAGACTCTCAACCTCTCTTCAATCCTTCAAACGGGCTCTCAAGACCCACTACTTCATCACAGCCTTCCAGCTGTCATCCTAACCTGCTGCTCCATGCTCCTTCCTCCCTGCCTACCCCATCTGTGTCACCCTGTCTGTCTGCCCCTCCCCTTTAGAATGTGAGCTCCTATGAGCAGGGCCCTCTACCCTTATGTGCTTCTCCTTACTCTACCTTCATCTACTTCTTACTCTCTACCAGGGAACCTAACACTTGGTTGCTTTGCATTGTTGCTTATCTGGGTTGCGAATGTAGCAATGTATATTATCCATGTCCTGCATTGTATTGTATTGCACTGTAAGTCACTGTAAATCAACCTATTTGTTTATGTACTTTGTAAGGCGCTGCGGAACACTTGTGACGCCATATAAACGATAATAATAATATATCTCTCAGTGTGTACACCCAATATCACTTGTCCTGCACTACAGAAAGTTCAAGGGAAACCTTTGAACGATATAGTTTATTGAACAGATTGTACCGTGTGGATCGAAAGGTGCCAACACGCTGTCCGTGACCCTCTCTTATGATCATACAGTACCTGTTTAAGGTGCACTAATCTTAGCTGGAAAGCTTAATCACTTGGAAAACAATGTACTTATACAGATGTGTCCTCATACACTATAGCGTCGGTCACGCCAAACAGCCCCTCTCAGTGCGACTCGGAGGTGCTGAGTGTCTTTTATGCTAAACATGTGCACATATAAAAGTTACATTGCTAGAATGCACTGATCATGTTATGTGCAACATTTGTACGTCTGTGCGCTAATGAGTCTGTAGGGGAAGTGCTACGATGCAGCAGCCGCCGCGGCTTTTTCTCACGCTAAGTTACGTCGTGCTTCATCTGCAACTGCGTTTAAAACAAATTCCCGTGCGGTTAAATCCCGGCGCCGGTAGTACACTGTGAGTGGTGGCCTGCTGCGTCTGTCATGTGAATAAGAAAAAGACAGTACACGTCTCAGACTGGCTCAGGCGCGCAGGTTTTCTCGCGCCGTATGGCGTATTGAGGCTCCGTTTATGAGAACACATTTGTATTTAAGTGAGCAGATAAATCGATCATAATTAAGTGACCTTATTTCTGTGCGTGCTCACTGGGTCATGTCATGTGTATTGGATTCATTGCAAATATATGCAGTTAAGCCCTATGGTTTATGAACAGCATAATCAGCCAGATAGGACCACAAGATGCAGCCAGGTCTCACACTCATAGAATGTTACTGTGATTTAAGCAGCTAAAGGCGGCATGTACTGTATGTGGAAAATACAGTGTACTATTCAGGTCACTGGAACAATGGGGCTGAGCCTCTTCATAGCCCGGAACCCAATTGCGTCAGTGTTTGGGGGGGGGGGCCCAAAATAGGCGATTGTCATGGAGCATGTTTGATCCTACGCTCATATCTGGTGTTTTGCGGTTTCTCCGCTGTTCCTTCAGGAACCCTATGATATCCGCGACTCCCTTTATGGCTAGTAGTATCATTATTTTCCAGTTGTTGTGCAACTTTGAATATAAATAGTATTACACACGCCATATGATCGCTGAAGTCATTTACAGCATTCAGTCCTCATGACTCAGCTGCATAACCAGATGTTTGGATAAGTCGGTTGAATAGTTTACTTTCAGCATGGGTCTGGGCTGGTGTGAGATAAACGAATCCTTCATTAATCTACATTGATCATCCCCCAAATTCAGTAGCTCCGAATCCTGATTTAACAAGGTGTATGTATGGTCCTTATTTCATACAGGGGTGTATATATCACCCCAATCTTCCTGCATCAGTGTGACTGGAGTCTCTCATCACTTCTCTGTGCTAACTGGGACCTGGCTCCTTCCATTATATTGTTGTATGCGGCTTCCTGCTGCCTCCATACCCCTCCTCGTATTATATCACCATCCCGGTCTCCTGCAGCCCCATTCTCACCAACATAATGACACTGGTAGACCGGTCTCCCACAAGATCAGCACAACCTCCTGATATACTTGCGTCTAGTTTTCTTTTATTCTTTAATACAGTGCTTCCCAATTTTTTTTTTAATCACGATGACCTAGAGAATCAGCATTATTTCCATGGCACCCCTAGGCCGAAAGGTTCTCATTGAGAAACTGCAAAAATGATTAAATTGGGTAAATTGTGCTTACATGTCATCCTAAGGGTCAGTCATGTGGTGATGGACGGGGTTGTGCTTATGTCTGTCCACATATTTCATGTTTGGCTGCCACCAGTACTGGTTCACAGGGACCAAATCTAACTTTATTTGGCATTGGACCACAAAATTGTGGCACCCCTGCAAGTGCCATGCGGTACCCCAGAGTGCCACGGTACACAGTTTGGGAACCACTGCTTTAATAGGTTCCATAGAAAATGTTTCATATTATACTGTAATACCCAATAGGACCAAAATGAGATGTGAGTTATGCTGATAGACTCGTGGGGAAGAGGTCTTTATAATCTCTGTATCGGCAGTTCAATCAGTGTTGTGATTAGGGACGATGGACCCCAATGGCGTATTGACTGCACCTTCCACCCAGTGATACGTTACTTACGGTCTGTTAGCAGCGAGGTAATACTGTGTGTGCTTCATGGTGAATTACCACTTTCTTACATCTGTATTACTGAGTTATGGGTCTGGGGACCAATTGATATCATACCAGTTGCTGTCTGTTCTCTTCACTGGCATTTATATACACTCACACACAGCAAGATTAACACGCGTTTTACATGTGGTTATCACAGGCCCTTGATACGATATTGACTATACATTAGTCATCCTACACTCATACACTCGTAAATGTTTTTTGTTTTTTTGTAAACTAACTGCCCTCTGCAGCCTGTGATGTCCCGGGTGGGCTAGTCAGGCCTGCAGCAATGCTGCCTCCTGCAGTGAGCGGATAGTGTTGAACGCATAGGATTCCGCTATTGTGTGACCTGTATCCATCACCGCTCCCTGCAGCATTGTTACATCGTATAGTGCCCTCTTCACAGTCTTCCCAGTTCAAAAAACAAATATTGGAAGTGTTATAATCCTGGAACGGTTACCAGGGCCTGTCATTAGCTGCAATGTGGTGGATACTTACTACAAGGGGCAGGCAGACTGGTGGGGAGCATTCAGCTGCTATTCCAGCCCCTTTAAGTGCCCCAGGAGGGGGCCGGGAGCCAGCAATAATACTCTGCACTGTGCTTTCCTTATATTTTATCTTTTGCTGTTACTATTTTGATGGATTGTTGTGTTTATTGCTGGCCCTCTGGAGATGTGTTTTTAATTTTCCTCTGTCTCCCGAGTGTCCATAAGCTACCTCCCATGTAGTGGTATGTTCTGTATTCCCTAATAAGGGGTCTGGTTAGGCCACGTTACCAATTGGACACAACTGAGGGGAAGCTGAACTGTGCTCCCAGGCTGCCTATCATTAAGCTACTTACCTGGACAAATGACCCGTGGGGGTGTCCCTGCACTCGATATGCAGTCGGGAAGCCGGCGGACCTAATCCCGACAGCCGGCTTCCCGACTGTCATATCCCGGCAAGGGTCTAAAGACAGGCGTCAAAATGGCGACGCCTGTCATTAGACATACGCCGGGAGCCCGACGCCCGGGACGCTGGGCACGGATAGCCGCAGGGGTGGAGGGATAGGTTTAGGGTTCCCGGGGGGGGGGACTTAGGGTTAGGCGCCCCCCCCTCCGGGGGACTTAGCTTTAGATGGTGGGGAAGGGGGGGGATTAGGGTTAGGTACTGGGGGGGAAGGTTAGGGTTAGGCACCCCTAAGGGAGGGTTAGGGGGTAGAAATAGGTTAGTATATACTTACCTGGGGACGATGGGATTTCCTCCTCTGCCGGGATGCCGCTGTCAGGATTCCAACTGCCGGGCATGGGTCCGGTGGTAAATCATACAGATTCCCTGCACTCTGCTTCCTCTGGTAGCCAGGCCACTTTAGTAGCCCTTAGTATATTTTACCGCATAAATAACTGTAAGCTGCTAGGCGTAGGTTTATCTGCTTATACAAATACCCTATGCACAATATGTAAAACAAAATGATATAAATATTCTCTTTAATGAGTGTAAGCTACATGGGACTTTCTGTAAGAAATTGTGTAACTTTCTGTAGCCTATGTGCCCTGAGGAGCGTGTCATGCCCTGTGAAAATACAGGGTAAATAAGTGACCCAGTATGCAGAGCCTTGCGTTGTAACCCTGCTTGTGTTCCGTTGCAGCGGTGGATATCCAGAGAAGCATGCTAGCTGAGCCTCCGGTGCAACATGTCTAGCGGCGAGAAGAAGGAAGCTGACTTTGCCTATGAGTCCTCCGTGCACAGCGCAAACCTCCTGCTCCGCCTGAACAGCCAGCGGGAGCAGGGCCTGCTGTGTGATGTGACCCTTGTAGTGGAAGAGCAGAGATTCCGGGCTCACTGCTGCGTGCTCACCGCCTCCAGTGACTACTTCCTATCACGTGCCGTGCTGCCCTGCGGTGGGGAGCTTGTCATCACCCTGCCTGAGGAGGTGAGAATGGCTGTGCCCCTCCCCTGCTGCTGTCCTGTATTGTTCCACTGCCAGCACAGGAGGCACACACAAGGTCATGGTACAAAGGGAACATCTGTCCGCATTGTGTAAAACCATTGTGATATCTAAGACAGCGGTACTCATTTATTACTATTGTATCGCATAGATATCCGACTGATGTTCCGATTTAAAACCATTTGGAGGAGAGACATATTATTTCTTTAAATTGTTCCTGAAAAATCATTGCCCCCGCCTGCTCTCCCCTACCCCACACACAAGATATTTCATTATGGAGCTGGGGAATAGTGGGTGTGGATTAACAGACAGTTAAAAAGGTCAACAATGTCTAGATAGACACCAGATGTTAGACAGTCAATCGACCGGGACTAAAGGTCGACATGTAAGATGATTGACAGGTACAAATGGTCGACAGGGTCAAAAGGTCGACACACAAAATGATCGACCCTTTTTTTTTTTCTTGTCCTAATCTTCATCCTCCCCTTGGTGCCTAACCCTATCTGTTGGGGTAGGTGCCAGACCCTAACCATCCCTTCTAGTGCCTAACCCTAACCGTCGGGATAGGTGCCTAACCCTAACCGCCGGGATAAGTGCCTAACCCTAAAAAACAACAACAAAAAATCACGTGTCGATAATTTTCGTGTCGACCTTTGACCCTGTCGACCATTTGTACATAACATTCTCACATGTCGACCTTTAGTGTGTCGACCCTTTGTCCCAGTCGACCTATTGACTTCTAACATCTGGTGTCTATCTAGACATGGTCGACCTTTTTACTGTCTATCTTTAGTCCGGAACACGCGAATAATGTACGTACATTTGATTTAGTCTTGATTGCTTTTGTGTGTTCCATTTCCTTAAAGCCCAATATTGTATCTAAACCAATTTTAATTTGACTGATATGTTCCAAATATGAAATTGGTTGTACTTAAGTTGCACATTTTATTATTATTATCATCATTATTTCACAGCATTTATTCAAGAAATTGATAAACTTTATTTAGTATGTGTGTGTATATATTATCTGTGTAATATATCTGTCTAAAGGCGCACATCCACATGCCGACTAGGGAAAGACAGTACGATTGCGACATCGTAATCGTACCGTCGTTCCCCTTCCCCTGCAGTGCCTACACTGAACAGTTAGTCGTTGAGTGTAGGCACCCTTCCTCATTCCCCGAACATGGCCAATCTGTCGTTATCGGCAGATTGACCAGCATGTTCCGGCGATGATTGACGTCAGAAACGACCAGTGGGAGAGAGCATCACTGGTCGTTTCCGACATTATAGTGCACGATTTATGCACGGTTAATGAGCGATGTCGTAATCGTGTAATCGCTCATTAATATTGCCTAGTGGATGTGCCCCTTTAGACCACTTGCATATGCCTGTTTTATTGGTCTGTTGTCCCCTGTGAAAATAACGGAGGGGTGGGGAGTTGGATAGAGGGGTGTCAGTGTGCGGGTTGTTCTACTTTAGGCCATACTTGGTCACTCTGAGTGTGTTAGTGCGTAACTGGAGCGTAGTCATGTAATAAGTAGTGACGTCACTGGCCTATGCTGTATTAGAGACATGGGGGAGATTATCAAGCCGTTCTAAAGAGTCGGGAAGTCGCCCTTCGCAAACAATAAGCTTCGACCTATCATTTTATAGATTGTACGTTATAAATGCCGGTTACCAGCTAATTGGTTGCTATGGGCGTCTACTCCACTCTCTTTTTAGGAGGCTTGATACATCTCCCTCATAGCTAGATCTCAGGTAGCATAACAAGTAACCTATTTCCTGCTGTAAGCTATAAGGCTATTTGAGGTTGCATCGTTTTTTATAAGTCTCAAACTCCATTCTTGCTGTATAGTGCGGAATACGCTCAGAAGATATCGCCAATGCCTCTGGCAGCGATTTCTGATGATAATGTTTTGATATGAGCACAACCTCTATCTCCTTTATTGTACAATACAAAATGGCTTGTTAATAGCTAATTAGATGTGGGCCTTTCAACGGATTGGACCCTGAAACTGTGCAGAGTCCACACGACAAAAGGTGAAAGCATCCAGCATGCAAGTCATGCAAAACTGTTCAAGATGGCGTCCGTATAAATAACTCACATAATCGTTTTTGGTTTTTTTTCCATTTATTTATATTTTTCACCACAGGAGTTTTGCATTAAGATTTAGGGGTCAGTCCAATTAGGTGCGAGTTGCTGGGTTTTTTTTTTTGCAAATTTGCACAGCGAATTAATTTTGCAATCCAACTAGCAACTCGCACTGAACCAGTCAGAATAAACGCGCAGTTTTCCATTCACACCTCCCTAAGTGTGAGAGATGGAAGGGAAAATCTTTATTTTAAAAAATGTCAGGACATTAGCTGAACCCCTTGGACACTCTCCCCAAATGACTAAATAGATAATTGGAAGTTTCCAATTAGCTTATTACTGTAGTCCAATAATGACATGTAATTTTTTCGGGTTAAAAAAAAAAAAAATGGCCACAAAAATATTTTTCCGTTAGTTTAGGTACAGTATCTTTTTAATTGAAAAATAATTACTTTTTTTCTTCAGGTTTTTTTTGTTTTTTTTAAAGTACCCGCAAAGTACCTCAAAATCACCTTTTTTTTTTTTCCTTATTTTTCGTCTAATACGTTTGAGATTAAATGCAAAAAGTTTTTGTTATTTTATTTTTTAAAAAAGCACAAATTAGCCATTTGAAAACCTTCAGTACTTTCCTTATGCCTACAAACAGCCTTCTATGTGGTCCTGCTAATGAAATTATCAATTTTTGAGGGTCCAGGATGGTCTCCCCACTTTCTCTTCTATTTCTTTCACATTGCATTTGGCAGTCATTTTATAAACTCCAGCTGACAGTACCGCAAATATGCATTTTTTTTATTGGATTAGAGAATTCCCGGGTGTGCGCATTCGTGCGAAGTCTGCAAGTTTCATGAAACAAATGCTCATTTCGCTCCTATGGGATGGGTATGAGATCCCGGCTGTCGGGATACCGCTGGTCAGAATACCGACAGCGGCATCCCGACAGTCAGAATCCCGAAACCCATAAGGTAAGACTAACCCTTACCCCTAACCCTCCATCCCCGGAGCCTAACCCTAACCTCTCCCCTTCCCCCCCTCCTAAGTGCCTAAACTTAACCTTCCCCCTTCAGGCACCCTAAACCTAACACTACCTCCCCGGTGCCTAAACCTAACCTCCCCCCTAATGGCTAACTCTAACCCCACACTCTAACCCTCCCCCTAATGGCTAACCCTAACCCCGCACTCTAACCCTCCCCCTAATGGCTAACCCTAACCCCGCACTCTAACCCTCCCCCTAACGCCTGATACTTACGTTCGGGATGCCGGCGGTCGGGATTCTGGTGCCGGGATCCCGACGCTGTCAGGATTTCGGCACCGGTATTTTGGCCGTCGGCATCACACATGGCGGGATGTTGACTACATCCCACTCCTACTTGGATTGACCCCTTTAAACTTTGCTGCTAACTCGTTTTTATTACCTTTTATACTACCAGTCATTTTGTTTGCACATTCAAAATTTTTTTAGGATTAATTACCTCTCCTGCTACCAACAGAAAATCGGTGACTTTAAACAAGTCCGAGAATTTGCTCGTAACGCCTAATGTTTTACTGACATGTGCACAACATTTATTATTTTACTTCTTTTTAAATTTGCAGGTAACTGTGAAAGGATTCCTGCCCCTGCTCCAGTTCGCCTATACCTCTAAACTCCTCGTCAACAAAGATAACTTGTCTGAAATCAGGAAATGCGCAAAGTTGCTGGAAGTACACGACGTAGAGGAAACCTGTTTCGAGTTCCTCAATTTAAAATTCCTGGACAGTAAAACCGAGCTGTCAGAATGCCCCAGGAAAAAGTGCTGCAAGACATTCTGCCCGAAGGCAAGCATTCAGCGCCAGCAAGACAAAGCGGAGAGAGTGGTGGCACATGAAGTGGAGGAACTTTGGAGAGGGGACTTCTCCCAGAACCTCGAATGCCAAACGGAGATTGAAAACACTCCGCCCTCCCCTGAAAGTCCTAAGCAGCCATGTGAATCGTTTTGCTTCGGCAGAGACAATGCCTTCGGCCTCTCCTCTCTGTGCCCCAAGTACAGGAAGTTCCAGAAGGCTTGTAAAAGTGGCCGGGTTCGATCGGTGAGCACATGTTCCAGCAATCAAGAAGCTCAGAGCCCATCGCCGGCACCAGCGAGTGAGATGTTGGAGATAAGCATTCAGTCAAAGTCTCGGGAGGAGGACATACAGCCGCCCAGGTCAGAGATGGACGTTCATGTGTTGCCTTCACCGGCCTCTAATGTCGCTTATCAGAACCTTAAACATAATGATGAGAAAGTAGTTACACCTACTGTGTACCCCCCATGTTTACCTGCGGGGCCTCGAGATTTCAGCTCCATGTCTGTCCCATATACTTATCAGCAATATCGGGTTTTAAATTACATCGACAGCAGCAACTCCAGCACAGCAGTTCTGTCCGAGAGGGACAACAATGAACAAGACATCAGTCAGGCCTCTGAATTCCCCAGCACAGAATTGGTGGCGGAACCTGAACTCTGTCCTGCTGGGGAACCCCCGCTGGTCAGGGAACGTAGTAATGAGGAGAGAGAGGTGGCAGAACATCTGGCAAAGGGCTTCTGGCCCGATATTTACGCCGCTGACTTCCCGTGTCAACAGGAACTACAAATGATGACTTCTAAGGAGCCAGGAGAAATGAGCAGCGTAGAGAAAAGGACTGAATGTCCGTGGTTGGGCATTTCCATTTCTAATGAGACCCCCGAGCGGACTTTTACAACGCTCAATCCGGTGACCTGCCCATTTATAGGCACCCTCTCTAGCGAAGCGCGTGCCAAAAGCCCGGAAGTAGGCAGCGAGGATGGGGCACGAGGAAAGGCACAGGAGCAGTGCCCATATGCTTGTTCCATTAGCCTGGAGGACGAATCGGAAACTGACAGCGAGGAAGACAGCGGTGAATCCTGTTCTGCTAAAGAGCAAGAATGCGAGGTTAGCACTTCCATATATAAGTCTTAAGTTTAGCTATGCCACGTGATAGCCCTCTGAGTGCCATATGTAACTTTAAACAGCTTTGTGGGACAGTGTCTGTCTGTCTGTCAGGTTTGTGGGATGGGCAATTGGGCAGGAGGATCCAACTTTTGCCTCATCAGTAAATCGCCTATTTTGAAGCAGAACTGTAGTCTCCAATAAATGTATATACAAATCCATCATCTCCCTAACTAGTTACCCTGGTGTCTCATCACTTGCTGGATACTCATTGCCGGCTCCCTCTCTGCTCACTATACATTCCCCTAGCCTCCAAGCCTGGGGTTATTCAAATAGTGCAAAGCTTTCCATAGGTGTTTTATCACTGTGGGATGTACTATGCATTATACTTAATATATCATTGCATGCATACTGGCGTTTATTAAAGTATGCATGAATACTTACCTCCCGGGACAGCTCTTCTGATGGACTTCTGGGATTATGACCCTGGAGTCCTATTGCGCATATGCGACTATCAGCCTGTTCATGCACGAACTGCAGGGAGGAGGTGAGGGAGCCTTTGGAGCCCTCTCTGGGGACTCCTTGCGTAAAAGAGCCCATAGACTTCTATGATGCATGTGAGCACATTGCAGCCCCCTAGAATTCTGAGGACTGCTGTGCGTACCGGCGATATCTCTGATATATGTTGCGGACCCTTTTAATATTTTTATAGGGAACCATATGTATTGCGGTAAACCACCGACGTTTGAATTTTTTTCTTGATACAGTCCACCCTGTCACTTTTTATCTACTAGACTGACGTCCCATATGCACTGATTACAGTCAGCTGAAATCTGACCAACATAGTGACTAGGAATAGTTATCAGGCTCTGTAGAAGTTACTGAGTGGAATAGGCACCAAAGTATCAGGAAACCTGCACCATATAACTATGCTGTATTAAATGTTAGGGAGATGGGCCCTTGTCCCTAGCATATGGCTCCCGATTCGGTCATGGCATGGTGGGACCAGACTTTCTCTTGTAGCATTGCATTCCTTGTAACTTTTTATTAATACTTGGGCTTCTGTTACAGAAGAAACTGCCATTCAACACACAGAAAATAATTTCACTTTCACGCTATGACTTCCAGTCCTTGGTAAAAATGCACAACCTCTCCCCCGAGCAGCTGGACTGTATCCACGATATACGGCGGCGGAGCAAGAATAGGGTTGCGGCCCAGCGTTGCCGGAAGAGGAAGCTGGACTGCATCCAAAACCTGGAGACTGAGATCCGAAAGCTGGTAGGTCCTGACTTGTGACATTATCCTCATTTTTTTTATTCATTTCTAAGTCACCAGAGATGTCTGCAGCGTTGGACAGTCCTCTACAAATTCTGGAAAATACAAATTGCTCTTATGAATACAACCAAGGATATATGAGATTGACGAATGTGGCACTGATGGGAGATGGGGACACACAGTAGATGAACCTGCTCGTGAGAGCTCAAAGTCTAGAGGGAAGGGGCAATGTTCAGACCATAGGGACTATCGGGGCTTGGAGTAGTCTCACCGCTGGAAACCCACCCAAGAGGTGGGTTTTCAAAGAGTGTTGAAAAGATTGAAGATGAAAGAGCTTCTGGTCAGGTAGGGCAGGGAGTTCCATAAGAGGGGGAGAAGTCCTTGAGACAAAAATGACAGGGAGTCATCATAGAAGAGTAAATGCGTATTGGTGGGCTAGTGATGTATTTTGGGGTGGAGGGAGTTGGTGAGCATGAGAAGCTTGAATTGAATTATGGAGTTACAGTAATAAGATGCTAGTGTAGAGATTTGTAGGAGTGGAACGCAAAGAGGGGGAAGATCACTCGCCCACTGCGAGATTGAGGACGGGTTGGATAGGAGAAAGACGAATGAGCGTTATAGGCCAGAAAGATTGTAAACAACTAGCCTGCTCCGCATCCACATAATACCAACAATAACTTGTAAACTTCATAATTCAATTATTGTATTTTACAGTGGAACTAGTGGTCCGGTGTAAATGTTGGTCCTATTCTTGTTGTAGCTATCTAAAAGGTTAAATGAATTTTCTAGCAGAAAGCAACACTTTGTGCATGAATTGTGCTGGCCTGGTTTATATGGAATATTCTTACAAACAGTGTTCATTCTAGGACCCAGCACCTGTCACAGCCCGTGCAGTTCCTCTCTCCTGCCTGGGGTGTCTCTCTCAGCTCTGGTGCTTCTAGCAAACTCAGCTGATGCAACAAACTGCTGAGATACAGACCAGTGTGTGCTAGAAGCACCAGATCAGAGATTGACACCCCAGACAGGAAAGAGGAACTGCACAGGTTGTGACAGGTGCAGGGTGCTAGAATGAACACTACAAATCACTATTATGAAGAAGCAGTTTAATCTGAACCAATGCCTACAAGCAGTAGCGCCTGGTGCCTCCATCCATGTTATTAGGACAATAAAATCTGGTCAGTCAAGTCCATGAAATAGTCATTCTCCACCTTCCTAGCGGCATAGACAAAGTCTGCAGGACCTGCTGCTACATGTAATTGTGTACAGTTTGTTCCTTCTTTAATGAACATCTTTCACGCACCAATGGCTCAGGTGATGCCAATGATCTTGGCAGGAGAAGGACGTAGATGGTCATTCAAGTATTTGAAACGCTCAAACCTCTTAGATACTTAGAGAAACTCCTCTCATAACCCTATATGAACCTCACGTGCAGTTGGGAACAGGAGGCTTGATGAAGGAAGGTGTCGTTTCGGTAGAACTTTTGGAATAAATACAGGTATGACCCGAGTCCTATGCTTCATGTGGATGAATGAATGTATGTAGAGAATTACCATAGTGGCTAAGTCTCTGCTGTAACCCAGACATCATGGTAAAGACATCGCATCACATACAAGGCTAAGCAATGACTAAATAACAGCAGTCACTCAGAGCTCTATGAAAGTGACACTGGACACAATTGCCGATCGCATATGAGGAAACCTTACAGTTCCTAAGAGCTAAGAGAAACGCGTGACTTAATATTGATAAAAAATCGTTGCAAAAGCAGAACCACTATTTCTGTTATTCAGCTTCCCCATCCCAGCATATGACTAAGCTCCATGAGTAACACATTACGCAGTTACTGTGTACATACCCTGGTTGCTGATGGCTCCTTGCCTGCAGAGTTTGCTGGTGGGAGTTGTATTTGGGAATTCTAAGTCCAAATCACAAGTTTCACATTCCGTGAGTGTGAACCATTGCTGTGGTTCTCAAACTCGGTCCTCAGGACCCCACACAGGTCACATTTTCCAGGTCACCCAGCAGGTGCACAGGTGTAGTCATTACTCACTGACACATTTTGAAATATCCACAGGTGGAGCTGGTTATTTCATTTGTAATTCTGTGAGGAGACCTGGAAAACATGCACTGTTTGGGGTCCTGAGGAACGAGTTTGAGAACTTGTGAACTATTGTATCAATGCAGCAGCCCAGCAAGTATTTGATTATGTTTATTATTATCTATATACAAAGCAGTGATATATAAAGCAGTTCAGTACATTTGGGTGGGGGAGGGGGGAGGGGACATGACCTGGGGGAAATTCTATACAGTTACATGAACAGAAGTTAAAGATGGTCCTGCCCAGATGAGCTTACCTTCTGGCGAACACGTGATACAGGAGGTAGCGGAATAACAACAGTCTTTTAAGATGATCAAAATGCAACCGGATGATGGCACAGGACTGTAACTATAGTGGGTGCAGTTACTATGGAGCCCAGAGATGTATGGGGGCCTGTCTCTGTGCCCTCTTCCCCTGCACCCAGCTCCCAGCTGTGCCCTGTTCTACTGCACTACCCTGCACATTATTCGTATTATTATCCTTATTATCATTATCATTTATTTATATGGTGCCACAAGTGTTCCGCAGCGCCTTACATAGTACATAAGCAAATAGGTTGACCAGTGACTTACACTACAATACAGGACAAGGACATGGGTAATATACATTGCTACATTCGCGACCATAACACCCACATAAGCAATGGAGCATAAGCAACCAAGTGTTAGGTGCCCTAGTGGGGAGTAAGAAGTAGGTGAAGTAGAGTAAGGAGAAGCACAAGAGGGTAGAGGGCCCTGCTCGCAAGAGCTTGCATTCTAAAGGGGAGGGGCAGACAAACAGGTGTGACACAGATGGGGTAGGCAGGGAGGAAGGAGGATGTAGCAGCAGGTTAGGATGAGATCTGGAAGGCGTTGATGAAATAGTGGGTCTTGAGAACCTGTTTGCTCCTAGGAGAGAAGCTCCCAGCGGTCTAGTGATTGGTGTGTGTGTGTGTGTGTGGTGGGGATTGGGCTGCACACAGTAGACTAATGCAGTGCTATTATGATCTGGAGCTGGGGCACTACTGTGGGGGTATACTGTAGATGGGCCATTACTTTGGGGCTTAAAATGAACTAGGGCTCTATTGTGGGGCATAAAATGAACTATTGCACCATGGCATACTTGCCTACCCTCCCAATTTGGTCGGGAGCCTCCCGAAAATCGGCTGCCGCTCCCGACCTCCCGGGAAGGCAGGCAAGTCTCCCGCAAGCTGCCGACCCCCCCCTTTCCCAACCTGCGATCAGTGAGAATCCCCAGGAAGCGGAGGGGCCTGTGACGCGATTCATTCTGAATCGCGTCATTTTCGCCACGCCCCCTGCTTCACAATGCCGGGATTATCGGCATTGTGTAGCGGGGGCGGGGGCAAAATGACATGTGCATGTGGTCACGCCCCCCGCTCCGCCCACAGCACCGGCCACGCTCCCCGATTTTGCCGATCTGGCTGCCCTCCTCCCGGAAGGGGCAGCCAGAATGTCGGCATGTCTGCACCATGGTAGGGCATAACGTGTACTATGGGGTATTGACTGAACTAGGGCACTACTATGTTGTTACTGTTTTGAATTCTACTTATGACATTTGCAGTTTCGAGAATTTTTTTTGCTGATAAAATGTAAAACGTCTTTTTCCAAGTGAAATTGTTTTGGTTATTCATTTGTCTTATGTCATTGAAAGTGGATGTATATTATAATGGGAGAGGACACGTTTTAGTGTGCCAAAAAAGGGGGCGTGGTCTCGTGACACGCCTCCCTTTCCAATACTCAAGGGGGCATGCCCAGCATTCACAGAGATGCTAGACGCTCCCCTCACTGTGAACAGATACTGTGCGCATCTGTTCCCCCAGCAATTAATGTTTATTCACAACTTTCCCCACCCCGGGACACTGAGACCTGCTGGTTTGGAACAGGGAGAAGCACAGCGGGAGGCTGGGCACCGCAGGCCCCGCCAACATCCGCCTGTAAGTAGCGGGCTGCTGGGGCACTTCTGTAAGGGCAGGGCACATTTTAGCTCCTTAAAATTGGGTAGGGCGAGGCGCCCTACTGAAACAGCCTAGCAGGAACACTAATATAGGGTGATGACTAATATGGAAGAAGATGATGGTATTATTGGGGGGAATGCGTAGATGATAAAGAGACTAGACCAGGGGTGGCCAACCAGTCAGAGACAAAGAGCCCAAAAATATCTGTAGTCAAGTAAAAGAGCCGATAGCATGCGCGCGCCAAAGGCTCGCACGCAAAAATGGGACGTGGCCTAGCGGTCACAAGACCTCGCCCCATTTTTGTGCGCACGCCTTAGGTATGACATTTGCAGGAGCATGACCTTGTGTCACACCCCCGTTTTTAGTCACGCTGGGGGCGAGCCCAGCACAATTTACATAATCTTCCCAATATAAATATTTGGTTTACCTTGCTGTCATTTTTTATTAGTGGGACTATTGGCAATCCGTGTTCTCAATCCTTTTTGATTGCCACCTGCAGTAGTGCCCATTATACAGTGCTTCCTGCAGTAGTGCCCATTATGTAGTGCCCCCTGTAGTAGTGCCCATTATACAATGCCCCCTGTAGTAGTGCCCATAATGCAGTGCCCCCTGTAGTAGTGCCCCCTGTAGTAGTGCCCATTATGCAGTGCCCCATGTAGTAGGGCCCATTATGCAGTGCCTCCTGTAGTAGTGCCCATTATGCAGTGCCTCCTGTAGTAGTGCCCATTATGCAGTTATTCCTGTAGTAGTGCCCATTATGCAGTGCCCCCTGTAGTAGTGCCCATTATGCAGTTATTCCTGTAGTAGTGCCCATTATGCAGTGACCCCTGTAGTAATGCCCATTATGCAGTACCCCCTGTAGTAATGCCCATTATGCAGTGCTTCCTGTAGTAGTGCCCATTATGCTGCAGAAGGGACTCCATAATGGGTACTACTACAGGAATGCCCCCTGTAGTAGTGCCCATTATACAACGCCCCTTGTAGTAGTGCCAATTATGCAGTGCACCTCATGCAGTGCCCCCTGTAGTAGTGCCCATTATAAAATGCCCCCCTGTAGTAACGCAGATTATGCAGTGCCCCCTGTAGTTGTGCCCCATATGTAGTGCCCCAGTACTTACCTAATCACATCGACGGCACCTGCTGTCGCTGCCTGGGCATAATTACATCCAGCAGGCACGCAGGCTCCTGACATAACGGGTGACTGCATCACGGGAACGCTGGCCTCAGAAGTGATCAGAGGCTTCTTTAGCTTCTGACCTCTTCAGAGGCCAGCGTTCACAGTTGCAGTGGAGGTCTGTGGTGGCCGTTGCACTGCCGAGCCGTGGGGTGGCCACCGCTGGACTAGAAGATGGAAATTCATTAGAATGATAGACTGCAATAAGTACGCCTCCTGGGCAGCTCTAGGCAAGCCCACTCTGATGGAGCGCTGCGGGGTGTGGGTTTTCTCTAGAAGCATTGGGAGCCTCTTCAGTATTTGCTCTTTGGGCCCACAAAGTTGTAGTTACTCCCATGATGGCACCCCTGGGTATGAATTTGTGAGGCTCTTAGGAAAGTGTGTAAGAAACAGAACACAGCGGGTTAACGTTTATCAGCAGAGAGGAGGACAACACTGGCATGGGGCACTGGTGTAAATCAGCAGATGTGAGACTCTGACTAAGGCATTTCCTTGGTGTTTGCAAGCGATAACACTGTAGGATGACATTGCATGACTTGGCAGAGTGCTGGAGGTGAGGACGTGTTAGAGGGAGAGACTGTGCAGCTAATCACCACTGACCGTGTGTCCTGCAGAACAGTAATTAGCTGCTGTTTACTTTTATCGGGTTATTACTATAGCTGCATACACACACAACGATTTTTTGAATGATTATCGTTAAACGATATCGTTTAACGATAATCGTTTGAAAAAATCGTTCACTTTCTGAGTGAAACGATGAACGATTATTGTTCATGCGCGTTCACGTTTGTAGTTTGTAGTTCAGTCAGACTTGTCAACTCAACGATTTTCATTAAGTTCATATGCAAAAATCGTTTGTAGTTCATAAAAATCGTTCATTACATTTAAATGAACATAGTAAATGAACAACTTTAGTAAACGATTTTAGTTCATTTTTTAAAGGTAGAAAATCGTTTACTAAAATCGTTCATTAACTCAATCGTTGTGTGTGTATGCAGCTTATAGCTGCATACACACACAACGATTTAGTAAATGAACGATTTTAGTAAACGATTTTCGTTCATTTTTTCAAGGGGAAAAATGAACGAAAATCGTTTACTAACTGTAATGAACTATTTTTTTGAACTACAAACGATTTTTGCATATTCCCTTACTAAAAATCGTTGAGTTGGTCAGTCTGACTGAGCTACAAACTACAAACATGAACGATAATCGTTCATCGTTTTAACTCAGAAAGTGAAAGATTTTTTGAACGATAAACGATATCATTATCGATAATCGTTCAAAAAATCGTTTTGTGTGTATGTACCTTATGTCATTTCTGGAGTTGGAAACCATGTAATCGAAGTCATTCACAAATCAATTGTGTTAGGGGCCAATAATGTTCTAATGAATTGTAACTAATTGTAACTAAGCTGAAATAAAAAATAACAAAAATATAAGAACACTAATTTTATATATATATAAAATTATTATTATCCTTTATTATTAACAGTACAAACAATGCAGGACAAATACATGATTTATACATTGCTGCATAACACTTAAATAAGCAGCAACCAAGGGTTAGGTGCTGTTGTATATTAAAGTATAATTACATGAAGGAGACGCACATAGGGGAATTATCAATTACTTATATAGCGCAGCATATTCCCTCGCACTTTGCAATTGGAGACATCATTAATTGACCAAAACTGGGTAGTAACAGACGCCATAGAGGTAAGAGAGTCCTGCTGGGAAGCTTCCAATCTATAGGGAAATGGGTATTGATACACAGGGATAGGTGCTACATATTGCATAATGGTCCAGCCTGCTTGCAGAGGTTAAACAATGTGTCCATCTATGCACAAGCACTGTGTTATTTCCATGAGGTCAGTAAAATGTACAGATCTGTTTTTATTCTGCTCTCAATTATTATCATTTATGGGAGTGATTTGTCATTTTACTTTCCTGCTTGTAATGTAAGCAGACACGATCCAGCAGAAAAGCAACAATTGTGCAACAAATTATCTTCAGATGGGGAAAGCATTATAGTTTTATTAAGCTACAGTGTATCGGCAATGTTTTTGGAATATCCCTTAAACATAGATAAAAGTATCCGAAGAATGCCACATTTGCCATATGAGGAGCTATAGATAAATTGAGGTTTAATTTTTCAAGGGAAGTGAATAGGAAATGACTGTTATTGACATTGGAATGTGATCAGCACAAACATAGGCCCAGCACGGGGGTGAGAGAGTCCTATGCAGCCAAGAGGTTAAATAAGAGGCAATATTTTTAAATTTAGGACAGTAGTCATTTTGGGGAGGGGGGGGAGCATTTAAAATGAAACATTAGTCAGTGCAGCTGTTCTTTTCTAAGGTTGCGGATGTACAGATTTGTCCTCATACATCTAACCTTCTTACGTGTTTAACAGCCCTTTTAGTCGTGCCGTGCCGTGATTCTGTAGCGCAGAGCGTCTTTTTGTGTGACTTTTATTTACCTTCAAATGCGCCTTATTCACACAGCAAATAGGACGCACAGGCAGCCTCTGCTGATTAAAATGATATGCAGCATGCTTATATTCTGTGTGCAACTGTGGGTGTATCTGTATGCAAAACGCTACGTTATAGTGTCACAGCTGCTGATACTGTAACATAGCATTTTGCATGCAGATACACCTGCAGTTGCACATATAATATAGGCATGCTGCATATCATTTAAATCACCAGAAGCTGCATGAAAATACGCTCAGCGCTACCGAGTCACACTGAGCTCCCGCATTATGTGTAGCTCAACTTGTTGCCTGTGCTGAGTATATTGATAAAGGTGACTAAGTAAAGTTTGGTGCGCAGTTTATTATGTTTGCAAAAAAGTAAAAAGGATTTTGGCTTGTACAGTATTTTTACTTGCGATTTATCCTTTCACGTTGTTTTCTGTTTTGAAAATCTTCTGTCGAGGTATTACTATCATTTTAACTTTCAAGTGACCCGGCTGCCTTTTATGCGGTCTATTTTATATCTTTTTATTTTTTTCCTATCTCCGCAGCAAACAGAAAAGCATCACTTGCTGAAGGAAAGGGACCAGATTTTATCCACACTGGGAGAGACCAAACAGAACCTGTCCGGACTCTGCCAGCAGGTCTGCCGAGAAGCCGCCCTGAGCCACGAGCAGCTCCACATCCTAGCCAAGTATTCCAGCTCCGAGTGCCCCCTGTCCTTCCTCGTTCCCGAAAATGGCAAGATGCCACTTCAACGTGAAGCCATATTGCAGGAATCCGCCGGAGGACGGAACGCCGGCGAGGCTGCCCGTCGCCAGACGGAAGAGGGCAACACTGGTTTGCACAATGTGCGTCCAGTCCCAGCTTTACCCCCTGAACCTGCTTTACCTGGGAAATCTAATTCTCAAGTGGGCATTGCAGATTTTTGCCAACAAATGACTGCTAAATGCACTACTGATGAACAAAAATAGGGTTGTTCCTACATTGGATGGATTTGTTTATTTAAAAGAAGCAATATTTTATTTTTTATTTTGTTAGGTGGAAAAAAAAAACCCACACAAGTGTAAGTAAACTGAAAAAAGATTTAATATGTCAATAATGTATTCTTTTAACCATACTCAAATCATAATACATAGCAACTTGCTGGCGTTTAAAGAAAATGATGTTCTCCTGCATAGTCCAGTTGTTTAGACCTATACATTTTAATAAGTTTTGTTGTTTGTGTTTTTACTTGTTTTCATTTGTTTGCATTATAGTTGGGAAATAATGGGCAAATCGGAAGAACTCAGAAGCTAGTATTGAACGCCACCTTTCAAAATGTGCAGTTCTTATGTATGGAGATTTTCAGACCATGGGGTATATGTACACAGCGGCAGCCTTAGCCTCAAATGTAAGCATTTGGGGGGAGGAGCGGGAGCATGTCTGGGCGCCGTAGAGACATGTCGTCTAGATCGGGACGAGGCCAGGGTCTGCGCTGGCAGATGCAGATTCCCGGCCTCTTGCCTGACCAGGCAGCGGGAGGCTTCAGCTCCCATAGCCTGACCAAAAGAACAACCGCAATGACCTGATCCCAGCCTGAGATGTCTGTCGCAGTGCTGCGATCGCAAATGCAGCGAGGAGGTGTCTGACACCTCCTTCTGCATTTGCATGTGAGATGGACGTATTTGCACAGCCTCTTGTGCGAGGCTGTGTAAATCCGTTCATATCTGAATCAGTCCCGTAGCTCGACGCGTTTTACACTTAATATTAGTGCCAATTAAAATTTTGTGGTCAGGCTGCCACTTGGTAAACGTAACCCCATGGCTCGATGATGTATCCATGGTAAATCTGGAATTGCCATATGCTCATAATAGCTGGATAATCCCACTAAAATAATTTCACTGGGCGCGTTTTGCCCACCTCTAATCTAGACTCTCTCATGGAGGCAGTTGCCGTTGCCAGTCTTAGAATTAAATTTTCCTCTCCGTGTGGCTAAGTGAGTTGGAAATCTTAAATGTATAATAAAGAGGGGAATGGCCCCAACCTTATACAATACTACATCTTCTCTGCCACCAATAGTGTCCTCTAATTCTCCAGAACAATAGGAGACGGAGGGAGTCCAGTAATTCAGCCGAAGCAAGTTTGTATGTTTTGCTCATCTCTATCCAGTACTATGCTGTCTTCCAAGTTGCAGGTTCTTTAAATGGGCACTATCCTGAAATGACGTCTTCCCTGCTCAAACACAAGCAAATGCAAAATGAGTGTCAGTTCTGTGGTTAGACATACCGGTCGGAGCCGGTGCTCCGGAACCAGTGATGTTCCTCCTGTTCTCGGTTTTCCTCCCTTAAGTTAAACCACCCTGCCTGAAGCATGATTGCAGTGGTGCAGGGCTAAAGTTCTTTCATACTACGCCTGGCAGGTCAAACCCCTGCACTACAGTCATTTCAATTAGTCCTTACAATGATGACTTAGTATAGAAGGGTTCTATAAGAAAGACAATATATCCCGTTCCTTTATACAGTCATTACATGCTACAATGGATAGTTGCTTTAATCCGAAAAATAGCAAGTTGCTTTGCTTGTTTTATTATGTAAATAGATTCTGCATGAATTAAAATGTCTGTGCATCTAATAGAGATGACTATTTTAAAGAGAACCTCTGCTAATTGCGCGCACCTAAAATTAGTTTATTTGCATGTTCAACGTGGGCATGATTTAATGATTGTTTTTAGACCTTATTCACACGCTGAACAGAAAAAAAAAGTGTATGTTTTATGTAGAAATTCTAAACAAAAGCTGTATATCGGTATGCTATAAGTATTGAACATGTTATTATTTTTATTGTTAAGCAAAATCACTCGAAAAACATTATTAACTTAGAACAAGAGGTAAATCGGCATGTATATAATTAACATATAATTAGGTACAGTTTAGGGAAAATGTAATACCTCCTACCTCAAAGGTGAACACAATTGTGGCTGTATATACTAAGCTATAAAATCCTGTCCCCCCAACGCTGTATATAATTTCCTTTGCTTGGGGAGCAGTCTAAAAGTAATAGTGGATCCATTTATACCCAGAAATAATGTTTTTTTTTTTTGGGGGGGGGGTTTGTATATATTCCGTAAAACTGGAAAATATAGTCACACGCACATTTCCCCCTCCTCGTCTCCGCTAAATACTCACCAGACAGCTAACACATCCAGCATGCCAGCCACCAATCAGCGTGCCAGCTGGTCTCCAGGGGGTATATTTACTAAAGTTTCTAAAAATGAAAAGTGTTCATGTTGCCCATAGCAACCAGTCAGATCCTGTCTATCATTTAAAGTGCAATAGAGAAATAACTACAATCTGATTGGTGGCTATGGGCAACATGACCACTTTTTCATTTTTAGAAACTTTAGTATATATACCCCCTGGTCAGATTCTCTACCAGGAGAATAAAGGGGGCTATGTACTAAGCCTTGGGAAAAGAAACAGTACCAACCAATCAGCTCCTAACTTTTTCAAACACAGCCTGTAAAGTGACAGTTAAGAGATGAATGGTTGGTACTTTACCTCCGTCCACTTTCTCTCTCTCTCTCTCTCTCTCTCCAAGGCTTAGTACATAGAACCCAAAGTTAGGAATGGTCTCCCAAAAGTGATGCGTCCTTTCTAACATCCTTGGCCCAAATATTGGAGTTAATGCCGAATAAAAATGTTCCACTCTTGTTGTCCCAATTTATAGGGATCGTGAAATTGATGTCAGATGTTAGTGAATGGGACAGGCATTACCATGAAAAATTACACGTAGTAGTCTTTTACTAAACTTTGTAGAGAGAAATATAGTGGATAAAGGCCCTGATTCAGAGCCGGGCGCTCTGACCAGAGTGCTCGCTCTGAATAAGGGCCCACCTCCATTAATATGGAGCGTCCTCCTGGATGCTTGTATAGCTGTGGGTCACCACCCACAGCATATACGAGCGTGCAAAATGATGGTCGCGATGGTCTTGACCATCGCGACCATCGGAACTGTGAGGAAAAGCCTGCGGTTGGGTTTTTCAACCGCAAGGCCCGGAGTGATTTTGGCTGTATCAGAGCCAAAATCACTCCCACTGACATCACTAGGGATGTCAGTGGGGCCGGCTTCAGACGGTCGGCGTTCCCTTGGGAACGCCTCCGTCTGGCAGGCGCGCCCCCGGCACGCCCAACAAAGGGGGCGTGCTGTCAGTCACCATCGACAGCACGCCCCCTTTGACGAGACATTCCGAGCGAAGGAAAGTCCTTCGCTCGTCGGGTCTCGCGCATGCGCACGACGGAGCTCCCTCCGTCATGCGCAGTGGGGACCATCGACCCACTTGCGAGCGGACAGCCGCTCGCGAGTGGGTCTGAATGACCCCCAAAGTTACCACACAATCAGCTCCTAACTGTCACTTTACAGTGTTTGAAAAATGACAGGAGCTGATTGGTAGGTTCTTTATCTGCATCCACGTTTTCTCTCCAAGGCTTTGTACTTAGCTTAGACCCCATAGTTTTGATGCCTCTTTAGTTACCGTGATAAAACGATGTTGGTAACATCAAAGTACATCACTGCGGCCTGCTTCTTGTATGTCTGCAGATAACCAGTGTTGCTTATGTGATTCTCCTTGCAGTGACTATTGTTAATTTGCAATATAGGTGCTCAAACTATTAGCTCTGGACCTCACGTTGTTAGCCCCCCCCCCCAGGGGGCGATGTGCCATATATTGACTTCTGGAACGGGACATCGTGGGGACCCTTCATCCCTGATTTTGATTTGCAGCCATAGAGGTGCGCAAGAAAAATCGTCCATATCGCGGCGGCCGTAACGTGTAAATATGTGCGCAGCAATGTGTAGCGGTACATCTCCCCTTTATTGAACTGACCCCTTGGACTCTTGACTCGGAGAGGGGAACGTCGCTCTTTAATGAACCCTAAAGACTACTTTTACCCATTGGATACAATGATTAGCTCCTTGATATAAATTAGGGCTATAACACATTATGTGGCTATATATATATATATATATATATATATATATATATATATATATATATATATATATATATATATATATATAGCATTACAGAGGTAGGCGCAGGATGTCTTTTGTACTATGAGTAAACCTCATATTTCTCCTATCTTGCTGTTCGTGTTCTTGATGTTTTGTATTTCGAGTCTGTCTAATAAGAACTTGCAGCAGCATTTTGGGACTAGATGTTAAATCCAGATCCAGTCGTTCTCTCAATGTTCAAGAATGAACGAAGTCTATTGAAGAAAAAAGAAAACTGCATGTACATACACTACCTCATTTCCAGCTGATTTCAGGGTGCACCGTCATTTTCTTCTTTTCTAATTAAAGCATTATATGATTTTTTTTATTGACTTTCCCTGTAGAGTTCCCTAAGGCAGGTGCTAGCTCAGCATCCGGTATTATGCAATTTGTGTTGTGTATGTACTCCGTCATAGCGTAGATACATTTCGAGGGGGCTGGGGGGAGTTTTTATCGCTATTCGTCTATGTACACATGACATTTTAATGAGCTTGTTTACAGATTTGTTCTCAAGTATTAAATATTAGAGGCAAACCAACGGACTGGTTAGGTAGGAAACATTCGCCTGATTCGCACAGCAGAGTTTTAAGCTGTCGCAATGTCCGTGCTCAGCGACACTCTGGGGTAAACTTACTAAATTGAGAATTGTTAGAAGTGAGTTTTAAAAGTGATGATGCCCAATCAGATTCGAGCTATTATCTTCTAAACTCGGTCCTCGAGATCTAACAACAGTTCACGTTTTCCAGGTCTCCTCACAGAATCACAAGTGAAAAAATTATATCCACCTCTGGATCTTTCAAATTGTGTCACTGAGTAATGACTACACCTGTGCACCTGCTGTGGGTGACCTGGAAAACGTGACCTGTTGGTAGATCTCGAGGACAGAGTTTAGCCACCCCTGTTCTAGAAGGTGCTAGTTAAATGTTAAGTAGAATCTGATTGGTTGCTATGGGCAACATCACTTTTAAAACTCACTTCTGAAAACTCTCACTTTAGTAAATTTTACCCCTAAGACTCAGTCGCTCGTGAATCCGGCCACTGCCATATTGAACTTTTTTTGAAAATTTTTTTATTATTATTTTATTTTCAGAGTTCACCACTTTTTATTGGTCATATTGGCTCGCAAAAATAATTACCTCTGGTTAGTTCATCTCTCTCTGTTTGTTCTCATCACTGATAATTGATAATACATTATATTTCTTTGGGCACAAAATGACTTTGGGCTAAACTGTCTTGTAAAACAAGTATTTTATTTGATCATATTTGGAAATGTACTTAATATTATAGACCTGCCATAGCGATACGTTATGGCGCATATTCAGGGATAAAGGTACACAATATGCTTAGGAGGTGAAATATGTAATCTAATTTGTTACCTTTGTAATTTTACTAACCTAATCTTTCTGACAATGACTTAGGGCTACAGTTACACACTTACTACAGGGTCTATTCAGTGGAAACCCAATTGCGGGATGCTTTGTGTAATGGATGTGAAATTGTGGCTGTTACACACACAAAATGTGGTGATACGACTGTAAGTTGTTGAAACCACAGGAACTATTTATTTTGTTATTGGCATTGTCCGTTGTAACTTAAACACGCTTTCCGAGTTCCTAAAAGAAAGAGACAGCCTCCGTGACCCAGTGTACCACTTTTCTGAGCCACGTGGGGCCATTTATAATAAGATTTATTTCGTATAGTAGTGCTGCCCTCTGTCACCTCCAAGGCAACAACTTATTTCAGTGCACATAGGGAGTGACATAGGGATGAGTGTGAGTCAGACGGATCTCCATGCAAATTTTTGGATGCGCACATGCAAACTTACACATTTTTGCGCATGTCCGTCCTATTCGGAGTTGGGCGGAACTTGGGGGACAGTACGAGTGCACAGAACTCCCCCTGACTTGTGGGCACGTGTCTACAGTACAATATGCGTACTTAGAAGGGAATCCTGATTTATCTCTTTTGCGCGCTCACTCCCAACCTCTGACTCCAGTGACCGCGCAAACTGTTCTCTGGGGGGCAAATGTGGAGGAAAAAGAGGGGGAACGAGCTGCTGTTTCCTCCATATTTGCCATAGTTCAGGTCTCTGAATTTAAAGAAAAATGCATTATTTGGCTATTTAAAGACCCCACATTAAAGTCCTGCCCTAGCGGAAATCCTGGGAGTCAGATAGTCACAATGTTTATACAAGTACTATTGATTCCTTTATGGGGGAGTTATCATAGATTTCAATGGCAATACCAGCTGCCCCCAAAGTCTACTTCAGGTTTGTCCTTCACCATTTAATCTATTCTAAAAAGATGCTGAGAAGTGTCCAATGTTTAGTTATTCCTTCTCCTGACCAGGCATGTAGCTGAGGTTTCCGGCAATCTAATTGTTGCATGAAGCGATGATGCTCTAATTCCGGGGTAGCCAACCCTGGTCCTCAAGAGCTACCAACAGTGCATGTTTTCCTGGTCTCCTCACAGAATCACAAGTGATCTAATTAGCTCCACCTGTGGATCTTTTCAAATGTGTGAGTAATGACTACATCTGTGCACCAGCTAGGTGGTCTGGAAAACGTGAGCTGTTAGTAGCTCTCGAGGACCAAGGTTGGCTACCCCTGCTCTAATATATTTACACCATCAAATAGATTTAAAAAATAGTCACATTTGTGCAGATTTGGTTTTCAGAATTGTATATATGGAACAGTCCCATCTGTGCATATAAACCTAATAGTAAATCTGTTAATGTCTGCTCCAATTTAGGGATGTGCAGGCTCTGATAGGTTAGAATTTTCCCGCCAAGTTTGGATTTTTCCCGCCAAAAATCGGGTCTCAGAGGCAAAAGTCATCTTTCATGGACAAACATCATCATTCCTGGACAAAAGTCTATGCAAGATGATGTTTTGCCTCTTTCTGAGACCAGATTTTTGGCGGGAAAATTCAAATCTTTATGAGCCTGCACATCCCTACTCCAATTGTACATTGTACGCTGGTACTTCTCTCTCTGTACTTCAGCCTGTACGTATGTTTCCATTACATGTAGAATTACCACCGGGTATTCCACTGAATAAATCCTGATCCTTGTAACTTATTCAGCCAAACAAATACTAAATCTTGTGACGCTACATAGTACATATCTAAGCTATTTTTTAATCGCCCTTTGTGTGTGTTTGTGTGTTCTTTCAATAATTGTGTCTTTTGATAATCAAATCAACATTGTGAGGCAGAGCAATGCTGTGCCCTTTTATTACTCTGTGAGGACAATGAGGTCTCAGTATTGTTACCAGATAATGCCAAATTTGCAGTCGTCTTTTTACTCTACTTTTGGATGCACAGATTAAAGCAATAAAGATTGTATCCAAGCGTCCTTTGTGGTCATATTGCATTATTCTTTCTCTCCGTGTAGGCTGGAGGCTAATTGGAAGTACTAAAGAACAAAGGAAAACATTTTTCAAAAAACCCTACCTTATTCCTATTTAAGTGTATATTAAATCCAAATTTTTATTTATTTAATTTTTCGCTTTAGAATATATGAAATAACAATGATAAATCAAATCCTGTAGTAGTATTTTTTGCTGCAGGATTTAAAGCGCCAATTGTTGATAGGTATAAAATAGCCACAATCGTTACAGTAGTCCATTAATAAAGACGTAG
This sequence comes from Taudactylus pleione, assembly GCA_031769625.1. Classification (NCBI taxonomy): domain Eukaryota; kingdom Metazoa; phylum Chordata; class Amphibia; order Anura; family Myobatrachidae; genus Taudactylus; species Taudactylus pleione. Next base: position 14,636,615 of record JAUIMM010000275.1, on the reverse strand, counting down.
GACCTGATTCAGAGACTGCCGCAATGGCGATTTTTACGTAGATCGAGTGATTGCCATTGTGCTTGCGTATAAGTCGCACTGCACATGTGCTGTGATTATGCATGCAGAGAAGAGTCGTCTGCAAAGTGAGTGATGGGTTGTCAGTGTTGTGGGGGGGGGGGGGGTGGTCATTAAAACACAACTGTGTCTTAGCATTTAAACGCTGTTACATGGGCGTGCATAAATCGGTCATTGCGTTCTACGCAGTATGAGAGCCCCCTGCCTGTTAGGAGAGCTGCAGAGTCTGCTGCTGGTCAGGCTGCTACAAGGACAAGATGGCTGCTCAATGTGCATCGATGTCATAGATATTTAAGCATATACCCGTCGTAGTAATGCAAATGAGAAAGCAGCAGTGGGCATCCCTATGCTCGGGTTATCTTTGGAAGCAACGAAATTGCAGGTGCGTCCATCTCTGAATTGGACTCATAGGGTTAAATTTGCTAAGCTCTGTGTTGGTCAGAATTTGCAGTCACGGGCGTATTTTGGCATGTTTACAAACACGGAAATTTACTATGGCAAAAACGGGTGTATTTTTTGGAGTGAACACGGCTGAATCCGAAGTTAAAATGCACTCATAAATACAAGTATAAATGAATATACCATTGTCTAAACGTGGCAGTACTTTCCATGGACAGGAATACAACACAGGAATTTACCAAGAATCGTGATTATAATCACGGGTGTAATTTAAGCAAACTCTGTTAAAAAATTAAAGTTTTATATAGACCCCCTCCTGGGCAGCGTGTCTTGCAGAAACATACAGAGATCAGTGTGATCCGTGTATGTTTCTGCTTCAATGTATAAAATGAAGAAAAAAAAAATTACGGGCCACAGGCGCCAGTCCTTGTTCTAAAAATACAAGCGGCAAAATGTGTAGGGGTCACCTGTATATTCTGAACTAGCACTGGACTCTGTGAGCCTGTCCTGGTTTTAAAAATACAGGGGAAAAATGGCGTGTGGGCGGTTCCCTGCATTTTAAAAACCAGCACTGGACTCAAACTAGTGTAATGCCACAGCCATGGGACCCGTTCACCGGGTCACCCTGACCAAAGCATTAACACCCCAAAATCAGCCCAGACTGGGGATCACATAGGAGATGGGGAGCCAACAATAAAGGGGTCCCCTCCTGAGCACCCCAGACCTGTTCTGAAGCCTGTGGCTCTTCCCTGTACCCCTCGTCGGTAATAAATGGCTACTATTATTTTTTACAGTGCCTTTGGCACTTGTGGAACTATAAGTGTCTGCAGGTGGCCAACATCTGTAACCCCACTGAAAATAAAAGAGCAAAAAAAAGGAAACCGTAAACACACACCGTGTCAAATATGTTTATTACGCACAAAACACACATACTCATCTTCTCCCCAGTGATCAGTCCATTTCTTCAGTAGTAATCTACGGTGATCCCAAAAAAAACTCATCTACTGTACTTCCTGGTGCAGGTTGGTCCTCTTCTCCAGTCCCGGCCATTCAAAATAACTAACTGAGTTAAGTATTGCGGACATTGAAGAAATGTATGTGTTTCCACATACATCTCTTCCTTGGCAAATGAGGCAGACCCAGGCATGCCGACTTTCTG